>CM060924.1:150270196-151520196 GCA_030737875.1 Allium sativum | reverse complement strand
TATTTTCCTGTTCATTTCAAATTTACTGCAATTTGTATAGTTGCTGTTAACTTATATTTACCCTCTAGTCTAGTGGCAGTGAGAGTAGCATTCATATTTAGAAATCTGGAAAATCAAGGAGTGTCAATGAATGCGACGATGTTAGTGTATATATATATATATATATATATATATATATATATATATAACTTAAGTTGCTATAATCTTGGAATGCATGCTTTACTGTTTGTAACCGTGAATAACGAGATGACCTGCACTTTCGGATTTGCGCCATAAAAACTCTTTAGTTTGCAAGTCTTTTTATATTTTTCCAATATAAATGTATATGCACTTGGATATGCATGCACTGAGCTTCCCTGCGTTTAGCATGATACACTCGCGCACTTGGAGTACATAAGATGTATGCACTGGTGTTTGTCTTATGTACTATTTTCTCGCCTAGCTTTACCTTGAATACCTGAACATGTACTGACCACAAAAGAATCCGGGTTACTTCATTTTGGGTGACCTTTATTTCTGAATTCACTGAGCTTCATTATGGTGACCTATATTTCTGAAAATTTACATTGTGAACATGCACTCAGATTAATTCACTAATCTTCATTGTGGTGACCTTGCTACTTCCATTTATGAATATCCGAGTTACCATCATCACATGCCAATCTTAATTTCGTATGTTTGGTTCCAGCTTGATGTTGTATGTGTTCGTTGCTAATATGAGGGTGTAGCCTTTCATGTACAAACCTATAATGTGGCATTTGATTTGAGAATATAGTGAATGCATTGTTTTTTTTTAAGTATTTTATTGAAATGCATGTCTTGTAGATGCACTCCCCTGAACATGTCTGTCTCCCTAACACATGTTGCCTTATATTTCACATACCTGTATTTTGTTATATCCTGGTTTCGGACGCCGAGGCAATGCACGCGTGTATAGGTACACGTGTGTGTCAGCAGGTACCGTAACTGTTGTTCCCGGAAATACACTGATACGAATAAATACTGCACTTGGTCTAGATACACTGATATGAACATATGCACCACTGTTTATTTTATATATGACATTGATGTTGGGGTTAACTGTTACATTTCAGTTTATATTGAAGTTAATTTACTTGAACTATGATTAATCCTGACCCGATTGCTTTTATGTTTTTGCATGGAACGCTCGGGTCAGATCCGAGCATTTCATATTTTAAAAATTTCAGTCAGGATTCGAAGATCGGCAAAGCTGGGGATTCCAGAAGATGGCGCGCTCTGATGATTTAAAACAGTAATATTTTCTTGTATTCAAATTTTCGTTTAAAACCGTTGTATGGAAAATATTGTATCAAAGATTCTAGTTATATAATAAAGTGTGTTTTGCTGTTCAAGGTTATGTTATTTATTTATTCTATGTTGATTCTACTTTTAAACTCTGTAATCTAAATAACGATCCGTCGATTTGAACTTTTTAAGTTGGTTTAAATACCAATTTGAAGCGGTCAAAATGGCGGGACGTTACAGTTGGTATCAGAGCTTTGGTTTATTCAAAGCATAGCCTATTGGGTTTAAAAGCGGATTTTGAAAATAAAAGTTTTGAAAATAATTCTTGAAAGGAAAGTAATTTTGGAAAATACATATTATATATATATTGAAGATTAATATTTTGAGCCAATACAGCGGAAAATTTATTTTGAAAATTCTGTTCGGAATCCCCAGTCTTCAGAAGTCTTCGAATCCAGGTCTGTGAGAGCCTTTCTTCGATAAATTTACTTAGATTTGAGTATTTAATCCATGGTCGAATAATATAAAAATAGAGGAAGTTTACTTAGATTTGAGTCTTGAATCCATTGTCGAATAATATAAAAAGAGGATAAGCATAAGAAAGTTGACGAATTGATCTCTCTAATCGTGTATTTTAGCAAATCAAAGATAACTGAAATATATTAAAATAAGAATTCAGATGGAATTTGAATGAAGAAGAGAAATTTTGAAATCATTTCAAAGATGAAATGAGGAACTTTATTTCGACATTCAAAATATGAAATTTAAATGAAGAAGGTAATAATTGGAATTTTGTAGTGTCAAATTTTAGTACTAATTTATTTGGATTATGCGGAACGCGACGTGATAAATCATTATTGGTTTCAAACCAATAATGTGTAATCTAATATATGAGTTCGATAGTGAGTTATAAGCATGGTAAACGAGAATTATAATTGAGGCAAATCTTAAATGAGATGAAGCAAAATATGAATGGAGATTTTAAAGAGATTTAAACCAATATTTGAATGAAATCAAAATTAATTTGACGAAACGAGTTCAGAGTTCGATAAAAGAAATAATATTTACTTTTTAGAAGTAAATAATGTTTGAAAGCAAAAATTTTGTGAACGAAATTGGAAATTAACCGGAGATTAGTCAAGTTGGATGACTTTTTGAGTGTTGGTCTGATGTTGGTTTCGGCCTTCGGGGTTGATACTTGGAAAGTTGTTCGCTTGTTAATTTTCAGTCGGAGGATGTAAATGTGAAGGAATGATATTGCGTTAAGGAAAATTTTGTGATAAGAAGAAAAAAATTCTGAGATTTTGGGGCACAGAGATTTGAGTTAAAGCGACGAATTTAATAATTGGAATTTGAAAGAAAATTTGGTTTATAACCTATGAATTCAAAAATCTGAGTTGAAAAGGTATCCAAAAGCTGTGTTGATTAAGACATGAAACTAGAGTTCCGAAATTAGAACGGAATGTGAGGATATTCGATGTTAGAAATAGAAGTTCCGAAAACTTGTGTGAGAATTTGGTGAAATTGAATTTTTTTTGATTTGGAAGATAATCGATTTGATCTTATATAACAGAATTTATATAAGAACAAGATGTTTGGAATATGATTTGGGAAGAAAATCTTATGTAAATGGCATAAGTATGATTTATGAAATAAAGTACTATATGTTTTTATAGCAAGATAAGGGAAGTACCATCCTTCTCCTTGGAATTTCGAGCTTAGCTGAAATAGGCTGCTGGTGGCGGTAGGTTGTCCGGACATAAAACTCATGAGTTGCCATTGAGCACGACTGCTAGCGTAATCCGCAGGGCTGCAGATAGCCTACGGTGGTCGGATGTTTCCTGAGGGAATCAGGCGTAATCATTGTGATCGATGCGATCTAGAGTCGTTGGAATTCGACCGTGTGGCGAAATTCGTAGGGCTGCAGATAGCCTACGGTGGATGGATGTTTCTTGGTGGAAACAAGCATAACCATTGAGTCTACTGCGATCTACAATCATGATAAGGGCGTAATCCGTAGAGCTGTGAAAGCTTACGGGTATGGATGTTTCCTGAGGGAATCAGGCGTAACCATTGTGTACCTGTGGTCCCCATGGCATATCTACAAGTGAAAGAGATGTAACCACAAGAGTTACTAAAGGTAGAATGGAACCATGCAATGTGAGATATCTTAGTGATTGTGAGCCACCTGTTTGATGCAGCTGTTAGTCTTCGTGACTTGATTGGTCTTCGTGACCTGATTTGTCTTTAGGACTTGTTTTGTTCTCGTGACTTGAAGTATCTTCATAATTCCTTGATTTGTTTCCATGATTTTGAGACAGAACAATCAATGCTCAGTGACCTAAAAATGTCTTTTGATTCTTAAAATATCCTCTGTTGATCTGTCCATGACGGAATTCACAGGGAAGTGATTTCCTACCGGTACGGATGTTTTCTGGGGATCCAGACGAAACCATTGTGTATCTGCAATTCATGAACAATCAACATCAATATCACATTGGTACTTTCCATATCTGTTTTAAAAGAATTTTTGAAATATTTTTACTGGGGGTTGAAGCAAGAATATTTAGTGCTTGAAGAATTTATTCGTACGCCTGGCCAGCGTATGCCTAACATCTGTGAGAACGACAATAGACTTGTCAAAATTCGGGTTATCAAAATTTTCCAAATAAATAAATTGAAATTAAAATACACCTAATTTGATAAGTTAATGAAAAGGATTTTGAAGTACTTTCAATTCTACAGCTTTGGAGTAATAACATAAGTATTTTCTACACGAATTTCGTGTTATATAAAAGATTTTGGATTTTCCCAAAATAAATTCAAGTCAAAATTTGTGACTTGAAAATGAGATGTTACTTACACTCTTCAATAAGTGTTGAGAACGATTAAATGAATCGTAAAATGACTGAGTTAAACTTGGATCAAAAGAAGGGTATCGATGAATAAGTAAACATTAACAAATTGATTTTGAAAAGAAATCGTACGATTTTGAATCTCTTAGAAGATTTGATTGGAGATATCTCAAAATAGTTTGAGATGGAAATTGATCTAAGAAAAGTTGAATGTAATTTAAAAAGCATGAGAGTAGATAAATCCTGATTGGGAAGATAACGAAACTGTGATCAAAATCAAGAAAGGAAAATTGATTTTTCCAAGTTAATTGATTTGAGTGATGACTTAAATATTGATATTTAATTTAGTTGACGTAAATTTTTATACGAGTATGGAAATTAAAGGGATACATTGGTATAATTATAACGATCCCTCCTTTTTTAGGACGAAAAGTTTTAAATGGGGATGAATGTAACATCCTAGAAATTCCGACAATTAGAATATGAAATTAAGCAGACATTTATCTATTAATAATAAATTTTTATTGATACTCGGATTAAAAATCAAAATTATGGTTGTGTGTATGGATTGAATCCGGAATGGGTGGTTGGAATCAAATATTTGCTGTTGAATATTCGAATGGGATTTCAATTGGTTAATTTAAAATGCTTAAATTAAAATAATAATCGATGTTATTGACGTTAAATAAATTGGAGAATTTATTTGTTTAAATATATGTGTTGGCTCAGATATGTGTATATTTGTATATATAACAGAAATTGAAATTTAATGTTATAAATATGGGATCGAACAAAAGTTGTTTTATGGGCAAGCAAAATAAAATCAGTGAATCGATAAATATTTTAAAATTTTAAATAATGTTGTATACATATAAAGTCGGTTTACAATTAGAATAATTTTATTGGGTTCAGAATGACGAGGCGTGACGGGATGTAAAATTTCGTCACGATTATAGTTCATTTGGGGTAGTTCAAAAATAAACCATCAACATAATTTGCGGTAGAGAGTAGGGAATCGTACATACGTAAATAAAATAAAGCGTATGTTCCTTCCTACGCACACAATCAGTTCCTTGGCCACCACGGAAACATGGTAACCACAGTTTTTGCCTTTATAAAAGAATGGTCCCTTTTCCATTTCTTCGGACAATAAAAATCGGATCTTTTTCCCCTAATTCACATCAATGGCCACCGCAACTTCAGCTACCGTCTTTTCAGCCTTGCATCGCTCCTCTCTTCGTCAACCTTGAGAGCACCATCGCGCCTCAATTGAGTTCGTCGCTCTTCCCTCCGTGAGCACCATTGGTTGAAGCCGCCCGCTCCCTCATACGGCCGTAAGGTGAGTATTTATACTCACGGTTGATTAATCACTATTTCAAGTAATATATCTTCGGTATAAAATTGAGTTCAATAGAGATTTTGGGTCTGTTGTTGACTGATTTGCGCGTGATGGTTGCCTTGATTTGAATTGCGAAAACCCCCATTTGATTTTAGAATTTGTGTAACGCTCCTTCGATTTCTGGAATGAAGAAAAAAAATGAAGAAGAAAAAATATAAAAAGAAAAAAAATACCCAATCTGAAATACATATGTAGAAACCTGGAGTGTCTCACTATGATATTATGTTGTGAGTAATAACAAACCGGAACTTAAACTAAGGAACCCGATTTCCTATTTCATTGTAGGTGATTTGCATGCTAATATGTTTACCTATTTGCATGCTAATAGGTAATTAAATGTTGGTTCATTCGAAAACTTGATTTCCCATTTTATTGTCTGTGATTTGCCATATAGTAACCTGTAGGAAATCCCTTGTCCAACTTTGTTTGAGAAGAAGGCATATGTTGGCATTGTGATTTCATTTAAGGAAATTTTGAAGTATGTAACTAAACTGTATATATGTACATGTAGATAAGGGTGAGTGTAGTAATATGCAAAAGTTATGGTGAGCTGTGGCTTCATTTTTTAATGATCTGAAGAAAAAATTACAAAACTATTGTCTGCGTAGCAATAGAGTTACTTGTCCATTTTAGAACTGGAAAACATTAGAATGACAGTAAACCAACACAGTAGCATCTATACTATGAGTAAACCCAAATTCTGTTTTTCCTCAAAATCATATTTTTTGATTCAAATCTATTTATTCATTGGTTGCTACTGATTATATAATGTTATATATCCGAGTTGATCGAGCTTGTTTAAGCCAATGTAAAAGGTCTTGAAACCTGTATGTTTGCTTAAATAAAAAAAATAGAAGTATTTTCACCACCTTGTTTACTATAAAAAATCAGTAACCTGAGTATTGTGTTAATAGGCAACTTTTACATTATTAACTACCGATATGTGATAGAAATCATTAGTCAATGTTTAGAATCGGTTGGCATCTAAATTTTAGATTTCTGTCCATAGGTCCAAACAAATAAATTATCCGATTTCCTTGCTTGTGCCATGGTTCTGTGACAAACCTCGTGTGACTGTTGACCTTGATTTATGGTATCATACAAGCTCTTAGTTTAGTATCACCACATATTAAAGCCATTTCAATAATCAGTCTGCTTTTATTGAGCATGCTTGTATACACGTTTGCATTTCCATGATTACCATATTTCTTTTCATTTTGATTTTCCATTTTAACTGGTTTCCAGTCTAGTTATCATCCAGTACATGACTCTTAACTAGTATAGATTTTATTTTCCTGTTCGTTTCAAATTTACTGCAATTTGTATAGTTGTTGTTAACTTATATTTACCCTCCAGTCTAGTGGCAGTGTGAGTAGCATTCATATTTAGAAATCTAGAAAATCAAAGGGTGTCAATGAATGCGACAATGTTAGTATATATATATATAACTTAAGTTGTTTAATTCTTGGAATGCAAGGTTTACTGTTTGTAACCATGAATCACGATATGACCTGCACTTTCGGATTTGCGCCATAAAAACTCTTTAGCTTCCTAGTCTTTATATATATTTTTTCCAATATAAATGTATATGCACTTGGATATGCATGCACTGAGCTTCCCTGCGTTTAGCATGATGCACACGCGCACTAGGATTATATAAGATGTATGCACAGGTGTTTGTCTTATGTATTATTTTCTCGCCTAGCTTTACCTTGAATACCTGAACATGTACTGACCACAAAAGAATCCGGGTTACTTCATTTTGGGTGACCTTTATTTTTGAATTCATTGAGCTTCATTATAGTGACCTTTATTTCTGAAAATTTACATTGTGAACATGCACTCAGATTAATTCACTAAGCTTCATTGTGGTGACCTTGCTACTTCCATTTATGAATATCCGAGTTACTGTCATCATATGCCAATCTTAATTTCGTATGTTTGATTCCAGCTTGATGTTCCATGTGCTCTTTTCTAATATGAGGGTGTAGCCTTCCATGTACAAACCTGTAATGTGGCATTTGATTTGAGAATATAGTGAATGCATTGTTTTTTTTTTAAGTATTTTATTGAAATGCATGTCTTGTAGATGCACTCCCCTGAACAAGTCTGTCTCTCTAACACATGCTGCCTTATATTTCACATACCTGTATTTTGTTATATCCTGGTTTCGGACGGCAAGGCAATGCACACGTGTATATGTACACGTGTGTATGTGCAGGTTCCGTGACTGTTGTTCCCGGAAATACACTGATACGAATAGATACTGCACTTGGTGTAGATACACTGATATGAACATATACCACCACTGTTTATTTTATATATGACATCGATGTTGGGATTAACTGTTACATTTCAGTTTATATTGAAGTTAATTTACTTGAACAATGATTAATCCTGACCCGAGTGCTTTTTTGTTTTTGCATGGAATGCTCGGGTCAGATCCGAGCATTTCATATTTTAAAGATTTCAGTCAGGATTCGAAGATCGGTGAAGCTGGGGATTCCAGAAGACGGCAGACTCTGATGTTTTAAAACAGTAATTTTTTCTTGTATTCAAATTTTCGTTTAAAACAGCTGTATGGAAAATATTGTATCACAGAATCTAGTTATATAATAAAGTGTGTTTTGCTGTTCGGGGTTATGTTATTTATTTATTCTGTGTTGATTCTACTTTTAAACTTTGTAAGCCAAATAATGATCCGTCGATTTGAACGTTTTAAGTTGGTTTAAATACCAATTTGAAGCGATCAAAAAGGCGGGACGTTACAAACACAACATACGCCTCATTCCAATCCAGAATATTGTTTTATTCAAATATTTACATCATCAGGGAAAGGTTCCCATTAATTTTATCAAAGATAAATTCTTTTAAATTTATTCTTTAATCTTCCTTTATATATCCTATCTTTAACTGTGTTAAAGAACCAATGTCATTTAAAACACAGTTCACGATAAACCCAAAATCACATTCCATTCATCAGTCTCCAACCTTAAATTAGTAAGAGAACAATTCCTTAAGCATTAACCCCAAAGGCTGAAACCAACATCAGGTCAATACCCAGGAAACCACTCAACTTAGCTAATCTCCAGTTAGTTTCTAATTTTCTTAACTCCGTTGGGTTTAAGAACAGTATTTTTAAAGATACCATTCATGACAAACCCAATTCTTATTCCATTAATTATGGAATCTTCACGGAAAACAGATCAATATATATACATAACTGATATAAACTCCCGTATCCAACCCATAATATAAATGGAATAATGAAAAGGCACTTTAGATTCCATATATAGTAGCGGTCTTCCTCCACAGAAGCTCACTTCGATTAATACCAAATCGAATTCCATTGCATTCCAATTTATATATTAGAAAACTTTTCTTTGGAAAATTTCCATTAAATCGAAATAAAAAGATATATAAATTCTAAATCACATTTCACTGTTAATCGGGTTAAAGTACGAATGTCGTTTAAAACACTGTTCACGATAAACCCAATTCACATTCCATCAGTCTCTAACTGTAAATTAGTAAGAGAATAATTCCCTAAGTAATAACCCCGAAGGCCGAAACCAATATCAGATTAATACCCAGGAAACCACTCAACTTAGCTAATCTCCAGTTAGTTTCTAATTTTCTTAACTCCATTGGGTTTAGGAACAGTATTATTAAAGATACCACTCATGATAAACCCAACATCCAATTCGATATTAAAAACAAGGCTCTAAATAGAAAATATATCGGCTTATATTCAATACCAAATTCTGAAACCAACGAATATCGTATTGGAATAACAATATATATATATATATATATATATCTTTCAAATTCCTCCACGATATCCGTATAATCACGGAATCCAATATCGAAATATTCCGAAGATAATTTCTATTCAAATACCTTCCAATTTTTATACTGGAAATTCTGGTTATATTAAAACCCATTCTCAACCCATTTTATTTATTTAAAAATATTGGATTTCAATTCTAGTTAATAACTAGTTCATTTGATAAAAATATATTTTTATCTTTACAAATGTGGAATTTTTCATTCCAACTCTTTTCAAATCATTTATTATGATTTTAGACAAATTATTGATATTTTTAATAATTTTATCAGGGCCCGTACAGTCGATTTCCACATACGGTCATCGAACTCCACTTACAACGACCTTTTCCAAATTTTATTTGGACATAATTCCAAATCACCCGTTAGATTTCAAATCTTTTATGTCCGTTGGAAAGCTCTTTTCGATACGAACGCAACGGTTCCGGTTTCAGGAGAATACGACGGTCGGATCTCCCGTAATATCAATTTGAAGTCAATGGTCGAAATTCGCGAACAATCGCGGCGCGACGCGTTCTAATCAGGCCATTAAATATATATAATATATATTTTATATATATTTCGTCAATTTCAATTCAAAACGTATTTTATATATCATTTTAACTTCGTTTTAAAAATGAATTCAACTTCATTTTCAATTTTAAATCAAAATTGAATATTCTACATCATTAATATATAAATGATAATATTTTCAAAATATTAGATTTTGAAATCACTTCCTTTTCTATATTCATTATAAAAGCGAGCATAATCGATATAAATATTGTTCGCGTCAAAATGGCGCATTTCTAATCAACACGGCTTAATATATTTCAATAGTTCGTGTCCATCCAAAATTGGACATCAAAATCAGATTTTAATTATTTAAAGAATATTATTTTAAAATATTCGTTATTTTAAAATATTCTTTATTTTAAAATATTCTTCAGTTCTGAATTGGAATCAGACACAGCCAATTACCATATAAAGTGATTTATATGGATTTCATAGACACATGTATACAACAATAGTGATAAATAATCATCTATCAACTAGAGTGCATTCTACACTGCATATGCATTGAATATAAATATTTAACGCTTACAACATCTTGTCAACCAATCGATCGACACACAACTACACAATTGGGGCTAGTGTACGTCAATGTCATCCCAACACCCGTGTGGGGTTTCAACCAACAAATACATAATATTATTTGTGAAGTTGGGCGATGTGTAAAATTTATCGCCCCAATCCATATCAGTCAAATGAGTGTACACTAACAAATCGTCAGATTTGTAAATGAATATTTTATTTTATTCACTTATCTAATAAAAATGATAGTTATATTTTTCTAACATATTTTAGAAAATTTCGGAGGCATAACGGCGCGATACTAGTACCGGGATATGGTCTAGCCTTATCCCTCGCCTCATAATGGCGCACGTCATAACCAAACCAAATTACATCAATTCGTTTCATTTTCTAAACCAAACTCAACCAAATAATCCAATCAACCAAACAATCAAAGCAAACAAGTCGTCCATGGTCTGTGGACGATGGGGAACAGTGTAATGACCCGGAAAAAGGCGATCTTGGTTATCCGATATACAACACATATTGAACATCCAAGGATCGAAAATACCAGTAGTTAATGAAAGAAATTAGAGGGTGAGGAAAGATAAGATAGAAACTTAGTATAGAAGAAGAAGAAGATACAACATCAGAGTAACACGAATCTCACAGCGGAACGAACAACATATAATAGATAATATATCCTTGAAATAAATCAGTATATGTATACACTAACATTATCAGAGTACAACGCTTACAACATAGCGGAAATAACTATAGCTATATAATCCTGAAGCCTCCTGCTCCAGCTCTTCAAGTATCTGTAAATCCCGACTACTTGACTACCCATACAAAATTGGGCACCCAAAAGTTTAGGGAAAACAAAACAAAATAAACTTCGGGTCAGTCATGGGACTGGTATGAGTAAAATAGTTTAAAACAGTTTGAACAATTAAACGATATCTCATAAGACAACGCCGTATAACGGAACGGGTTTTTCCCTTATGAGAATCCAAAATATCTTTATATCAAAAACCTTTTGATATAATAATAATGTGTATCAACCACAATATAATAATCATCTAGCAGAAACGCTTTCATCTCACGTTCTACATATATAGTATACAATCAAAACCGAAAGCACGTATTGGGTAATGGATTTCCAACTATGACAAGGTATGGAACCACCTTTCGCTAGTGTACCTCTAGAGAGGAATACACTGGGTTCGACAAAAACATCTTGCAACCCGGCTACACATGACCGACCACTCATTTTGCTTGAGTGTATCGAATGTATATCACCAACGGTTGGGATCGACAACCGTTTTCCGAATGGGACAACATCGACAATAGATTTTTTAGAAGTAAATGAAACTCTAGATCATGTGATTATACACCCTAATAGGTGCGACCTACATAGCCATGCTGCTGTGACGACCCGATTTCCCGTTCTCACGGAAACAAGGTTATCTTTGGAATATAACACAGAAACATATAATAGCAGAACAGAATTAAATAAATACACCAGAATGAACAACAAAATATACTGGATAAAAGCAATCATCAGAGTTACATAGTATACAGGATCTTACTTAGTACAAATACAGTTCAGCTATACATAAATGCCTACAGCGGAAATAAACAAAATATGTACAATAGGAGCTGATTAGCATAAAAAGAAATAAATGATAGAATCCATCTTCAGCTCCAGCTATCCAGAAAGAACCAGCTAAACCTGAATACAAGGCTGCCCGTGTAGAAAAAGGGGCACCCGTGTTTGAGAGTGAAACAAACTACGAGTCAGTCATGGGACTGGTATGAGAAATCTACCCAACACATATATTTTGGCTAATCACAGGACCACGCCACTTTCGTGGAACGGGTTTACTCCATTGGATTGCCAGTGCATTAAAACAAATCTTTCTTTTAAACATCGCTATGCTTTTTATAAAAATGAAGCCATTATAAGACTCAGTTCCCATCACACAATGCAACGCAAACCGGAGGATAGAGTTTTACCTTATAATGGCCAAAATATGATTGATACGAATAAAACAAAGGCAATTGATATTATTGCTAGTGCTTATATGTTTCGAAAACAATTTCAATCATAACTATCAATCATAGACGGCATGGGTACCATATATCATGTCGCCATATCTATATACAATCAAAACCGCACGATGTCGTATTTGGAAATTGGATTTCCGTCATGAACCAAGGCAAAAGATAGTCCTTACCGAATTCGAGACGCTCTAGCCCGTGTCTCAGGATCAGAGCTCGAGTGACCCTAGGAGCGACAGGGCCGGTCCACCGATGTGGATTAAAATTCCTGAACAATACGTTTCCCCGCCCTTTGGGGCGTCAACGAGCCAACGAATGACTCCATCGGACCCGGATCGTCCGATCAAACCGAGGCGCCTCGCAACAGCAACAACCACATAGGTGAAAAGTATATAAATGTCAGGGCTGGTAGGTCACTGACACCACCCTAGCTAGAAAGAAACGCATGTCCTCCCTGAGGTCCTTCCTCCCGTTTTTGGTTCATACCGGGGTGTGAGGCTCGCGAATTTACGTTATACACAAAGCTACGCCACACAGGCGGTGCTTTGATGATCACCACAAGACTTTGCTTTTCAACAGAAGCCCTGATCACTGCATCTTAGCATGCCACACAGGCCATTCATACCGTGCAACTGATAGCTATCAATCACACAGAACAAATTCCAATGTCGGACACACAGTCCATTTACAAGTCCGTTCTGGGTCTGAACGAAACCGGAGGCACTAAATACCTCGCAAACCCTTTGATCAACACGTACGTCTGAACGATCACCACTCATTATCCATATTTCGGGATGCCTCCCAATCAGGACCTCGGTTACCATCCAAACGAGGTGAAGATCTCCGGTCTTCGACCACCGTCTTCATCTTCGAATTTCAATCGTCGGTCAATTGTGCGAAATGAGAATTAACTCGGCCTTTTCAAATAATTCACGTATATTTAGAATTTCAATTCGATTTATTTCAATGGTTAAATTATTCGACAACACCAATTTTGTTCTTTAATGTAATTTTCACACCAAACACATTCAACCATCAAATATCACATAAATCAAGCAAATTCAGTTTATTTCCATTCCATATCGCTTATGATATTTTATAACTATTTATCGCTATTTTTATTTATTTTAAAATAGCCATTTTATTCAAAACGACGCTTCGGGCCATAAGGCGGCCGTGGCGCTGTTTTTCTTCAGATTTGATTTACACATATCTGAAAATCTAACCGTTGGATCTTCACAAAATTTATATCATTAGAAAGGTCTTTTCAAAACGAATCAAACGGTTCCAGTTTCGGGAAAATCCGACGGTCGGATCTCCCGGTACAATCGTTTGAATTTTCGATTTCAAAATACGAACTGCAGCGTTGTTATTCGATTAAATATAATTCTATTTATATTTATATATAAATAAAATCGATTCTGGCGCTGTTTTTCTTCAAATTTGAATTAAACATTCCGGACAATCCAACCGTTGGATTTTTACAAGGTTGGTGCCGTTGGAAAGATTATTCCAAGGCGAACCCGACGGTTGAGGTTTCGGGAAAATCCAATGGTCGGATTTCCCGTACTAGTCGTTTGAAATCACGGTTTCAAAATACGAACTGCACGGCCTCGTTTCGTTTTAATTTTATTTATATTTATATAGTTATATAAATATAGTTCATTCACGGATTTCTATATCGTTTTCACTTCAAAAAATTTTCTAACACCTTAAATTTTGGAAAAATTTCGCCATAACCTCCCCTGCACCGGGAGCGTCGGGAAATCGCAAATAGCGTCCCGGTCCTTCTAATCTCAAAAAGAAAAAGAAAAAGCCAAGCGGCTAGCCAACAGGCTCAAAATCATCACCCAAACAAATCAGTAAATGTGTACCTATTTGTCGGGCACAAAATTTTATTCCTCTTCTCTAGCCCCTTTGCTATAACCTGTTCAAAGAATATTGCATGTACATATATATACAGTTCATATCATTTTTCATTTTCTATTCAACTTCATATTTGATTTCTATTTGGTTTAAAAACTCCATTCATTCTAATGTTACATAAATAGGTGCAAATCATTTCATTAGCTAATTAATGAATATTTCAACTCATATATGTTTATTTTGAACAAGTGGCTATTTTTAACATTTCACATTTCAACGATTTATGCATACAATAAAAATGTGATTTTTATTGTAACACGATTCATTTCAAAACACTATTTTTCTATATAGTTCAAGCTGGTGATAAAAATGAAATTTTTATCATAAAACAATTTCTTTTAAATCGAGGTTATTTTACATAGTTCATATAGTCGATAAAAGGTGATTTTTTATTATCAAACAATTTATTTCAAAATATGAATACCATTCAACACATGAATTTCTAAACAACGAATGAATATCAGTTCAACACATGAATGTTTTCTATTGTTTTTATATATAGATAAAAATGTGATTTTTATTATCAAACAGTTTATTTCAAAATATGAATACCATTCAACACATGAATTTCTAAACAACGAATGAATATCAATTCAACACATGAATGTTTTCTATTGTTTTTATATATAGATAAAAATGTGATTTTTATTATCAAACAATTTATTTCAAAATATGAATACCATTCAACACATGAATTTCTAAACAACGAATGAATATCAATTCAACACATGAATGTTTTCTATAGTTTTTATATATAGATAAAAATGTGATTTTTATTATCAAACAATTTATTTCAAAATATGAATAACATTCAACACATGAATTTCTGAACAACGAATGAATATCAATTCAACACATGAATGTTTTCTATTGTTTTTATATATAGATAAAAATGTGATTTTTATTTTCAGACAGTTTATTTCAAAATATGAATACCATTCAACACATGAATTTCTAAACAACGAATGAATATCAATTCAACACATGAATGTTTTCTATTGTTTTTATATATAGATAAAAATGTGATTTTTATTTTCAAACAGTTTATTTCAAAATATGAATACCATTCAACACATGAATTTCTAAACAACGAATGAATATCAATTCAACACATGAATGTTTTCTATTGTTTTTATATATAGATAAAAATGTGATTTTTATTTTCAAACAGTTTATTTCAAAATATGAATACCATTCAACACATGAATTTCTAAACAACGAATGAATATCAATTCAACACATGAATGTTTTCTATTGTTTTTATATATAGATAAAAATGTGATTTTTATTTTCAAACAGTTTATTTCAAAATATGAATACCATTCAACACATGAATTTCTAAACAACGAATGAATATCAATTCAACACATGAATTTTTAAACAACGAATGAATATCAATTCAACACATGAATGTTATTCAAAATTTCGGCAGCATAACGGCAGGGTAGTTACACCGGCACCGTCCCTAGTACGGCTCCTCGCTCTACCTTAAAACCTCGCGGTTTTTGACAATGGGAAACATGCATCTAGTTTGCACGCAGGCGGCATGTATATATTTATTTCATTTCCACAAACTAATCCTATGTGGTTTCAACCAAATATTTCACAACCACCAATGGGTATTTTTCAACCACAATCAACCAATATCAATCACAAACAATCCCAAACAACCATTCGTTATCAACCAATTATCACAACAATTTCAACCAATAAATATCGTCCATGGTTTGTGGACGAGGGGCGTATATATATATATATATATATATATATATATATATATATATATATATAGCAATTCACTTTCATATTCACGCATATATATATATATATATATATATATAATTTTTAAATCAGAAATCTCACCAATAGCTATCCAACTTCAAGACTCTTCTTAATAGAAATCTTCGCCTATTTGTCGCTTTCACCCGTATTCTCTGCATATGTAAAAATAGAATTTTTACTATGCTATTCAATATATAAAAATCGAATTTTGACTTCGCTATTCAATATATAAAAATATGATTTTTACTTTTGCTTTCAACATATAAAAATATGATTTTTACTTTTGCTTTCAACATATAAAAATATGATTTTTCAACATATAAAAATATGATTTTTACTTTTGCTTTCAACATATAAAAATATGATTTTTACTTTTGCTTTCAACATATAAAAATATGATTTTTACTTTAGCTTTCAACATATAAAAATATGATTTTTACTTTTGCTTTCAACATACAAAAATATGATTTTTACTTTTGCAAGTTCAAATCTTTTTCTACTAAAAGATTAAACCTTTTTCCCATTTTAAAGTTCAAAATAAAATCAGTTTTTCTCTTTTATAAAAATGCAGTTTTTATCTTTATAAAAAAAATGCAGTTTTTATTTTTATAAAATGCAGTTTTAGTTTCTTCTAAAAAAAACAGTTTTTAAAATCTTTTAAAAATTCAGTTTTAAAGTTCTAACAAATCAGTTTTTTTCCTTTTATAAAAATGCAGTTTTTACTTTATAAAAATTTCAGTTTTTACTCTTTATAAAATCAGTTTTAAAAATTCTTTTATAAAAATCTGTTTTATACTGATCTAAAATAAAATCAGTTTATTATTTTGCTTTTAAAATCAGCATTTAAATTCTTTTGAAATCAGTTTTATACTTTTTTAAAATTCAGTTTTAAAATACTTTTAAAAATCAAATCAGTTTTTACTTTCTTTTTACAAAATCAGTTTTAAAAATTCTTTTATAAAAATCTGTTTTATACTTTTAAAACTAAGTCTGTTTTTATTTTTAAACTAAATCAGTTTTTATTTTCTATAAAAAATCTATTTTATACTTTTCTATATAAAAAAAATCAGTTTTAAATTGCTTAAAAAAAACAGTTTTTCTTTTTATTAAAACAGTTTTTTTTTTATTAAACGAAATCAGTTTATTTTTTTTTCCAAAACTTAAAAAAAAAAATAAAGTAAAAAGGCTTACCTTGCTCTGCGAAGAAGAGGGGGGGGGGGGAAGAAGAGGTCGTCGGCGGCTTCAGCGTCGCCAGCGAGGGGGGGTAGCTTCGTCGGCGGCTTCGAGCTTCGACGGAGAGGCGTTGACTTCGGGGAGGGGGGGGGGGGGGGCCAGGAAGAAGATAAAGGGGAGGGAGGGAATTAAAATTATTTAATTATTTAATTATTTAATTATTTAATTTCGCAAAAGGTTGACTTTTACATATGCCCTCGAAACGAGGCCCACCGCCTGTCGTCCATAGCGTTTTACCCCCATTCCGAACACAATGGGATATGTATCGCAAGCTGATTTGATCGTTACAATCAGTTTCCTTTTGAATTTTCATTCAAATCACTATATTGAATTTTAAACGCACATTTCAAATTACCGGGGTCACATACTAACTAGAAAAATTCTAGAAAAATATTTTCTAGCTTCGTATTGACGATCCGGTCCTAACAAAACTAGTTTCGTCGAATTCTGAGACCGTTTGAAAAATGGTCAATTTCCAGTCGATTAAAATCAACTGAAATCGGTCAAATGCGTTTTCCTTTGCCACGCTCACATATTGATTCGAAAAATTATGAAATTTGAAACCTAACAATAACTTGACACTACGGACCTAACAAAAGTGGTTTCGTCGAAATCCGAGGTCGTTTGCAAAATGTCCATTTTTAAGGGCCTGAATTCCATAGCGACTATTCAGAATTTTCAACTGGACATATCTTTTGATTCCCGCTACCAAATTTCGATTGGTCGGGTTCGTTAGAAAGATATTCACTAACATATTTAAATATTTTTGGTTTCACTAAAATCCGGATTGTTTTGCACCCGGTATATTCAATTGAAGTTTGAAATCGAATTATCGAACTACCGCGCCATTTTCAATTTTATATATAATTATAATTAATTATATTCGTTTTCAATTGTCGATTTCAACTCAGTTTTCATCGCCATTATTTAAAATATTTATTTTGAATATTTAAAATCCATTATTTTAGCCAATTTAAAAATTTTAAATTGGTTCAGATTTTCTGGGTCGTTACAATCTCCCCCACTTAAAACTTTTCGTCCCCGAAAAGGAACAAAGTCGAAAGTGGTCTGATAAATCTACAATCCCACAATACAACAACCAATCCAATTGTTTTTTAGCTTTCAAAGTCATACAAATTAATTCCTATTTTTCTTCTAAAATAATTCAAACAATAATAATAGAATAGAGAATTAAATGGTGAGGTAAAGTATGGTAAATGTACCTTGCACCAGAGTCAATCAGAGATATCTACTCGGCACCTAGGATAAGCTTTCTGAATGCTCTCCTCAGTTTCCCAAGTACAATCTCGCGGATCTCCACTCCATTGCACTTTGACCAAGTGAACCTTCTTGTTTCTCAGCTCTTTGGTTTCTTTGCCGATAATCTTTAGCGGCTCACGCCTCACAGCTAGTTCTGGAGTAATTTCAATGTCCTGTTGAGCTGCTTCTTCTACGATCAAGTCTGGATCATGAACGTGCTTTCGAAGTTGAGATATATGAAATACATCATGAACTCCAGGCAACCAGTCAGGCAGTTTAACTTTATATGCGAGAGTTCCGATCCGTTCCAGAATAGGAAACGGACCAATGAATTTGGGTGCTAACTTTCCAGTTTTACCGAACCGGATAACTCCCCTCATCGGCGATACTTTCAAATATACATAGTCGCCTACTTCAAAGGATATATCTCTTCTTCTTTTATCGGCGTAGCTCTTTTGTCGGCTTTGAGCGGCGAGTAATCTCTTCTTAATAAAATCGACTTTGTCGGCAGCTTCTCGAATCATATCAGGACCCAACACAAGTCTATTTCCAGGCTCGACCCAACAAGCAGGAGATCTGCAAGGTCTACCATACAATGCTTCGAATGGCGACATTGTCAGGCTCGCCTGGTAGCTGTTGTTATAAGAGAATTCAGCAAAATGCAGATGGTCTTCCCATGATCCACCGAAATCTATAACACAAGCCCGCAATAGATCTTCTAAAATGCGATTCACCCTCTTAGTCTGACCGTCTGTCTGAGGGTGATAAGCGGTGCTCAAGTTTAACTTCGTTCCTAGCTCGACTTGAAATGCTTCCCAGAATTTGCTAGTGAATATTGTATCTCTATCACTTACTATACTGAGCGGCACTCCATGCAGTCTAACTATTTCCCTGAAATAAATCTGCGCCAGACTCTGAGCGGTTCTATTTGATTTGACAGGTATAAAATGGGCGGTCTTCGTGAAACGATCTACGATCACCCAAATACTGTCATTCCCTTTTCTGGTTCTGGGCAAACCATCAATGAAATCCATAGAAATATGCTCCCACTTCCAACCAGGAACTTCCAGTGGTTGTAATAATCCAGCCAATTTCTGTTGATCACTCTTGACTAGCTGGCAAGTAGGGCATTGGCTGACATATAAGGAAATATCCCTTTTCATCGACTTCCACCAGAAAGTGCGTTTGATGTCATTATACATTTTGCTTACTCCTGGATGGATACCGAGTTTTGACTTGTGGCATTCATCCAGTACTTCCTTTCGAAGTTCAGGAATGTTAGGGACACAGATTCGACCTTTGAGCCTTAAAATCCCATCATTATCAACTTGAAAACTCGAGGGTTCGCCTTGTTGAATTATCCCTCTGATCTTCTGAATGAAATGATCATCCTCCTGAAGAGCAGATATCTTATCTAGCAATGAAGTCGTGATAATAAAACTGGCGATCATTACATTCTTTCTGCTTAATGCATCAGCCACGACATTGGCTTTTCCTGGAGTATATATTAATTTCAAAGTCATATGCTGCAAGAAACTCCAGCCAACGTTGTTGTCTCAGATTTAAGTCCTTCTGAGTGAACAGATACTTTAATGACTGATGATCTGTAAATAGTTCGAATCTCTCACCGAGAAGATAGTGTCTCCAGATTTTCAAAGAGAATATGATAGCCAATAACTCAAGATCATGAGTTACATAGTTTTTCTCGTGCGGCTTCAGTTGACGGCTAGCATAAGCAATCACTTGACCTCTTTGCATTAACACTGCACCAAGGCCTTCTCTAGAAGCATCAGTCCAGACTTTTAAATCTTGGTTGCCATCGATAATGGTTAACACTGGAGCAGTAGTCAACCTTAACTTTAGCTCCTCGAAAGCCTCCTCACTCTCTTCAGTCCATTTGAACTTAGAATGCTTCTTTGTAAGCTTTGTTAAGTGACCAGATATCTTCGAAAAGTCTTTAACGAACTTTCGGTAATAGCTAGCCAATCCGAGAAAACTGCGGACTTCAGTGGGAGTACTGGGCTGTTTCCAATTCTGAATAGCTGTGATTTTACTTGGATCCACAGCGATTCCTTCTTTCGATACGACATGGCCCAGAAATTTTACTTCATCTTGCCAGAATATACATTTGGAAAACTTGGCTTTTAATACATTCCTCCTCAGGATTTCTAAAACTTGTTCCAAATGTTTTTCATGCTCGGCCTTTGATTTAGAGAAGATTAGAATATCGTCAATAAAAACCAGAACAAATTTATTCAATACTCCTCTGAATACTCTGTTCATCAGATCGACGAAGTAAGCTGGAGCATTACATAAGCCGAACGGCATTACTAACCACTCGTAGAATAAGTCGGGGCCTCTGAACGCTGTCATTGGAACACACTCTTCGGCAATTCGAAGTTGATGGAATCCTGTAGCTAAGTCCATTCGTGAGAATACCTGTGCTCCATTCAATCGATCCAACAAATCATCTATTCGCGGCAATGGATATTTATTCTTTATGGTTTGCTTGTTCAAATCACGATAATCCACACATAGACGTAGAGTACCGTCAGATTTTGGGACAAATACCACTGCTGCACCCCAATCAGAGAAACTAGGCCTGATCAGACCTTTCCATACTAGCTGTCTTGTTTGATTGTCTAATTCCTCCTTCTCTTTCAAGGACATTCTTCGAATAGCGTGAACTACCGGCCTTGCATTGGGAATTAAAGCAATCTTGAAATCTATTTCTCTCTACGGAGGTAAGCGAATGACTTCCTCGAACACATCCGCATAGTTCTTGACGACAGGAATATCTTTGATGAGGTCAGGAATATTTTCTGCGACTTCAGGGACCTTTTCCATTTGGGCTGGAGAAACATCGAGAGCTGACCAGAAATCTTTTCTATTTGAAGTCGGGCCTTCACATGGTATGGTTATATAATTCCCCGATTGGGCCTTTGCTTTAACCACTCTCTCGGCGCATTTAACTTCAACTTCATATCTAGTTAACCAATCCAATCCCAGAATAAGATCGAATTCATTAAAATTCATGATGATAGAGATAATAGGGAATTTATAGCAAGAAAAAGAGACATGTACTGCACAAATCCAACTGAGATTGATGGAACCTCCCACTGGATTTTGGACAGTCATGGGCTCTTTGAGCTTCTTCAAATTCAAATCTAGTTTCTTGACTGCACTCTTTGCAATAAAGCTTCGTGACGCGCCTGTGTCAAACAGTACTTTAACTGGAATGTTTTTGACATTGAGCGTGCCTTCTAAAACATCAGACCTTTCCTGAGCAGACGGGGAGGCAGGTACTTCTACCACTTCATTTACATGTACTGCTTTAGGCTTTCTGAATAGCGGGCAGGCCTTTGAAAGATGACCGGACTGATGGCATTGACTGCACTTTCTATTCTCTTGAAATCCCTTCTTGGATTGAAACCCGCCTCTTAATCGCTTCATCAAGGGTCCGCAGTTAATCGACAAATGCCCTGGCTTCTTACAGTTACTGCATATGGTAGTCGTTACGGGTTCTTTCTCAGCTCTGGCCCTTTTTCCCTTGGCACTGGGCTTCTTATTGACCTCTGACCTCGTACTGTTTTCAGGAATATCAGTTTCTGACTCTGTTTTGCCACTAGAACAGACTTCTTCTTCGTCGCGCAACATTCCTTTCTTATGGAGGTCTTCATACTGATAAGCCATGTATATCATTTCAGAAAAAGGAAGCTTCACATGCCCCAATACTTTATTCTGGTATTTCCTTTGAAGCCCGTGAATAAATCTCAGATTTTTCCTCTTCGGATTTTCAATTAGATGAGGGGCAAAGTGAGCAAGTTCATTGAATTTCTTATGATATTCTGGGATGGTCATATCGCCTTGAATCAAATAAGAAAATTCATCACTTAATCTCTCGGTTGCTTCGGGAGGAGTAAATCTTTGTAGGAAAATCACTTTGAATCTGTCCCAGGTGATATCACCTTCTGGATTATTTCTGATGATTGTTTCCCACCAGATTAAAGCTTCTTCTTTGAGCGCCCAAGATGCTACTAACCGTTTCTGGTCATCTCTCAGCTGGATATGCTCAAAGATTCTTTCGACAGAACTCAACCAAGCTTGAGTTTGAATAATAGATTCATTGCCCGAGAATTGCGCTCCGTTCAGATTTCGATATTTCTTTAATAGAGCCTCTAGATCGGGTTCTGTATTCCTTCTGTTTCTGGCACTCATTTTTCTAGTACTTCTGCAATTAGCAGATCAAGTGTCAGGTCACAGAAAAGAAAATTTTCAAACATAGAAACATATACTTCAAATGTAAATGTGTCTATCGAGGTGTAATCATTCTGCTTTACTCATACTAGGATATTGCTGATCCTATCTGTATTGAGTTGCCCGTCCTAGAACACTACTGGTTCTATTTCTGACGAGTTCGTTCAAATGTTATATTCCAGAACTAAGCTTAACCAAAGCTCCGATACCACGTTGTGACGACCCGATTTCCCGTTCTCACGGAAACAAGGTTATCTTTGGAATATAACACAGAAACATATAATAGCAGAACAGAATTAAATAAATACACCAGAATGAACAACAAAATATATTGGATAAAAGCAATCATCAGAGTTACACAGTATACAGGATCTTACTTAGTACAAATACAGTTCAGCTATACATAAATGTCTACAGCGGAAATAAACAAAATATGTACAATAGGAGCTGAACAGCATAAAAAGAAATAAATGATAGAATCCATCTTCAGCTCCAGCTATCCAGAAAGAACCAGCTAAACCTGAATACAAGGCTGCCCGTGGAAAAAGGGGCACCCGAGTTTGAGAGTGAAACAAACTACGAGTCAGTCATGGGACTGGTATGAGAAATCTACTCAACACATATATAATTTGGCTAATCGCAGGACCACGCCACTTTCGTGGAATGGGTTTACTCCATTGGATTGCCAGTGCTTTAAAACAAATCTTTCTTTTAAACATCGCTATGCGTCTTATAAAAATGAAGCCATTATAAGACTCAGTTCCCATCACACAATGCAACGCAAGCCGGAGGATTGAGTTTTACCTTATAATGGCCAAAATATGATTGATACGAATAAAACAAAGGCATTTGATATTATTGCTAGTGTTAATATGTTTTGAAACAATTTCAAATCATAACTATCAATCATAGACGGCATGGGTACCATATATCATGTCGCCATATCTATATACAATCAAAACCGCACGATGTCGTATTTGGAAATTGGATTTCCGTCATGAACCAAGGCAAAAGATAGTCCTTACCGAATTCGAGACGCTCTAGCCCGTGTCTCAGGATCAGAGCTCGAGTGACCCTAGGAGCGACAGGGCCGGTCCACCGATGTGGATTAAAATTCCTGAACAATACGTTTCCCCGCCCTTTGGGGCGTCAACGAGCCAACGAATGACTCCATCGGACCCGGATCGTCCGATCAAACCGAGGCGCCTCGCAACAGCAACAACCACATAGGTGAAAAGTATATAAATGTCAGGGCTGGTAGGTCACTGACACCACCCTAGCTAGAAAGAAACGCATGCCCTCCCTGAGGTCCTTCCTCCCGTTTTAGGTTCATACCGGGGTGTGAGGCTCGCGAATTTACGTTATACACAAAGCTACGCCACACAGGCGGTGCTTTGATGATCACCACAAGACTTTGCTTTTCAACAGAAGCCCTGATCACTGCATCTTAGCATGCCACACAGGCCATTCATACCGTGCAACTGATGGCTATCAATCACACAGAACAAATTCCAATGTCGGACACACAGTCCATTTACAAGTCCGATCTGGGTCTGAACGAAACCGGAGGCACTAAATACCTCGCAAACCCTTTGATCAACACGTACGTCTGAACGATCACCACTCATTATCCATATTTCGGGATGCCTCCCAATCAGGACCTCGGTTACCATCCAAACGAGGTGAATATCTCCGGTCTTCGACCACCGTCTTCATCTTCGAATTTCAATCGTCGGTCAATTATTCGAAATGAGAATTAACTCGGCCTTTTCAAATAATTCACGTATATTTAGAATTTCAATTCGATTTATTTCAATGGTTAAATTATTCGACAACACCAATTTTGTTCTTTAATGTAATTTTCACACCAAACACATTCAACCATCAAATATCACATAAATCAAGCAAATTCAGTTTATTTCCATTCCATATTGCTTATGATATTTTATAACTATTTATCGCTATTTTTATTTATTTTAAAATAGTCATTTTATTCAAAACGACGCTTCGGGCCATAAGGCGGCCGTGGCGCTGTTTTTCTTCAGATTTGATTTACACATATCTGAAAATCTAACCGTTGGATCTTCACAAAATTTACATCATTAGAAAGGTCTTTTCAAAACGAATCCAACGGTTCCAGTTTCGGGACAATCCGACGGTCGGATCTCCCGGTACAATCGTTTGAATTTTCGATTTCAAAATACGAACTGCAACGTCGTTATTCGATTAAATATAATTCTATTTATATTTATATATAAATAAAATCGATTCTGGCGCTGTTTTTCTTCAAATTTGAATTAAACATTCCGGACAATCCAACCGTTGGATTTTTACAAGGTTGGTGCCGTTGGAAAGATTATTCCAAGGCGAACCCGACGGTTGAGGTTTCGGGAAAATCCAATGGTCGGATTTCCCGTACTAGTCGTTTGAAATCACGGTTTCAAAATACGAACTGCACGGCCTCGTTTCGTTTTAATTTTATTTATATTTATATAGTTATATAAATATAGTTCATTCACGGATTTCTATATCGTTTTCACTTCAAAAAATTTTCTAACACCTTAAATTTTGGAAAAATTTCGCCATAACCTCCCCTGCACCGGGAGCGTCTGGAAATCGCAAATAGCGTCCCGGTCCTTCTAATCTCAAAAAGAAAAAGAAAAAGCCAAGCGGCTAGCCAACAGGCTCAAAATCATCACCCAAACAAATCAGTAAATGTGTACCTATTTGTCGGGCACAAAATTTTATTCCTCTTCTCTAGCCCCTTTGCTATAACCTGTTCAAAGAATATTGCATGTACATATATATACAGTTCATATCATTTTTCATTTTCTATTCAACTTCATATTTGATTTCTATTTGGTTTAAAAACTCCATTCATTCTAATGTTACATAAATAGGTGCAAATCATTTCATTAGCTAATTAATGAATATTTCAACTCATATATGTTTATTTTGAACAAGTGGCTATTTTTAACATTTCACATTTCAACGATTTATGCATACAATAAAAATGTGATTTTTATTGTAACACGATTCATTTCAAAACACTATTTTTCTATATAGTTCAAGTTGGTGATAAAAATGAAAATTTTATCATAAAACAATTTCTTTTAAATCGAGGTTATTTTACATAGTTCATATAGTCGATAAAAGGTGATTTTTTATTATCAAACAATTTATTTCAAAATATGAATACCATTCAACACATGAATTTCTAAACAACGAATGAATATCAATTCAACACATGAATGTTTTCTATTGTTTTTATATATAGATAAAAATGTGATTTTTATTATCAAACAGTTTATTTCAAAATATGAATACCATTCAACACATGAATTTCTAAACAACGAATGAATATCAATTCAACACATGAATGTTTTCTATTGTTTTTATATATAGATAAAAATGTGATTTTTATTATGAAACAATTTATTTCAAAATATGAATACCATTCAACACATGAATTTCTAAACAACGAATGAATATCAATTCAACACATGAATGTTTTCTATAGTTTTTATATATAGATAAAAATGTGATTTTTATTATCAAACAATTTATTTCAAAATATGAATACCATTCAACACATGAATTTCTGAACAACGAATGAATATCAATTCAACACATGAATGTTTTCTATTGTTTTTATATATAGATAAAAATGTGATTTTTATTTTCAGACAGTTTATTTCAAAATATGAATACCATTCAACACATGAATTTCTAAACAACGAATGAATATCAATTCAACACATGAATGTTTTCTATTGTTTTTATATATAGATAAAAATGTGATTTTTATTTTCAAACAGTTTATTTCAAAATATGAATACCATTCAACACATGAATTTCTAAACAACGAATGAATATCAATTCAACACATGAATGTTTTCTATTGTTTTTATATATAGATAAAAATGTGATTTTTATTTTCAAACAGTTTATTTCAAAATATGAATACCATTCAACACATGAATTTCTAAACAACGAATGAATATCAATTCAACACATGAATGTTTTCTATTGTTTTTATATATAGATAAAAATGTGATTTTTATTTTCAAAAAGTTTATTTCAAAATATGAATACCATTCAACACATGAATTTCTAAACAACGAATGAATATCAATTCAACACATGAATTTCTAAACAACGAATGAATATCAATTCAACACATGAATGTTATTCAAAATTTCGGCAGCATAACGGCTGGGTAGTTACACCGGCACCGTCCCTAGTACGGCTCCTCGCTCTACCTTAAAACCTCGCGGTTTTTGACAATGGGAAACATGCATCTAGTTCGCACACAGGCGGCATGTATATATTTATTTCATTTCCACAAACTAATCCTATGTGGTTTCAACCAAATATTTCACAACCACCAATGGGTATTTTTCAACCACAATCAACCAATATCAATCACAAACAATCCCAAACAACCATTCGTTATCAACCAATTATCACAACAATTTCAACCAATAAATATCGTCCATGGTTTGTGGACGAGGGGCGTATATATATATATATATATATATATATAAATATAAATATATAGCAATTCACTTTCATATTCACGCATATATATATATATATAATTTTTAAATCAGAAATCTCACCAATAGCTATCCAACTTCAAGACTCTTCTTAATAGAAATCTTCGCCTATTTGTCGCTTTCACCCGTATTCTCTGCATATGTAAAAATAGAATTTTTACTATGCTATTCAATATATAAAAATCGAATTTTGACTTCGCTATTCAATATATAAAAATATGATTTTTACTTTTGCTTTCAACATATAAAAATATGATTTTTACTTTTGCTTTCAACATATAAAAATATGATTTTTCAACATATAAAAATATGATTTTTACTTTTGCTTTCAACATATAAAAATATGATTTTTACTTTTGCTTTCAACATATAAAAATATGATTTTTACTTTTGCTTTCAACATATAAAAATATGATTTTTACTTTTGCTTTCAACATATAAAAATATGATTTTTACTTTTGCAAGTTCAAATCTTTTTCTACTAAAAGATTAAACCTTTTTCCTAGTTTAAAGTTCAAAATAAAATCAGTTTTTCTCTTTTATAAAAATGCAGTTTTTATCTTTATAAAAAAATGCAGTTTTTATTTTTATAAAATGCAGTTTTAGTTTCTTCTAAAAAAAACAGTTTTTAAAATCTTTTAAAAATTCAGTTTTAAAGTTCTAACAAATCAGTTTTTTTCCTTTTATAAAAATGCAGTTTTTACTTTATAAAAATTTCAGTTTTTACTCTTTATAAAATCAGTTTTAAAAATTCTTTTATAAAAATCTGTTTTATACTGATCTAAAATAAAATCAGTTTATTATTTTGCTTTTAAAATCAGCATTTAAATTCTTTTGAAATCAGTTTTATACTTTTTTAAAATTCAGTTTTAAAATACTTTTAAAAATCAAATCAGTTTTTACTTTCTTTTTACAAAATCAGTTTTAAAAATTCTTTTATAAAAATCTGTTTTATACTTTTAAAACTAAGTCAGTTTTTATTTTTAAACTAAATCAGTTTTTATTTTCTATAAAAAATCTGTTTTATACTTTTCTATATAAAAAAAATCAGTTTTAAATTGCTTAAAAAAAACAGTTTTTCTTTTTATAAAAACAGTTTTTTTTATTAAACGAAATCAGTTTTTTTTTTTTTCCAGAACTTAAAAAAAATAAAAAAATAAAGTAAAAAGGCTTACCATGCTCTGCGAAGAAGTGGGGGGGGGAAGAAGAGGTCGTCGGCGGCTTCAGCGTCGCCAGCGAGGGGGGGTAGCTTCGTCGGCGGCTTCGAGCTTCGACGGAGAGGCGTTGACTTCGGGGGGGGGGGGGGGGGGGCAGGAAGAAGATAAAGGGGAGGGAGGGAATTAAAATTATTTAATTATTTAATTATTTAATTATTTAATTTCGCAAAAGGTTGACTTTTACATATGCCCTCGAAACGAGGCCCACCGCCTGTCGTCCATAGCGTTTTACCCCCATTCCGAACACAATGGGATATGTATCGCAAGCTGATTTGATCGTTACAATCAGTTTCCTTTTGAATTTTCATTCAAATCACTATATTGAATTTTAAACGCACATTTCAAATTATCGGGGTCACATACTAACTAGAAAAATTCTAGAAAAATATTTTCTAGCTTCGTATTGACGATCCGGTCCTAACAAAACTGGTTTCGTCGAATTCTGAGACCGTTTGAAAAATGGTCAATTTCCAGTCGATTAAAATCAACTGAAATCGGTCAAACGCGTTTTCCTTTGCCACGCTCACATATTGATTCGAAAAATTATGAAATTTGAAACCTAACAATAACTTGACACTACAGACCTAACAAAAGTGGTTTCGTCGAAATCCGAGGTCGTTTGCAAAATGTCCATTTTTAAGGGCCTGAATTCCATAGCGACTATTCAGAATTTTCAACTGGACATATCTTTTGATTCCCGCTACCAAATTTCGATTGGTCAGGTTCGTTAGAAAGATATTCACTAACATATTTAAATATTTTTGGTTTCACTAAAATCCGGATTGTTTTGCACCCGGTATATTCAATTGAAGTTTGAAATCGAATTATCGAACTACCGCGCCATTTTCAATTTTATATATAATTATAATTAATTATATTCGTTTTCAATTGTCGATTTCAACTCAGTTTTCATCGCCATTATTTAAAATATTTATTTTGAATATTTAAAATCCATTATTTTAGCCAATTTAAAAATTTTAAATTGGTTCAGATTTTCTGGGTCGTTACAGCTGCCTGCCCAATTTTTGTCATTTCCCGGTTGTGAGGCTAGAGGCCACGCTTATCTCTGATAGATCACACGTTTATTCACTTTGAATGTCACATCGTCATTGTAACAACCCGGAAATTCTGAGCCAGTTTAAAATTTTTATTTTGGCAAATTTAATGAATTTTGAATATTTAAAATGGATTATTTTAAATAAAAACGACGATAAATTTATTTTCGACGAAGTGAAAACGAATAATATTATTTTAATTATATAATGAGCCTGAAATGGCCCTGCAGTTCGAAAATTCGATTTTGAATTTTAAATGAATACACAGGATTCAATTTGAGTCGGAATTGGACGAAACAAGAAATATTCGAATCTGTTTAATCATATCTTTCTAACGAAGCTTGGAAACTGAGATTTCACTTTAAAAGTTGAGAGATATGTCCATTTTAAAATTGAGAAAAGTCGCTATGGAATTTATATATATTTTAATATATATATAAAGGCCTTTGAAAATGGAAATTTTGCAAATGACCTTGGTTTTCGACGAAACCACATTTATTGGATCCGGGATGTCAAATTATTGCTAGGTTTCAAAATTCATAATTTTTTGAATCAATATGTGAGCGTGGCGAAGATAAACGTGTTTTGAACAGTTTCAGTTAAATCGGGTCGACCAGAAAATGACCATTTTTCAAACGGTCTCAAAATTTGATGAAACTAGTTTTGTTGGGACCGTATCGTCAATACGAAGCTAGGAATAATTTTTCTGGAATTTTTCGAGTTAGTATGTGGCCCCGGTAAATTGAAATGTGCGTTTAAATTGAATATATAAAGATTTACATTTTAAATTCAATGGAAACTAATCGTAATAGCCGAATTGGCCTGCGATACATATCCCATTGTGTCCGAAATGTGGGTAAAATGCTGGGGACGACAGTCGTTGGGTCCTGATTGGAGTTTGAACGAAAATTCAACACTTAGGGTTTTAAAAGAGGAAAATTAAAATAATTAAATAATAACGCCCCACCTTCTTTTCTCTCCTTTAAACTAAGCCCCCCCCCCCCCCCCGTTTGTTTATTTCCAGATCAGATAAATTGAAAAAAAGAAGAAGAAAAGGGAGGAGCGCCGCCGCTCCTCCGAGCAGTGTGCCACCGCGCCACAAGGCGCGGCTTGCCCCAGCCCCTCCTTCCGCCTCCTTCTCCGGCGAGGCCTTCCTCCATCTTCCCCCCCTCTCGACGCAATCAAGCACGAACCCCCACGCTTCCACCGCCCAACCCTAGAAGCTTCGCACGCCCCCCCCTAGTCCCTCTCCAGCCCGGCCTCCGCTCCGCACCCCTACTGCCTGGCGGAGCAGCCGCTGCTGCTTCTTCCCTTTCCCCCCTTTTTTCGATCTGAACATCCCCTTTTCCCATCGATGGCAGTGAACATCCTTCCCCTCCCTCTTCCAATTTAAAATGTGAGTCCTTTTTTTTCTTCTTCATTATTTATTATTGTGTAAAGAATTTGTTTAAATGCTAAGTTATTTTCAGTTCTTGTAATGCAAAGTCATGAAGTTATTTAAATGCAAAGTTATGAATTTTTATAAAGCAAATACTCGATTTTTATATATATGTAGCGGATTAAAGATTTGATTTTTATGAAGCGTAAAACATGATTTTGATATGAACGACGCTATGAAAGGTTTGGATTTTTATAAACGAAAAGTTTAGATCTTTACAAACGAAAAGTTTATATTTTTATTAGAAAAGGCATGACTTTTATATAGGAAAAGTATATATTTTTATAGGAAAGAAGAGAAAAAAATTATAATTTTTACATTATAGGAATGATAAAAGAAATATGAAATCTTTATAAAGGAAAAGGCGAAATCTTTATATATGGAAAAGATGAAATCTTTATATAAGGAAAAGGCGAAATCTTTAGAAAGGAAAAGGAGAAATATTTATAAAGGAAAAGGCGAAATCTTTATATTTGAAAGGGCGAGATTTTTATATAGAGAAAGGTTAGTTTTAATATGGAGAAGGATTTTATTTTTAACACGATAAAAATATGATTTTTATTATATAAGTAGAGTAATAAAAATATAATCTTTATTAGAAGAAGAGCGATATAGAAATATAATTTTTATAACAAAGTGAAGATAAAAATTTGATTTTTATATATGTAGCGAATTTAAAAATATGATTTTTATACACTAGAGAATATAAAAATGTGATTTTTATATATGTAGTGAGTGCGGGCAACGAAAGTGACAAGGGACGAAAAGGTGAAGATTTCCTACATAAGAAGAGTCGCGGTGTTTGGTATAGCTTGGGTGAGAATTTCTCACTTTAAATTTTATTTCCTAGTTAGAAATATATACTAGGATGCAGACGGTGTTTAGTAGCACCCGACACCATCGTCCACAGACCATGGACTTGTTTGTTTGATTGTGAAATTGATTAGATTATTTGATTTGAATTGGATTGTATGGAATAATGAAATTGATTTGATTGATATATGTATGGCGTGGGCCATTATTAGACCGGGGATAAGTCTAGGCTTTGTCCCGTTTCTAGTATCGTGCCATTATGCCGCAAAAATTTTCTAAAATATGTTAGAAAAATAAATTAAATTCATGTGTTGAAAGAAAATATTTTATTGTTAAAAATATAATTTTTAACATTGAAGTGAATAAAATAAAATATTCATTTATAAACCAGACGGTTTGTTTATGTACGCTGATTGGACTGGTCTTGATTGGGACGATAAATTTTACACGTCGCCCAACTGGACAAATAAAATCTGAGTTGTTGATGTGAAACCCCACACGGGTATTGTGATGTACACTAGTCCCAATAATTAATTGTATGTCGATCGATAGGCTGACAGACGGTTGTGTTGTGCACTTTGGACGATGGTTGATTATTTATCGTGGCTGTTGTATACATGTGTTGTATGGAATCCATATAATTAACATTATATGGTAATTGATTGGGCCTCATTCCAATTTAGAAAATAAAGAATATTGAGAAATAAATATTCATGTGTTGAAATGAATTAAATTCATGTGTTGAAGAATAAAAATACTCATGTGTTGACGGTACTCATTTGTTGAGATTAGTCATTTGTTGAAATAAAATTTACATATTCATGTGTTGAAGAAAATATTCATTTGTTGAATATAATAACGATGTTGTTGAAATATAAAGCCGTGTTGGTTAGATTTGCGCCATTTTGACGTGAACGATATTTATATCGATTTTATTCGAATATTGGAAAAGAAGTGATTTCAAAATATAACATTTTGAAAATATTATCTGTAACACCCCGCATTTTTAAGTATAATTAAAAATAAAATATATGAAAATATGCTTATGATAGGTAAATAATGGTGATGCATAAGAAGAATTAATTAATACATGAAAGAGAAGAAAAAATTAGTTCGATAACGGTGTGTATAACGGAAAAGATAGTAAAATGAGGATAATTAATTTAAGAATTAGAAATTAGGTAAAATGGACATCACCACTCGAAATTTTACATGAAATAGTGTCCGAGTTTTTGAAAATCGGAGTCCGGATGAAGAATTTATGGTTTGTAGAAGATTCAGAAGGTTTCAGTCAGCACAGAACTGAGCAGGTCGACCTAGGGGCTAGGTCGACCGGGGTCGACCTGGGAGTCGACCTCCTCCATGGGGGTCGACTATAGTGTCGACCTCCCCCGCTACAGGTCGACCTGGTCGGCCTGTTTCGGTCCAGAACACGTTTTTGAAGCCCTGGGACGATTTTTGATGGTCCGGATTGGTTTTAGGGTTATTCTGATGGCTGAAATGAATTGCTACACCTATAAAAACAACCTAAGACCTAGCCTTCCCTACACACAATTCTATTCTGCTTCTTCTCGGCCTCTGTTCTGAATAACAATAAAAATGGCGTCGCTACTCTGTTGGAATCAAAAATAGAAGCTAATCAACATCAACCTAAGCAACTCAATTCAAATTAGAGATTAAAGCTTCAGGAACGATTCTACCACAATTAAAGTTCTTTCTTTAATCCAACCAAGGAAAGTACAGTTATTTTCCGCTATAAACATTAATTCTAATTGTGACATGAATTGTAAATCTAAATCTGAGAATATATCTATTCTGTTCTGTTTAGATCTATCTTATTTTGTATCTCTTTCCACTTTCTGTGCTATAGCCAGGCTACCATAAGCCTGAGCCAATCTCATAAGAGATTAACATACGCTAAAAGGTTTGGGACAGTAAAATGAATGATGCATAAATTGGGTATGACCAATAGGTGAATGATTTGAGGAAAGAACATGGACTGCAGCTAGAACATAAATCTGAGAAATATGATTGGACATGTTATATTTATAACATAAAAAGGTATTGAACATATGATTTGTGGACACGACATAAAAAGGTATATAATTGAACATAAATATAGACTGTATTGAACATATGATTTGGGATAAAGAGAATATGGCTTAGGTATAAAGATTTACATGAAAGTAGGATATCTATTAATGTAAATAAACACCTAAGTAGGGACCTTTGGGATATATGACATGCATAGTAATCTATGGCTATATTTGGTATAAATTATATATATATATGGATCTTCTGTATTATGCAAGTTTAATAAAAATTGAAGCATATGATATATGGTAAATTATGACCAAAGTCTGTGCTATGTAAATTTAGTGCAAACATGGGGTATATGATCATATTATGAATCGTGACTATTATTTATGCATGTGAACTTAGGAAAGATTTATATTTAGGCAAGATATGTTTGTGAAACTTTAAGGAATGATTAAATCTGTTATATTTGCCTAATTTGCTAGTTCTGCTATATTTGCCTAATCTGGTAGTTCTGTTATATTGCCTAATCTACTGCCTAGTTTGCTAGATCTGTTCATCTGCCAAATCTGTCATCTGCTAAGTCTGTTGATAATGCCAAACTAAATCTGTTGAGAAGCCTAATCAGTTATCTGCTAAATCTGCTAGTTGCTTAATCTGCTGAATCCGTTAAGTCGCCTAAATATGTTATCTGCTATGTCCGTTAAGTTGATATATTCAGTCTATTATTGACATAATCTGAATTAGCTATGAATAATTGACATGTATATTAGGCGTGGGCATAAATGGTAAATCATTAATTAATTGGACGCAAAGATAAACATGGCTAACTCGAGGTTAGAATGAGTTTGCGGCGTAATTCTTCCCGGAACCTCCCAGCATATTACAGTGGCCAAAAACAATAGGATCTAATGTGATAAGTTAGTCATAACGTGCTTGAAACCCGAGGTTAGACTCAGTTTGCGACAGAAACCTGCCCGGAACCAACCGGCCTAACCAGTAGCAGCAAACGGTCAGTCTAATGTGAGAGGTTTGGGCATTAATATTTAATTAATGGAAATCTGAGATAAATATGATGTCTAAAACGTGTTGGGTCGGTAAGGTTAAACCAATTGGACCAATGAATCTGAAAAACCCGTTTTGTGAATCTGTATGCCCAATACAAAGTTAGACAATTTGTAACCGTTTAATCTGTAACCTGTAAATCTGTTAATCTGTGAACTAGTTAATCTAAACTCTATATGTCTGAAACTTGTAAACAAGTTAATCTGAAATCTGTTAGTCTGGGGACAGAAGGTTAGGAGGGGAATTACTTGTGTCATCTGTTGTTTGGGACCCATATTAGTCAGTAACCCTTTCTGGTATCAAAACTTTGACCCAACTGTAGGTAGGGTCCGGGCACGCTTACTGAACTAATTTTAAGCGGTCTATTCTGATAATGGCAAGGGGTGTTCATGGTGCGTTCCAACCGGGTCATGTGCGTGCATTGATCCCGGTCTGCCTCCGAGGATGTAAGACGTCGTGACATCTGTAAATAGGTCTTTGCCAATTGGTTGTCACTTTAGGGAGTGATACACCCTATTGTGGGGCCGACACAGGGTATTTATGTATTAGGGAGCCGATCACTTGGGGTAGGGTTTTAGGGTACACTTAGTCCTGTCTGTTTCTGTCGGTACCGTATGTTTCTGTTGGGTGGCAACACCTGTCTGTTTCTGCGAGGTACCATCTGCTTGGGTGGTAAAGGCCCAATTACTAGTGTACACCTTATGCTACATTCTGCTTCTGTTTGTTTCTGATCGGGTGGTAAAGGCCCATTGCCGGCGTTGAAATTATTCTGTACCCGTTTCTATTTTAGCTTAGACATTAGGGTGACACCTAATTCTGTTATACTAGTATTAGTGCAGAGAAGTGTAAAGAAATAGCTTATGTCATTCTGTTCCTCTGTTATATCTGCAACATCTGTTACAGTTATCTCTCATCCAGTTTTATTTTCATGTCAAGTTATTATTATCTGTTCATAACTGAAAATCACTGGACTTGCAGCCTTTTTGTCTGACCCTTGTTGTTTCGCCTCCTTTCTTCCGTTCCCCCCACCCCCGCCCAGGTTTTATAGAAGGGAATACTCTAGCTTGATCCAGATTTCTTCCGCTTGAAGTGCTTAAAGTATGGCTTGGCTCTGTATAGCTTCCGTTCTATGAGGATTATGATTTTAAACTATGCATTCTGAAGGCTTTGTACAAGACTGATATTTTGTACTTGAATTTTGATATTGTGATTTGAAAGAATGTAACCAAATTTATTTCGGTTCTGTTGAAACAAAGTTATAAAATTTTCAAGTACTGTTTTATCTGTCTTCTAAGTTTTTGTTCTGTTTACTAAAATGCTCCACAAAAGTTAAGGCATTCCCTTTGTGAGTGACCTTAAAGGTGGTGGGGTGTTACACTTGGTATCAGAGCTAAAGGTTACCAGATTAGATAAAAGTTTGTGAAAACTATTTTCAAAAAGGTTTTGAAAAGAAGTATTTTCAAAAAAAAAAGCTTATTTTGAAAAACATGATCCCCAAGAGCCATATATCTTCCCTTCAGTCCTTTTTGTAATTGAATCTTTCCTTTTTCGTTTCAGCATGTCTGAAGCATCTGGGATACCAGACGGTGTTCATGTACCTGGTTGGTTTCGTCAATATCTTGAGGCTAGGACCGCCGCCGCAGGTCCAGCAAATGATCCCCCTCTTCCACCCCCTCCTCGTGCAATTACTTTCTCAAAGATCTGTAGGGATTTTAGGGCCATGGGTGGAAAGGATTTCAAGGGAACGGAATCATTCGTAGAAGCGAGGAACTGGCTCAAAGAAACTGAGGATCTATTCGTTATCTTCGAGGTGAACGATAGGAAAGAGGTACAGTTGGTGGTATGGCTGCTCAAAGATGAAGTTTCCTACTAGTGGGAAGTCACTAACGCCGAGAGGCCGGTTGAGACATGGATGGATTTTAGAACAAGGTTCGAGACAAAATTTCTCTCACAAGCTGAACGAAGTTTACAACTGGAAAAGTTCTTATCTCTGAAGCAAGGAAGTATGACGGTCAAGGAATACGTCAACCAGTTCAACCAACTAGCTAGGTTCGGATTGGATTTAGTCAACACTCAGCATAAAAAGGCTCTCTGCTTTGTTAAAGGATTGAACGAGCCACTACACAGCCTAGCCATGACCCACGTACCCATGGGAGCGACGTACGAGAAATTGGTGGACATGGCACTACTGCATGAGGAATACAAGGGCCCGAAAGAGACAAAGAAGGAAGAACCACAGAATAAGAAAACAAGGCCCAAAAAGGAAACAAAAAAGAAGGATGAGAAGTCTGAAGATAAGAAGGGGAAAAAGTGCTTTACTTGTGGGAGCTCGACTCATCTGAACAAGGATTGCAGAAAAAGGAAAGGCACTTGCTTCAACTGTGGAGAGATGGGACACTTCACTAGGGACTGCTCGAAGAGACGAGGGCAAGGAGGGCAGGCGAACACTCTTGAGGCTAGTGGCTAGGATAGAAATAGGAAAATTTCTATAGTAGGTTTAATTTCTTTATCTGATTATGGAGTTAAGACTTTTTCTGATTCTGATATTTTGATTTTGTAATCGATACTCTACACTTTAATGCTAGTATTATTTCTGAATTCCGCTGTAGACTCAGAGCCATAAGGGTTATGGCTCATCTGTTTGAGATTGGGGTTTGAGGGATATCTGTGTTAGGCGTCACGTATGACGCATACATTCTGAGTTTTCGTGGGGTATGATTTTATCATGCTTAACTTCCTAAGAGCCATTAGGGAACCTGATATGTACCAGTAGTCTGTAAATATCTGAATACTTCTGATAAGATTTCCAGGTTTGACATTGTCTAAAGAGGGTAATCCTCTGGGTGTCAATTTGTTGTTGGTTTCGGTCTTCGGGGCCGATACTAAGGACCCATGCCTAATGGGAACCAAGTTTTTGTTCTATCTGTACTCGCTTCCATCATTCGACTGTATCCTATCGACCGAATCTTCGAAATTTAGGTAGAAACTAATGGGTGTAAACATGTGTTTGAGACATGTTATGTTTGATGGTTGCAAGTGGATGCAAGTGGTTGCTAGTGGTTGCCCGTGGATGCATATACACACATTAGGCAGTAGATCGGCTCGAAAACACTGTCATACTGCATATGGATGTGTGAGCGTTTTTAATTTTTGTGGATGCAAAATGATTAACTCAGCACATGGATATTGCATATGACTGAATGGTTGTGCACTCATTTAGAAATGATATGTATCGAGTAGGAAAATTGCATACATTTTGGACTCATGGCACTGGCATAATTCGCATTAAGGAGGTCAACTGAATCAGTGGACCGCCTGATCTTTGCATTAGACAAGGAACATATACACACACTTCTTGCATATGTTCATACAGCGTTAGAAATCTCTTAAGGACAATGAATGCCTGTGATTGGTGATTGAGTAGATGGATGATTGGATGGTAGGACACATTCTTCTTAACTTGAAGATTTTGGGGATGAAATCCTTTAAGGAGGGGAGAATGTAACACCCCGTATTTTTAAGTATAATTAAAAATAAAATATATGAAAATATGCTTATGATAGGTAAATAATGGTCATGCATAAGAAGAATTAATTAATACATGAAAGAGAAGAAAAAATTAGTTCGATAACGGTGTGTGTAATGGAAAAGATAGTAAAATGAAGATAATTAATTTAAGAATCAGGAATTAGGTAAAATGGACATCACCATTGCGTTCCTCTCGAAATTTTACATGAAATAGAGTCCGAGTTTTCGAAAATCGGAGTCCGGATGAAGAAGTTATGGCCTATAGAATATTCAGAAGGTTTCGGTCAGCACAGAAATGGGCAGGTCGACCTAGGGATCGACCTGGGGGCCAGGTCGACCAGGGGGTCGACCTGGGAGTTGACCTCCCCCACGGGGGTCAACTATAGTGTCAACCTCCCCCCCCCCCCGTACAGGTCGACCTGGTCCGGTCCAGAACACATTTTTGAAGACCAGGGACGATTTTTGATGGTCCGGATTGGTTTTAGGGTTAATCTGATGGCTGAAATGAATTGCTACACCTATAAAAACAACCTAAGACCTCGCCTTCCCTACACACAATTCTATTCTTCTTCTTCTCTTCCTCCGTTCTAAATAAAAATAAAAATGGCTTCGCTACTCTGCTGGAATCAAAACTAGAAGCTAATCAACATCAACCTAAGCAACTCAATTAAAATTAGAGATTAAAGCTTCTGCAACGATTCTACAACAATTAAAGTTCTTTCTTTAATCCAACCAAGGAAAGTACAGTTATTTTCCTCTATAAATGTTAATTCTAATTGTGACATGAATTGTAAATCTAAATCTGAGATTATATCTGTTATGTTCTGTTTAGATCTATCTTATTTTGTATCTCTTTCCTCTTTCTGTTCTATAGCCTGGCTACTACGAGCTTGAGCCAATCTCATAGGAGATTAACATACGCTAAAATGTTTGGGACAGTAAAATGAATGATGCATAAATTGGGTATGACCAATAGGTGACTGATTTGAGGAAAGAACATGGACTGTAGCTAGAACATAAATCTGAGACATATGATTGGACATGTTATATTTATAACATAAAAAGGTATTGAACATATGATTTGTGGACACGACATAAAAAGGTATATAATTGAACATAAATATAGACTTTATTGAACATATGATTTGGGATAAAGAGAATATGCCTTAGGTATAAAGATTTACATGAAAGTAGGATATCTATTAATGTAAATAAACACCTAAGTAAGGGACCTTCGGGATATATGACATGCATAGTAATCTATGGCTATATTTGGTATAAATTATATATTTATATATGGATCTTCTGTACTATGCAAGTTTAATAAAAATTGAAGCATATGATATATGGTAAATTATGACCAAAATCTGTGCTATGTAAATTTAGTGCAAACATGGGGTATATGATCATAATGTGAATTGTGACTATTATTTATGCATGTGAACTTAGGAAAGATTTATATTTAGGCAAGATATGTTTGTGAACTTTAAGGAATGATTAAATCTGTTATATTTTCCTAATTTGCTAGTTCTTCTATATTTTCTTAATCTGCTAGTTCTGTTATATTGCCTAATCTACTGCCTAGTCTGCTAGATCTGTTCGTCTGCCAAATCTGTCATCTGCTAAGTCTATTGAAAATGACAAACTAAATCTGTTGAAATGCCTAATCAGTTATCTGCTAAATCTGCTAGTTGCTTAATCTACTGAATCCGTTAAGTCGCCTAAATCTTTTATCTGCTATGTCAGTTAAGTTGATATATTCAATCTGTTATTGACATAATCTGAATTAGCTATGAATAATTGACATGTATATTAGGTGTGGGCATAAATGGTAAATCATTAATTAATTGGCCGCAAAGATAAACATGGCTAACTCGAGGTTAGAATGAGTTTGCGGCGTAATTCAGCCTGGAACCGCCCGACATATTCCAGCGGCCGTAAACAATAGGTTCTAATGTGAGAAGTTAGTCATAACGTGCTTTAAACCCGAGGTTAGACTCAGTTAGCGACAGAAACCTGCCCGGAACCAACTGGCCTAATCAGTAGCCGCAAACTGTCAGTCTAATGTGAGAGGTTTGGGCATTAATATTTAATTAATGAAAATCTAAGATAAATATGATGTCTGAAACGTGTTGGGTGGGTAAGGTTAAACCAATTGGACCAATGAATCTGAAAAACCCGTTTTGTGGATCTGTAGGCCCAATACAAAGTTAGACAATCTGTAACCGGTTAATCTGTAACCATTAAATCTGTAAGTCTGTTAATCTGTGAACTAGTTAATCTAAACTCTGTATGTCTGAAACTTGTAAACAAGTTAATCTGAAATCTGTTAGTCTGGGGACACACGGTTAAGAGGGGAATTACTTGTGTCATCTGTTGTTTGGGGCCTATATTAGTCAGTAACCGTTTCTGGTATCAAAACTATGACCCAATAGTAGGTAGGGTCCGGGCACGCTTACTGAACTAATTATTAGCAGTTCATTCTGATAATGGCGAGGGGTGTTTATGGTGTGTTCCAACCGGGTCATGTGCGTGCATGGATCCCGGTCTGCCTCTGAGGATGTAAGACGCCGTGACATCTATAAATAGGTCTGTGCCAATTGGTTGTCACTTTAAGGAGTGATACACCCTACTGTGGGATCGACGCAGGGTATTTATGTATTAGGGAGCCGATCGCTTGGGGTAGGGTTTTAGGGTACACTTAGTCCTATCTGTTTCTGTTGGTACCGTCTATTTCTGTTGGGTGGCAACACCTGTCTATTTCTGCGAGGTACCATCTGCTCGGGTGGTAAAGACCCAATTACCAGTGTACACCTCATGCTACATTCTGCTTCTGTCTGTTTCTGATCGGGTGGTAAAGGTCCATTACCGGCATGGAAATTATTCTGTACCCGTTTCTGTTTCAGCTTAGACATTAGGGTGACACCTAATTCTGTTATACTAGTATTAGTGCAGAGAAGTGTAAAGAAATAGCTTATGTCATTATGTTCTTCTGTTATATGTGCTACATCTGTTACAATTATCTCTCATCCAGTTTTATTTTCATGTCATGTTATTACCATCTGTTCATAACTGAAAATCACTGGACTTGCCAGAATTTTTGTCTGACCCTTGTTGTTTCGCCTCCTTTCTTCCGTTTCCCACCCAGGTTTTGTAGAAGGGAATACTCTACCTTGATCCAGATTTCTTCCGCTACATATGCTCAAAGTATGGCTTGGCTCTATATAGCTTCCATTCTATGGGGATTATGATTTTAAACTATGCATTCTGAAGGCTTTTGTACAAGACTGATATTTTGTACTTGAATTCTGATATTGTGATTTGGAACGATGTAACCAAGTTAATTTCTGTTCCGTTGAAACAAAGTTATAACTTTTTCAAGTAAGGTTTTATTTGTCTTGTAAGTTTCTGTTCTGTTTACTAAAATGCTCCATCAAAGTTAAGGCATTCCCTTTGTGAGTGACCTTAACGGAGGTGGGGTGTTACACTATCATTTATATATATTGATGATATGGAATATTCAATTTTGATTTGAAATTGAATATGAAGTTGAAATCGTTTTGAAAACGAATTTAAAACGATTTATAAAATACGTTTTAAAAGGAAATCGACGAAATATATAATATATATATTTTTTATATATATTTAATGGCCTGAATAGAACGCGGCGCGCTGCGGCAGTTCGTGAATTTCGACCATTGACTTCGAATTGACGTTACGGGAGACCCGACCGTCGGATTATCCTGAAATGGGAACCGTTGGGTTCGCATCGAAAAGAGCTTTCCAATGAATATTTGAAATCTGAAATTTAACGGTTGGATTTGGAGATACGTCAAAATCAAATTTAGAAAAGGTCGTTGTAAGTGCAGTTCGACGACCGTTATTGGAAATCGACTGTACGGGCCTTGATAAAATAATTAAAAATATCTATAATTTGTGTAAAATCAAAATATATGAATTGGAAAGAACTGGGTTGAAAAATTCCCTATTTGAAAGGATAAAAATATATTTTTATCGAAATGAACTAGTTTTGAACTAGAATTAAAATCCAATATTTTTAAATAAATAAATTGGGTTTGAAATGGATTTAAAAAAAATCATAATTTGATATTGAATATAAGCCGATATATTTTCTATTCAGAGCCTTGTATTTAATATCAAATGGGATTTTGGTTTGTCGTGAACAGTATCATTAATAATACTGTTCTTAAACCCGAATGGAGTTAAGAAGATTAGGAACTGACTGGGGATCAGTTAAGCTGAATGGTTTCTTGGATATTGATCTGATGTTGGTTTTCGGCCTTCGGGGTTAATATTTAGGGAGCTGTTCTCTTACTGATTTACAGTTAGGGACTGATAAAATGGAATGTGATTTTGGGTTTATCGTGAACCGTGTTTTGAATGACATTGGTTCTTTAACCCAGTTAAAGATTAAAACTGAATTAGAGTTTTAATGAATCTTTAATTAGATTGAAAAGATCGAGAATGGAGTATCACCAGTTTTGCTCCAAGCGATAGTTGAATTTTTAACTAGATTTGAACGTGAAATGGTAATTAATTTTACCGATAACGCCGTGGTTTTAGATATGGAGTGTTACCAGTTTTGCTCCATGGGATAAATAGGTTGGGATTGGGAAATAAAATAAACGATTACTTCGGTGTGGTTCTCTAATCCCGACTAGTTTGAAAAACATTAATATAGTTTGAAATGATATTCAAAGGAAGATTAAAGAATAAATTTTAAAGAATTTATCTTTGATAAAATTAATGGTAACTTTTCCCTAAGAACGTGAAATTTAGCAACTGACTGAAGATTAGTTGAGATGAACGGTTTCCTGGGTATTGATCTGATGTTGGTTTCGGCCTTCGGGGTTAATATTTGGGGAATTGTTCTCTTACTAATCTACGGTTAGTGACTGATGAATTGGAATGAGGCGTATGTTGTGTTTGTGTAACATTTGTTTATTATATACGCAAGTTATTAGGAAAGGCCGGGTTTATACCCATTCTGAATAACTGATATGATGATACGTCGAAGATGAAGATGGTGGATATGCGAGGAATTAAGTTCCTCCGGTTTTGTTCAGACCCAGAAAGAACTTGTATGGACTGTGTGTCTGACATTGGATTTCATTCATTGTGACTGAAATCGGTTGCATAGAGTGGTTTGCCTGTGTGGCATGCTAAGATGCAAATGATCAAGGCTTCTGTTGAAAAGAAGAGTCTTGTGTAGCGTTGATTCACGAGTTTCACACCTCGGTATGAACCAAAAACAGGAGAACGGACTCAGGGAGAACATGCGTCTCTTTCTAGTTAGAGGTGGTTTCGGTGCTTAAACTGACCGACATTTATATTCTTTTCACCTATGTGGTTGTTGCTGTTGCGAGGCGCCTCGGATATATCGGTCGTTCTCGAACCGATAGAGTCAGTGGAATCATTTACGCCCCATAGGGCGGGGAGACGTATTGTTCAGGGTTTTATTTAATCCACTCCGTATGGACCGGCCCTGATGATCCAAGGTCACTTGAGCTCTGTCCTGAGAGGCAGACTAGAGGCTCTCGAATCGGTGAGGACTATCTTTTGCCTCGGTTCATAGATGGAAATCAAATTTCCAATACGTGACATTGCGGTTTTAGTTGTAAACCTATATTTGGCGACGTAGTGGCATGGGACGCTCATATCGCCTATGATTGATATTTATGATTGTATATAAAATTAGAAACTGACTGGAAACGAGCTAAGAGGGATGGATTTCTGAGTATTGGTCTGATGTTGGTTTCGGCCTTCGGGGATAATACTTAGGGAATCGTTCCCTTACTAATTTACAGTTGGAGTCCGATTAAGAATTAAAAAGTGAAATTTCGCGTATCAAAGCATTCTTTGGTTGTTATAAGGGAAAACCCTATCCTCCGGCTTGCGTTGCATTGTGTGATGGGACCTGGGTCTTATAACAGCTTCACTGTTCTTTATTTAGCATTGCACTATTTGTTTATGCACTGGTATCCTTGGGGTAAAAACCCATTCCATGTTATACGGCGTGGTCCCTTGATTTACCGAACTTTAAAAATAAGAATTAGTAACTGTTTTAGTTCTCACACCAGTCACATGACTGACCTGGAGTTTATTGTTTTGACCTAAACTCTCGGTGCCCTTATTTTCCCACGGGCAGCTAGTAGTTGGGTTTTGCAGATTTATATTCACATGACCTGGTTTATAGCTGAAGTGATATTCGGAAAGCTCTGTATCCGTGTATTTCTTTCAGTCATGTTTTGTATTATTTTTCCACTGCAGTATTGTATTTAAATATCTGATATTCTCTGTTGTATAATATTTATTCATACTCTGTAATATTCTTGTATTCTGATGGAATTGTTGTAATAAACAATGAAATGTTCTTTCGTCTGCGTTCTGTTTTGTCTTGTTCTCAGAGAATCCGCCTTCTTGTTCGTTTTAGACCGACCGGGAAGTTTCGGGTAGCTTCATTTGGTATCAGAGCTATGGTTTACAGAGCTCGAGAACAAGGCACATTAGAACCAAACGAAAGAATTCATCAGAAATTGGATTAGTAATATCCAATGAGAATGGCTTGTTATAGATAGGATCAGCAGTATCCTAGAACGGGTCGAAAGAGTATAATTTTTCAAATAAAAATGAAAACCTGTTTTGTTTTAAAAATTTAAAACCATTTTATACATATTTTAATATTCATTTTATATTGATTTGGACAATCCAATATATAAAGATTTTGCATATACGCCTTGCAAACGTGTATTCGAAGTTTTAATGTACTGGATAGATATAGAATCACAATCTAGTCGCCCGGAGACGATTCTGATGATCGGTGCACCATCATCAGGGTTTGTGTTCGAGTTTCGAAAGTGAGATATCTATATATTCCATTAGACTGGTGTGAGAACCAAAACTAGATAGGGCTTATTTGTTGTGACTTGACAGCAAAACGTGATTTTCTGTATATATATCAAAAATATGAAATTGAAACATTAACCAAGTAATTAATTGCTGATTGTGTTGTTTGATTGATTAAAATTTTAAACCATTAGGTGAATGTAAGGTATATGTAGCCAAATTGTATCAAATGTTGAACTGAATTAAATTTGGTTAAAAATTGCATGCATATACATGTATCTACATTGAAAAGGTCATAGCAAGGAGGCTAAAGAAGAGGAATAAAATTGTTTGCCCGACAAATAGGTACACATTTACTGTTTTGTTTAGGTGATGATGATTTTATGAGCCGATTGGCTTTTTTTTATACCACCATTGGATTGGTGAGGGCCATGGGAGGCTATTTGAAATATCCCGAAGCTCGCGGTGCAGGGGAGGTTATGGCGAAATTTTTCGAAAATTTAGGGTGTTAGCCAAATTTTTTGAAAATTTTGAAAGTTCTTAGAAACTGAAAAGTTGAAGAACTTAAGCCGTAATGAAAATAATGGAAGTTGAGTTGATTAGAAACAACTTTCACCTTCTTTCCTTTTCGAGGACGAAAAGATTTTAAGTGGGGGAGATTGTAACAACCCGGAAATTCTGAGCCAGATTAAATTTTTTATTTTGGCAAATTTAATGAATTTTTGAATATTTAAAATGAATTATTTTAAATAAAAATGACGATAAATTTATTTTCGACGAAGTGAAAATGAATAATATTATTTTAATTATATAATGAGCCTGAAATGGCCCTGTGGTTCGAAAATTCGATTTCGAATTTCAAATGAATATACAGGATTCAATTTTAGTCGGAATTGGACGAAACAAGAAATACTTGAATCTTTTTAATCATATCTTTCTAACGAAGCTAGGAAACTGAGATTTCACTTTAAAAGTTTAGAGATATGTCCAGTTTAAAATTCAGAAAAGTCGCTGTGGAATTTATATATATATTAATATATATATATATATATATAAAGGCCTTTAAAAATGGAAATTTTGCAAAGAACCTCGGTTTTCGACGAAACCACTTTTATTGGATCCGGGATGTCAAATTATTGCTAGGTTTCAAAATTCATAATTTTTTGAATCAATATGTGAGCGTGGCGAAGTTAAACGTGTTTTAAATAGTTTAAGTTAAATCGGGTCGACCAGAAAATGACCATTTTTCAAACGGTCTCAGAATTTGACGAAACTAGTTTTGTTAGGACCGTATCGTCAATACGAAGCTAGGAATAATTTTTCTCGAATTTTTCGAGTTAGTATGTGGCCCCGGTAAATTGAAATGTACGTTTAAATTGAATATATAAAGATTTATATTTTAAATTCAATGGAAACTAATCGTAACAGCCGAATTGGCCTGCGATACATATCCCATTATGTCCGAAATGTGGGTAAAATGCTAGGGACGACAGTCGTTGGGTCCTGATTGGAGTTTGAACGAAAAGCCAACACTTAGGGTTTTAAAAGAGGAAAATTAAAATAATTAAATAACAACTCCCCACCTTATTTTCTCTCCTTTACACCAAGCACTCCCCCCCCCATTCGTTTATTTCCACATCAGATAAATTAAAAAAAAAGTAGAAGAAATGGGAGGAGCGCCGCCGCTCCTCCGAGCAGCAAACCACTGCGCCACCAGGCGCGGCTTGCCCCAGCCCCTTCTTCCGCCTCCTTCTCCGGCGAGGCCTTCCTCGATCTCACCCCCCCCTCGATGCATTCGAGCACGAACCCTCACGCTTCCACCGCCCAAACCTAGAAGCTCCGCAACCCCCCTGAGTCCTTCTCCAGCCCGACCTCCGCTCCGCACCCCCACTGCCTGGTGCAGCAGCCGCTGCTTCTTCCCTTTCCCCCCTTTCTTCGATCTGAACATCCCCTTTTCCCGTCGATGGCAGTGAACCGCCTTCCCCTCCCTATTCCAATTTAAAATGTGAGTCATTTTTTTTCTTCTTTATTATTTATTATTGTGTAAAGAATTTGTTTAAATGCTAAGTTATTTTCAGTTTTTGTAATGCAAAGTCATGAAGTTATTTAAATGCAAAGTTATGAATTTTTATAAAGCAAAGACTCGATTTTTATACATATGTAGCGGATTAAAGATTTGATTTTTATGAAGCGTAAAACAGGATTTTGATATGAACGACGCTATGAAAGGTTTGGATTTTTATAAACGAAAAGTTTACATCTTTACAAACGAAAAGTTTATATTTTTATTAGAAAAGGCATGACATTTATATAGGAAAAGTATATATTTTTATACGAAAGAAGAGAAAAAATATATAATTTTTACATCATAGGAATGATAAAAGAAAGATGAAATCTTTACAAAGGAAAAGGCGAAATCTTTATATAAGGAAAAGATGAAATCTTTATATAAGGAAAAGATGAAATCTTTATATCAGGAAAAGGCGAAATCTTTAGAAAGGAAAAGGCAAAATCTTTATAAAGGAAAAGGCGAAATCTTTATATTTGAAAGGGCGAGATTTTTATATAGAGAAAGGTTAGTTTTAATATGGAGAAGGATTTTATTTTTAACATGATAAAAATATGATTTTTATTATATAAGTAGGGTAATAAAAATATAATCTTTATTAGAAGAAGAGCGATATAGAAATATAATTTTTATAACGAAGTGAAGATAAAAATTCGATTTTTATATATGTAGCGAATTTAAAAATATGATTTTTATACACTAGAGAATATAAAATTGTGGTTTTTATATATGTAGTGAGTGCGGGCAACGAAAGTGACAAGGGACGAAAAGGTGAAGATTTCCAACATAAGAAGAGTCGCGGTGTTTGGTATAGCTTGGGTGAGAATTTCTAACTTTAAATTTTATGTCCTAGTTAGAAATATATACTAGGATGCAGACGGTGTTTAGTAGCACCCACACCATCGTCCACAGACCATGGACTTATTTGTTTGATTGTGAAATTGATTAGATTATTTGATTTGAATTGGATTTTTTGGAATAATGAAATTGATTTGATTGATATATGTATGGCATGGGGCCATTATTAGACCGGGGATAAGGCTGGGCCTTGTCCCGTTTCTAGTATCGTGCCGTTATGCCGCCAAAATTTTCTAAAATATGTTAGAAAAATAAATTAAATTCATGTGTTGAAAGAAAATATTTTATTGTTAAAAATATAATTTTTAACGTGGAAGTGAATAAAATAAAATATTCATTTATAAACCAGACGGTTTGTTTATGTACACTGATTTGACTGATCTTGATTGGGACGATAAATTTTACACGTCGCCCAGCTGCACAAATAAAATCTGAGTTGTTGATGTGAAACCACACACGGGTATTGGGATGTACACTAGTCCCAATAATTAGTTGTATGTCGATCGGTAGGTTGATAGACGGTTGTGTTGTGCACTTTGGATGATGGTTGATTATTTATCGTGATTGTTGTATACATTTGTTGTATGGAATCCATATAATTAACATTATATGGTAATTGATTGGGCCTCATTCCAATTTAGAAAATAAAGAATATTGAGAAATAAATATTCATGTGTTGAAATGAATTAAATTCATGTGTTGAAGAATATAAATACTCATGTGTTGACGGTACTCATTTGTTGAGATTAGTCATGTGTTGAAATAAAATTTACATATTCATGTGTTGAAGAAAATATTCATTTGTTGAATATAATAACGATGTTATTGAAATATAAAGCCGTGTTGGTTAGATTTGCGCCACTTTGATGTGAATGATATTTATATCGATTTTATTCGAATATTGGAAAAGAAGTGATTTCAAAATATAACGTTTTGAAAATATTATCATTTATATATATTGATGATATGGAATATTCAATTTTGATTTGAAATTGAATATGAAATTGAAATCATTTTGAAAACGAATTTAAAACGATTTATAAAATACGTTTTAAAAGGAAATCGATGAAATATAATATATATATATATTATATATATATTTAATGCCCTGAATAGAACGCGCCGTGCTGCGGCAGTTCATGAATTTTGACCATTGACTTCGAATTGACGTTACGGGAGATCCGACCGTCGGATTATCCACAAACCGGAACCATTGGGTTCACATCGAAAAGAGCTTTCTAGTGAATATTTGAAATCTGAAATTTAACAGTTGGATTTGGAGATACGTCCAAATCAAATTTAGAAAAGGTTGTTGTAAGTGCAGTTCGACGACCGTTATTGGAAATCGACTGTACGGGCCTTGATAAAATAATTAAAAATATCAATAGTTTGTGTAAAATCAAAATATATGAATTGGAAAGAACTGGGATGAAAAATTCCCTATTTGAATGGATAAAAATATATTTTTATCGAAATAAACTAGTTTTGAACTAGAATTAAAATCCAATATTTTTAAATAAATAAATTGGGTTTGGAATGGATTTAAAAATAATCAGAATTTGATATTGAATATAAGCCGATATATTTTCTATTCAGAGCCTTGTATTTAATATCAAATGGGATTTTGGTTTGTCGTAAACAGTATCTTTAATAATACTGTTCTTAAACCCGAATGGAGTTAAGAAGATTAGGAACTGACTGGGGATCGGTTAGGCTGAATGGTTTCTTGGATATTGATCTGATGTTGGTTTCGCCTTCGGGGTTAATATTTAGGGAGCTGTTCTCTTACTGATTTACAGTTAGGGACTGATAAAATGGAATGTGATTTTGGGTTTATCGTGAACCGTGTTTTGAATGACATTGGTTCTTTAACCCAGTTAAAGATTAAAACTGAATTAGAGTTTTAATGAATCTTTAATTAGATTGAAAAGATCGAGAATGGAGTATCACAAGTTTTGCTCCAAGCAATAGTTAAATCTTTAATTAGATTTGAACGTGAAATGGTATTAATTTTACCGATAACACCGTGGTGTTAGACATGGAGTGTTACCAGTTTTTCTCCATGCGATAAATAGGTTGGGATTGGGAAATAAAATAAATGATTACTTCGGTGTGGTTCGCTGATCCTGACTAGTTTGAAAAACTGTAATATAGTTTGAAATGATATTCAAAGGAAGATTAAAGAATAAATTTTAAAGAATTTATCTTTGATAAAATTAATGGGAACCTTTCCCAAAGAACGTGAAATTTAGCAACTGACTGAAGATTAGTTGAGATGAACGGTTTCCTGGGTATTGATCTGATGTTGGTTTCGACCTTCGGGGTTAATATTTGGGTAATCGTTCTCTTACTAATCTACGGTTAGTGACCGATGAATTGGAATGAGGTGTATGTTGTGTTTGTGTAACATTTGATTATTATATACACGAGTTATTCGGAAAGGCCGGGTTTATACCCATTCTGAATAACCGATACGATGGTACGTCGAAGATGAAGATGGTGGATATGCGAGGAATTAAGTTCCTCCGGTTTTGTTTAGACCCAGAACGAACTTGTATGGACTGTGTGTCTGACATTGGATTTCATTCTGTGTGACTGATATCGGTTGCATAGAGTGGTTTGCCTGTGTGGCATGCTAAGATGCAAATGATCAAGGCTTCTGTTGAAAAGAAGAGTCTTGTGTAGCGTTGATTCACGAGTTTCACACCCCGGTATGAACCGAAAACGGGATAACGGACTCAGGGAGAACATGCGTCTCTTTCTAGTTAGAGGTGGTGTCAGTGCTTAAACTGGCCGACATTTATATTCTTTTCACCTATGTGGTTATTGCTGTTGCGAGGCGCCTTGGATATATCGGTCTTTCTCGAACCGATAGAGTCAGTGGAATCATTTACGCCCCATAGGGCGGGGAGACGTATTGTTCAGTGTTTTATTTAATCCACTCCGTGTGGACCGGCCCTGATGATCCAAGGTCACTCGAGCTCTGACCTGAGTGGCAGACTAGAGGCTCTCGAATCAGTGAGGACTATCTTTTGCCTCGGTTCATAGATGGAAATCCAATTTCCAATACTAACATTGTGGTTTTAGTTGTAAACCTATATTTGGCGACATAGTGGCATGGGACGCTCATGTCGCCTATGATTGATATTTATGATTGCATATATAATTAGAAACTGACTGGAAACAAGCTAAGATGGATGGTTTTCTGAGTATTGGTCTGATGTTGGTTTCGACCTTCGGGGTTAATACTTAGGGAATCGTTCTCTTAGTAATTTACAGTTGGAGTTTGATTAAGAATTAAAAAGTGAAATTTCGCGTATCAAAGCATTCTTTGGCTGTTATAGGGGAAACCCTATCCTCCGGCTTGCGTTGCATTGTGTGATGGGACTTGGGTCTTATAACAGCTTCATTGTTCTTTATTTAGCATTGCACTGTTTGTTTATGCACTGGTATCCTTGGGGTAAAAACCCGTTTCGTTTTATACGGCGTGGTCCCTTGATTTACCGAACTTTAAAAATAAGAATTAATAACTGTTTTAGTTCTCACACCAGTCACATGACTGACCAGGAGTTTATTGTTTTGACCTAAACTCTGGGTGCCCTTATTTTCCGCATGGGCGGCTAGTAGTTGGGTTTTGCATATTTATATTCACAAGACCTGTTTATAGCTGAAGAGATATTCGGAAAGCTCTGTATCCATGTATTTCTTTCAGTTATGTTTTGTATTATTTTTCTGCTGCATTAGTGTATTTAAATCTCTGATATTCTCTGTTGTATAATATTTATTCATACTCTGTAATACTCTTTTATTCTGATGAAATTGTTGTAATAAACAATGAAATGTTCTTCCGTCTGCATTCTGTTTTGTCTTGTTCTCAGAGAATCCGCCTTCTTGTTCGGTTTAGGCCGGCCGGGAAGTTTCGGGTCGCTTCAGTCATACCCGCCAAATCACAAATTGATTTCCCAAAAAATACAACGGGCATACAGCTAAGAGAAACGAATTCTTCCGCCACCAAATGTACGTATGTTTGAATAGATCAACTTACGCGATCTATTAAATATATTCTATCAGACATTCGTCCATACAAGTTGTCCTAGGACAGGACAAACCGAAAGCACTATTCAGTACATCCATCTTAGGCAAATGTTATCTAAGATTTATATAACATCCTCTGCACTTTACTCCGTCTTCAATATATTCAGCATACTTTATTCGCAACACTTATGCCAATACGGAGTGGTTCTTCGGATAATAATCCAACCGGTCTCTCCATATTAACAACGTTAATATGGTCAAAAAATTCGATAGTCGGTGAGTTAACTATCAAAGAAAAACACGTGTGCAAACAACGATATTATTTCCAGATGGAAATTATATCGATCAATCATCATTTAACATTTATCTTTTTAGTTCATTAATTTACTTATCTCATGTTTCCACATATACAACATTTTTTATTTCCTATTCTCAGAAAACATTTCTGATTCTTATTTGGAAAACATTTCCAAAACTCCATCACTGGGTTTAAACTGATGTTTAAATCAACAATCGCATGCCAACCCAAACCATTTACTAAATTTACTTAACCATCATTTACTATCAAACCTTACCATTCCTTAGTTAAGAAGGCAGTCAATCAAGTTGGGGTATAATTACCTCTCAGACCTTAACTGAACAACGTTTTAACTTCGGAATAGTCAAAGTTTATCTTCTAAATCTTTAACAACCTTCCTTACCTAACTCTCGAATTCTATTTACGAATCCACTTCTTTATTGAGAACATTAATTATAACCCTAACGTTATAAACCCTACTTCTGAAATATCTAACTTTTTTTTTGAAACAAGAATGTGTGATCTTCTGAAGAGAAGAGAGCACACATATATATAACAAAATCAAAGATACAGAGTCCGACTATAGTACATAAGAATACAAGATAAAACCTAACACGGCTCTAGGGATTTAAAGGATCGTAGATAGATGAGATCCGGATAAACCACCGCCAATCTAATCCAATATCGAATTCTGACAAGGCCACCACCCGATATTGAAGTATATCTACTCCAGTACAATAACCCATAATCTCTATGTAATGAAAAAAATAATGAAGTACAACATCAAAAAACTCTCTAACAATAAGCCCAAAAGACTACAAATGAATGACAAATCTTCAATCCAAACAGCAATCCTCTAAGCTCCACAATAATATCCATCAACCTGAACACTCCCACAATAACTGCTACCAATCCAACCAGCTATCCTCTAAGTACTTCCTCTTAATCAACAACCTGAATCTGCGAAAAGCTCAACAAACTATTAGTAATTTGTCACACATATATATATGGAAATATATGTGTATAAATATATGTTTATTATATAAGCATATATATATATATATATACATACAAATTTATCTACCATACATATATGTGTAGAAAAAAATACAATGAAAAAACTAATAAAAGAAATTAACAACCAATGCGATATCTATTACGAAAAAAACTATTGATTCTAATAAATAGATACAAGTTAAATCCAACCTTAATCAATAAACTCTCAAAGCCCAATTTCCCGAATAGCTTGTAATGTGAATTAGACATCCATTCCAAAAAAAATAAACTATTTTAATAATTAAATTATCCGTAGAAACAGAAGTAGAGTGAAAACATCTCTGATTTCTCTCAAACAAAATGAACCAACTTATGATAGTGATTAAAGAATCTAAAATGTATCTTTTACTGCTATTATAAACAAATCTATAAGAACCCCAATCTTCGACACAACTATTGTAAGAATTAGGACAATCAAAAACAAATATCCTTAAGACCATTTTAAATATAAAATTTTTGATATTGCATGAGAAAAATAAATGATCTACATCCTCGTTCAAAAGATTACAAAAATAACACTTAACATCAAAAATGATATTCTTCCTATTTAGAAGCTCAACTGTATTAAGTTTCTTATGAGTGATTAACCACATTAGAAATTTAGCTTTAGGAGGAGAATTAGATTTCCGAATAAACTTAAAAGGCCGAAATGAGATTCTCGAAAAAGTTATAAAGTTATACATAGAATTAACCGAATAAACTTGAGTCTTATCCATACCCCAACTAATAAAGTCTTTATACTCATCAATGTGATATAATGATAACTTCGCATATAGTAACGCTAATTGTCTTAACATTTCCCTTTCTAAGATATTATCAAAAGAAAACTCCCATGGGGGATCCAAATCTCTTCTAAAAACATCATTAATCAACGCATTTTTAAAACTACAATTATTAAAGAGTTCCCTAAATTCAATTTTAAGTGGTAAACGAGAAATCCACAAATCTAACTTAACATCTAACTTTTTACTTCTTACTTTGAATAATTCACCAACTTTAATTTATTTACAAATGAATAAATCTTGATTTAGAAACCGAAAAGTAAATAATACTTTTCCAAATACGATATAATTGAATTCGACGTATAACTCCCTTCGAATAACTAATATTCGATTTACTCACTTCGAATAACTTATATTCGATAACTCTTTCTTTCGAATAAACGATATTCGATAATCTCTCTTTTCGAATAAACTGTATTCGATTACTCTTTCTTTCGAATAACTAAATTCGATTAACTCCTTTTAACTTTATTCGAATAACTAATATTCGATAACTCCTTTCGATTAAACTAATATCGATGACTCCTTTCGATTAAATTATAATCGATAACTCCTTTCGATTAAACTATAATCGATAACTCGTTTTGAATAACTAAATTCGATAAACTCCTTTCGATTAAACAAATCGATAACTGCTTCGAATGACTAAATTCGATTACTAATACTCGACTAACTCTAACTCGATTTATTCTAATTCGATTAACTTTATTTAATTACTCTATTAGTTAACTCTAACTCTAACTGGTTAACTCTAATTGGTTAACTCTAACTGCTTAACTCTAACTGGTTAACCCTAATTGATTAACTCTAACTGGTTTACTCTAACTGATCAACTCTAACTGGTCAACCCTAATTGATTAACTCTAACTGGTTAACACTAACTAATTAACTCTAACTGATTAACTCTAATGGGTTTACTCTAATCAGTTACCCTAATTGATTAACTCAAATCAATTAATTTTAATCAAATAACTAATATTCGATTAACTCAATTTAATTAACTTCTTTTGATTAACTCCTTTCGAATAACCCTATATTCGATTATCTGTCTTCGACTAAACCATATTCGATAACTCTTTTACTCTATTTATTTAGCAAATAAATATTCCTTTCAATTCTTCTATTTTTTTTAACAAATAAATATTTCCTTTTTCTTCTATTTATTTAAAAAATAAATATTCCCTTTTACTTCTATTTATTTAACAAATAAATACTCTTCTTAAAATATCGTATTTGTTTTCTAAATAAATATTCCTCTTTATAAAATCCTTTGATTTTATAAATAATTCCCTTCTTATAAAATCTCTTGATTTTATAAATATTTTCTCTTTAATAAATTCTAATTCATTTTACAAATGAGTATCCTTTTTATAAAATCCTTTGACTTTATAAATAAATTTCCTTTTTATAAAACCCCTTTGATTTTACAAATGTTTTATTTGCAATAAACACTTTGAAAATTCCTTTTTTACTTTCCAGTATTCCTTGTGGTATTTAACTTACCATATAACAATTATCGGTCCCTCCAACTTGTTTCCTTGCATCACAGATGTTAAACAACATAATTAACATCGATTTCATTTCAATATGAAATATTCTGCTAAACAGAATCAATATTTGATTAACGATTTATATATATATCGTTATCTATAATTTCAACCAATACACAAGCAATTCAACCAAACAGTTAGCACAAAGCAATCAGCAGATGATTAATAGTTTTAAAAGTACGTTATATAGATATAACTGTTCAGAGTTGGTGAGTTTTATTCACTTTGGGAGTTCATTTTTAAAGAATGATAAACTGTTTGTTTGACTTGAATCAAACAATTTATTTCGCCATAAATTCATACGAGCCCCAATCCACTTCCAGTCAGCTTCATTGTGAAGCTCTCGTCCATACGATCCCGATGGAATAAACCGTTCATCATTCTGACATTGTACAGACTAGATATTAAAATACCAAGCTAATATACTAATTAAACTAAATTTAAACTAAAATTGTATTTAGTTTCATTGGGCCTCGCCTATAAATCTTTGGTCTGAACCTCACGTTTTAGCCCATCCGCACAGCGCACCACTTTTCCCTTCCTCCACGATCAAAACTCCATTTCCAGAATCATACGCCCAAGTCCTCCTTCCTTATATTCTTTTTTTTCTTTTGTATAAAAACCTGGCCTCACACATTTCTTTACTGTATTTTAAATGGGCCCATCCACTTTCATAAAGACAAAACCGGCCTGCATATGTACCCTTCTTCCACACTAAGATATGCTGCTTGTCATTTTAATACACTACCACGTTATTTCCGCATCTTCACCACTAAACCACACCACTCCACTGCTTTTCTACCACAATTGAAAACAAAACCCACTCAAGCATTGTTCTTTCCCCTTGCTTTCTCAGTTCTGAACACGCACAACATCACGTTCACACTTTCGGTCCCTTCCTTTCGGTGAATCTGAACACCTCATCCTTGCTTCCATTGCAAAGCCTAGCGAGATGAACACAGTCGCGACATGCATGCCCTTTTATATTTTTGTGGCCATCTTCCTATACAGTACAACTTCACTCCTTCACGTACACTTAGATTACGAAGCCACCTTCTCGTCTGTTCCCTTTTTTTCTTTTAGAGGAGGACTTTGCTTACTTAAACCCTCTTTTTTTCGCCATGAAAGTTTCGAACTTGGGTTTGCAGAAAGGGGACTATGGGAAGGAGCAACGTGTTTAAGTAATTGTAAACAAGTAGGGTAGGTATGCTGGTAGGCTACCTTATCGTATGGTGAGGTGAGTACACACGTTTGTGGTGAGGTGAGTACACACGTTTGTGGTGAGGTGAGTACACCCGTTGTAATACTTGGTAGCTAAGTAATAATAGAGATATTTTGGAAGCTGTGTGTAATAGATACGTTTGCCTTAAATGAAGGGGTATGAGCTGTGTGCCTTAGTGGGAAAACGAACTAAAAATTCTTAGTTAAGAAGTATCGTACCCTTTCACATAAAACTCTGTTCCCTTACAGACTGTATTTACTCCAAAAATGGTCTAAACAGCCAAGGTACTAAATTGTACTTCACCGATTCGGTAAGAGATAAGTGGAGCCGCGTAATCACAAAATAGGCTAATAAAAGCAAGTAACAACACAAAAGAGTTTTTATAGTGGTTCGGTTCAATATGAACATACGTCCACTTCTAATCCATTCTCATTATGATATTCAAACTTACAACATATGAAATTTCCCTCATTACATTCATTTCTCTCTTTAACTCTCATTTCACTATCTTTATGGTCCGATTTCACTAGAATTTGGAGAAGAAATGTGGAGAGTCCTTTAGCTTTGTGAAGAATACTCGACCACTTAGGTGATTTCATCCTTCTCCATGATCCTCATAGTGAATTAGCATTCAATTTCATCTTCAGGATGGATTAGAGAAGACTGGAGATCCTTTGAATGGTGTTTGAGAGTTTTTCTATGTATCTTGAATGAGATCCAAGATCCTTAGATTCGATTAGAGAAAGACTTTATGATCCTTGATTTGGATTGGATCTTCATGAAGTTAGAAAAGTGTTGATGAATCCATAGAAGCCATTAGAGAGGTTGTAGATGATTTTTCAATTTGGTAGAATCTCCCCTTTGGAATGAATTTTCGGTCCCCCTTTCAAGTGATTTATGAGGGGTATTTATAGGTGATTTTACCCCAGCTGGCAATTCTGTAATTATGCAGAAAAACGCCATGACTCACTATGTCCGATCCGACATACTTCACTATGTCGGATCCGAAATACTTCATTATGCCGCGCGCGCCTTGACTCATTATGCCGCTTGCGCCTTAACTCACTATGTCGGATCCGATATACTTCAATATGTCGGATCTGACATACTTCATTATGACGAGCGCGCCTTAACTCACCATGTCGATTGCGCCTTAACTCACTATGTCAGATCCGGTAAACTTCACTATTTCAGATCCGTCATACATCATTATATTGGATCTGACAGCAGCATGACAGTTTTGCACTACGAGTGATCCACGTGGTACGGATGGCTCGTTGTAGGCGCGGCATGACCAACTTTTATGGTTTGGTGAAATCCGCTGTATGAGGTCAGTGGTGCATGCGATATGAATGAAGCGACATGCCATGACTTAATCTGACGATGTTTTGACGGGCTTCTCTCAAGTCGCGGTGAACGGCTTGACTCCATGTCGCGCTGACGGTCTCATACCAAGTCGTGTGAACGACTTTGAGTTATGTCGCCAAAACGTGTTTGGCGAAGCCGCCTGATCCATTGTGCATTATATCGCTATCGTATTCTCTTAGAGCCACGTTGAACTAACGGTGTTAACATATGCCCCTCGAAGCTTGTATTTTTCGCTTGTGAGGAATGTAGGCTTCGAAATGACTACTGTAACTGGTGAGCTTTTCCTTGATTGGTCTTGGACTATAATCTGGATTCGCTCGTATCTTCATGCTATTTGATCTGGTATCATAAATTCTAGTGTATTTTTGCACTGCTAAAGACTTTCCAGAATTTTGTCTTAGTTTGTCATCTTCTTACGATGCGTTGGATCGTAAATTGCTTTACTCCACCTGTTCTGTAATAAAAACAAGTGTTTGCACAATTTTGGACTTATACTTTGTCATTGACCGTCCACATCAATAACAGATTAGTTAATTATCAAAACTGAATTACAGCGAATTTCATTTTGAATTAAATGAAGTGTATGCACAAAATTATTTTATTTAACGGTTTATAACCCGTCAAATATTGCTTGTACAAACACGACATTCTAATTCGAATTCGCGTTAACGCTTGAAATCAACCAACCGATTATGCCGACCGTGGATTTCAAACATTATCACTTTATACCCTATACGATATTTCTCATTCGAGAAATACGTACCTGTGATTTATCTTTCTATTTTTCTATGGAGAATCTTTGTGGTATCATTGAATTTTGTTTGATTCGAATCCATGGATTCTGCTTGGCACTTGATTCTGGCTCAAATTGTCTGTGCATTTTAATGATTTATGCTTAAAGTTTGTTATGCCGGAAAATGTTAATTTGTGATGATAAGGCCGAGTTTGATTTTTCATAGCTTGAACATTGTGTAATGGTTCAAAGCTAAGCCAGACCAAATTGTAGCAAGCACCTGAATTCAGATTTTGGCGACTTTACATGACAGTTTCATGTATAACTTATTTATTTTTAATGTAACTGAGCACCCATAATCTGTACTCAAAAGTTGCATGCTTCCAATTTGAAGTGGTTGAGTCTTTTGTTAACTTGTAGAGGTCAAATCAAATGATTTTGATGTTCAGATCATGATTTTGATGTGCATCCTCAAGCCTTGTCAAACTATTCATCCGCAATATGTGCTCTGGACTTTGCAGTGTTCTTTGATATTGAGCTGCTTTAATTCCGGCGATCATGTTTTTGTTGTTTTGAGATTCAGTCGTATCTTTTTATACGCTCTGAACTTTCCTGTGTTAACATGTTGCCCGAGCGTCAACTTAGTGGACATCTTGTGGCTTTAAGTTAATGAAAGCGTCGAAATTCCAGGTTGCCTTAGTGTCTGGATTGGTCAATTCCGAGCTATTCTGACTTTTGACTTGACGGTTGAGCTTATATGTTTTGCGAGCTTTTTGGATTGTGAGCGAATCAAATTTTCATTATCCCGTATCCTCTTGACAATTTGTCGGAGGGATGTCATTTGATTGTTCATCTTTTGGCCTCTACTGCAGTGGCCCAGTAGGCATAGTTCACACTGATAATATACTTAATTCGCTTATTGACAATACTCGAAATTCGTAAGTCTTGATTTTAGACTGTGAATTATAAGTATCGTCCTTCAAATTATCACTATATTAGATTCAGTACTTGTGAATTGCGTGCACCTGACAATTTGTCCGATGGAATCTCAAATCTGACTTGCCTTATTCAAGTATTAGTGATGCCTCAGTCCGCTTGACTTGTTTCTAAGCCAATCTCCCTCGGTTGTTATGATCGTAGGATTTTTGATAAATCGAGTAGCTTGTGTGCATCACTTAATAAGTTGTGCCAGGTCAGCATTTTATACAATGCTTCTGCGGTATCCATTCTGAGGACCTTGAGCCGTAAGTTTTTGGAATTTGTTCATTAATGAATTGCTTCTCACATTATTCCCGCATTTGTTCATGTTGGCTTTTCTCGTATTTCGGGATGCTTTGTTTTACATTGCAGTCTTGAGATACCATTTTCTCTTCCAACCATGTTTGACATTATAGATTGTCCCGGCTAGAAAAGACTTTGAATCTTCGCTTCACAACTGTTTGCCCCAGCGTATGATTTTTGGTTAACCTTTTTTATAACTTACGTTGATGTCATTGATGAATACTAGCTTCAATTTTTACAAAAATGATATCGCTCTATAGGACTATACCATATCAGCGTATTTGCCTTTTAAGCAATATTTATTTTCGGATATGAAGCCAAGTATTATCAAGTTCTTCGTGTTACATACGACTGGAGGTTCGTAGGCGAGGAAGCTTTTGTATTGAAAGGCTCTTAATTCGTTTGTGGCGAAGAAATTCTTTTTCACAAAGGATTCTTGTGATCTATCTTGACTGATATTTCAACCTTCTCTTTTTAATAAGGCTTGCAACTGGTCATTGTTACGTGGCCGAATTTTCAAAGTTGAGTTTTACCGACACAATGGATTTTGTCGGCATAGCGAGTCATATCGATTTTGTCAGATTCTTACACTAGAAACTTTTAATTTGTTGACAAAATCATTTTGCTTTTACCGGCTTATTTAAAGCTTCTGGGCATGTTGATGTATCCAGGAACCTGGCTTTAATAGTTGGTTTTATGCTTAAATCTTTTGAGGATTCTAATGGATAGAATAGGGACAAGATACTTCTTATCACAGAAAGATTCCTTTCTGAATACGTGCCACCTATAGGCACTCAATCTTTTCCTTTTAGAGGAATTCCTTTTTGTGTTCCGCCCTATGCTTAAGGCATTAGATTCCTCAGTTTCTTACAAGGAAGTTGTATTGGAAAATTGCACTGGGAAGTTCCTGTTTTGAGAAAAATGTTCGGATCCTTTTATACCCTTGGCTGTGATTTTCCTTTTGTAAGCGGAAGACGATTATGTTGATTGACCAAATTGAATGTGCTCAATGAGCTCAGAGAGCTATTGAGAATAGATTAATTTGGGAACGACGAGTCAATGCTAGTTTGCAGGAACATACTTCTCTTGAGTTAGAAATTCTCTTTTTTGAAAGCTAGATTAAATGGAACTTGAGAAAGAGAGAGAATAGGTTCTTTTAAACAAAACAACTATTAACCAAGCTATGATTTAAGCTTAACCCAATGCTGATGCAACCTTATTTAGATTTTTAAAAACTCAGATCATGGGATGAGGCAGTTTGCCCTTTTTACAAAGTAGCTTCTTCATCACTTTGGCTGAAGCTCGGAAGTTAATTATTGACAGTCTTGAAGGTTATGTTAAGGACGCGAGTCAACCAACCGCTGATCTCCTAGTTAATCCTGAAAACTTTTGACAGTTCTGTTGGTTCTTTCAGATGCAGGAAGAAGAGCTAAAGCTTTACCGATTGGTCTTTTATGCCTCATGCAAATTTTGCTTATAATTTCTTTTGACTGATATTGTGCGATTGTCAATCTTCGCTTCTGGATGTATGCACAACTCATTCGTTGATATAGAAATGCTTCTTGTTTTGCTGTAATTTAGCTTGTGTATTTCCATATGTTCGATTCATTGCTGAGTATACGTCTTTTGGTTTCTGCAGTGTCGTGATGAGCATGTGGTATGTTTTCCAAGCATTGATTTTTCCTCAATGTGGTGGTGTTGCCCACGTGTCACATCCCATCACAAGCTTGAAGGTTAGGCATTCCGACTATAATTGGAATCTCTTGGTCATGTGCTTTTGTCGTCATATTTGGGACTTCATAGCTTGCTCATGATTCAAGGACTCCTTGTATAATCAATCTGAGTCATGCCTTTCAAGAGAGTGGAATTTTTGTTTTTATATATTTAATTATGTTTCGCGCTCATCTGGTAGTTCAAACACTTTGGAGACTAAATTTGAATATGTGCCCCCAGGTAGGTCTTGGTTTTTCGTGCCTCCGAAGAGGTCTTTGTAAATCCGTTATTCATTGTGACTAAATAATTCAGTCAGTCGTAGAATTTGTCGGACGCCTCCGAAGAGGTCTTTCGATCCGTCGCTAACCGAATTTGGAGGACCCGGCTTATGATCGGACACTCCCGAAGAGGTTTTTGAATCCGCCACTAACTGGATTTGGAAGACCCAGCATATGGTCGGACACCCCCGAAGAGGTTTTTGGTCCGCTGTTCGGTGAGTCTGAATAATTCGGATGCTTGTTGAACTTGTCGGATGCCTCCTAAGAGGTCTTTAGGTCCGTCAGTAACTGGGTTTGGATGACCCAGAATTAATAACTGAATTTGGAAGATCCATCGTCTAAGCAGATGCCTCGAAAGAGGTCTTTAGAAAACCTGTGTTTGTGTTGCTATCCAGCCATATCTTACTGGCGTTGGCGATGAACCGGGTGCCCCTCGGGGAGGTCTTGGTTTAAGAAGGCAGGTGTTTGTGTCGCAATCCAGCCATATCTTAATGGAATTGGCGATGAACCGAAACCCGGTGTTTGTGTTGCTATCCAGCCATATCTTAATGGCATCGGCGATGAACCAGGTGCCCCTCGGGGAGGTCTTTGGTTTAAGAAGGCCGGTGTTTGTGTCGCAATCCAGCCATATCTTAATGGCATCGGCGATGAACCGAAACCCGGTGTTTGTGTCGCTATCCATCCATATCTTAATGGCATCGGCGATGAACCAGGTGCCCCTCGGGGAGGTCTTTGGTTTAAGAAGGCCGGTGTTTGTGTCGCAATCCAGCCATATCTTAATGGCATCGGCGATGAACCGAAACCCGGTGTTTGTGTCGCTATCCAGCCATATCTTAATGGCATCGGCGATGAACCAGGTGCCCCTTGGGGAGGTCTTTGGTTTATAGAATCGCTTTTGTTTCACGGGGTGGACGCTAGTTCATTTATCGGATTTACATCGCGATTTCTTAGAAATAGGGCCTTAAACCTTGCAATTAAGAAGGTGACCCCACGGTGAAACTTACAACTTTGTTAGTAGTCGGAGTGTCGCATCATTTGATTTCTCAATTCCTAGCGCCCCTTATCGGTGAACTTATCGATGAAATCGGCTGAAGCCGACCCATTTATAGATTGTCGAGGGTGGTAAGTAATGTCATATTGGCTAAGCTCAATAGTCTACTTTAATGATCTTCCCAAAGCATATGGGCGGAAAAGAACTTGCTTTAGCGGCTGACCGGTAAGAACTTTGATAATGTGGCCTTGGGAGTATCTCCTTAGCTTCCCTGAGCCAATGAGCGGACAGTATGCTGACTTTTCCTTCTTAGGATAGTTTAGCCTTGCCTTGGTAAGCTTTTTCTTAATGTAATATGCTGGCCATGGAACCATTTCTCGTAGAGATGCCCTTTCAATGACACTTACAACCCTTTGGTTCGATTACCGCAATACTTTCTCATTGTTTGACCCTTCGCGACCCCTTCCTTTCACTCATCAAGTCAGTGTTTCACATTTTCATATTAGTTGTGAATGATGTTTTGAGCTTTGAGCAATGGGCGAATGAGTTACCCCAATCGGGATGTGCTTCAATAATCACCAGGCTCAGCTAGGTTCTCTTATTGGCGAGATAAGGGCTGATTTGAACCATCCATGGTTCTGGTTTTCTGATGGTGTCCATGATTTGATTAAGTTCCTCTAATCTTGGTATGGTATGTTGTGTCCTAGGAACATGGTAGTTTTAGATTCTCCGAAGTTCGAATTGGATATTTTCTCCCACCTTCACAGCTGGATGTCACTTTTTGGTAAGTTTCTCCATGCGGTGTCGCATGCTGTTGCATCGTTTCATGAGGCAGACACTGGATTTTAATTTGATGCTCGTTTTAGCGAGCGATCTCGGTTATAAAACTAGTGGCTTGGACCTCGCCTCTCATAAGATACTTCCTTTGATGGATAATGCAATAGATGACATTTAAGTAATCATGGTTTGAATGCATGGCAAGAGTTATGGGGAAAGTTCATTTGAGTAATCTGCGACATTTATTCGATTATTAGCAATTCTTTTTCAACTCGTTTTAATGAAAATCATGCAAATATTAAATCGAAATGAGAACGCGTTAGTAACAAAGTGGATATCCTGTTAGAAGCCATCCTTCTCACCATAGGAGGGTTTCGATTATAAGGGAATATAAAAGTTTTCCCTTGGGATACAAAGAGTGCATTGTGCGGAGAAATGTCACAATTGGTCACCAGACTAGATTTCTAGAATTTGAGTTCCATTAACAGTCTATTAAGTGTAGGTCTTTGAAGTTGTTTTTATCTCTATGATAATCGCTAGATCCGTAGGGCTATTCTCCAGAGTATCTGAGCGACCTTTAACTCTCTTCCAGGTTTTCTTAGCTAAGCATGAACTGTTTGCCATGATAGCAAGCTTTAGTGTTGCTACACTCCCTGGTCCAGTCTTGCCTCTTTGACCTGGTCGGCTGGCGAGAGCGCTTTAGCATCCTTTGCTTTGGTAGCCTATAGGTAGAATTGCCTTTTGAACTTTTCGGCTGGATCAGAGAATCGGTATTTGGACTTATGCAGCGACTTTGTGTACCATAGTGACGCTGTTCCCTTTAAGTAGAGAGGAAGGTATGTGCATCCCATCTCATGCATTGCCTTAGCTGTATTCATTCGCCATTCATAACTGAATAGGAAGTAGTTTTGATCGATAAGGCCGTTGTATGGAGGCAGGGTAAGAGGAGTAAGCTCCTTTGGACATTCTGCTTGAAGTACCCTTTTGGTGAATGGAATTCTACCAGGAGAGACGTCCTATATCTTCTCATAGTCATCACGCACTTGATTCTCTTTCATGATCTGTTTTGGTCGAGTCCGTGATATACTCTTTAGCGTTGTATTGTTCCATAGGGCCAATTTCGGTTTCTTTACCGAATCATTGCCTTGGCAATACATCGCGATTCAGAAATCGAGAAAGTGCCCCTTGTGTGGGACAGTACAACATTTCGAGTATTTCGATCGGAATGACTTCTAGCACGTGGATTGGTTCCTTTGATGTTGGCTCCAACTTTGTCGTTCGCCGACCCTGCAATATCTTCCGTATCATTGTTGTGCTTTTGACCAGAAGCTACCGAGTCCGCATTCCTTTCAAGGTTGACATGGATCTTTAGAGGGGGAACGGAATTGGCTTGAGTGCTTAGAAGAACATTCATTTAGTCCATGAGAGCTTGATTAGCATCCATTATAACTTTATCTGAAGTTTCTATTTGACACGAGCTTTATTTGGACGACATTTAGCTACTTAGTGCACGGAGATGCCGATTCGAATGACTCCAACCAAATCGTCGTCTTTTTCACTCACTTTTATCATAGTTGCTTTATGTCGTTCCTAAGATCATGGCATCAGATTAGTGTGTCCTTAAAGCAAGTGGTAGGTCATACCGCATATCCTTCGAACGATATGAGAGTTCATGGCATTAAAGCGTCCGTGTCATTAAAGAAAGTCATCATTAAATTCATATCGTGGTCACATATTGGTTTAACGCCACTACGAATTACAAGGCTGTACATCCACACCGCAAGTCGCGTAGTTTCATGCCTCGGGGTATACTGAGGGGTTGGAACGTATCTACGCCATGTCGTTGAGCAAAAATATGTGAAAAGATCCCATCGTCGTTAGAAGCTGTAAAGCACGGTGGGACCACTCAGTATTCAAGCAGCTCACGTCGTACACACATACTTAGGCCGTACCGCCAAATTCATGTCATTAAAGGATGAGTTGATGCCAGTGGTGACCGCCAGCTGTATAAAAATGGACCATGAATTCACGTCGTTCCCGAAATATTGAATTCGCAACTCTCGAACAAGGGCAAACCACCCATGCGACATGACTCATTCATATATCATCATGTCGTGAATAACCCATGCCGCACCGTTTCATGTCGCATGTCATATTAAAGTCATGTCGGTTTATAGTCAACACGTTTGGACCTCATGTCGTTTATTATTCACATAGAAAGATTAAGTCATGCTACAGTTCAGAGCATGTTGCACAACATCCTTTTGGATATGATCAAGTCGTATGTATTCAATCCGTTGGGTCCACATAAACCATGCATGGCATGAAGCATAACGCTGGATATACCTTAGAACCATGTCGTGATTATTTGTGTACATACAGATAAGGCAAGAGAAGGCGAGTTGGTATCTCGTATGGGAATAATCACATGGGCCCATGTCATATGAATGGGTCACAGTTTCTTCAAGTTGAGAATATATGAAAGCATCTGGAGACCTATTGCGAAATTGTACGTTGCACCAGGAAGACGAAAGCAGGTGGTAATGTTGGTTTGGGGAAGCGCCAGCGGTCAATAAAAGTTGGATTATATGAGTTCACTTATACCGCATATGATCATACCGCGGGTCTTCATGTCATGAAATCCATTCCGCATGTTACATGTGTTCCGCCCAAACCAATTCATGCCGTTGACCTTTATAGCGCACGCGGGACAGACTGGCGACAGTTGTATGGCATTTGGTTTGTTGGTATGTTGATTTCCAATACAAATCCGGATACTTGTATTGTAAGACGTGGCTCAGATTTATATTTGTAGAATCTATGGTAGAAGTAGGCTTAGAACTTCAATGTGAAGGTAGGAGATGTGAACGCGGCCCCACGGTGGGCGCCAAAATGTTTACACCAAAAATGGTCTAAACACCCAAGGTACTGAATTGTACTTCACCGATTCAGTAAGAGATAAGTGGAGCCGCGTAATCACAAAATAAGCTAATAAAAGCAAGTAACAACACAAAAGAGTTTTTATATTGGTTCGGTTCAATATGAACCTACGTCCACTTCTAATCCATTCTCATTATGATATTCAAACTTACAACATATGTAATTTCCCTAATTACATTCATTTCTCTCTTTTAACTCTCATTTCGCTCTCTTTATGGTCGGATTTCACTAGAATTTGGTGAAGAAAAGTGGAGAGGCCTTTAGCTTTGTGATGAATATTCAACCACTTAGGTGCTTTCATCCTTCTCCATGATCCTCATAGTGAATTAGCATTCAATTTCATCTTCAGGATGGATTAGAGAAGATTTGAGATCCTTTGAATGGTGTTTGAGAGTTTTTCTATGTAGCTTGAATGAGATCCAAGATCCTTAGATTCGATTGGAGAAATACTTTATGATCCTTGATTTGGATTGGATCTTCATGAAGTTAGAAAAGTGTTGATGAATCCATAGAAGCCATAAGAGAGGTTGAAGATGAGTTATCAATTTGGTAGAGTCTCCCCTTTGGAATGAATTTTCGGTCCCCCTTTCAAGTGATTTATGAGGGGTATTTCTAGGTGATTTTATCCCACGTGGCTATTCTGTAATTATGCAGAAAAACGCCATGACTCACTATGTCCGATCCGACATACTTCACGATGTCGGATCCGACATACTTCATTATGCCGCGCGCGCCTTGACTCATCATGCCTCTTGCGCCTTAACTCACTATGTCGGATCCGATATACTTCACTATATCGGATCCGTTGTAACACCCCGAATTTTCTATTAACACTAAAGTTGCTAAAATAATAATAAGTGTGTAGAAGAGGGGATGTATCTAATATGAATATAAAAATATTAATAAGTGTGTAAGAGAGGGGATGTATCTAATATGTATATAAAAACAATAATAAGTAAAGGGGGATGTATCTAATATGTACATTGTAGAAAATACATATATATTTATGACATGAATAGAAGTTTATTAATATGCTGAGTGTTTGCTGAGTCACTTCTGACTCATTGCTGAGTCAACAAGATAAACCCCATCTTGTCTGGACGGCTGCGGTTATTTCTAGGTTAAATCTAATGGCCTAAACGCATTCTAAAATCTATAAATAAGTGGGTAGACCCTAGACCTAAATCACTTGTAAAATTAGAGAAGCTACCGTCATGCTGCTGCCATGGAGTTCAGCATAGCCGTCACAAACAAAGAAGAGGAAGCCTAATCTACTACAACTAAATTCTTCTCAACAAAACAAATCAAACCAAAGAACTCTCTCTCTAATTCTCTTCTTTTGTTGGTGAGTATGATGATTCTCACAAGACTATTACAAACTAATTTGACTCAGTTATGAATGGATCACAAGAAAGTGATGTGATTTGTAATTGTAAATTCTATATATTGTGGATCTCTTATTATGTTATTATGTTGTCGTATGATGTAAATTATATATGCTATGTCATGCTATGTTGTAAATTCTCTTATGCTATGTCGTGCTATGTTGAGAATCATGTCAAGCTATGTTATACTATCATACTATGCCATGTTATAAATCATGCTATATTATGTTGAAAAATCATGATGTTGTTGGATCATGCTTAAAGTTATGTTTTTTTTTCTTAATTTAAATGGATCTTGTTTATGGGAATTTGCCTATTAGGTTAGGGGTACCCATAAACTTGAAACTATAATTAAATAAAACTTGATTATGGGAATTTGCCTATTGAGTTAGGTGTACCCATATAAAACCATGTTGTTAAAAAATTAGATGATGTTGATTCACACATGTTCATATGTAAGTTTATGAAAATTGGTTGAGATTATATTAGGTGAATTTTGAACAAGTTGGCACCTTTAGGTCCATGACATGTATAATCTATGCAAGTTGGACATATGCAAGTTTCACCCCTTATTATGATTCATTTGGTCACATATACATGTTGTTATTATGATAATCTCTTTTATGCTATGAGTTAGGCTATTCGAGTCTAACATATATTTTGCGAATAAACGTTCAAACGTGGGGTAGGGGTAATATTAGGAATTAATAAATTGGGTGCAATTTTGTAAGATTTTGCATACCATGAATGGATGTCCATAATTGAGTCAATTATGGACATTGTTAAAAATTGGAAGTAATTAATAATTCAAGTAGGGAATTATTAAAATTGGGGGAAAGTGGATTATTATTAATAATCAATGCTTTGGACACGAGGTTGGACCTGTTTGTGATGTAAACCTGCCCGGACCCGCCCGGCAAATCCAGTAGTCACAAATGTCGGCCCAATGTGAGAGGTCCTAGGCCCAAACTAAAGCATAACAGTTGTAAAGACACGAGGTTAGACTCTTTTATGGTGTAAGACTGCCCGGACCCGCCCGGCAAATCCAGCTGCCATAAATGCCAGTCTAATGTGAGAGGTCTTTATGAGGTTATGGCCTTAATGAACTAAGAAATACTTAACCAGATAATCATGTAAGGTGGGACATGGGGGTTAAGTAGGTGCCTTGGGTGGCATGAGGAATCTGGGGGTTGCCTTTAGAGGCATTTGAAATACGATTAGACTTAACCAAACACACATGTAAATGAACATGACTAAGTGGGTTAAGTGGGATGGACTAATGGGGACAAGCTTAGGTGGAATGCTTGTGGTAAATAGTGGGGGCCCATTTCAACCAGTATCCCAAAACGTATCTTTGTGGGCTCGACCCAAGTCGAGGACGGGACACGCATACTGGGTTTGACTATAAGAGGCCAAAACAGGGAGCGGTGGCAACGCAAGTCCAACGGGTTTCATATGCGTGTGTGGACCCGGGCTGGTAGGTAAGACGTTGTTGCATCGTGTAGGTATAAGCCGTGCATGTCCGTTGTATCAGGTTGCCACTTTAGGGGAGTGATACACCCCACTGTGGGGCCAGCATGGGTATCTACGAATTAGGGAGCCGATCGAATAATGGGAAGTAGGGTACACCTAGTGGAGATAAGGGCAGGCGACAGCTATGTAGTCAGCTAGGGTTACGTAAAGCCATTGGGAAAGTTTCTAAGTGAAGCTAAGTGGGATGAATCTTTAGGGTGACTGGTGTGGTGCAGTATAGTGTTTATCCTTTAGTATTTAGGAGCGCCTATAACGTTGCCTTTAGCGATTGTCTATGTCCTTAATCTGCTCTTCATAGACATTTTCTTGTTTTCCAGCTTATGCCTTAGTCCAGTTATTTTGGTAATAGTATTGTAGAATTATCATATTCACCAGACTTTATGTCTGACCCCCTCTTTTCCATCCTTTTTCTCCCTTCAGGTCCGCAGGTTGGGCCAAGTTCTAGTGGAGTCTAGTTGGATCGCTTATCTTCTGGAAAGCTTGGACTGCTGAAGTAAAGTCCAGCTTGTTATCTTTCTTTTTAATGGCTATTCATGTAATGGGATTATGTACTTGTTTTATCAAGATAGATATTGTACTTGACATTGAATATGGTGTTATGATGTTATCAAACATGTTTTGACTTCTGCTACAATGAAATAAAGTTTTTGAATTTCCAAGTACTATTTTATATCTGTCTTGTTGTAATTTTACTGTTCTATATTCACTTAAAACCTCCATGGAAGTTAATGCATTCCCTTTGTGAGTGACATTAATGGACGTGGGGTGTTACACGTGGTATCAGAGCATAAGGTTACCAGAACAGATAAAAAAAAAATTTTAGAAAAATATTTTTTTTCTAAAGTATTTTTGGAAGAAGTGCTTTCAAAAAAAAAACATGTTATTTAAAGAGAGTTTTAATGAAAAACATAATCCCAAATAGCCACATCCTTATCTTTATCTTTCGAATTCTCCATTTTGAATCTTTCCTTTTTCGTTTCAGCATGGCTGAAGATCTTAATCTCCCAGAAGGTGTGACGATTCCAGGGTGGTTTAGGAGATACTTGGAGGCTAGGGCCACCACTGCAGGCCCAGCGGATACTCCTCCACCCCTAGTTGCACCCATTCCTCCTCCTCCTCCTCCTCCTCGTGTTGACACTTTTGCAAAGACGTGCAAGGAATTCAAGGCTATGGGAGGAAAAACTTTTCAAGGGACTGAGACGTTTGTGGAGGCCAGAGATTGGCTTAAGGAGACTGAGGAATTGTTGGATATCTTTGAAGTGGAAGATGGGAGGAAAGTCCGTTTAGCTGCTTGGTTAATGAAGGGAGAGGCCTCGTTTTGGTGGGAGGTCACTAACGGGGAACGTCCAGTTGATTCATGGGCGGATTTCAGACGAAGGTTTGAGGCAAAGTTTCTTTCAAGGGCAGAGGAGAACTTAAATATGGAAAAATTCCTGGCACTAAAGCAATGGAGCTCATCAGTAAAGGAATATGTTAATAAATTTAATCAGTTAGCAAGGTTTGGCTTGGAGTTGGTGAACACGCCAGAGAAGAAAGCTTTGAGGTTCGTTAGAGGCTTGAATGAACTGTTGCAAGGGTTGGCTATGACCCACATCCCTATGGGAGCCACCTTTGAAAAGGTAGTAGAAATGGCACTTATGCATGAGGATAAGCCAGTTGAAAAGAAAGGGGATCAGAAGAAACCCCAACAGCAAAATAAGAAGGGTGGTAAAAACAATAATGGCAAAGGGAAGAAGAAATGCTTCAATTGTGGGACGCCTGGCCATCTCAGCAAAGATTGTAGAAAGAAAAAGAAGACTGGTTGTTTTCATTGTGGAGATGCGGGACATTTAGTGAAGGACTGTCCAAAGAAGGGGCAGAGGGCAGGGTCTACCTCGGGAGGACAGGTGCAGGCTCTTATGGCACCACGGCAGGCAAGGGGGCAAGTTCAGGCTATTGCGGCCCCACCGCTGCAAGAAAGAGGTAGAACAATTTCTGTTGAAAGCTTAGTTTTTCTGTTTGATCATCCTGTCCGTACCTTATTCGATTCTGGCGCATCTCATTCGTTTATCTCTGCATCATTAGTTGAATCACTGCACTTGAACACCAGTTTAGTAGAGGATCCCCTGGTCGTTTCAAATCCAATTGGGGGTTCGGCTCATTTGACCATGATATGCTTGGATTTGAAAATCTCTATACTTAGCGTTGAATTTAGATGTGATGCTTATGTATTGGGCTTCACGGGCTATGGGCTAATTTTAGGAATGGATTGGTTGTCTAGAAATAGGGCCATTCTTGATTGTGAAAGGAGAGTAGTTAGGCTTGTGACTCGCCTTGGTAATGCTCTCGACATCTTTTGTAATCCCATAAATTCCGTTATGCTAAGTTATCTTGAATCGCTTGAGGCGTCTGTAGAGAACCTGCGATCGGTAGAAGTGGTCCGGGAATATCCGGATGTGTTTGAGGAGGTGAAGGGCTTACCTCCAAAGCGGGAGATAGACTTTCGAATTTACCTTGTGGATAATGCTAAACCCGTGTCTTTTCCAGTGCGCCACATGGCTCCTCGTGAAAGGAGGGAACTCAATAAGCAAGTAAAGGAGTTGCTTGAGAAGGGGTTCATAAGACGTAGTATATCGGAGTGGGGTGCTCCAGTAGTTTTTGCCACAAAGGCGGATGGGTCTCTTAGACTTTGTATGGACTATAGAGAACTAAACAAGCTTACTAAAAAGAACCGACACTCACTGCCGAGGATTGACGATCTCTTTGATCAGTTAGTTGGCGCCTCAGTGTTTCCGCAGTTGGACTTAGCCACTGGCTTTCATCAACTGAGAGTGGTTGAGGATAGTATAGATAAGACTGCTTTTAGGACTCCTGACGGATTCTATGAATGGCTAGTGATGCCCTTTGGTTTGACAAACGCCCCTACATATTTTGTTGATTTGATGAGTAGGGTGTTTAGGGAATACCTTAACAAATTCGTGGTAGTCTTTGTGGATGACATCCTAGTCTTTTCTAAGAATAAAGAAGAGCACTCCCTACATCTTAGGGAAGTGTTGGAAACCCTTCGAGCGCATAACCTTAAGGCAAAATTTTCTAAGTGTCACTTCTGGAGGAAGGAAGTACGGTTCTTAGGGCACGTGGTTTCCAAAGAAGGGATAGATGTGGATCCCGCAAAGGTGGTGGCCATCCAAGGTTGGAAGGTCCCTAAAAATGCAACCGAAGTAAGAAGTTTCTTGGGGTTGGCTGGCTATTATAGGAAGTTTATCAAAGACTTCGCAAAAATATCAGCTCCATTAACACGGTTAACGAAGAAGAACCTGGTTTTTACGTGGGACAAAGATTGCGATGATGCGTTCCAACGTTTAAAGAGAGCCTTAACTTCAGCCCCAGTCTTAGTGCTGCCAGACGGGAATAAACCGTTTACCATCTATACTGATGCTTGTGGGACGGGACTTGGCGCGGTCCTCATGCAAGAGGGAAGAGTAATAGCCTATGGTGGAAGGCAGTTGAGGGTTCATGAAAAGAATTACCCCACGCATGACTTAGAGCTAGCCGCAATTGTTTTCGCGCTTAAGTCTTGGCGTCACTATCTTCTTGGTGAGAAATTCGAACTGTTCACTGACCACAAATCATTAAAATACGTATTCTCTCAGAAGGATTTGAATTTAAGGCAGCAACGGTGGATGGAATTCTTAGCCTCCTACGATTTTGAAATAGCATATACCCCGGGCAAGGGTAACGTGGTGGCAGACGCCTTAAGTAGGAAAAGGTTGTCCTTGAGTCCGTTATTTGTTGAACGACAAAGCTTAGAATTCATCTCTATGTTTGACTTTAGACCCTCCGTTGACTTAGTACCCGGTCTGTTAGCATCCTTGGAGGTTAGACCTACACTTCTAGGACGGGTTGGTGAGGCACAGCGAGACGACCCACAGTTAATTGAGATAGTAGAAAAGCTCAAAGGGGGGGAGTCGTCAAGCCATCTTCGTAGGTATACCCTAGACGATAAGGGTTGGTTACGAAGGGATAAGAGACTTTGTGTACCACAAGACGAAGACTTAAGGAAGGCCATTCTTGATGATGCTCATCGCTCAAAAATGACCATTCATCCCGGCGGGGATAAGATGTACAAAGATATGAAGCGGGTTTTCTTTTGGGCCGGTATGAAAAAGGATGTGGCCGAGTACGTCGCTAGATGCTTGGTGTGCCAACGAGTTAAAGCAGAACAAAAGAAACCCGGTAGGTTGCTTCACCCATTAGAAGTTCCACTATGGAAATGGGAAAGCATCTCAATGGATTTTGTGGATGGATTACCAAGATCAAGGATGGCCCGGTAGGTTGCTTCACCCATTAGAAGTTCCACTATGGAAATGGGAAAGCATCTCAATGGATTTTGTGGATGGATTACCAAGATCAAGGAAGGGTAACACGGGGATTTGGGTTATAGTAGATAGACTTACTAAAAGCGCCCATTTTATTCCCGTGAAAAGTAAGAGGACTGCTCCGTGGTTGGCTTCTGTATACATTAAGGAGATAGTTCGTTTGCACGGTATTCCTTCTAGTATAGTAAGCGACCGTGACCCCATCTTTACTAGCGAATTTTGGAAGAGTTTACAAGAGGCGGTAGGGACTCAGCTATGTTTGAGCACCGCATATCATCCTCAGACAGACGGCCAGACCGAGAGGGTGAATCGCATTCTAGAGGATCTTTTAAGGCTTTGTATCCTAGACTTTGGGGGTACATGGGAAGAGCACCTTCCGTTAGTAGAATTCGCATATAACAATAGCTTTCAGTCTAGTATTGGCATGGCACCTTTCGAAGCTCTTTATGGAAGGCCTTGCCGTTCGCCTACATGTTGGTGGGAATCTACCGATAAAATCCTACTTGGGCCCGATATGGTTAGGGAAACCTCGGAGAAGATTGAGTTGATTCGAAGGAGGATGAAAGCAGAACAAGATAGGCAGAAATCGTATGCTGATAAGAGAAGGACAGATCTTGAGTTTGACATTGGGGACATGGTTTTTATCAAAGTATCTCCGTTACAGAATGTTGTTCGCTTTGGGTCCGTGGGGAAATTAGCACCAAGGTTTGTAATGCCGTTTCCTGTAAAAAAACAGGATTGGGAAGATGGCATATAGGGTGGAGTTGCCTGAGAAACTTAGTGGAGTACACGACGTATTCCATGTATCACATTTGAGGAAGTGTTTGCACAAGACCGCGGAGGTGGTAGAGCCGAGCTTGCTTAAAGAGGTGGAAATAGAGCGTGATGCAACAATTAGACGAGCTCCTACATGCATTCTTGGGTCGGAGATCAAAAAGTAGAGGAATTGAGAGGTCAGACTGGTTAAAGTGCAATGGGGAGATGATGAGAGCAACGCAACTTGGGAGACAGAAGAGAAGATGCGTTCGTTGTACCCTTTTCTTTTTGAGGGTATGTCTTTTAATTTCTCCTTTATCGCTTAGCTTATCTTATATTATCTTTAGTATGTCCTCTCATTAGTATCTTTGACCTTTAGTTAGGATAATCCTATGGTTGAAACATGTGTTTGAGACATGTTATGTATGATGGATGCAAAATGGATGCATGTGTTTGCTAGTGGTTGCTCGTGGATGCATATATACACACACTTTAGGCACTAGATCGGCTCAGTCACTACATATTGCATATTGCATATATATGGATGTATTTAGTAAAATGGATGAACGATGGTTGTATTATCATATGGATGCTGCATTCAGATGATGGTTGTGCACGCATATAGAAGTATTATGTAGCATTAAGAATCTTTTGCATACATAATGGATGCATGGCACGATCATAGTTGCATTAAGGAGGTCAACTGAATCAGTGGACCGCCTGATTTTGCATTAGATACGGACATATACACACACTGTGCATTTAAACATGAAAGCATTAGAAGTCTGTAAGGACAATGGATGCCTGTGTATGATGGATGAGTAGATGGAAGTTTGGATGGTAGGATATACATTCTTCCAGACTTGAAGATTTCGGGGACGAAATCCTAAAAGGAGGGGAGAATGTAACACCCCGAATTTTCTATTAACACTAAAGTTGCTAAAATAATAATAAGTGTGTAGAAGAGGGGATGTATCTAATATGAATATAAAAATATTAATAAGTGTGTAAGAGAGGGGATGTATCTAATATGTATATAAAAACAATAATAAGTAAAGGGGGATGTATCTAATATGTACATTGTAGAAAATACATATATATTTATGACATGAATAGAAGTTTATTAATATGCTGAGTGTTTGCTGAGTCACTTCTGACTCATTGCTGAGTCAACAAGATAAACCCCATCTTGTCTGGACGGCTGCGGTTATTTCTAGGTTAAATCTAATGGCCTAAACGCATTCTAAAATCTATAAATAAGTGGGTAGACCCTAGACCTAAATCACTTGTAAAATTAGAGAAGCTACTGTCATGCTGCTGCCATGGAGTTCAGCATAGCCGTCACAAACAAAGAAGAGGAAGCCTAATCTACTACAACTAAATTCTTCTCAACAAAACAAATCAAACCAAAGAACTCTCTCTCTAATTCTCTTCTTTTGTTGGTGAGTATGATGATTCTCACAAGACTATTACAAACTAATTTGACTCAGTTATGAATGGATCACAAGAAAGTGATGTGATTTGTAATTGTAAATTCTATATATTGTGGATCTCTTATTATGTTATTATGTTGTCGTATGATGTAAATTATATATGCTATGTCATGCTATGTTGTGAATTCTCTTATGCTATGTCGTGCTATGTTGAGAATCATGTCAAGCTATGTTATACTATCATACTATGCCATGTTATAAATCATGCTATATTATGTTGAAAAATCATGATGTTGTTGGATCATGCTTAAAGTTGTGTTTTTTTTTCTTAATTTAAATGGATCTTGTTTATGGGAATTTGCCTATTAGGTTAGGTGTACCCATAAACTTGAAACTATAATTAAATAAAACTTGATTATGGGAATTTGCCTATTGAGTTAGGTGTACCCATATAAAACCATGTTGTTAAAAAATTAGATGATGTTGATTCACACATGTTCATATGTAAGTTTATGAAAATTGATTGAGATTATATTAGGTGAATTTTGAACAAGTTGACACCTTTAGGTCCATGACATGTATAATCTATGCAAGTTGGACATATGCAAGTTTCACCCCTTATTATGATTCATTTGGTCACATATACATGTTGTTATTACGATAATCTCTTTTATGCTATGAGTTAGGCTATTCGAGTCTAACATATATTTTGCGAATAAACGTTCAAACGTGGGGTAGGGGTAATATTAGGAATTAATAAATTGGGTGCAATTTTGTAAGATTTTGCATACCATGAATGGATGTCCATAATTGAGTCAATTATGGACATTGTTAAAAATTGGAAGTAATTAATAATTCAAGTAGGGAATTATTAAAATTGGGGGAAAGTGGATTATTATTAATAATCAATGCTTAGGACACGAGGTTGGACTCGTTTGTGATGTAAACCTGCCCGGACCCGCCCGGCAAATCCAGTAGTCACAAATGTCGGCCCAATGTGAGAGGTCCTAGGCCCAAACTAAAGCATAACAGTTGTAAAGACACGAGGTTAGACTCTTTTATGGTGTAAGACTGCCCGGACCCGCCCGGAAAATCCAGCTGCCATAAATGCCAGTCTAATGTGAGAGGTCTTTATGAGGTTATGGCCTTAATGAACTAAGAAATACTTAACCAGATAATCATGTAAGGTGGGACATGGGGGTTAAGTAGGTGCCTTGGGTGGCATGAGGAATCTGGGGGTTGCCTTTAGAGGCATTTGAAATACGATTAGACTTAACCAAACACACATGTAAATGAACATGACTAAGTGGGTTAAGTGGGATGGACTAATGGGGACAAGCTTAGGTGGAATGCTTGTGGTAAATAGTGGGGGCCCATTTCAACCAGTATCCCAAAACGTATCTTTGTGGGCTCGACCCAAGTCGAGGACGGGACACGCATACTGGGTTTGACTATAAGAGGCCAAAACAGGGAGCGGTGGCAACGCAAGTCCAACGTGTTTCATATGCGTGTGTGGACCCGGGCTGGTAGGTAAGACGTTGTTGCATCGTGTAGGTATAAGCCGTGCATGTCCGTTGTATCAGGTTGCCACTTTAGGGGAGTGATACACCCCACTGTGGGGCCAACACGGGTATCTACGAGTTAGGGAGCCGATCGAATAATGGGAAGTAGGGTACACCTAGTGGAGATAAGGGCAGGCGGCACCTATGTAGTCAGCTAGGGGTACGTAAAGCCATTGGGAAAGTTTCTAAGTGAAGCTAAGTGGGATGAATCTTTAGGGTGACTGGTGTGGTGCAGTATAGTGTTTATCCTTTAGTATTTAGGAGCGCCTATAACGTTGCCTTTAGCGATTGTCTATGTCCTTAATCTGCTCTTCATAGACATTTTCTTGTTTTCCAGCTTATGCCTTAGTCCAGTTATTTTGGTAATAGTATTTTAGAATTATCATATTCACCAGACTTTATGTCTGACCCCCTCTTTTCCATCCTTTTTCTCCCTTCAGGTCCGCAGGTTGGGCCAAGTTCTAGTGGAGTCTAGTTGGATCGCTTATCTTCTGGAAAGCTTGGACTACTGAAGTAAAGTCCAGCTTGTTATCTTTCTTTTTAATGGCTATTCATGTAATGGGATTATGTACTTGTTTTATCAAGATAGATATTGTACTTGACATTGAATATGGTGTTATGATGTAATCAAACATGTTTTGACTTCTGCTACAATGAAATAAAGTTTTTGAATTTCCAAGTACTATTTTATGTCTGTCTTGTTGTAATTTTACTGTTCTATATTCACTTAAAACCTCCATGGAAGTTAATGCATTCCCTTTGTGAGTGACATTAATGGACGTGGGGTGTTACATCCGTCATACTTCATTATATTGGATCTGACAGTGGCATGATAGTTTTGCACTACGAGTGATCCTCGTGGTACAGATGGCTCGGTTGTAGGCGCGGCATGACCAAGTTTTATGGTTTGGTGAAATCCGCTATATGAGGTAAGTGGTGCGTGCGATATGAATGAAGCGACATGCCATGACTTAATTTGATGATGTTTTGACGGGCTTCTCTCAAGTCACGGTGAACGGCTTGACTCCATGTCGCACTAACGGTCTCATACCTAGTCGTGTGAACGACTTTGAGTTTTGTCGCCAAAACGTGTTTGGCGCAGCTGCCTGATCCATTGTGCATTATATTGCTGCCGTATTCTCTTAGAGCCGCGTTAAACTAACGGTGTTAACGGAATGCTACAGACAAAAATAAAGATACAGTCGTGTCGAGTAATACCCCACGATCCCAAAAATATAATATAATAGGTCCGTTAACTAATTCTGCGAAACCCCGAAATCGCAGATTAAGGGTGCAAAATACTCCAAATAAAAAGTTTCTTATTTGATTAATTAAAAATTACAGTAAAATTCTAAAAATTAAATTATCGTTATGTCTCAAAAGAAACTTGTCTAAATTCAAACCCGATATTCAGATATTTTTAAATAACCGTTATGGCCACGAACGAATATACCGCTGTTTTTCTGAATATTTAATTTGGACATAACAAAAAATCTACATGACGAAATCCTGATTTTTCTCTTCCACTAGAAAAATATACTCCACCAGCTCCACACGTTTCTTGTTTCATAGATTTCCGACTTAAAACGGATTCTGTATTTCCAGTTGAAGTTCAAATCGCCAAATTACGAACTGCCACGCCATTTCAAGCTCGATTTTAATTATAATATAATTATACGTTCAAATGGAATTCATATAATATATTCGCCATTCTAATTCAGTACTAAACTGAATTATACCTTATATATAATCCAACTCACACTGTATTGTGAATTCAGCTATTTTTGACTATTTCGACATTATAATTTATTATTATATTATAAATATTAATTAAATATTCACTAGTTATTTAATTCAGGTCATCGATATCGCCAAAACGATATTTTAATTATTAAATTAATTAATTATTCGATAGTAAAAATATGGGTGATTTCTATCTTTCCCCCTTTATAGAATTTCATCCTCGAAATTGCTAAGCTAGGAAAATGTTACCAACTCTACGAACTAGATTTAAACATCTATTGGTTTACTTCTTAACTTCCATTTCAATTGAATTAATTTAATTCCAATTAAAATATTAATTCCTTCCGACTTAACTAAAATGTTCAAAAATCCTGAAAATTTTCTAACGCCCTAACTTTTCGAAAAATTTCGCCATAACCTCCTTTGTAGTGGCCAATGCGTCAAACCACCACTCGCCTCTCTAGGCCTTCTCCAACCCAAAAGAAAATCAAAACGCCAAGCGGCTTGCCAATTCGGCTCATAAAATCGCCAAACTCATATGAAATATAAACTTGGACCTTTTTGTCGGGCATATCATTATATCCCTATCATCTATTACCAATTCTGCATATACCATGCCATACCAATCAACTCCAAACATTTTATATCCTCAAGTCACATCTCATTCTTAACTCGAGTTCCATTCTCGATTTTCAAAATTTTAACTCAACAATTCCAATACCATTCCAGATTATTCACTAATTAAATCAAGTTTTATTTAACTTAGTTCAAGTTAAATTTTAATTTATTTTTACTTATACCATCTTAATCCATTTAAGTTTTTAAGTTAAATTTGAATACCAGAATTTAAATTCCTGGGTTCATTTCAAATCCATTTGAAATCATAATACCAATTCAAAACCTTTGAATTTCTAAACAACTTGTTTTCTAAAAACGATTCAAAAACAAAACATTTGGTTGTAATCCGTCACTTAGAAACTCGAAAATGAACAATGATGATGCTGCAGTCATTATCAGAATTATTTTCCAGTAATCGGGGTGAGTTCAATAATATATCACTTTCAAAACATTCTTAAACATTTCCATTTTGAAATTCCTTCAAAATATTCTTCCCACTACTTGAAAACATTTCAAAATCTCCCAGGAACTTAAAATTTCCTTATTTTAAATTCCAAATTCTAATTTAAATTCAGATTCAGTTTATCGGTTTTCATATGTTACACTTATATGAATTCTAATTAGTTATTTACATAACCATTTCACTTTTTATAATCTTACTCGATTATAATAACAACCAAAACATCCAATTATACTAAATTATTTACAATATAGTTACCTACTTTATGTAAAATATAATTTGGGTAAAATTACTTTATTTACCCTCTTCTCAAACCATACTGTTTCGGTTTATCGTATTCAAGTGTTTAGTAACCCCTATCGATACAGGGATCAAACTGATCGACCAGAATTCACAAACAACTCAACCAATAAATCTTCACAATATAAAATCATTTTAATATTGAATAACAAATACATGCAAATATATATACACTCAAACTCAATCTAGGGTATTACTAACCCCATCTCTACCGAGTCACGCCACAGAGACAAGGTAAATCGCTTAACCTTATGCTCTGATACCAACTGTAATGACCCGGCGATTTCGGTAGGCTTTTCAACCATCCCACAATCCCCAAGGCAGAGGGCTAACCTCCCCCCGTGGCCTACATTGGTACCCCAACTCCATTCTTTACGGCCAGCCTCTCGACTCGACCAACCAGCTATATTGCAGGACCTGTAGGGGTAAGAGTCTCCCGTTCGCCACCAAACCGCGAAGCAAGAACCCCCTATCAGACGTACCAGTTAAGCAACATGGACTGGTGTGAGTAAAACAGTTTAAAAAAGTTTGAACAAGTAAACGATATCTCATAAGACCACGCCGTATAACAGAACGGGTTTTTCCCTTATGAGAATCCAAAATATCTTTATATCAAAAACCTTTTGATATTATAATAATGTCAATCAACCACATTATAATAATCATCTAGTAGAAACGCTTTCATCTCACGTTCTACATATATAGTATACAATCAAAACCGAAAGCACGTATTGGGTAATGGATTTCCAACTATGACAAGGTATGGAACCACCTTTCACTAGTGTACCACTAGAGAGGAATACACAGGGTTCGACAAAAACATCTTGCAACCCAGCCACACATGACCGACCACTCATTTCGCTTGAGTGTATCGAATGTATACCACCAACGGTTGGGATCAGCAACCGTTTCCCAAATGGGACAGCATCGACAATAGATTTTTTAGAAGTAAATGAAACTCTAGATCAGGTGATTATACACCCTAATAGGTGCGACCTACATAGCCATGCTACCTGCCAGATTTTTGTCACTTCCCGGTTGTGAGGCTAGCGGCCACGCTTATCTCTGACAAATCACACGTTTATTCACTTTGAATGTCACATCGTCATACCCGCCAAATCACAAATTGATTTCCCCAAAAATACAATGTGTATACAACTAAGAGAAACGAATTCCTCCGCCACCAAACGTACGTATGTTTGAAGAGATCAACTTACATGATCTATTAAATATACTCTGTCAGACATTCGTCCATACAAGTTGTCCTAGGACTGGACAAACCGAAGGCACTATTCAGTACATCCATCTTAGGAAATTGTTATCTAAGATTTATACAATAGCCCTTGCACTTTACTCCATCTTCAATATATTCAGCATACTTGATTCGCAACGCTTATGCCAATACGGAGTGTTTCTTCGGATAATAATCCAACCGTTCTCTCCATATTAACAACGTTAAGATGGCCAAAAACTTCGATAGTCGGTGAGTTAACTATCAAAGAAAAACACGTGTGCAAACAACGATATTATTTACACATGGAAATTATATAGATCAATCATCATTTAGCATTTATCTTTTTAGTTCGCTAATTTACTTATCTCCTGTTTCCATATATTCAACATTTCCTATTTCCTATTCTCAGAAAACATTTCTGATTCTTATTTGGAAAACATTTCCAAAAATCCATCACTGGGTTTAAACTGATGTTTAAATCAAACATCGCCATGCCAACCCAAACCATTTACTAAATTTACTTGACCATCATTTACTACCAAACCTTACCATTCCTTAGTTAAGAAGGAAGTCAACCAAGTTGGGGTATAATTACCTCTCAGACCTAAACTGAACAACGTTTTAACTTCGAAATAGTCAAAGTTTATCTTCTAAATCTTTAACAACCTTCCTTATGTAACTCCCGAATTCTATTTACCAATCCACTTCTTTATTGAAAACATTGATTATAATGCTAACGTTATAAACCCTACTTCTGAAATATCTAACTTAACAACTAACTTTTTACTTCTTACTTTGAATAATTCACCAACTATAATTTATTTATAAAAAAATAAATCTTGATTTAAAAACCGAAAAGTAAATAATACTTTTCTGAATTCGATATAATTGAATTCGACGTATAACACCCTTCGAAAAACTAATATTCTATGTATTCACTTCGAATAATTTATAATTGATAACTCTTTCTTTTGAATAAACGATATTCGATAATCTATCTTTTCGAATAAACCATATTCGATTACTCTTTCTTTCGAATAATTAAATTCGATTAACTCCTTTTAACTTTATTCGAAACTAGGATTTAATTGCTGTTCAAAATACTCAGAAGACATTAATGCACAGTTTGGATGTCAACCTAAATATGAAAAGCGGTTCAATAACTTTAATAGAAAAAGGAAACCTAAATACAAAATTACTCGAAAAAAATGGAAACCCGAATATAAGAAAAAATTTCATAGAAATAATAAATTTTCAAAGAAAAAATTTATTAAAAAGAAAAACTTTAAAAAGGGTTGCAAATGTTTTAAATACAATCAAGAAGGACATTATGCTAATGAATGCCCTGCAAATGTTAAAAATATTATAATATCAAATATTGAAGAATACGGTATTCATGTTGGCACTATTGAAGATATATCAAGTGATGCTAATTCTTCTATATATGAAATTGAATCATTTTATTCAGATACTACTAAAGAAATTGATGACATCATTGATGATTTTGACAACTTCAAAGTCAACATGATAACTATAAATCAAACACATAATCAAATAAAAATAATACCATTAACACCATACGCAATCCTCCCTAAAAAGGAGAGAATAAACTCTCCTGGATATACTTTATATGCGGCAAAAAACACTGCTTTAAGAAGATATTATACTACAGAAGCCTTTTTGGACTTATTAATAAAAATTCCTTTGGGATATTATGGAAAAATATATAATATTCCTAAACATTCAAAAGAAATTATTTTTATAACACATGGTTTAATTGAACCTATTTCAAAAAATAATGCTACTATATTATTCAAAAGCACTAGTTTGTAAAATAAAGATTATATTATAGATCAAGGAGACCCAATTGGACTTTTAGTCATTCATAAATATGAAGATCTTCCGATTATAAAAGAAGAAATATATGACTGTGATACACTCACCCCATTGGGTGGCTCTACATCTCATTCTTCACGAAATAATGAAACTGAAACATATCGTGAATATAGAATATACATGAATACAATTTCATCTGAAGAAACATCGGACTCACAAATTCAAGATTGTGAAGGAGAACAATTTATTATTGCAGATGAAGATCTGGAAAAATTAAAAGAAGCAATTCCAAAATCAGATAAAAGAGAAATTTATAAACCTATAACGCTTAAATCCAGATTCCTTAATCAACATACTTATGTATTTGAAAGAATGCAAGGAAATGTTGAGCTAAAAGGAGATGAAGATTTTACTTCTATAAGTCTTCTTAACAAAAACAAAACAGAAAAATTAAAAACTAAATATCCTAAGATGAAATATTTGCATATAGGATTAATACAATTAAAAATTACAGCTCTATTGAGATCTGGAATAGATACTCCTATTATGATAGTATGCATGGATGAAAGAATAATTAAACAGTCCTCTAAATAGTATTATAGGAGGAGCTAAATCTAATTTAGCAAATAGGTTATTTGGAGTAAATATACATCCTGATTTTTGTATAAGCCTTGAAGATAAAAATATCGAGAAAGCATGTACTTTATCAATAAGTTTGCAGAATATTGAACTATTAGCAGGATCTAAGGTTTTAGGAATTCAATGGGAACATTGTATGGCTTTAAATGATACAGCTACATTTAAATCTATTACTCCGAAACAATTTGTAAAATTATTCGAGGTTGGAATGGGAAAAACAATTCAACCTAGACTAGTAGATATGAGACACTTAAAATTTGATAATGAAATTCAAGTTTTCATAAAATCTCTTAAACCAAAAGTACAAATGCCTACAGAGTATTTTGTTGCTTCAGGAAATACTATTTCCACTATAGTAAGAAAGAATGAAGAAGATTCGATATCAGATAGACCAAGAAGGTCGCTATCTCTATCTGAAGTTGAACTAACATCTGACATTCTAAGAGGAATAAATAATCGTATGAGTTTTAGAAAATCTGACCCAATGGAAGGAAAAACCATAAGGATACTTGATAAGCAAAAAGAACAAGAACCTAACCGAATGGTAATAAAGGTTCCCTCTGAAAATATAAAGCATTATGATTAGACATCTTGATCTTAAAAAGAAAGCTCAATTACATATATACCTTCCATTAACAATATGTATTCCTGATTACCAGGAATTCACAATACACGCTTTACTAGATTCTGGTGCAGAAGCTAGTCTATTACAAGAAATATTTATTCCCCAACAATTTTGGGTACCTTTAGACAAAAAAGGTATGCTAAACGATTTTATGGGAAGACAAGTCCCTGTAAATCACAAAGTAAAAAAATTAAGGTACAAATGCCTGATATACATGGAAACAACAAAATTTATAATTTTGATTTCGCTTTACTTCCAAAAGAATTTGGCGTTGATTGCATTCTTGGAATGGACAATCTTCGTTGTTTTCCGCCTTCTGATAAACACTACTTTGAATTTGATGGAGCCCTGATTCCAAGAGTACCTTTACCTGCATCAATTGCAGCCCATTATTTACCAGCAACACAGCGTGGTGATAATCCCATAACTTTGATAGAAAATATAAAAATTCCAATGTTAGTACAACCAAAAGTTTGCACTTACAACATAAAGACATCTAATGAATTTGAGATATTAATTCATAATATGCTTGAACCTTTGTATTCCGAAAATCCATTAAAATTGTTTGATAAAGCACCAAGGTATTGCAAAATTGAATTAATGGAACAATATAAAGATGTCAAAGTTCGGGTAAACAGCATTATGGTCTCACCTACGGATAAAGAAGAATTTGCAAAACAAATAAAGGATCTTCTGGATTTAAAGCTTATACAAAAGAGCTTTAGTACTCATTCATCTCCAGCATTCTTAGTTAGGAATCATGCTGAGATAAAAAGAGGTAAAGCGAGAATGGTAATAAATTACAGAAAACTTAATAGTCATACCTAATTTGATGGGTATTTTATTCCATCTGCTGAACATTTAACCAAGCAAATCCAAGGAGCAAAATATTATAGTAAATTTGATGCTAAATCTGGATTTTGGCAATTAAAACTTTCTGATAAACAATCTATTGAGTTAACAGCATTTAGTTGTCCTCAAGGACATTTTGAATGGCTAGTTATGCCTTTTGGATTAAAAAATGCACCTCAAGTATTCCAAAAATGGATGAATTCTATGTTTGGACGTTTACCTTTTACGCTTGTGTATATAGATGACATTTTAGTTTTTTCTAATAGTGCTGAAGAACTTAAAGAACATCTTTTAGTAGTAGTCCAAATCCTATTACAAAATGGTGTTATACTTAGCTCTAAAAAGATAGAATTGTTTAAAAAAGAAATTGATTTTCTTGGAAAGAAAATCAAAAATGGACAAATTGAACTTCAACAACATATATACACTAAAATAAAAGATTTTCCTAATACTTTTAAAACTTTAAAAGAACTTCAAAGTTTTTTAGGATTATTAAACTATGGTAGAAAATTTATTCCTAATCTATCAGCAATAACACAAAATTTGCAAAAAAAGCTTAACGAAGAACAGGATAAATATAAACAACAAAGTGGAGAACAACGAAGAAAATGGAATACAGATAAAATTAGTATTTCTCTAAACTCTAAAGAAGAAGAAGAAATAAAAAAGATAAAAGAACTAATTAAGGATCAAAAAATCCTTTATTTCCCTTCTGAAGAAGAACTCCTTACACTTCAAACTGATGCTTCTGACAATTATTGGGCAGGAGTATTAATTGCAAAACAGAAAGAGGTTGTAGCATACTCTTCTGGGAGATTTAACAGAACTCAACTCAAATATGCTACTTATGACAAAGAATTACTAGCTATCAAAATAGCAATCAAAAGTTTAAATTTTACCATTTGCATAGGCAATTTATAATCGAAATAGATAATAAGTCTGTTGCTCAGTTTTTAAGAAGAAAAACTGTTAATAACCCTGAAGAAAACCTTGGAAGAATAAGACTAGCAATGTATTTAGAAATCTATAATTATGATGTTAAATATATTCCTGGCTATACTAATTTTGCAGCCGATCTTCTTACTAGATTATGAGATGGACGAAGAAGACCTTAAAAGGATAAAAGAATTGCTAGAACACATGAAAAGACAAGAAAATTTTCAGCAAGTCAAGTCCTCAAAAAAGGCAAAATCTGGAGAAGCTTCTTCTTCGCAAACAATCTCTCCCAACGGAGAAGACAATGAAAAAGTCCAACAGACTAAACCAATGACAACAGATAAAGCCAAAGCTACGACTTCCACTGGAGTCTAGAAATTTGTTCCAATGAACAAAGGGAAAGCTACTGCTCCTACAGGAGTATCAAAGCCTTATACCTCTGAAGTTATAAAAGACTGGTATAATCAAGAAATGAAAGAATCTAATCCAGGTCTGTATGAAAACTTTAATGGTTTCTTTAGAGCAATACAGTCATCTGACCATAGAGCTGCAAATTACTGGTTAACACAACTAGAGAAAAAATATTTGGGATTAAAAGGTACTATATCCCAAAAAGATAAAAAAATTCAAGACACACAAAGGATAGTACAAAGACTATCTTTATACTCTAATACTTCCAGGTCGGAGGAACTAAATTCAAAAGAAGCAGAGTTGTTCACAGATAATACAGCTGCTCAAAGCGAATTAAAAACCATATTTGCACAAATGCAAACCTTAGATCTTGTGAATTTGAGAATTCAAGATTTTCTTGAATTACTTAAACTCTACGGAATTGATAATACAAAAACTAAAGAACTCGAGGCTGAAATGACAGTACAAGACATGATATCCTTGTACCAGCAACAACTAATTGAAGAAAACCAATTTCTGTTGTTCTTCAAACAACTAGAAGACACTGAACTAATAACTCTTTTAGAAAAAGAAGAGTTAATACTTAACAACAATAGAAGACCAAGATTACTCGCATGCTTTTCAGAAATTCAAAGATACAAAAGGCATATTAGAAAGGGTTTAGTTCATGAAATCTATCTCAATACAAGCCACCCTGAAGAATATGCAGATTGTATTCCAGATATATGCAAAGAGAAGCTTGCTAAGTACTCAAGCAGGTTTTTTACTATGTTCATGTTCCGAGTATGGAGCATTTGGGAAGAAAGGCAGTATATTCGTCTATTCCCCTCCATTCAATTATGGGAAATCCATAGGGTTGTAGATAGCCCGCAATACGATACAATTAAATTTTGCAGAAAGGATTTCAACGAAAGTGAAGAAAGAATCAAAGCTGCTGAAGAATTCTTCACTGAAGCTATTAACAAAGCAGAAATTGGGGCACACTCAGTTACTGAAGGAAAGACAGTTCTAGTGTTCGACTATTTGTCTGAATTCGAGCCGTCTACAGACAGAATCATCAAAGTACAAAGGTTTCTAGACACTCTCAGTGTTGGACCAATAGGAACAATGGCTCAAGAACTATATTTTGAAGAACAAGTCTAGGAAGAAAGAAGCAGACAAGATTCTGTAATGAGAGATACTTTAGGCACGTACCCGTTTGATGACGAATCAATGGCCAACCTTGACCTACAAGACTAATCAGAAGCATGGTGGACCTAAAACCACTTTCTCAATCAATTACCCAACTCTACCGACACATTATTACCTTTTCAGACACGTTATCCTACCTTTACATTATCCTACTATTTTAGACAGGGACACATATCCAAAAGTTCTAGACACGTAGCAAATAATGGAGGACACCTCCTCTTTTAAAAATCAACTGATGGATCCTACAAAAGGAGACGTGTTAAACCTACTACTAGGGGGAAGCAGAGAACTCAAGTATAAAAGGAGCATAAGAAATCAGAAGAGGGGGGTTCGAAAAATAAAAAATAAAAATTCTCAGTTTCTCTGTAATAATTATCTTTTAATTCCGAGTGCTTTGTAATAATAGTAAGTTGTATTTGTTTGTAATAATATTAAGTGGAAGTTTGATCTCTGTTCTATCTGCTTCAATCTGGTGTTCTAAGTTCTTGCTCCAATCTGGTATCAGAGCCTGGATGCTAGTAGGTATGATTCATTGATTTTATTTTTCTAATTTTCGTATCAGTTATTATTTAGCAAAAAAAAAGAGAGAGAGAAAAAGAAAAAAGTTACTATTTGCTACAGTACGAACTTTGCTACAGTGTTTTCTGAACATTTTCCAGATATGTCAGCTTAAACATATTCTTTTGGACATAATTAGGTTATTAACATAAGTTTTTCTATATAAATATTTCTTTGAAAATTATAAATCATAATCTGAACCTTCTAGTAAAATTATTACGCAAGGTGTAGGAAACGAACCATTGCTGTGCTCTAATTAGGTGAAGCGACGATATAAGCTTGTGGTTATCTTAGTTCGAGGCTTAACCCAACCATAAATCCACGGTTTGTTATAAAACTGAATTGGGATATCGTGTCTAGCCGCTTAAATTAGGGTCAAAAGATAGTCTTTGTACTATCCTTTGTGTGTCTTGAATTTTTTTTATCTTTTTGGGATATAGTACCTTTTAATCCCAAATATTTTTTCTCTAGTTTTGTTAACCAGTAATTTGCAGCTCTATGGTCAGATGACTGTATTGCTCTAAAGCAACCATTAAAGTTTTCATACAGACCTGGATTAGATTCTTTCATTTCTTGATTATACTAGTCTTTTATAACTGCAGAGGTATAAGGCTTTGATACTCCTGTGGGAGCAGTAGCTTTCCCTTTGTTCATTGGAACAAATTTCTGGACTCCAGTGGTAGTCGTAGCTTTGGCTTTATCTGTTGTCATTGGTTTAGTCTGTTGGACTTTTTCATTGTCTTCTCCGTTGGGAGAGATTGTTTGCGAAGAAGAAGCTTCTCCAGATTTTGCCTTTTTTGAGGACTTGATTTGCTGAAAATTTTCTTGTCTTTTCATGTTTTCTAGCAATTCTTTTATCCTTTTAAGGTCTTCTTCGTCCATCTCATAATCTAGTAAGAAGATCGGCTGCAAAATTAGTATAGCCAGGAATATATTTAACATTATAATTATAGATTTCTAAATACATTGCTAGTCTTATTCTTCTAAGGTTTTCTTCAGGGTTATTAACAGTTTTTCTTTTTAAAAACTGAGCAACAGACTTATTATCTGTTTCGATTATAAATTGCCTATGCAAAAGGTAAATTTTTAAACTTTTGATTGCTATTTTGATAGCTAGTAATTCTTTGTCATAAGTAGCATATTTGAGTTGAGTTCTGTTAAATCTCCCAGAAGAGTATGCTACAAACTCTTTCTGTTTTGCAATTAATACTCCTGCCCAATAATTGTCAGAAGCATCAGTTTTAAGTGTAAGGAGTTCTTCTTCAGAAGGGAAATAAAGGATTTTTTGATCCTTAATTAGTTCTTTTATCTTTTTTATTTCTTCTTCTTCTTTAGAGTTTAAAGAAATACTAATTTTATCTGTATTCCATTTTCTTGGTTGTTCTCCACTTTGTTGTTTATATTTAGCCTGTTCTTCGTTAAGCTTTTTTTGCAAATTTTGTGTTATTGCTGATGGATTAGGAATAAATTTTCTACCATAGTTTAATAATCCTAAAAAACTTTGAAGTTCTTTTAAAGTTTTAAAATTATTAGGAAAATCTTTTATTTTAGTGTATATAGGTTGTTGTAGTTCAATTTGTCCATTTTTGATTTTCTTTCCAAGAAAATCAATTTCTTTTTTAAACAATTCTATCTTTTTAGGGCTAAGTATAACAACATTTTGTAATAGGATTTGGACTACTACTAAAAGATGTTCTTTATGTTCTTCAGCACTATTAGAAAAAACTAAAATGTCATCTATATACACAAGCGTAAAAGGTAAATGTCCAAACATAGAATTCATCCATTTTTGGAATATTTGAGGTCCATTTTTTAATCCAAAAGGCATAACTATCCATTCAAAATGTCCTTGAGGACAACTAAATGCTGTTAACTCAATAGATTGTTTATCAGAAAGTTTTAATTGCCAAAATCCAGATTTAGCGTCAAATTTACTATAATATTTTGCTCCTTGGATTTGCTTGGTTAAATGTTCAACAGATGGAATAGAATACCCATCAAATTTGGTATGACTATTAAGTTTTCTGTAATTTATTACCATTCTCGCTTTTTGTAACACCCCACGTCCATTAATGTCACTCACAAAGGGAATGCATTAACTTCCATGGAGGTTTTAAGTGAATATAGAACAGTAAAATTACAACAAGACAGATATAAAATAGTACTTGGAAATTCAAAAACTTTATTTCATTGTAGCAGAAGTCAAAACATGTTTGATTACATCATAACACCATATTCAATGTCAAGTACAATATCTATCTTGATAAAACAAGTACATAATCCCATTACATGAATAGCCATTAAAAAGAAAGATAACAAGCTGGACTTTACTTCAGCAGTCCAAGCTTTCCAGAAGATAAGCGATCCAACTAGACTCCACTAGAACTTGGCCCAACCTACGGACCTGAAGGGAGAAAAAGGATGGAAAAGAGGGGGTCAGACATAAAGTCTGGTGAATATGATAATTCTACAATACTATTACCAAAATAACTGGACTAAGGCATAAGCTGGAAAACAAGAAAATGTCTATGAAGAGCAGATTAAGGACATAGACAATCGCTAAAGGCAACGTTATAGGCGCTCCTAAAAACTAAAGGATAAACACTATACTGCACCACACCAGTCACCCTAAAGATTCATCCCACTTAGCTTCACTTAGAAACGTTCCCAATGGCTTTACGTACCCCTAGCTGACTACATAGGTGCCGCCTGCCCCTATCTCCACTAGGTGTACCCTACTTCCCATTATTCGATCGGCTCCCTAACTCGTAGATACCCGTGCTGGCCCCACAGTGGGGTGTATCACTCCCCTAAAGTAGCAACCTGATACAACGGACATGCACGGCTTATACCTACACGATGCAACAACGTCTTACCTACCAGCCCGGGTCCACACACGCATATGAAACCCGTTGGACTTGCGTTGCCACCGCTCCCTGTTTTGGCCTCTTATAGTCAAACCCAGTATGCGTGTCCCGTCCTCGACTTGGGTCGAGCCCACAAAGATACGTTTTGGGATACTGGTTGAAATGGGCCCCCACTATTTACCACAAGCATTCCACCTAAGCTTGTCCCCATTAGTCCATCCCACTTAACCCACTTAGTCATGTTCATTTACATGTGTGTTTGGTTAAGTCTAATCGTATTTCAAATGCCTCTAAAGGCAACCACCAGATTCCTCATGCCACCCAAGGCACCTACTTAACCCCCATGTCCCACCTTACATGATTATCTGGTTAAGTATTTCTTAGTTCATTAAGGCCATAACCTCATAAAGACCTCTCACATTAGACTGGCATTTATGGCAGCTGGATTTGCCGGGCCGGTCCGGGCAGTCTTACACCATAAAAGAGTCTAACCTCGTGTCTTTACAACTGTTATGCTTTAGTTTGGGCCTAGGACCTCTCACATTGGGCCGACATTTGTGACTACTGGATTTGCCGGGCGGGTCCGGGCAGGTTTACATCACAAACGGGTCCAACCTCGTGTCCTAAGCATTGATTATTAATAATAATCCACTTTCCCCCAATTTTAATAATTACCTACTTGAATTATTAATTACTTCCAATTTTTAACAATGTCCATAATTGACTCAATTATGGACATCCATTCATGGTATGCAAAATCTTACAAAATTGCACCCAATTTATTAATTCCTAATATTACCCCTACCCCACGTTTGAACGTTTATTCGCAAAATATATGTTAGACTCGAATAGCCTAACTCATAGCATAAAAGAGATTATCATAATAACAACATGTATATGTGACCAAATGAATCATAATAAGGGGTGAAACTTGCATATTTCCAACATGCATAGATTATACATGTCATGGACCTAAAGGTGTCAACTTGTTCAAAATTCACCTAATATAATCTCAATCAATTTTTCACAAACTTACATATGAACATGTGTGAATCAACATCATCTAATTTTTTAACAACATGGTTTTATATGGGTACACCTAACTCAATAGGCAAATTCCCATAATCAAATTTTATTTAATTATAGTTTCAAGTTTATGGGTACACCTAACCTAATTGGCAAATTCCCATAAAAAAGATCCATTTAAATTTAGAAAAAAAAACATAACTTTAAGCATGATCCAACAACATGATTTTTCAACATAATATAGCATGATTTATAACATGGCATAGTATGATAGTATAACATAGCTTGACATGATTCTCAACATAGCACGACATAGCATAAGAGAATTTACAACATAGCATGACATACCATATATAATTTACATCATACGACAACATAATAACATAATAAGAGATCCACAATATATAGAATTTACAATTACAAATCACATCACTTTCATGTGATCCATTCATAACTGAGTCAAATTAGTTTGTAATAGTCTTGTGAGAATCATCATACTCACCAACAAAAGAAAAGAATTAGAGAAAGAGAGATCTTTTGATTTGATTTGTGTAGATTTAGTTGTAGATGATTAGGCTTCCTCTTCTTAGTTTGTGACGGCTACGCTGAACTCCATGGCAGCAGCATGACGGTAGCTTCTCTAATTTTACAAGTGATTTAGGTTTAGGGTCTACCCACTTATTTATAGATTTTAGAATGCATTTAGGCCATTAGATTTAACCTAGAAATAACCGCAGCCGTTCAAACAAGATGGGGTTTATCTTGTTGACTCAGCAATGAGTCAAAAGTGACTCAGCAAACACTCAACATATTAATAAACTTCTATTCATGTCATAAATATATATATATTTTCTACAATGTACATATTAGATACATCCCCCTTTACTTATTATTGTTTTTATATACATATTAGATACATCACCTCTCTTACACACTTATTAATGTTTTTATATTCATATTAGATACATCCCCTCTCTTACATACTTATTAATATTTTTATATTCATAATAGATACATCCCCTCTCTTACATACTTATTAATATTTTTATATTCATATTAGATACATCCCCTCTCTTACATACTTATTAATATTTTTATATTCATATTAGATACATCCCCTCTTCTACACACTTATTATTATTTTAGCAACTTTAGTGTTAATAGAAAATTCGGGGTGTTACATTCTCCCCTCCTTTTAGGATTTCGTCCCCGAAATCTTCAAGTCTGGAAGAATGTATATCCTACCATCCAAACGTCCATCTACTCATCCATCATACACAGGCATCCATTGTCCTTAAAAGACTTCTAATGCTTTATGATCATATGCAAGTGTGTGTACATGTCCTTACCTAATGCGAAATCAGGCGGTCTACTGATTCAGTTGACCCCCTTAATGCAAATTATGTAAGTGTCATGAATCCATTATGTATGCAAAAGATCCTAATTGCTTACATACTACTTCTATATGCGTGCACACCCATTCAACCGAATGCAGCATCCATATGATGGTACCACCATTATACATCCATTATACTAAATACATCCATATATATGCAATATGCAATATGTAGTGACTGAGCCAATCTAGTGCCTAAAGTGTGTGTATATATGCATCCATGAGCAACCACTAGCAAACACTTGCATCCATTTTGCATCCATCATACATAACATGTCTCAAACACATGTTTCAACCATAGGATTATCCTAACTAAAGGTCAAAGATACTAATGAGAGGACATACTAAAGATAAGATAAGATAAGCTAAGCGATAAAGGAGAAATTAAAAGACATACCCTCAAAAAGAAAAGGGTACAACGAACGCATCTTCTCTTCTGTCTCCCAAGTTGTGTTGCTCTCATCATCTCCCCATTGCACTTTAACCAGTCTGACCTCTCGATTCCTCAACTTTTTGATCTCCGACCCAAGAATGCATGTAGGAGCTCGTCTAATTGTTGCATCACGCTCTATTTCCACCTCTTTAAGCAAGCTCGGCTCTACCACCTCCGCGGTCTTGTGCAAACACTTCCTCAAATGTGATACATGGAATACGTCGTGTACTCCACTAAGTTTCTCAGGCAACTCCACCCTATATGCCATCTTCCCAATCCTGTTTTTTACAGGAAACGGCCCTACAAACCTTGGTGCTAATTTCCCCACGGACCCAAAGCGAACAACATTCTGTAACGGAGATACTTTGATAAAAACCATGTCCCCAATGTCAAACTCAAGATCTGTCCTCCTCTTATCAGCATACAATTTTTGCCTATCTTGTGCTGCTTTCATCCTCCTTCGAATCAACTCAATCTTCTCCAAGGTTTCCCTAACCATATCGGGCCCAAGTAGGATTTTATCGGTAGATTCCCACCAACATGTAGGCGAACGACAAGGCCTTCCATAAAGAGCTTCGAAAGGTGCCATGCCAATACTAGACTGAAAGCTATTATTATATGCGAATTCTACTAACGGAAGGTGCACTTCCCATGTACCCCCAAAGTCTAGGATACAAAGCCTTAAAAGATCCTCTAGAATGCGATTCACCCTCTCGGTCTAGCCATCTGTCTGAGGATGATATGCGGTGCTCAAACATAGCTGAGTCCCTACCACCTCTTGTAAACTCTTCCAAAATTCGCTAGTAAAGATGGGGTCACGGTCGCTTACTATACTAGAAGGAATACCGTGAAAACGAACTATCTCCTTAATGTATACAGAAGCCAACCACGGAGCAGTCCTCTTACTTTTCACGGGAATAAAATGGGCGCTTTTAGTAAGTCTATCTACTATAACCCAAATCCCCGTGTTACCCTTCCTTGATCTTGGTAATCCATCCACAAAATCCATTGAGATGCTTTCCCATTTCCATAGTGGAACTTCTAATGGGTGAAGCAACCCACCGGGTTTCTTTTGTTCTGCTTTAACTCGTTGGCACACCAATCATCTAGCGACGTACTCGGCCACATCCTTTTTCATACCGGCCCAAAAGAAAACCCGCTTCTTATCTTTGTACATCTTATCCCCGCCGGGATGAATGGTCATTTTTGAGCGATGAGCATCATCAAGAATGGCCTTCCTTAAGTCTTCGTCTTGCGGTACACAAAGTCTATTATCCCTTCGTAACCAACCCTTATCGTCTAGGGTATACCTACGAAGATGGCTTGACGACTCCCCCCCTTTGAGCTTTTCTACTATCTCAACAAACTGTGGGTCGTCTCGCTGTGCCTCACCAACCCGTCCTAGAAGTGTAGGTCTAACCTCCAAGGATGCTAACGGACCGGGTACTAAGTCAACGGAGGGTCTAAAGTCAAACATAGAGATGAATTCTAAGCTTTGTCGTTCAACAAACAACGGACTCAAGGACAACCTTTTCCTACTTAAGGCGTCTGCCACCACGTTACCCTTGTCCGGGGTATATGCTATTTCAAAATCGTAGGAGGCTAAGAATTCCATCCACCGTTGCTGCCTTAAATTCAAATCCTTCTGAGAGAATAAGTATTTTAATGATTTGTGGTCAGTGAACAGTTCGAATTTCTCACCAAGAAGATAGTGACGCCAAGACTTAAGCGCGAAAACAATTGCGGCTAGCTCTAAGTCATGCGTGGGGTAATTCTTTTCATGAACCCTCAACTGCCTTCCACCATAGGCTATTACTCTTCCCTCTTGCATGAAGACCGCGCCAAGTCCCGTCCCACAAGCATCAGTATAGATGGTAAACGGTTTATTCCCGTCTGGCAGCACTAAGACTGGTGCTGAAGTTAAGGCTCTCTATAAACGTTGGAACGCATCATCGCAATCTTTGTCCCACATAAAAACCAGGTTCTTCTTCGTTAACCGTGTTAATGGAGCTGATATTTTTGCGAAGTCTTTGATAAACTTCCTATAATAGCCAGCCAACCCCAAGAAACTTCTTACTTCGGTTGCATTTTTAGGGACCTTCCAATCTTGGATGGCCACCACCTTTGCGGGATCCACAGCTATCCCTTCTTTGGAAACCACGTGCCCTTAGAACCGTACTTCCTTCCTCCAGAAGTGACACTTAGAAAATTTTGCCTTAAGGTTATGCGCTCGAAGGGTTTCCAACACTTACCTAAGATGTAGGGAGTGCTCTTCTTTATTCTTAGAAAAGAGTAAGATGTCATCCACAAAGACTACCACGAATTTGTTAAGGTATTCCCTAAACACCCTACTCATCAAATCAACAAAATATGCAGGGGCGTTTGTCAAACCAAAGGGCATCACTAGCCATTCATAGAATCCGTCAGGAGTCCTAAAAGCAGTCTTATCTATACTATCCTCAGCCACTCTCAGTTGATGAAAGCCAGTGGCTAAGTCCAACTGCGAAAACACTGAGGCGCCAACTAACTGATCAAAGAGATCGTCAATCCTCGGCAGTGGGTGTCGGTTCTTTTTAGTAAGCTTGTTTAGTTCTCTATAGTCCATACAAAGTCTAAGAGACCCATCCGCCTTTGTGGCAAAAACTACTGGAGCACCCCACTCCGATATAATATGTCTTATGAACCCCTTCTCAAGCAACTCCTTTACTTGCTTATTGAGTTCCCTCCTTTCACGAGGAGCCATGTGGCGCACTGGCAAAGATACGGGTTTAGCATTATCCACAAGATAAATTCGAAAGTCTATCTCCCGCTTTGGAGGTAAGCCCTTCACCTCCTCAAACACATCCGGATATTCCCGGACCACTTCTACCGATCGCAGGTTCTCTACAGACGCGTCAAGCGATTCAAGATAACTTAGCATAACAGAATTTATGGGATTACAAAAGATGTCGAGAGCATTACCAAGGCGAGTCACAAGCCTAACTACTCTCCTTTCGCAATCAAGAATGGCCCTATTTCTAGACAACCAATCCATTCCTAAAATTAGCCCATAGCCCGTGAAGCCCAATACATAAGCATCACATCTAAATTCAACACTAAGTATAGAGATTTTCAAATCCAAACATATCATGGTCAAATGAGCCGAACCCCCAATTGGATTTGAAACGACCAAGGGATCCTCTACTAAACTGGTGTTCAAGTGCAGTGATTCAACTAATGATGCAGAGATAAACGAATGAGATGCGCCAGAGTCGAATAAGGTACGGACAGGATGATCAAACAGAAAAACTAAGCTTTCAACAGAAATTGTTCTACCTCTTTCTTGCAGCGGTGGGGCCGCAATAGCCTGAACTTGCCCCCTTGCCTGCCCTGGTGCCATAAGAGCCTGCACCTGTCCTCCCGAGGTAGACCCTGCCCTCTGCCCCTTCTTTGGACAATCCTTCACTAAATGTCCCGCATCTCCACAATGAAAACAACCAGTCTTCTTTTTCTTTCTACAATCTTTGCTGAGATGGCCAGGCGTCCCACAATTGAAGCATTTCTTCTTCCCTTTGCCATTATTGTTTTTACCACCCTTCTTATTTTGTTGTTGGGGTTTCTTCTGATCCTCTTTCTTTTCAACTGCCTTATTCTCATGCATAAGTGCCATTTCTACTAGCTTTTCAAAGGTGGCTCCCATAGAGATGTGGGTCATAGCCAACCCTTGCAACGGTTCATTCAAGCCTCTAACGAACCTCAAAGCTTTCTTCTCTGGCGTGTTCACCAACTCCAAGCCAAACCTTGCTAACTGATTAAATTTATTGACATATTCCTTTACTGATGAGCTCCCTTGCTTTAGTGCCAGGAATTTTTCCATATTTAAGTTCTCCTCTGCCCTTGAAAGAAACTTTGCCTCAAACCTTCGTCTGAAATCCGCCCATGAATCAACTGGACGTTCCCCATTAGTGACCTCCCACCAAAACGAGGCCTCTCCCTTCATTAACCAAGCAGCAAAACGGACTTTCCTCCCATCTTCCACTTCAAAGATATCCAACAATTCCTCAGTCTCCTTAAGCCAATCTCTGGCCTCCACAAACGTCTTAGTCCCTTGAAAAGTTTTTCCTCCCATAGCCTTGAATTCCTTGCACGTCTTTGCAAAAGTGTCAACACGAGGAGGAGGAGGAGGAGGAATGGGTGCAGCTAGGGGTGGAGGAGTATCCGCTGGGCCTGCAGTGGTGGCCCTAGCCTCCAAGTATCTCCTAAACCACCCTGGAATCGTCACACCTTCTGGGAGATTAAGATCTTCAGCCATGCTGAAACGAAAAAGGAAAGATTCAAAATGGAGAATTCGAAAGATAAAGATAAGGATGTGGCTATTTGGGATTATGTTTTTCATAAAAACTCTCTTTAAATAACATGTTTTTTTTTTTTTTGAAAGCACTTCTTCCAAAAATACTTTAGAAAAAAAATTCTAAAAAAAATTTTATCTGTTCTGGTAACCTTATGCTCTGATACCACGTGTAACACCCCAATGTCACTCACAAAGGGAATGCATTAACTTCCATGGAGGTTTTAAGTGAATATAGAACAGTAAAATTACAACAAGACAGATATAAAATAGTACTTGGAAATTCAAAAACTTTATTTCATTGTAGCAGAAGTCAAAACATGTTTGATTACATCATAACACCATATTCAATGTCAAGTACAATATCTATCTTGATAAAACAAGTACATAATCCCATTACATGAATAGCCATTAAAAAGAAAGATAACAAGCTGGACTTTACTTCAGCAGTCCAAGCTTTCCAGAAGATAAGCGATCCAACTAGACTCCACTAGAACTTGGCCCAACCTGCGGACCTAAAGGGAGAAAAAGGATGGAAAAGAGGGGGTCAGACATAAAGTCTGGTGAATATGATAATTCTACAATACTATTACCAAAATAACTGGACTAAGGCATAAGCTGGAAAACAAGAAAATGTCTATGAAGAGTAGATTAAGGACATAGACAATCGCTAAAGGCAACGTTATAGGCGCTCCTAAATACTAAAGGATAAACACTATACTGCACCACACCAGTCACCCTAAAGATTCATCCCACTTAGCTTCACTTAGAAACGTTCCCAATGGCTTTACGTACCCCTAGCTGACTACATAGGTGCCGCCTGCCCCTATCTCCACTAGGTGTACCCTACTTCCCATTATTCGATCGGCTCCCTAACTCGTAGATACCCGTGCTGGCCCCACAGTGGGGTGTATCACTCCCCTAAAGTGGCAACCTGATACAACGGACATGCACGGCTTATACCTACACGATGCAACAACGTCTTACCTACCAGCCCGGGTCCACACACGCATATGAAACCCGTTGGACTTGCGTTGCCACCGCTCCCTGTTTTGGCCTCTTATAGTCAAACCCAGTATGCGTGTCCCGTCCTCGACTTGGGTCGAGCCCACAAAGATACGTTTTGGGATACTGGTTGAAATGGACCCCACTATTTACCACAAGCATTCCACCTAAGCTTGTCCCCATTAGTCCATCCCACTTAACCCACTTAGTCATGTTCATTTACATGTGTGTTTGGTTAAGTCTAATCGTATTTCAAATGCCTCTAAAGGCAACCACCAGATTCCTCATGCCACCCAAGGCACCTACTTAACCCCCATGTCCCACCTTACATGATTATCTGGTTAAGTATTTCTTAGTTCATTAAGGCCATAACCTCATAAAGACCTCTCACATTAGACTGGCATTTATGGCAGCTGGATTTGCCGGGCGGGTCCGGGCAGTCTTACACCATAAAAGAGTCTAACCTCGTGTCTTTACAACTGTTATGCTTTAGTTTGGGCCTAGGACCTCTCACATTGGGCCGACATTTGTGACTACTGGATTTGCCGGGCGGGTCCGGGCAGGTTTACATCACAAACGAGTCCAACCTCGTGTCCTAAGCATTGATTATTAATAATAATCCACTTTCCCCCAATTTTAATAATTCCCTACTTGAATTATTAATTACTTCCAATTTTTAACAATGTCCATAATTGACTCAATTATGGATATCCATTCATGGTATGCAAAATCTTACAAAATTGCACCCAATTTATTAATTCCTAATATTACCCCTACCCCACGTTTGAACGTTTATTCGCAAAATATATGTTAGACTCGAATAGCCTAACTCATAGCATAAAAGAGATTATCATAATAACAACATGTATATGTGACCAAATGAATCATAATAAGTGGTGAAACTCGCATATGTCCAACTTGCATAGATTATACATGTCATGGACCTAAAGGTGTCAACTTGTTCAAAATTCACCTAATATAATCTCAATCAATTTTTCACAAACTTACATATGAACATGTGTGAATCAACATCATCTAATTTTTTAACAACATGGTTTTATATGGGTACACCTAACTCAATAGGCAAATTCCCATAATCAAGTTTTATTTAATTATAGTTTCAAGTTTATGGGTACACCTAACCTAATAGGCAAATTCCCTTAAACAAGATCCATTTAAATTAAGAAAAAAAAACATAACTTTAAGCATGATCCAACAACATGATTTTTCAACATAATATAGCATGATTTATAACATGGCATAGTATGATAGTATAACATAGCTTGACATGATTCTCAACATAGCACGACATAGCATAAGAGAATTTACAACATAGCATGACATAGCATATATAATTTACATCATACGACAACATAATAACATAATAAGAGATCCACAATACATAGAATTTACAATTACAAATCACATCACTTTCTTGTGATCCATTCATAACTGAGTCAAATTAGTTTGTAATAGTCTTGTGAGAATCATCATACTCACCAACAAAAGAAAAGAATTAGAGAAAGAGAGATCTTTTGATTTGATTTGTGTAGATTTAGTTGTAGATGATTAGGCTTCCTCTTCTTAGTTTGTGACGGCTACGCTGAACTCCATGGCAGCAGCATGACGGTAGCTTCTCTAATTTTACAAGTGATTTAGGTTTAGGGTCTACCCACTTATTTATAGATTTTAGAATGCATTTAGGCCATTAGATTTAACCTAGAAATAACCGCAGCCGTTCAGACAAGATGGGGTTTATCTTGTTGACTCAGCAATGAGTCAGAAGTGACTCAGCAAACAATCAGCATATTAATAAACTTCTATTCATGTCATAAATATATATATTTTCTACAATGTACATATTAGATACATCCCCCTTTACTTATTATTGTTTTTATATACATATTAGATACATCCCCTCTCTTACACACTTATTAATATTTTTATATTCATATTAGATACATCCCCTCTCTTACATACTTATTAATATTTTTATATTCATAATAGATACATCCCCTCTCTTACATACTTATTAATATTTTTATATTCATATTAGATACATCCCCTCTCTTACATACTTATTAATATTTTTATATTCATATTAGATACATCCCCTCTTCTACACACTTATTATTATTTTAGCAACTTTAGTGTTAATAGAAAATTCGGGGTGTTACACTTTTCCTCTTTTTATCTCAGCATGATTCCGAACTAAGAATGCTGGAGATGAATGAGTACTAAAGTTCTTTTGTATAAGCATTAAATCTAGAAGATCCTTTATTTGTTTTGCAAATTCTTCTTTATCCGTAGGTGAGACCATAATGCTGTTTACCCGAACTTTGACATCTTTATATTGTACCATTAATTCAATTTTGCAATACCTTGGTGCTTTATCAAACCATTTTAATGGATTTTCGGAATACAAAGGTTCAAGCATATTATGAATTAATATCTCAAATTCATTAGATGTCTTTATGTTGTAAGTGCAAACTTTTGGTTGTACTAACATTGGAATTTTTATATTTTCTATCAAAGTTATGGGATTATCACCACGCTGTGCTGCTGGTAAATAATGGGCTGCAATTGATGCAGGTAAAGGTACTCTTGGAATCAGGGCTCCATCAAATTCAAAGTAGTGTTTATCAAAAGGCGGAAAACGACGAAGATTGTCCATTCCAAGAATGCAATCAACGCCAAATTCTTTTGGAAGTAAAGCGAAATCAAAATTATAAATTTTGTTGTTTCCATGTATATCAGGCATTTGTACCTTAAGTTTTTTTACTTTGTGATTTACAGGGACTTGTCTTCCCATAAAATCGTTTAGCATACCTTTTTTGTCTAAAGGTACCCAAAATTGTTGGGGAATAAATATTTCTTGTAATAGACTAGCTTCTGCACCAGAATCTAGTAAAGCGTGTATTGTGAATTCCAGGTAATCAGGAATACATTTTGTTAATGGAAGGTATATATGTAATTGAGCTTTCTTTTTAAGATCAAGATGTCTAATCATAATGCTTTATATTTTCAGAGGGAACCTTTATTACCATTCGGTTAGGTTCTTGTTCTTTTTGCTTATCAAGTATCCTTATGGTTTTTCCTTCCATTGGGTCAGATTTTCTAAAACTCATACGATTATTTATTCCTCTTAGAATGTCAGATGTTAGTTCAACTTCAGATAGAGATAGCGACCTTCTTGGTCTATCTGATATCGAATCTTATTCTTTCTTACTATAGTGGAAATAGTATTTCCTGAAGCAACAAAATACTCTGTAGGCATTTGTACTTTTGGTTTAAGAGATTTTATGAAAACTTGAATTTCATTATCAAATTTTAAGTGTCTCATATCTACTAGTCTAGGTTGAATTGTTTTTCCCATTCCAACCTCGAATAATTTTACAAATTGTTTCGGAGTAATAGATTTAAATGTAGCTGTATCATTTAAAGCCATACAATGTTCCCATTGAATTCCTAAAACCTTAGATCCTGCTAATAGTTCAATATTCTGCAAATTTATTGATAAAGTACATGCTTTCTCGATGTTTTTATCTTCAAGGCTTATACAAAAATCAGGATGTATATTTACTCCAAATAATCTATTTGCTAAATTAGATTTAGCTCCTCCTATAATACTATTTAGAGGACTGTTAATTCTTCTTTCATCCATGCATACTATCATAATAGGAGTATCTATTCCAGATCTAAATAGAGCTGTAATTTTTAATTGTATTAATCCTATATGCAAATATTTCATCTTAGGATATTTAGTTTTTAATTTTTCTATTTTGTTTTTGTTAAGAAGACTTATAGAAGTAAAATCTTCATCTCCTTTTAGCTCAACATTTCCTTGTATTCGTTCAAATACATAAGTATGTTGATTGAGGAATCTGGATTTAAGCGTTATAGGTTTATAAATTTCTCTTTTATCTGATTTTGGAATTGCTTCTTTTAATTTTTCCAGATCTTCATCTGTAATAATAAATTGTTCTCCTTCACAATCTTGAATTTGTGAGTCCGATGTTTCTTCAGACGAAATTGTATTCATGTATATTCTATATTCACGATATGTTTCAGTTTCATTATTTCGTGAAGAATGAGATGTAGAGCCACCCAATGGGGTGAGTGTATCACAGTCATATATTTCTTCTTTTATAATCGGAAGATCTTCATATTTATGAATGACTAAAAGTCCAATTGGGTCTCCTTGATCTATAATATAATCTTTATTTTCCAAACTAGTGCTTTTGAATAATATAGTAGCATTACTTTTTGAAAGAGGTTCAATTAAACTATGTGTTATAAAATATTTTCTTTTGTATGTTTAGGAATATTATATATTTTTCCATAATATCCCAAAGGAATTTTTATTAATAAGTCCAAAAAGACTTCTGTAGTATAATATCTTCTAAAAGCAGTGTTTTTTGCCGCATATAAAGTATATCCAGGAGAGTTTATTCTCTCCTTTTTAGGGAGGATTGCGTATGGTGTTAATGGTATTGTTTTTATTTGATTATGTGTTTGATTTATAGTTATCGTGTTGACTTTGAAGTTGTCAAAATCATCAATGATGTCATCAATTTCTTCAGTAGTATCTGAATAAAATGATTCAATTTCATATATAGAAGAATTAGCATCACTTGATATACCTTCAATAGTGCCAACATGAATACCGTATTCTTCAATATTTGATATTATAATATTTTTAACATTTGCAGGGCATTCATTAGCATAATGTCCTTCTTGATTGCATTTAAAACATTTGCAACCCTTTTTAAAGTTTTTCTTTTTAATAAATTTTTTCTTTGAAAATTTATTATTTCTATGAAATTTTTTCTTATATTCGGGTTTCCATTTTTTTCGAGTAATTTTGTATTTAGGTTTCCTTTTTCTATTAAAGTTATTGAACCACTTTTCATATTTAGGTTGACATCCAAACTGTGCATTAATGTCATCTGAGTATTTTGAACAGCAATTAAATCCTAGTTTAGAATGTTTGATTTTATTTTTCATTTCTTTTTGAACATTAGTCTGTTCGCAAACTCTTTCCATTGTTTCCATGCATGCCTTCTTTAAGAGGCCTGTGGCATGATTTTCGTCAGTATTACTTTGTCTTAGAAAGTTCTATCTTTCTTGGATCATATTATTCCATGGATATGGTACTTTTGTAAAAAAGCCTTTAATCCAAAAGATCTTTTGATTAAAATTCTTTAAATGAAAAAGTAATCCAATATACTTGGCTGTAAATTCTTCTAACATACAAATATCACATAAAGTTATCTTTAGTAATTGTTTTTCATAGTCAATGTCATCAAGAAAAGTTTCTCCAGTAAAATCTGCAAGTAATAGCTTACATAAATCTCCTAGAGCATCTTGTTTATTTGGATTATTTTTAATAGCCTGTAATTGAGTTGAATTTGTTTGTTCAAAATTTATTAACCAAGATAAAGCATCTCCTTCCCAATAACTTGTTGCATAGTTTATAAATTCTGGAATATTTAATTGGGGAGGTAATAAATATATAGTTCCGGGAATATGTTGAAGCCAAGTTAGTATATACTTTCGAATCTTTTTATGCGGAATTTTATCGATATTGAAAGTAAGAGTATCTTTTGGTTGATCATTGTAAAAGTTCTTTAAGCGTTTCCGAGAAGAATGATACTTAATCCAATCAGATCTAGTACCATGTCTTAGCATTTGTGGATAGGGATCCTCAGCAGTGTTTTCATATGTATTTTCATCCTGTTCTCCCATTACTATATCTGGGTTTGGTACATCAACCCTAGACGCTCCTTCAGGTGCGGGAAGCATCATTGTTGATCTACTGGATTCTGCACCGTTTGTGTTTATTTTGAAAATAATTTTATCTGAAGTGTCAGTTAAATCATATGACTCTATGGAGTCTTAAGATTCTTGTTCAGAATCTTCACCAGAAGAAGTTTCTTCTTTTTCTTAAAATAATTTATTGCAGCTGAATGTTGTTCATAATATGAATAAAGTTCAGCACTTTCTATTTCTCCGTTTAATTCCTTTTCTTGAAGCTTTAGAAAATCCTCATAGTAAGTTTGATTTATTTCATTAACATCAATTTTATTCTTTTCTTCTAATGTTTATTTTACCATCCTAATTCTGATTAACCAATGAATTTTTGACATATTCTGTCCAAACCCTCCATTAAGAGTTTGTTTATACAACTTGTGTTTTAACTCTTTCATGTCTGTTTTTATTTCTTGAAGTAAATCCACTATTTAATTTTAATACCATTTTCGGGATTCTCATGGGTAGGTATATGAATTATATGGTCATATAATTCAGAGTCCACATTGAAATGACATTTATGTTTGTCGGGAACAATAAGCATATTTTTATCCATTTAGAAAAGCCTTTCGAACATAATTGAGTTATAAGTTTTCAGAATTTTCTATATAAAATCTTTGTAACAATAAATGCTTAATCCTTACTTTTAGCAAAATTAGTTTTGACCCTAATTTAAGCGGCTAGACACGATACCCCAATTCAGTTTTATAACCAACCGTGGATTTATGGTTGGGTTAAGCCTCGAACTAAGATAACCACAAGCTTATATCGTCGCTTCACCTAATTAGAGCACAGCAATGGTTCGTTTCCTACACCTTGCGTAATAATTTTACTAGAAGGTTCAGATTATGATTTATAATTTTCAAAGAAATATTTATATAGAAAAACTTATACTTATAACCTGATTATGTCCAAAAGAATATGTTTAAGCTGACATATCTGGAAAATGTTCAGAAAACACTGTAGCAAAGTTCGTACTGTAGCAAATAATAACTTTTTTCTTTTTCTCTCTCTCGTTTTTTTTTTACTAAATAATAACTGATACGAAAATTAGAAAAATAAAATCAATGAATCATAACTACTAGCATCCAGGCTCTGATACCAGATTGGAGCAAGAACTTAGAACACCAGATTGAAGCAGATAGAACAGAGATCAAACTTCCACTTAATATTATTACAAACAGATACAACTTACTATTATTACAAAGCACTCGGAATTAAAAGATAATTATTACAGAGAAACTGAGAATATTTTTTTTTTCGAACCCCCCTCTTCCGATTTCTTATGCTCCTTTTATACTTGAGTTCTCTGCTTCCCCCTAGTAGTAGGTTTAACACGTCTCCTTTTGTAGGATCCATCAGTTGATTTTTAAAAGAGGAGGTGTCCTCAATTATTTGCTACGTGTCTAGAACTTTTGGATATGTGTCCCTGTCTAAAACAGTAGGATAATGTAAAGGTAGGATAACGTGTCTGAAAAGGTAATAATGTGTCGGTAGAGTTGGGTAATTGATTGAGAAAGTGGTTTTAGGTCCACCATGCTTCTGATTAGTCTTGTAGGTCAAGGTTGGCCATTGATTCGTCATCAAACGGGTACGTGCCTAAAGTATCTCTCATTACAGAATATTGTCTGCTTCTTTCTTTCTCGACTTGTTCTTCAAAATATAGTTCTTGAGCCATTGTTCCTATTGGTCCAACACTGAGAGTGTCTAGAAACCTTTGTACTTTGATGATTCTGTCTGTAGACGGCTCGAATTCAGACAAATAGTCGAACACGAGAACTTTCTTTCCTTCAGTAACTGAGTGTGCCCCAATTTCTGCTTTGTTAATAGCTTAAGTGAAGAATTCTTCAGCAGCTTTGATTCTTTCTTCACTTTCATTGAAATCCTTTCTGCAAAATTTAATTGTATCGTATTGCGGGCTATCTACAACCCTATGGATTTCCCATAATTGAATGGAGGGGAATAGACGAATATACTGCCTTTCTTCCCAAATGCTCCATACTCGGAACTTGAACATAGTAAAAAACCTGCTTGAGTACTTAGCAAGCTTCTCTTTGCATATATCTGGAATACAATCTGCATATTCTTCAGGGTGGCTTGTATTGAGATAGATTTCATGAACTATACCCTTTCTAATATGCCTTTTGTATCTTTGAATTTCTGAAAAGCATGCGAGTAATCTTGGTCTTCTATTGTTGTTAAGTATTAACTCTTCTTTTTCTAAAAGAGTTATTAGTTCAGTTTCTTCTAGTTGTTTGAAGAACAACAGAAATTGGTTTTCTTCAATTAGTTGTTGCTGGTACAAGGATATCATGTCTTGTACTGTAACACCCCGAATTTTAGTTAATGCTAAAATTCACTAATTACAGAATAAATAATCTCAGGTGTGAGAATTGGGGGAAACGGGCTGCGTCATTGCGTTCGTCTCGGAAAAATACGCGAAATAGAGTCCGAGTTTTCGAGAATCGGAGTCCGTATGGCCCGGTTATGGCCCAAAGAAGTTTTCAGAAAATTCAAAGTTAAAAACAGATTTAAAATTCAGTTCTAAAACAAGTTTGGAGCCAAAAGCGGAAAGGGGGGGAAGTTCCCGCCTAGCCCCGTGTCGACAGGCATGTCGACAGGGGTGTCGACAGGCATGTCGACAGGGGTGTCGATAGCCCTGTCGACAGGAGTTTCGACAAAGGGTGTCGGCCCTGTTGATCTGGGTGCACCAGATCTGGTTTTTGGGTTAGTCTTGGGCTGTGTTCTAGAGATTTCCGAAATCTAAGGGTCCTAATCTAATCTAGGGTTAATCTAAGGGCCTAAAACACTCACCTAATCTATAAATACACCCTAAACCTACCCTAATCCATACTAAAAATAGAATTGAGGGCTACATGCCGCCAAATTAAAACTTAGAAGGAGCCGCCACTAATTTATGAAGGAAGTTGCAAACTAATCAACCTCTAATCATCATCTTCTTCATATTTAGCAACTAGTTCTACTTCATAAGTTTGCTAATCTTGGTTTTGGTGAGTTTCTATCACTTTAACATCAATTGCTAAAGTAAGTAGATTAGGTGTAATGAGACTTATGGTCTTGAATGCGGATTAGTGAGTTTGAATCATTTGTAATGATATGCTACTCTATGTTTTCCTATGTTTATGCATGTTTAATAAGTGGGTTTATGCATATTTAATAACTGAGTTTATGCATGTTTAACAAGTGGGTTATGCAAGTTCATATGCAAGTTATGTATATGCTTAAATGCAAGTTTAACATGATATGCAAGTTATGCATGCTTATGCAAGTATGAGAATGCTTATGCAAGTTATGTGTATGCTTAAATGCATGTTTAACATGTTATGCAAGACATGTGTATGATAATATGCAATTTTGGGTTAAATGTAGTTGGGTTAATATATGCTCATATATGCAAGTTGACATCCTCTTAACCCATGACAAAGTTATATGCTAAGATTTGGTTAAACCCATGATATTTGTGATGGATCTTCCCTTTATTATGTCATGAAATGAGAACGATTTACGTGGGGAACGATGGGGTTAATAAATATGTTAATAAAAGTATGATTGGGTATGATTAAGCATACCATAAAAATAAATTAGCATAAGTGGGAATTTACCTATTGAGTTAGGTCTACCCCATGGGAATTTACCTATTGAGTTAGGTCTACCCATGTTATGAAAAATGTGTAATTAATTAGGGATAATTAATTATGGGGGTGATTAATTAGGTGTAATTAATCAACTAAGACACGAGGTTGGACCCTTTTGTAGCGGAAGTCTTCCCGGAACCGACCGGCCATCCAGCGGCTACAAATGATTGGCCCAATGTGAGAGGTCTTAGTCATAAATCAAATACGTGATTAAAGTAAAGACACGAGGTTAGGCCTTTTTTTTTATGACAGAAGTCTGCCCGGAACCAACCGGCATATCCAGCAGTCATAAAAAGATGGTCTAATGTGAGAGGTCTTTATGAGGTCATGATCTTAATTAATTAATTAAGAAACACTTAACCATATTAGCATGTAGTGGGACATGAGGGGTTAAGTGGGTGCCTTGGGTGGCATGTGGAAATCTAGTGGTTGCCTTGGGTGGCAATAGAAAATATGATTAGAATACTTAACCAAAGTGGAAACATGTAATTAAACATGATTAAAGGGTTAGGTGGGATGCGCTAGAAAAAGGGACAAGCTTAGGTGGCTAGCTTGTGGGGGCCCATTTCAACCAGTAACCCATATGTATCTTATTGGGCTCGACCCATGTCGAGGACGGGACACGCGTACTAGGCTTGACTATAAGAGGCCAAAACGGGTCAGCGGTGGCAACGCAAGTCCAACGGGTTTCATATGCGTGTGTGGACCCGGGCTGGTAGGTAAGACGTTGTTGCATCGTGTAGATATAAGCCGTGCACCGTTAATTATATCGGGTTGCCACTTTGGGGAGTGATACACCCCACTGTGGGGCCGGCACGGGTATCTACGGTAGGGAGCCGATCGCTTGGGAGTGGTGGTACACCTAGTGGAGATAGGGGCAGACGGCACCTATGTAGTCAGCTAGGGGTACGCGAAACTACTGGGTAAATTTTCTAAGTCCTTGGGAGGGATCAACCTTTAAGTAGGAATGACTGGTGTGGTGCAGTGTAGTAATTATCCTTGGGTGGGTAAATGCGTCTTTACAGTTATCTTAGACTACCAAGCTGCTTAGTGTAGTCATTCATCCCCAGACATTACCGTATGTCGAGTTTAAGTCTTCTCTGGTTACTTTAATGATTGTATTTTTAAAGTTATGGGACTCGCTCAGACTTATGTCTGACCCCGTTGTTTTATCTTTTTCCAACCCTCAGGTTCTCAGAGTGGGCCCAGCACGAGTGGGCTTTGATCAGGCTGCTTTTATTACTCTCTTGGAGCTTGGACCCTAGATGTAGAGCTCAGCTTACCCTTTTCTTTTATGGCTATCAGTTCATGTATTGGGATTATGTATTTTTATTTAGTAGGATGGATATTTGTACTTGACTTCAATTATGGTTTTGTGATGTAACCAGACATGTTTTATTTTCCGCTGCAATTGAAATGATGTTTTAAATTTTCAAGTATTACTTATATCTGTCTTGCTGTAATTACTCTGTTCTATATTCACTCAAAATACTCCACCGATGTTATGGCATTCCCTTAGAGAGTGACCATAGCGGACATGGGGTGTTACACGTGGTATCAGAGCAAAGGTTACCGGAACATATAAAATTTTTAGAAAACTATTTTTCTAAGAACATTTTTGGAAGAGATATTTTCAAAAACATGTCTTTTAAGAGAAAAGTTTTTGAAAGAAAAGCATAATCCCCAATAGCCATATCTTTATCCTTCGAATTCTCCGTTTTGAATCTTTCCTTTTTCGTTTCAGCATGGCTGAGGATCTTAACTTTCCGGAGGGTGTGACGATACCAGTATGGTATAGGAGATTGATGGAGGCTAGGGCCACCACCGCGGGTCCAGCAAATGTTCCTCCACCAACCGTAGCACCCGATCTTCCTCCTCCCCCTCCTCCTCGCACGGATACTTTTGCTAAGACTTGCAAGGAATTCAAAGCTATGGGAGGGAAACCTTTTCAAGGATCTGAAACTTTTGTGGAGGCTAGAGATTGGCTTAAGGAGGTGGAAGAGTTGACAGATATCTTTGAGATGGAAGAAGGAAAGAAAGTCAAGTTAGCTGCTTGGTTAATGAAGGGAGAGGCCTCATTCTGGTGGGAGGTCACTAATGGGGAACGCCCCATTGACTCTTGGGCGGATTTTAGGCAAAGATTTGTGGCAAAGTTTCTCTCAAGGGCGGAGGGAAACTTGTATATGGAAAGATTCTTGACTCTAAAGCAAGGAAATCTCTCAGTGAAGGAATATGTCAACAAGTTTAATCAATTGGCAAGGTTTGGCCTAGACATGGTGAATACAACGGAGAAGAAGGCTTTGAGGTTCGTGAAAGGCTTGAATGAACCGATGCATGGGTTGGCTATGACTCATATCCCTATGGGGGCCACCTTCGAGAAGCTAGTTGACATGGCACTCATGCATGAAGAAGAGAAGGGTCCCAATGCTAATAAGGCACCTGAGAAGAAGGGAGATCAAAAGAAACCTCAGCAACAACAGCAAAACAAAGGTGGGAAAGGCAACGGTGGCAAGGGCAAGAAGAAGTGTTTCAATTGTGGGACACCTGGCCATCTAAGCAAGGATTGTCACAAGAAGAAGAAGACTGGCTGCTTCCACTGTGGCGAAGCGGGGCATCTTGTGAAGGATTGCCCTAAGAAGGGGCAAAGGACGGGATGTACCTCAGGAGGACAGGTGCAAGCTCTTATGGCACCGAGTCAAGCTAGGGGGCAAGTACAGGCTCTCGCGGTTCCACCGATTTAGGAAAGAGGTAGAACAATCTCCGTTGAAAGTCTGGTTTTTCTATTTGATCATCCTGTCCGTACATTGTTTGATTCAGGCGCATCGCATTCGTTTATCTCATCATCATTAGTTGAGTCACTGCACTTAGACACCAGTCTGGTAGATGATCCCTTGGTTGTTTCAAACCCAATTGGGGGCTCCACTTATTTGTCCATGATATGTTTGGGTTTGAAGATTTCTATACTTAGCATTGAGTTTAGATGTGATGCTTTTGTTTTGGGCTTCACGGGCTATGGGTTGATTTTGGGCATGGACTGGTTATCCAGTAATGGTGCCGTTCTTGATTGCGAAAGGAGAGTTGTTAGGCTCATGACCCGTTTGGGTAACACTCTCGAGATTTCTTGTAACCCCATGGATTCTGTTATGCTAAGTTATCTTGAATCGCTTGACGCTTCGGTCGATAGTTTGCAATCTGTTAGAGTGGTCCGGGAATACTCGGATGTGTTTGATGAGGTGAAGGGCTTACCTCCGAAGCGGGAGATTGACTTCCGAGTATATCTGGTAGATAATGCTAAACCTGTATCTTTACCAGTGCGCCACATGGCTCCTCGTGAGAGGAGGGAACTCCATAAGCAAGTAGGGGAGTTGCTTGAGAAGGGGTTCATAAGACGAAGTATATCGGAGTGGGGTGCTCCAGTAGTTTTTGCTACGAAGGCGGATGGGTCCCTCAGACTTTGTGTAGACTATAGAGAACTCAACAAGCTCACAAAGAAGAATAGACACCCATTGCCGAGGATTGATGATCTTTTCGATCAGTTGGTTGGCGCTTCAGTATTTTCTCAATTGGACTTAGCCACGGGGTTTCATCAGTTGAGGGTGGCTGAGGATAGCATAGACAAGACTGCCTTTAGGACTCCGGATGGTTTCTATGAGTGGCTGGTGATGCCATTTGGGTTGACGAACGCCCCTGCATACTTTGTTGATTTGATGAGTAGGGTGTTCAGGGAGTTCCTTAATAAATTCGTGGTGGTCTTTGTGGATGATATCTTAGTATTTTCTAAGAGTGAAGAAGAGCATGCCCTACATCTTGGGGAGGTATTGAAGACTCTTCGAGCACATAGCCTTAAGGCTAAATTCTCTAAATGTCACTTCTGGAGGAAGGAGGTGCGTTTCTTGGGGCACGTGGTCTCCAAGGAAGGGATAGCTGTGGATCCCGCGAAGGTAGTATCAATTCAGGATTGGAAGGTTCCGAAGAATGCTACCGAAGTAAGAAGTTTCTTGGGGTTGGCGGGTTATTATAGGAAGTTTATTAAAGACTTCGCAAAGATATCAGCCCCATTAACCCGCTTAACTAAGAAGAATCTTGTTTTCACATGGGACGTAGATTGTGATGATGCGTTCCGGCGGTTAAAGAGAGCTTTAACCACTGCTCCAGTTTTAGTGTTGCCAGATGGGAGCAAGCCATTTGTTGTCTATACTGACGCTTGTGGGACAGCACTAGGCGCAGTCTTAATGCAAGAGGGAAGGGTAATAGCCTATGGTGGAAGGCAGTTGAGAGTGCATGAGAAAAATTACCCTACCCATGATTTAGAGTTGGCCGCTATCGTTTTTGCGCTTAAGATATGGCGCCATTATCTTCTTGGTGAGAGATTCGAATTGTTCACTGACCACAAATCATTGAAGTACTTGTTTTCTCAGAAGGATTTGAATTTGAGACAGCAAAGGTGGATGGAGTTCTTAGCATCCTATGATTTCGAGATAGCGTATACCCCTGGCAAGGGTAACGTGGTGGCGGACGCCTTGAGCAGAAAAAGGTTGTCCTTGAGTCCATTGTTCGTGGAACAACGAAGCTTGGAATTTATCTCGATATTTGATTTCAGACCTTCCATTGATTAAGTACCCGGTTTGCTAGCTTCCTTGGAGGTCAGACCTACTCTTTTGGGGAGGATTGGGGAAGCACAGAGGGACGACCCACAGTTGGTTGAGTTGGTAGAGAAGCTCATAAGGGGGGAGTCGTTCAGCCATTTGAGTAGGTACACCCTAGACGATAGGGGGTGCTTGCGTAGAGACGGTAGACTTTGTGTACCGCAAGACGAAGGGTTGAGGAAGGCTATTCTTGATGATGCACACCGTTCTAGGATGACCATTCATCCCGGTGGGGACAAGATGTACCAAGACATGAGGCGGGTTTTCTTCTGGGCCGGTATGAAGAAAGATGTGGCCGAATATGTCGCTAGATGCTTGGTCTGCCAACAAGTGAAGGCGGAGCAAAAGAAACCTGGTGGGTTGCTTCACCCATTGGAAGTTCCGCAATGGAAGTGGGATAGCGTCTCGATGGATTTTATTGACGGGTTACCCAGATCAAGAAAGGGTAATACGGGAATTTGGGTTGTGGTAGACAGACTTACTAAAAGCGCCCATTTCATACCTGTGAAGAGCAAGAGGACTGCTCCATGGCTAGCTTCAGTATATCTTCGAGAGATAGTTCGGATGCATGGGGTACCCTCTAGCATAGTGAGTGACCGAGATCCTATCTTCACTAGCGAGTTCTGGAGAAGTTTGCAAGAAGCAGTGGGGACACAATTGTGTCTGAGCACCGCATATCATCCTCAGACAGACGGCCAGACTGAGAGGGTGAATCGTGTCCTAGAAGACCTTTTGAGGCTTTGTATCTTAGATTTTGGAGGTACATGGGAAGAGCATCTTCCATTGGTGGAGTTCGCATATAATAACAGCTTTCAGTCCAGTATTGGTATGGCTCCTTTCGAAGCTCTCTATGGAAGGCCTTGTCGATCACCTACATGTTGGTGGGAATCTACGGATAAGATCTTGCTAGGGCCTGATATGATTAGGGAGACTTCTGAGAAGATTGACTTGATTCGAAGAAGGATGAAAGCAGCGCAGGATAGGCAAAAATCTTATGCGGACAAGAGAAGGACGGATCTTGAGTTTGAAGTTGGGGACATGGTCTTTGTCAAAGTGTCTCCGTTACGAAATGTGGTTCGCTTTGGATCTGTTGGGAAGTTAGCACCAAGGTTCGTAGGGCCATTTCCCATTAAGGAAAGGATTGGACAGACGGCATATAGAGTGGAGTTGCCCGATAGACTTACTGGGGTACATGATGTATTCCATGTGTCGCATTTGAGGAAGTGCTTACACGAGACGGCAGAGGTGGTAGAGCCGAGCTTGCTTAAAGAAGTGGAAGTAGAGCGTGATGCGACTATTCGACGAGCTCCTACCCGCATCCTTGGGTCAGAGACTAGGAAATTGAGGAATTGAGAGGTTCAACTAGTCAAAGTACAATGGGGAGAAGACGAGAGCAACGCAACTTGGGAAACGGAAGCGAAGATGCGTTCATTGTACCCGTTCCTTTTTGAGGGTATGTCTTTTAACTTCTCCTTTATCGTTTGTCTAGTACTTATCTTATCTTTAGTATGTCCTCTCATTTGTACCTTTGACCTTTAGATAGGTTAAACCTATGGTTGAAACATGTGTTTGAGACATGTTATGGTTGATGGATGCAAGTGGATGCAAGTGTTTGCTAGTGGTTGCTCGTGGATGCATATACACACACTCTAGGCACTAGATCGGCTCAGTCACTTCATATTGCATATTGCATAAAAATTGTGTGTAGGAAGCTATATTTATGGATGTATAATGATTGTGTTATCATATGGATGATGCATTTAGGTGAATGATTGTGCACTCATGTAGATATTGTATGTGTCGATAGGGTTCTCTCGCATACATAATGGATGCATGGCACTATCATGATTTGCATATGTTCATACATTAGATAGGGAACATATACACACACTTTTTGCATATGCTCATACATCATTAGAAATTGTTTTAAGGACAATGGATGCCCGTGTTTGATGGATTGAGTAGATGGTTGTTTGGATGGTAGGATATGCATTCTCCTTAGCTTAGAGATTTCGGGGACGAAATCCTTTAAGGAGGGGAGAATGTAACACCCCGAATATTAGTTAATGCTAAAATTCACTAATTACAGAATAAATAGTCTCAGGTGTGAGAATTGGGGGAAACGGGCTACGTCATTGCGTTCGTCTCGGAAAAATACGCGAAATAGAGTCTGAGTTTTCGAGAATCGGAGTCCGTATGGCCCGGTTTGGCCCAAAGAAGTTTTCAGAAAATTCAAAGTTAAAAACAGATTTTAAATTCAGTTCTAAAACAAGTTTGGAGCCAAAAGCGGAAAGGGCGGGAAAGTTCCCGCCTAGCCCCGTGTCGACAGGCATGTCGACAGGGGTGTCGACAGGCATGTCGACAGGGGTGTCGACAGCCCTGTCGATAGGCGTGTCGACACAGGGTGTCGGCCCTGTTGATCTGGGTGCACCAGATCTGGTTTTTGGGTTAGTCTTGGGCTGTGTTCTAGAGATTTCCGAAATCTAAGGGTCCTAATCTAATCTAGGGTTAATCTAAGGGCCTAAAACACTCACCTAATCTATAAATACACCCTAAACCAACCCTAATCCATACTAAAAAATAGAATTGAGGGCTACATGCCGCCAAATTAAAACTTAGAAGGAGCCTCCACTAATTTATGAAGGAAGTTGCAAACTAATCAACCTCTAATCATCATCTTCTTCATATTTAGCAACTAGTTCTACTTCATAAGTTTGCTAATCTTGGTTTTGGTGAGTTTCTATCACTTTAACATCAATTGCTAAAGTAAGTAGATTAGGTGTAATGAGACTTATGGTCTTGAATGCGGATTAGTGAGTTTGAATCATTTGTAATGATATGCTACTCTATGTTTTCCTATGTTTATGCATGTTTAATAAGTGGGTTTATGCATATTTAATAAGTGGGTTTATGCATGTTTAACAAGTGGGTTATGCAAGTTCATATGCAAGTTATGTATATGCTTAAATGCAAGTTTAACATGATATGCAAGTTATGCATGCTTATGCAAGTATGAGAATGCTTATGCAAGTTATGTGTATGCTTAAATGCATGTTTAACATGTTATGCAAGACATGTGTATGATAATATGCAAGTTTGGGTTAAATGTAGTTGGGTTAATATATGCTCATATATGCAAGTTGACATCCTCTTAACCCATGACAAAGTTATATGCTAAGATTTGGTTAAACCCATGATATTTGTGATGGATCTTCCCTTTATTATGTCATGAAATGAGAACGATTTACGTGGGGAACGATGGGGTTAATAAATATGTTAATAAAAGTATGATTGGGTATGATTAAGCTTACCATAAAAATAAATTAGCATAAGTGGGAATTTACCTATTGAGTTAGGTCTACCCCATGGGAATTTACCTATTGAGTTAGGTTTACCCATGTTATGATAAATGTGTAATTAATTAGGGATAATTAATTATGGGGGTGATTAATTAGGTGTAATTAATCAACTAAGACACGAGGTTGGACCCTTTTGTAGCGGAAGTCTGCCCGGAACCGACCGGCCATCCAGCGGCTACAAATGATTGGCCCAATGTGAGAGGTCTTAGTCATAAATTAAATACGTGATTAAAGTAAAGACACGAGGTTAGGCCTTTTTTTTTATGACAGAAGTCTGCCCGGAACCAACCGGCATATCCAGCAGTCATAAAAAGATGGTCTAATGTGAGAGGTCTTTATGAGGTCATGATCTTAATTAATTAATTAAGAAACACTTAACCATATTAGCATGTAGTGGGACATGAGGGGTTAAGTGGGTTCCTTGGGTGGCATGTGGAAATCTAGTGGTTGCCTTGGGTGGCAATAGAAAATATGATTAGAATACTTAACCAAAGTGGAAACATGTAATTAAACATGACACGGGTCAGCAGTGGCAACGCAAGTCCAACGGGTTTCATATGCGTGTGTGGACCCGGGCTGGTAGGTAAGACGTTGTTGCATCGTGTAGATATAAGCCGTGCACCATTAATTATATCGGGTTGCCACTTTGGGGAGTGATACACCCCACTGTGGGGCCGGCACGGGTATCTACGGTAGGGAGCCGATCGCTTGGGAGTGGTGGTACACCTAGTGGAGATAGGGGCAGACGGCACCTATGTAGTCAGCTAGGGGTTCGCGAAACTACTGGGTAAATTTTCTAAGTCCTTGGGAGGGATCAACCTTTAAGTAGGAATGACTGGTGTGGTGCAGTGTAGTAATTATCCTTGGGTGGGTAAATGCGTCTTTACAGTTATCTTAGACTACCAAGCTGCTTAGTGTAGTCATTCATCCCCAGACATTACCGTATGTCGAGTTTATGTCTTCTCTGGTTACTTTAATAATTGTATTGTTAAAGTTATAGGACTCGCTCAGACTTATGTCTGACCCAGTTGTTTTATCTTTTTCCAACCCTCAGGTTCTCAGAGTGGGCCCAGCACGAGTGGGCTTTGATCAGGCTGCTTTTATTACTCTCTTGGAGCTTGGACCCTAGATGTAGAGCTCAGCTTACCCTTTTCTTTTATGGCTATCAGTTCATGTATTGGGATTATGTATTTTTATTTAGCAGGATGGATATTTGTACTTGACTTCTATTATGGTTTTGTGATGTAACCAGACATGTTTTATTTTCCACTGCAATTGAAATGATGTTTTAAATTTTCAAGTATTACTTATATCTGTCTTGCTGTAATTACTCTGTTCTATATTCACTCAAAATACTCCACCGATGTTATGGCATTCCCTTAGAGAGTGACCATAGCGGACATGGGGTGTTACATGTACTGTCATTTCAGCCTCGAGTTCTTTAGTTTTTGTATTATCAATTCCGTAGAGTTTAAGTAATTCAAGAAAATCTTGATTTCTCAAATTCACAAGATCTGAGGTTTGCATTTGTGCAAATATGGTTTTTAATTCGCTTTGAGCAGCTGTATTATCTAAGTTTAAAAATTTACCCTTTGCATAGGCAATTTATAATCGAAACAGATAATAAGTCTGTTGCTCAGTTTTTAAAAAGAAAAACTGTTAATAACCCTGAAGAAAACCTTAGAAGAATAAGACTAGCAATGTATTTATAAATCTATATTTATGATGTTAAATATATTCCTGGCTATACTAATTTTGCAGCCGATCTTCTTACTAGATTATGAGATGGACGAAGAAGACCTTAAAAGGATAAAAGAATTGCTAGAAAACATGAAAAGACAAGAAAATTTTCAGCAAATCAAGTCCTCAAAAAAGGAAAAATCTGGAGAAGCTTCTTCTTCACAAACAATCTCTCCCAACGGAGAAGACAATGAAAAAGTCCAACAGACTAAACCAATGACAACAGATAAAGCCAAAGCTACGACTTCCACTGGAGTCCAGAAATTTGTTCCAATGAACAAAGGGAAAGCTACTGCTCCCACAGGAGTATCAAAGCCTTATACCTCTGCAGTTATAAAAGACTGGTATAATCAAGAAATGAAAGAATCTAATCCAGGTCTGTATGAAAACTTTAATGGTTGCTTTAGAGCAATACAGTCATCTAACCATAGAGCTGCAAATTACTGGTTAACACAACTAGAGAAAAAATATTTGGGATTAAAGGTACTATATCCCAAAAAGATAAAAAAATTCAAGACACACAAAGGATAGTACAAAGACTATCTTTATACTCTAATACTTCCAGGTTGGAGGCACTAAATTCAAAAGAAGCAGAGTCGTTCACAGATAATACAGCTGCTCAAAGCGAATTAAAAACCATATTTGCACAAATGCAAACCTCAGATCTTGTGAATTTGAGAATTCAAGATTTTCTTGAATTACTTAAACTCTACGGAATTGATAATACAAAAACTAAAGAACTCGAGGCTGAAATGACAGTACAAGACATGATAACCTTGTACCAGCAACAACTAATTGAAGAAAACCAATTTCTGTTGTTCTTCAAACAACTAGAAGACACTGAACTAATAACTCTTTTAGAAAAAGAAGAGTTAATACTTAACAACAATAGAAGACCAAGATTACTCGCATGCTTTTCAGAAATTCAAAGATACAAAAGGCATATTAGAAAGGTTATAGTTCATGAAATCTATCTCAATACAAGCCACCCTGAAGAATATGCAGATTGTATTCCAGATATATGCAAAGAGAAGCTTGCTAAGTACTCAAGTAGGTTTTTTACTATGTTCATGTTCCGAGTATGGAGCATTTGGGAAGAAAGGCAGTATATTCGTCTATTCCCCTCCATTCAATTATGGGAAATCCATAGGGTTGTAGATAGCCCGCAATACGATACAATTAAATTTTGCAGAAAGGATTTCAACGAAAGTGAAGAAAGAATCAAAGCTGGTGAAGAATTCTTCACTGAAGCTATGAACACAGCAGAAATTGGGGCACACTCAGTTACTGAAGGAAAGACGGTTCTAGTGTTCGACTATTTGTCTGAATTCGAGTCGTCTACAGGCAGAATCATCAAAGTACAAAGGTTTCTAGACACTCTCAGTGTTGGACCAATAGGAACAATGGCTCAAGAACTATATTTTGAAGAACAAGTCGAGAAAGAAAGAAGCAGACAAGATTCTGTAATGAGAGATACTTTAGGCACGTACCCGTTTGATGACGAATCAATGGCCAACCTTGACCTACAAGACTAATCAGAAGCATGGTGGACCTAAAACCACTTTCTCAATCAATTACTCAACTCTACCGACACATTATTACCTTTTCAGACACGTTATCCTACCTTTACATTATCCTACTGTTTTAGACAGGGACACATATCCAAAAGTTCTAGACGCGTAGCAAATAATTGAGGACACCTCCTCTTTTAAAAATCAACTGATGGATCCTACAAAAGGAGACGTGTTAAACCTACTACTAGGGGGAAGCAGAGAACTCAAGTATAAAAGGAGCATAAGAAATCAGAAGAGGGGGGTTCGAAAAAAAAAAATTATATTCTCAGTTTCTCTGTAATAATTATCTTTTAATTCCGAGTGCTTTTTATAATAGTAAGTTGTATCTGTTTGTAATAATATTAAGTGGAAGTTTGATCTCTGTTCTATCTGCTTCAATCTGGTGTTCTAAGTTCTTGCTCCAATCTGGTATCAGAGCCTGGATGCTAGAAGATATGATTCATTGAATTTATTTTTCTAATTTTCGTATCAGTTATTATTTAGTAAAAAAAAAAAGAGAGAGAGAAAAGGAAAAAAGTTATTATTTGCTACAGTACGAACTTTGCTACAGTGTTTTCTGAACATTTTCCAGATATGTCAGCTTAAACATATTCTTTTGGACATAATTAGGTTATAAGTATAAGTTTTTCTATATAAATATTTCTTTGAAAATTATAAATCATAATCTGAACCTTCTAGTAAAATTATTATGCAAGGTGTAGGAAAAGAACCATTGCTGTGCTCTAATTAGGTGAAGCGACGATATAAGCTTGTGGTTATCTTAGTTCGAGGCTTAACCCAACCATAAATCCACGGTTTGTTATAAAACTGAAGTGGGGTATCGTGTCTAGCCGCTTAAATTAGGGTCAAAACTAATTTTGCTAAAAGTAAGGATTAAGCGTTTATTGTTACAAAGATTTTATATAGAAAATTCTGAAAACTTATAACTCAATTATGTTCGAAAGGCTTTTTTAAATGGATAAAAATATGCTTATTGTTCCCGACAAACATAAATGTCATTTCAATGTGGACTCTGAATTATATGACCATATAATTCATATACCTACCCATGAGAATCCCGAAAATGGTATTCAAAATTTAATAGTGGATTTACTACAAGAAATAAAAACAGACATGAAAGAGTTAAAACACAAGTTGTATAAACAAACTCTTAATGGAGGGTTTGGACAGAATATGTCAAAAATTCATTGGTTAAACAGAATTAGGATGGTAAAATATACATCAGAAGAAAAGAATAAAATTGATGTTAATGAAATAAATCAAACTTACTATCAGGATTTTCTAAAGCTTCAAGAAAAGGAATTAAACGAAGAAATAGAAAGTGCTGAACTTTATTCATATTATGAACAACATTCAGCTGCAATAAATTATTTCAAGAAAAAAGAAGAAACTTCTTCTGGTGAAGATTCTGAACATGAATCTGAAGACTCCATAGAGTCATATGATTTAACTGACACTTCAGATAAAATTATTTTCAAAATAAACACAAACGGAGCAGAATCCAGTAGATCAACAATGATGCTTCCCGCACCTGAAGGAGCGTCTAGGGTTGATGTACCAAACCCAGATATAGTAATGGGAGAACAGGATGAAAATACATATGAAAACACTGCTGAGGATCCCTATCCACAAATGCTAAGACATGGTACTAGATCTGATTGGATTAAGTATCATTCTTCTCGGAAACGCTTAAAGAACTTTTACAATGATCAACCAAAAGATACTCTTACTTTCAATATCGATAAAATTCCGCATAAAAAGATTCGAAAGTATATACTAACTTGGCTTCAACATATTTCCGGAACTATATATTTATTACCTCCCCAATTAAATATTCCAGAATTTATAAACTATGCAACAAGTTATTGGGAAGGAGATGCTTCAGCTTGGTTAATAAATTTAGAACAAACAAATTCAACTCAATTACAGGCTATTAAAAATAATCCAAATAAACAAGATGCTCTAGGAGATTTATGTAAGCTATTACTTGCAGATTTTACTGGAGAAACTTTTCTTGATGACATTGACTATGAAAAACAATTACTAAAGATAACTTTATGTGATATTTGTATGTTAGAAGAATTTACAGCCAAGTATATTGGATTACTTTTTCATTTAAAGAATTTTGATCAAAAGATCTTTTGGATTAAAGGCTTTTTTACAAAAGTACCATATCCATGGAATAATATGATCCAAGAAAATATAACTTTCTAAGACAAAGTAATACTGACGAAAATCATGCCACAGGCCTCTTAAAGAAGGCATGCATGGAAACAATGGAAAGAGTTTGCGAACAGACTAATGCTCAAAAAGAAATGAAAAATAAAATCAAACATTCTAAACTAGGATTTAGTTGCTGTTCAAAATACTCAGAAGACATTAATGCACAGTTTGGATGTCAACCTAAATATGAAAAGCGGTTCAATAACTTTAATAGAAAAAGGAAACCTAAATACAAAATTACTCGAAAAAAATGGAAACCCGAATATAAGAAAAAAATTCATAGAAATAATAAATTTTCAAAAAAAAATTTATTAAAAAGAAAAACTTTAAAAAGGGTTGCAAATGTTTTAAATGCAATCAAGAAGGACATTATGCTAATGAATGCCTACAAATGTTAAAAATATTATAATATCAAATATTGAAGAATACGGTATTCATGTTGGCACTATTGAAGATATATCAAGTGATGCTAATTCTTCTATATATGAAATTGAATCATTTTATTCAGATACTACTGAAGAAATTGATGACATCATTGATGATTTTGACAACTTCAAAGTCAACATGATAACTATAAATCAAACACATAATCAAATAAAAATAATACCATTAACACCATACGCAATCCTCCCTAAAAAGGAGAGAATAAACTCTCCTGGATATACTTTATATGCGGCAAAAAACACTGCTTTAAGAAGATATTATACTACAGAAGTCTTTTTGGACTTACTAATAAAAATTCCTTTGGGATATTATGGAAAAATATATAATATTCCTAAACATACAAAAGAAAAATATTTTTATAATACATGGTTTAATTGAACCTCTTTCAAAAAATAATGCTACTATATTATTCAAAAGCACTTGTTTGGAAAATAAAGATTATATTATAGATCAAGGAGACCCAATTGGACTTTTAGTCATTCATAAATATGAAGATCTTACGATTATAAAAGAAGAAATATATGACTGTGATACACTCACCCCATTGGGTGGCTCTACATCTCATTCTTCACGAAATAATGAAACTGAAACATATCGTGAATATAGAATATACATGAATACAATTTCATCTGAAGAAACATCAGACTCACAAATTCAAGATTGTGAAGGAGAACAATTTATTATTACAGATGAAGATCTGGAAAAATTAAAAGAAGCGATTCCAAAATCAGATAAAAGAGAAATTTATAAACCTATAACGCTTAAATCCAGATTCCTTAATCAACATACTTATGTATTTGAACGAATGCAAGGAAATGTTGAGCTAAAAGGAGATGAAGATTTTACTTCTATAAGTCTTCTTAACAAAAACAAAATAGAAAAATTAAAAACTAAATATCCTAAGATGAAATATTTGCATATAGGATTAATACAATTAAAAATTACAGCTCTATTTAGATCAGGAATAGATACTCCTATTATGATAGTATGCATGGATGAAAGAATAATTAACAGTCCTCTAAAGAGTATTATAGGAGGAGCTAAATCTAATTTAGCAAATAGATTATTTGGAGTAAATATACATCCTGATTTTTGTATAAGCCTTGAAGATAAAAATATCGAGAATGCATGTACTTTATCAATAAATTTGCAGAATATTGAACTATTAGCAGGATCTAAGGTTTTAGGAATTCAATGGGAACATTGTATGGCTTTAAATGATACAGCTACATTTAAATCTATTACTCCGAAACAATTTGTAAAATTATTTGAGGTTGGAATGGGAAAAACAATTCAACCTAGACTAGTAGATATGAGACACTTAAAATTTGATAATGAAATTCAAGTTTTCATAAAATCTCTTAAACCAAAAGTACAAATGCCTACAGAGTATTTTGTTGCTTCAGGAAATACTATTTCCACTATAGTAAGAAAGAATGAAGAAGATTCGATATCAGATAGACCAAGAAGGTCGCTATCTCTATCTGAAGTTGAACTAACATCTGACATTCTAAGAGGAATAAATAATCGTATGAGTTTTAGAAAATCTGACCCAATGGAAGGAAAAACCATAAGGATACTTGATAAGCAAAAAGAACAAGAACCTAACCGAATGGTAATAAAGGTTCCCTCTGAAAATATAAAGCATTATGATTAGACATCTTGATCTTAGAAAGAAAGCTCAATTACATATATACCTTCCATTAACAATATGTATTCCTGATTACCAGGAATTCACAATACACGCTTTATTAGATTCTGGTGCAGAAGCTAGTCTATTACAAGAAATATTTATTCCCCAAAAATTTTGGGTACCTTTAGACAAAAAAGGTATGCTAAACGATTTTATGGGAAGACAAGTCCCTGTAAATCACAAAGTAAAAAAACTTAAGGTACAAATGCCTGATATACATGGAAACAACAAAATTTATAATTTTGATTTCGCTTTACTTCCAAAAGAATTTGGCGTTGATTGCATTCTTGGAATGGACAATCTTCGTCGTTTTCCGCCTTTTGGTAAACACTACTTTGAATTTGATGGAGCCCTGATTCCAAGAGTACCTTTACCTGCATCAATTGCAGCCCATTATTTACCAGCAGCACAGCGTGGTGATAATCCCATAACTTTGATAGAAAATATAAAAATTCCAATGTTAGTACAACCAAAAGTTTGCACTTACAACATAAAGACATCTAATGAATTTGAGATATTAATTCATAATATGCTTGAACCTTTGTATTCCGAAAATCCATTAAAATGGTTTGATAAAGCACCAAGGTATTGCAAAATTGAATTAATGGAACAATATAAAGATGTCAAAGTTCGGGTAAACAGCATTATGGTCTCACCTACGGATAAAGAAGAATTTGCAAAACAAATAAAGGATCTTCTGGATTTAAAGCTTATACAAAGAGCTTTAGTACTCATTCATCTCCAGCATTCTTAGTTAGGAATCATGCTGAGATAAAAAGAGGAAAAGCGAGAATGGTAATAAATTACAGAAAACTTAATAGTCATACCAAATTTGATGGGTATTTTATTCCATCTGCTGAACATTTAACCAAGCAAATCCAAGGAGCAAAATATTATAGTAAATTTGACGCTAAATCTGGATTTTGGCAATTAAATCTTTATGATAAACAATCTATTGAGTTAACAGCATTTAGTTGTCCTCAAGGACATTCTGAATGGCTAGTTATGCCTTTTGGATTAAAAAATGCACCTCAAGTATTCCAAAAATGGATGAATTCTATGTTTGGACATTTACCTTTTACGCTTATGTATATAGATGACGTTTTAGTTTTTTCTAATAGTGCTGAAGAACATAAAGAACATCTTTTAGTAGTAGTACAAATCCTATTACAAAATGGTGTTATACTTAGCCCTAAAAAGATAGAATTGTTTAAAAAAGAAATTGATTTTCTTGGAAAGAAAATCAAAAATGGACAAATTGAACTTCAACAACATATATACACTAAAATAAAAGATTTTCCTAATATTTTTAAAACTTTAAAAGAACTTCAAAGTTTTTTAGGATTATTAAACTATGGTAGAAAATTTATTCCTAATCTATCAACAATAACACAAAATTTGCAAAAAAAGCTTAACGAAGAACAGGCTAAATATAAACAACAAAGTGGAGAACAACCAAGAAAATGGAATACAGATAAAATTAGTATTTCTTTAAACTCTAAAGAAGAAGAAGAAATAAAAAAGATAAAAGAACTAATTAAGGATCAAAAAATCCTTTATTTCCCTTCTGAAGAAGAACTCCTTACACTTCAAACTGATGCTTCTGACAATTATTGGGCAGGAGTATTAATTGCAAAACAGAAAGAGGTTGTAGCATACTCTTCTGGGAGATTTAACAGAACTCAACTCAAATATGCTACTTATGACAAAGAATTACTAGCTATCAAAATAGCAATCAAAAGTTTAAAAATTTACCCTTTGCATAGGCAATTTATAATCGAAACAGATAATAAGTCTGTTGCTCAGTTTTTAAAAAGAAAAACTGTTAATAACCCTGAAGAAAACCTTAGAAGAATAAGACTAGCAATGTATTTAGAAATCTATAATTATGATGTTAAATATATTCCTGGCTATACTAATTTTGCAGCCGATCTTCTTACTAGATTATGAGATGGATGAAGAAGACCTTAAAAGGATAAAAGAATTGCTAGAAAACATTGCCAGGAATATATTTAACATATTATTTTGGACATAATTAGGTTATAAGTATAAGTTTTTCTATATTAATATTTCTTTGAAAATTATAAATCATAATCTGAACCTTCTAGTAAAATTATTACGCAAGGTGTAGGAAACGAACCATTGTTGTGCTCTAATTAGGTGAAGCGACGATATAAGCTTGTGGTTATCTTAGTTCGAGGCTTAACCCAACCATAAATCCACGGTTTGTTATAAAACTGAATTGGGGTATCGTGTCTAGCCGCTTAAATTAGGGTCAAAACTAATTTTGCTAAAAGTAAGGATTAAGCGTTTATTGTTACAAAGATTTTATATAGAAAATTCTGAAAACTTATAACTCAATTATGTTCGAAAGGCTTTTCTAAATGGATAAAAATATGCTTATTGTTCCCGACAAACATAAATGTCATTTCAATGTGGACTCTGAATTATATGACCATATAATTCATATACCTACCAATGAGAATCCCGAAAATGGTATTCAAAATTTAATAGTGGATTTACTTCAAGAAATAAAAACAGACATGAAAGAGTTAAAACACAAGTTGTATAAACAAACTCTTAATGGAGGGTTTGGACAGAATATGTCAAAAATTCATTGGTTAAACAGAATTAGGATGGTAAAATATACATCAGAAGAAAAGAATAAAATTGATGTTAATGAAATAAATCAAACTTACTATCAGGATTTTCTAAAGCTTCAAGAAAAGGAATTAAACGGAGAAATAGAAAGTGTTGAACTTTATTCATATTATGAACAACATTCAGCTGCAATAAATTATTTCAAGTAAAAAGAAGAAACTTCTTCTGGTGAAGATTCTGAACATGAATCTGAAGACTCCATAGAGTCATATGATTTAACTGACACTTCAGATAAAATTATTTTCAAAATAAACACAAACGGAGCAGAATCCAGTAGATCAACAATGATGCTTCCCGCACCTGAAGGAGCGTCTAGGGTTGATGTACCAAACCCAGATATAGGAATGGGAGAACAGGATGAAAATACATATGAAAACACTGCTGAGGATCCCTATCCACAAATGCTAAGACATGGTACTAGATCTGATTGGATTAAGTATCATTCTTCACGGAAACGCTTAAAGAACTTTTACAATGATCAACCAAAAGATACTCTTACTTTCAATATCGATAAAATTCCGCATAAAAAGATTCGAAAGTATATACTAACTTGGCTTCAACATATTTCCGGAACTATATATTTATTACCTCCCCAATTAAATATTCCAGAATTTATAAACTATGCAACAAGTTATTGGGAAGGAGATGCTTTAGCTTGGTTAATAAATTTAGAACAAACAAATTCAACTCAATTACAGGCTATTAAAAATAATCCAAATAAACAAGATGCTCTAGGAGATTTATGTAAGCTATTACTTGCAGATTTTACTGGAGAAACTTTTCTTGATGACATTGACTATGAAAAACAATTACTAAAGATAACTTTATGTGATATTTGTATGTTAGAAGAATTTACAGCCAAGTATATTGGATTACTTTTTCATTTAAAGAATTTTGATCAAAAGATCTTTTGGATTAAAGGCTTTTTTAAAAAAGTACCATATCCATGGAATAATATGATCCAAGAAAGATATAACTTTCTAAGACAAAGTAATACTGACGAAAATCATGCCACGGGCCTCTTAAGAAGGCATGCATGGAAACAATGGAAAGAGTTTGCAAACAGACTAATGCTCAAAAAGAAATCAAAAATAAAATCAAACATTCTAAACTAGGATTTAATTGCTGTTCAAAATACTCAGAAGACATTAATGCACAGTTTGGATGTCAACCTAAATATGAAAAGCGGTTCAATAACTTTAATAGAAAAAGGAAACCTAAATACAAAATTACTCGAAAAAAATGGAAACCCGAATATAAGAAAAAATTTCATAGAAATAATAAATTTTCAAAGAAAAAATTTATTAAAAAGAAAAACTTTAAAAAGGGTTGCAAATGTTTTAAATACAATCAAGAAGGACATTATGCTAATGAATGCCCTGCAAATGTTAAAAATATTATAATATCAAATATTGAAGAATACGGTATTCATGTTGGCACTATTGAAGATATATCAAGTGATGCTAATTCTTCTATATATGAAATTGAATCATTTTATTCAGATACTACTAAAGAAATTGATGACATCATTGATGATTTTGACAACTTCAAAGTCAACATGATAACTATAAATCAAACACATAATCAAATAAAAATAATACCATTAACACCATACGCAATCCTCCCTAAAAAGGAGAGAATAAACTCTCCTGGATATACTTTATATGCGGCAAAAAACACTGCTTTAAGAAGATATTATACTACAGAAGTCTTTTTGGACTTATTAATAAAAATTCCTTTGGGATATTATGGAAAAATATATAATATTCCTAAACATTCAAAAGAAATTATTTTTATAACACATGGTTTAATTGAACCTATTTCAAAAAATAATGCTACTATATTATTCAAAAGCACTAGTTTGTAAAATAAAGATTATATTATAGATCAAGGAGACCCAATTGGACTTTTAGTCATTCATAAATATGAAGATCTTCCGATTATAAAAGAAGAAATATATGACTGTGATACACTCACCCCATTGGGTGGCTCTACATCTCATTCTTCACGAAATAATGAAACTGAAACATATCGTGAATATAGAATATACATGAATACAATTTCATCTGAAGAAACATCGGACTCACAAATTCAAGATTGTGAAGGAGAACAATTTATTATTGCAGATGAAGATCTGGAAAAATTAAAAGAAGCAATTCCAAAATCAGATAAAAGAGAAATTTATAAACCTATAACGCTTAAATCCAGATTCCTTAATCAACATACTTATGTATTTGAAAGAATGCAAGGAAATGTTGAGCTAAAAGGAGATGAAGATTTTACTTCTATAAGTCTTCTTAACAAAAACAAAACAGAAAAATTAAAAACTAAATATCCTAAGATGAAATATTTGCATATAGGATTAATACAATTAAAAATTACAGCTCTATTTAGATCTGGAATAGATACTCCTATTATGATAGTATGCATGGATGAAAGAATAATTAAACAGTCCTCTAAATAGTATTATAGGAGGAGCTAAATCTAATTTAGCAAATAGGTTATTTGGAGTAAATATACATCCTGATTTTTGTATAAGCCTTGAAGATAAAAATATCGAGAAAGCATGTACTTTATCAATAAGTTTGCAGAATATTGAACTATTAGCAGGATCTAAGGTTTTAGGAATTCAATGGGAACATTGTATGGCTTTAAATGATACAGCTACATTTAAATCTATTACTCCGAAACAATTTGTAAAATTATTCGAGGTTGGAATGGGAAAAACAATTCAACCTAGACTAGTAGATATGAGACACTTAAAATTTGATAATGAAATTCAAGTTTTCATAAAATCTCTTAAACCAAAAGTACAAATGCCTACAGAGTATTTTGTTGCTTCAGGAAATACTATTTCCACTATAGTAAGAAAGAATGAAGAAGATTCGATATCAGATAGACCAAGAAGGTCGCTATCTCTATCTGAAGTTGAACTAACATCTGACATTCTAAGAGGAATAAATAATCGTATGAGTTTTAGAAAATCTGACCCAATGGAAGGAAAAACCATAAGGATACTTGATAAGCAAAAAGAACAAGAACCTAACCGAATGGTAATAAAGGTTCCCTCTGAAAATATAAAGCATTATGATTAGACATCTTGATCTTAAAAAGAAAGCTCAATTACATATATACCTTCCATTAACAATATGTATTCCTGATTACCAGGAATTCACAATACACGCTTTACTAGATTCTGGTGCAGAAGCTAGTCTATTACAAGAAATATTTATTCCCCAACAATTTTGGGTACCTTTAGACAAAAAAGGTATGCTAAACGATTTTATGGGATGACAAGTCCCTGTAAATCACAAAGTAAAAAAACTTAAGGTACAAATGCCTGATATACATGGAAACAATAAAATTTATAATTTTGATTTCGCTTTACTTCCAAAAGAATTTGGCGTTGATTGCATTCTTGGAAAGGACAATCTTCGTCATTTTCTGCCTTTTGATAAACACTACTTTGAATTTGATGGAGCACTGATTCCAAGAGTACCTTTACCTGCATCAATTGCAGCCCATTATTTACCAGCAGCACAGCGTGGTGATAATCCCATAACTTTGATAGAAAATATAAAAATTCCAATGTTAGTACAACCAAAAGTTTGCACTTACAACATAAAGACATCTAATGAATTTGAGATGTTAATTCATAATATGCTTGAACCTTTGTATTCCGAAAATCCATTAAAATGGTTTGATAAAGCACCAAGGTATTGCAAAATTGAATTAATGGAACAATATAAAGATGTCAAAGTTCGGGTAAACAACATTATGGTCTCACCTACGGATAAAGAAGAATTTGCAAAACAAATAAAGGATCTTCTGGATTTAAAGCTTATACAAAAGAGCTTTAGTACTCATTCATCTCCAGCATTCTTAGTTAGGAATCATGCTGAGATAAAAAGAGGAAAAGCGAGAATGGTAATAAATTACAGAAAACTTAATAGTCATACCAAATTTGATGGGTATTCTATTCCATCTGCTGAACATTTAACCAAGCAAATCCAAGGAGCAAAATATTATAGTAAATTTGACGCTAAATCTGGATTTTGGCAATTAAAACTTTCTGATAAACAATCTATTGAGTTAACAGCATTTAGTTGTCCTCAAGGACATTTTGAATGGCTAGTTATGCCTTTTGGATTAAAAAATGCACCTCAAGTATTCCAAAAATGGATGAATTCTATGTTTGGACATTTACCTTTTACGCTTGTGTATATAGATGACATTTTAGTTTTTTCTAATAGTGCTGAAGAACATAAAGAACATCTTTTAGTAGTAGCCCAAATCCTATTACAAAATGGTGTTATACTTAGCCCTAAAAAGATAGAATTGTTTAAAAAAGAAATTGATTTTCTTGGAAAGAAAATCAAAAATGGACAAATTGAACTTCAACAACCTATATACACTAAAATAAAAGATTTTCCTAATACTTTTAAAACTTTAAAAGAACTTCAAAGTTTTTTAGGATTATTAAACTATGGTAGAAAATTTATTCCTAATCCATCAGCAATAACACAAAATTTGCAAAAAAAGCTTAACGAAGAACAGGCTAAATATAAACAACAAAGTGGAGAACAACCAAGAAAATGGAATACAGATAAAATTAGTATTTCTTTAAACTCTAAAGAAGAAGAAGAAATAAAAAAGATAAAAGAACTAATTAAGGATCAAAAAATCCTTTATTTCCCTTCCGAAGAAGAACTCCTTACACTTCAAACTGATGCTTCTGACAATTATTGGGAAGGAGTATTAATTGCAAAACAGAAAGAGGTTGTAGCATACTCTTCTGGGAGATTTAACAGAACTCAACTCAAATATGCTACTTATGACAAAGAATTACTAGCTATCAAAATAGCAATCAAAAGTTTAAAATTTTACCTTTTGCATAGGCAATTTATAATCGAAATAGATAATAAGTCTGTTGCTCAGTTTTTAAAAAGAAAAACTGTTAATAACCCTGAAGAAAACCTTAGAAGAATAAGACTAGCAATGTATTTAGAAATCTATAATTATGATGTTAAATATATTCCTGGCTATACTAATTTTGCAGCCGATCTTCTTACTAGATTATGAGATGGACGAAGAAGACCTTAAAAGGATAAAAGAATTGCTAGAAAACATGAAAAGACAAGAAAATTTTCAGCAAATCAAGTCCTCAAAAAAGGCAAAATCTGGAGAAGCTTCTTCTTCGCAAACAATCTCTCCCAATGGAGAAGACAATGAAAAAGTCCAACAGACTAAACCAATGACAACAGATAAAGCCAAAGCTACGACTTCCACTGGAGTCCAGAAATTTGTTCCAATGAACAAAGGGAAAGCTACTGCACCCATAGGAGTATCAAAGCCTTATACCTCTGCAGTTATAAAAGACTGGTATAATCAAGAAATGAAAGAATCTAATCCAGGTCTGTATGAAAACTTTAATGGTTGCTTTAGAGCAATACAGTCATCTGACCATAGAGCTGCAAATTACTGGTTAACACAACTAGAGAAAAAATATTTGGGATTAAAAGGTACTATATCCCAAAAAGATAAAAAAATTCAAGACACACAAAGGATAGTACAAAGACAATCTTTATACTCTAATACTTCCAGGTCGGAGGCACTAAATTCAAAAGAAGCAGAGTTGTTCACAGATAATACAACTGCTCAAAGCGAATTAAAAACCATATTTGCACAAATGCAAACCTCAGATCTTGTGAATTTGAGAATTCAAGATTTTCTTGAATTACTTAAACTCTACGGAATTGATAATACAAAAACTAAAGAACTCGAGGCTGAAATGACAGTACAAGACATGATATCCTTGTACCAGCAACAACTAATTGAAGAAAACCAATTTCTGTTGTTCTTCAAACAACTAGAAGACACTGAACTAATAACTCTTTTAGAAAAAGAAGAGTTAATACTTAACAACAATAGAAGACCAAGATTACTCGCATGCTTTTCAGAAATTCAAAGATACAAAAGGCATATTAGAAAGGGTTTAGTTCATGAAATCTATCTCAATACAAGCCACCCTGAAGAATATGCAGATTGTATTCCAGATATGTGCAAAGAGAAGCTTGCTAAGTACTCAAGCAGGTTTTTTACTATGTTCATGTTCCGAGTATGGAGCATTTGGGAAGAAAGGCAGTATATTCGTCTATTCCCCTCCATTCAATTATGGGAAATCCATAGGGTTGTAGATAGCCCGCAATACGATACAATTAAATTTTGCAGAAAGGATTTCAACGAAAGTGAAGAAAGAATCAAAGCTACTGAAGAATTCTTCACTGAAGCTATTAACAAAGCAGAAATTGGGACACACTCAGTTACTGAAGGAAAGACAGTTCTAGTGTTCGACTATTTGTCTGAATTCGAACCGTCTACAGACAGAATCATCAAAGTACAAAGGTTTCTAGACACTCTCAGTGTTGGACCAATAGGAACAATGGCTCAAGAACTATATTTTGAAGAACAAGTCGAGAAAGAAAGAAGCAGACATGATTCTGTAATGAAAGATACTTTAGGCACATACCCGTTTGATGACGAATCAATGGCCAACCTTGACCTACAAGACTAATCAGAAGCATGGTGGACCTAAAACCACTTTCTCAATCAATTACCCAACTCTACCGACACATTATTACCTTTTCAGACACTTTATCCTACCTTTACATTATCCTACTGTTTTAGACAGGGACACATATCCAAAATTTGTAGACACGTAGCAAATAATTGAGGACACCTCCTCTTTTAAAAATCAACTGATGGATCCTACAAAAGGAGATGTGTTAAACCAACTACTAGGGGGAAGCAGAGAACTCAAGTATAAAAGTAGCATAAGAAATCAGAAGAGGGGGTTCGAAAAAAAAATTTATTCTCAGTTTCTCTGTAATAATTATCTTTTAATTCCGAGTGCTTTGTAATAATAGTAAGTTGTATCTGTTTGTAATAATATTAAGTGGAAGTTTGATCTCTGTTCTATCTGCTTCAATCTGGTGTTCTAAGTTCTTGCTCTGATACCAGATTGGAGCAAGAACTTAGAACACCAGATTGAAGCAGATAGAACAGAGATCAAACTTCCACTTAATATTATTACATACAGATACAACTTACTATTATTACAAAGCACTCGGAATTAAAAGATAATTATTACAGAGAAACTGAGATTTTTTTTTTCGAACCCCCCTCTTCTGATTTCTTATGCTCCTTTTATACTTGAGTTCTCTGCTTCCCCCTAGTAGTAGGTTTAACACGTCTCCTTTTGTAGGATCCATCAGTTGAATTTTAAAAGAGGAGGTGTCCTAAATTATTTGCTACGTGTCTAGAACTTTTGGATATGTGTCCCTGTCTAAAACAGTAGGATAATGTAAAGGTAGGATAACGTTTCTGAAAAGGTAATAATGTGTCGGTAGAGTTGGGTAATTGATTGAGAAAGTGGTTTTAGGTCCACCTTGCTTCTGATTAGTCTTGTAGGTCAAGGTTGGCCATTGATTCGTCATCAAACGGGTACGTGCCTAAAGTATCTCTCATTACAGAATCTTGTCTGCTTCTTTCTTTCTCGACTTGTTCTTCAAAATATAGTTCTTGAGCCATTGTTCCTATTGGTCCAACACTGAGAGTGTCTAGAAACCTTTGTACTTTGATCATTCTGTCTGTAGACGGCTCGAATTCAGACAAATAGTCGAACACTAGAACTGTCTTTCCTTCAGTAACTGAGTGTGCCCCAATTTCTGCTTTGTTAATAGCTTCAGTGAAGAATTCTTCAGCATCTTTGATTCTTTCTTCACTTTCGTTGAAATCCTTTCTGCAAAATTTAATTGTATCGTATTGCGGGCTATCTACAACCCTATGGATTTCCCATAATTGAATGGAGGGGAATAGACGAATATACTGCCTTTCTTCCCAAATACTCCATACTCGGAACATGAACATAGTAAAAAACCTGCTTGAGTACTTAGCAAGCTTCTCTTTGCATATATCTGGAATACAATCTGCATATTCTTCAGGGTGGCTTGTATTGAGATAGATTTCATGAACTAAACCCTTTCTAATATGCCTTTTGTATCTTTGAATTTCTGAAAAGCATGCGAGTAATCTTGGTCTTCTATTGTTGTTAAGTATTAACTCTTCTTTTTCTAAAAGAGTTATTAGTTCAGTGTCTTCTAGTTGTTTGAAGAACAACAGATATTGGTTTTCTTCAATTAGTTGTTGCTGGTACAAGGATATCATGTCTTGTACTGTCATTTCAGCCTCGAGTTCTTTAGTTTTTGTATTATCAATTCCGTAGAGTTTAAGTAATTCAAGAAAATCTTGAATTCTCAAATTCACAAGATCTGAGGTTTGCATTTGTGCAAATATGGTTTTTAATTCGCTTTGAGCAGCTGTATTATCTGTGAACAACTCTGCTTCTTTTGAATTTAGTGCCTCCGACCTGGAAGTATTAGAGTATAAAGATAGTCTTTGTACTATCCTTTGTGTGTCTTGAATTTTTTTATCTTTTTGGGATATAGTACCTTTTAATCCCAAATATTTTTTCTCTAGTTGTGTTAACCAGTAATTTGCAGCTCTATGGTCAGATGACTGTATTGCTCTAAAGCAACCATTAAAGTTTTCATACAGACCTGGATTAGATTCTTTCATTTCTTGATTATACCAGTCTTTTATAACTGCAGAGGTATAAGGCTTTGATACTCCTGTGGGAGCAGTAGCTTTCCCTTTGTTCATTTGAACAAATTTCTAGACTCCAGTGGAAGTCGTAGCTTTGGCTTTATCTGTTGTCATTGGTTTAGTCTGTTGGACTTTTTCATTGTCTTCTCCGTTGGGAGAGATTGTTTGCGAAGAAGAAGCTTCTCCAGATTTTGCCTTTTTTGAGGACATGATTTGCTAAAAATTTTCTTGTCTTTTCATGTTTTCTAGCAATTCTTTTATCCTTTTAAGGTCTTCTTCGTCCATCTCATAATCTAAAAGAAGATCGGCTGCAAAATTAGTATAGCCAGGAATATATTTAACATCATAATTATAGATTTCTAAATACATTGCTAGTCTTATTCTTCTAAGGTTTTCTTCAGGGTTATTAACAGTTTTTCTTTTTAAAAACTGAGCAACAGACTTATTATCTGTTTCGATTATAAATTGCCTATGCAAAAGGAAAATTTTTAAACTTTTGATTGCTATTTTGATAGCTAGTAATTCTTTGTCATAAGTAGCATATTTGAGTTGAGTTCTGTTAAATCTCCCAGAAGAGTATGCTGCAACCTCTTTCTGTTTTGCAATTAATACTCCTGCCCAATAATTGTCAGAAGCATCAGTTTGAAGTGTAAGGAGTTCTTCTTCATAAGGGAAATAAAGGATTTTTTGATCCTTAATTAGTTCTTTTATCTTTTTTATTTCTTCTTCTTCTTTAGAGTTTAAAGAAATACTAATTTTATCTGTATTCCATTTTCTTGGTTGTTCTCCACTTTGTTGTTTATATTTAGCCTGTTCTTCATTAAGCTTTTTTTGCAAATTTTGTGTTATTGCTGATAGATTAGGAATAAATTTTCTACCATAGTTTAATAATCCTAAAAAACTTTGAAATTCTTTTAAAGTTTTAAAAGTATTAGGAAAATCTTTTATTTTAGTGTATATATGTTGTTGAAGTTCAATTTGTCCATTTTTGTTTTTCTTTCCAAGAAAATCAATTTCTTTTTTAAACAATTCTATCTTTTTAGGGCTAAGTATAACACCATTTTGTAATAGGATTTGGACTACTACTACTAAAAGATGATCTTTATGTTCTTCAGCACTATTAGAAAAAACTAAAATGTCATCTATATACACAAGCGTAAAAGGTAAATGTCCAAACATAGAATTCATCCATTTTTGGAATACTTGAGGTGCATTTTTTAATCCAAAAGGCATAACTAGCCATTCAAAATGTCCTTGAGGACAACTAAATGCTGTTAACTCAATAGATTGTTTATCAGAAAGTTTTAATTGCCAAAATCCAGATTTAGCATCAAATTTACTATAATATTTTGCTCCTTGGATTTGCTTGGTTAAATGTTCAGCAGATGGAATAGAATACCCATCAAATTTGGTATGACTATTAAGTTTTCTGTAATTTATTACCATTCTCGCTTTTCCTCTTTTTATCTCAGCATGATTCCTAACTAAGAATGCTGGAGATGAATGAGTACTAAAGCTCTTTTGTATATGCTTTAAATCCAGAAGATCCTTTATTTGTTTTGCAAATTCTTCTTTATCCGTAGGTGAGACCATAATGCTGTTTACCCGAACTTTGACATCTTTATATTGTTCCATTAATTCAATTTTGCAATACCTTGGTGCATTATCAAACCATTTTAATGGATTTTCGGAATACAAAGGTTCAAGCATATTATGAATTAATATCTCAAATTCATTAGATGTCTTTATGTTGTAAGTGCAAACTTTTGGTTGTACTAACATTGGAATTTTTATATTTTCTATCAAAGTTATGGGATTATCACCACGCTGTGCTGCTGGTAAATAATGGGCTACAATTGATGCAGGTAAAGGTACTCTTGGAATCAGGGCTCCATCAAATTCGAAGTAGTGTTTCTCAAAAGGCGGAAAACGACGAAGATTGCCCATTCCAAGAATGCAATCAACGCCAAATTCTTTTGGAAGTAAAGCGAAATCAAAATTATAAATTTTGTTGTTTCCATGTATATCAGGCATTTGTACCTTAAGTTTTTTTACTTTGTGATTTACAGGGACTTGTCTTCCCATAAAATCGTTTAGCATACCTTTTTTGTCTAAAGGTACCCAAAATTGTTGGGGAATAAATATTTCTTGTAATACGTTAGCTTCTGCACCAGAATCTAGTAAAGCGTGTATTGTGAATTCCTAGTAATCAGGAATACATATTGTTAATGGAAGGTATATATGTAATTGAGCTTTCTTTTTAAGATCAAGATGTCTAATCATAATGCTTTATATTTTCAGAGGGAACCTTTAATACCATTCAGTTAGGTTCTTGTTCTTTTTGCTTATCAAGTATCCTTATGGTTTTTCCTTCCATTGGGTCAGATTTTCTAAAACTCATACGATTATTTATTCCTCTTAGAATGTCAGATGTTAGTTCAACTTCAGATAGAGATAGCGACCTTCTTGGTCTATCTGATATCGAATCTTCTTCATTCTTTCTTACTATAGTGGAAATAGTATTTCCTGAAGCAACAAAATACTCTGTAGGCATTTGTACTTTTGGTTTAAGAGATTTTATGAAAACTTGAATTTCATTATCAAATTTTAAGTGTCTCATATCTACTAGTCTAGGTTGAATTGTTTTTCCTATTCCAACCTCGAATAATTTTACAAATTGTTTCGGAGTAATAGATTTAAATGTAGCTGTATCATTTAAAGCCATACAATGTTCCCATTGAATTCCTAAAACCTTAGATCCTGCTAATAGTTCAATATTCTGCAAATTTATTGATAAAGTACATGCTTTCTCGATATTTTTATCTTCAAGGCTTATACAAAAATCAGGATGTATATTTACTCCAAATAATCTATTTGCTAAATTAGATTTAGCTCCTCCTATAATACTATTTAGAGGACTGTTAATTATTCTTTTATCCATGCATACTATCATAATAGGAGTATCTATTCCAGATCTAAATAGAGCTGTAATTTTTAATTGTATAAATCCTATATGCAAATATTTCATCTTAGGATATTTAGTTTTTAATTTTTCTATTTTGTTTTTGTTAAGAAGACTTATAGAAGTAAAATCTTCATCTTCTTTTAGCTCAACATTTCCTTGCATTCGTTCAAATACATAAGTATGTTGATTAAGGAATCTGGATTTAAGCGTTATAGGTTTATAAATTTCTCTTTTATTTTATTTTGGAATTGCTTCTTTTAATTTTTTCAGATCTTCATCTGTAATAATAAATTGTTCTCCTTCATAATCTTGAATTTGTGAGTCCGATGTTTCTTCAGATGAAATTGTATTCATGTATATTCTATATTCACTATATGTTTCAGTTTCATTATTTCGTGAAGAATGAGATGTAGAGCCACCCAATGGGGTGAGTGTATCACAGTCATATATTTCTTCTTTTATAATCGGAAGATCTTCATATTTATGAATGACTAAAAGTCCAATTGGGTCTCCTTGATCTATAATATAATCTTTATTTTCCAAACTACTGCTTTTGAATAATATAGTAGCATTATTTTTTGAAAGAGGTTCAATTAAACCATGTGTTATAAAAATATTTTCTTTTGTATGTTTAGGAATATTATATATTTTTCCATAATATCCCAAAGGAATTTTTATTAATAAGTCCAAAAAGACTTCTGTAGTATAATATCTTCTTAAAGCAGTGTTTTTTGCCGCATATAAAGTATATCCAGGAGAGTTTATTCTCTCCTTTTTAGGGAGGATTGCGTATGGTGTTAATGGTATTATTTTTATTTGATTATGTGTTTGATTTATAGTTATCATGTTGACTTTGAAGTTGTCAAAATCATCAATGATGTCATCAATTTCTTCAGTAGTATCTGAATAAAATGATTCAATTTCATATATAGAAGAATTAGCATCACTTGATATATCTTCAATAGTGCCAACATGAATACCGTATTCTTCAATATTTGATATTATAATATTTTTAACATTTGCAGGGCATTCATTAGCATAATGTCCTTCTTGATTGCATTTAAAACATTTGCAACCCTTTTTAAAGTTTTTCTTTTTAATAAATTTTTTCTTTGAAAATTTATTATTTTTATGACATTTTTTCTTATATTCGGGTTTCCATTTTTTTCGAGTAATTTTGTATTTAGGTTTCCTTTTTCTATTAAAGTTATTGAACCGCTTTTCATATTTAGGTTGACATCCAAACTGTGCATTAATGTCTTCTGAGTATTTTGAACAGCAATTAAATCCTAGTTTAGAATGTTTGATTTTATTTTTCATTTCTTTTTGAGCATTAGTCTGTTCGCAAACTCTTTCCATTGTTTCCATGCATGCCTTCTTTAAGAGGCCTGTGGCATGATTTTCGTCAGTATTACTTTGTCTTAGAAAGTTATATCTTTCTTGGATCATATTATTCCACGGATATGGTACTTTTGTAAAAAAGCCTTTAATCCAAAAGATCTTTTGATCAAAATTCTTTAAATGAAAAAGTAATCCAATATACTTGGCTGTAAATTCTTCTAACATACAAATATCACATAAAGTTATCTTTAGTAATTGTTTTTCATAGTCAATGTCATCAAGAAAAGTTTCTCCAGTAAAATCTGCAATTAATAGCTTACATAAATCTCCTAGAGCATCTTGTTTATTTGGATTATTTTTAATAGCCTGTAATTGAGTTGAATTTGTTTGTTCTAAATTTATTAACCAAGCTAAAGCATCTCCTTCCCAATAACTTGTTGCATAGTTTATAAATTCTGGAATATTTAATTGGGGAGGTAATACATATATAGTTCCGGAAATATGTTGAAGCCAAGTTAGTATATACCTTCGAATCTTTTTATGCGGAATTTTACCGATATTGAAAGTAAGAGTATCTTTTGGTTGATCATTGTGAAAGTTCTTTAAGCGTTTCCGAGAAGAATGATACTTAATCCAATCAGATCTAGTACCATGTCTTAGCATTTGTGGATAGGGATCCTCAGCAGTGTTTTCATATGTATTTTCATCCTGTTCTCCCATTACTATATCTGGGTTTGGTACATCAACCCTAGACGCTCCTTCAGGTGCGGAAAGCATCATTGTTGATCTTCTGGATTCTGCTCCGTTTGTGTTTATTTTGAAAATAATTTTATCTGAAGTGTCAGTTAAATCATATGACTCTATGGAGTCTTCAGATTCATGTTCAGAATCTTCACCAGAAGAAGTTTCTACTTTTTTCTTGAAATAATTTATTGCAACTGAATGTTGTTCATAATATGAATAAAGTTCAGCACTTTCTATTTCTCCGTTTAATTCCTTTTCTTGAAGCTTTAGAAAATCCTGATAGTAAGTTTGATTTATTTCATTAACATCAATTTTATTCTTTTCTTCTGATGTATATTTTACCATCCTAATTCTGTTTAACCAATGAATTTTTGACATATTCTGTCCAAACCCTCCATTAAGAGTTTGTTTATACAACTTGTGTTTTAACTCTTTCATGTCTGTTTTTATTTCTTGAAGTAAATCCACTATTTAATTTTTAATACCATTTTCGGGATTCTCATGGGTAGGTATATGAATTATATGGTCATATAATTCAGAGTCCACATTGAAATGACATTTATGTTTGTCGGGAACAATAAGCATATTTTTATCCATTTAGAAAAGCCTTTCGAACATAATTGAGTTATAATTTTTCAGAATTTTCTATATAAAATCTTTGTAACAATAAACGCTTAATCCTTACTTTTAGCAAAATTAGTTTTGACCCTAATTTAAGCGGCTAGACACGATACCCCAATTCACTTTTATAACAAACCGTGGATTTATGGTTGGGTTAAGCCTCGAACGAAGATAACCACAAGCTTATATCGTCGCTTCACCTAATTAGAGCACATCTATGGTTCGTTTCCTACACCTTGCGTAATAATTTTACTAGAAGGTTCAGATTATGGTTTATAATTTTCAAAGAAATATTTATATAGAAAAACTTATACTTATAACCTAATTATGTCCAAAAGAATATGTTTAAGCTGACATATCTGGAAAATGTTCAGAAAACACTGTAGCAAAGTTCGTACTGTAGCAAATAGTAATTTTTTTCTTTTTCTCTCTCTTTTTTTTTACTAAATAATAACTGATACGAAAATTAGAAAAATAAAATCAATGAATCATACCTACTAGCATCCAGGCTCTGATACCAGATTGGAGCAAGAACTTAGAACACCAGATTGAAGCAGATAGAACAGAGATCAAACTTCCACTTAATATTATTACAAACAGATACAACTTACTATTATTACAAAGCACTCGGAATTAAAAGATAATTATTACAGAGAAACTGAGAATATAAATTTTTTTTTCGAACCCCCCTCTTCTGATTTCTTATGCTCCTTTTATACTTGAGTTCTCTGCTTCCCCCTAGTAGTAGGTTTAACACGTCTCCTTTTGTAGGGTCCATCAGTTGATTTTTAAAAGAGGAGGTGTCCTCAACTATTTGCTACGTGTCTAGAACTTTTGGATATGTGTCCCTGTCTAAAACAGTAGGATAATGTAAAGGTAGGATAACGTGTCTGAAAAGGTAATAATGTGTCGGTAGAGTTGGGTAATTGATTGAGAAAGTGGTTTTAGGTCCACCATGCTTCTGATTAGTCTTGTAGGTCAAGGTTGGCCATTGATTCGTCATCAAACGGGTATGTGCCTAAAGTATCTCTCATTACAGAATCTTGTCTGCTTCTTTCTTTCTCGACTTGTTCTTCAAAATATAGTTCTTGAGCCATTGTTCCTATTGGTCCAACACCGAGAGTGTCTAGAAACCTTTGAACTTTGATGATTCTTTCTGTAGACGGCTCGAATTTAGACAAATAGTCGAACACTAGAACTGTCTTTCCTTCAGTAACTGAGTGTGCCCCAATTTCTGCTTTGTTAATAGCTTCAGTGAAGAATTCTTCAGCAGCTTTGATTCTTTCTTCACTTTCGTTGAAATCCTTTCTGCAAAATTTAATTGTATCGTATTGTGGGCTATCTACAACCCTATGGATTTCCCATAATTGAATGGAGGGGAATAGACGAATATACTGCCTTTCTTCCCAAATGCTCCATACTGGGAACATGAACATAGTAAAAAACCTGCTTGAGTACTTAGCAAGCTTCTCTTTGCATATATCTGGAATACAATCTGCATATTCTTCAGGGTGGCTTGTATTGAGATAGATTTCATGAACTAAACCCTTTCTAATATGCCTTTTGTATCTTTGAATTTCTGAAAAGCATGCGAGTAATCTTGGTCTTCTATTGTTGTTAAGTATCAACTCTTCTTTTTCTAAAAGAGTTATTAGTTCAGTGTCTTCTAGTTGTTTGAAGAACAACAGAAATTGGTTTTCTTCAATTAGTTGTTGCTGGTACAAGGATATCATGTCTTGTACTGTCATTTCAGCCTCGAGTTCTTTAGTTTTTATATTATCAATTCCGTAGAGTTTAAGTAATTCAAGAAAATCTTGAATTCTCAAATTCACAGTACTGTCATTTTAGTTTTTGGATTAGAAATGAAAGAATCTAATCCAGGTCTGTATGAAAACTTTAATGGTTGCTTTAGAGCAATACAGTCATCTGACCATAGAGCTGCAAATTACTGGTTAACACAACTAGAGAAAAAATATTTGGGATTAAAAGGTACAATATCCCAAAAAGATAAAAAAAATCAAGACACACAAAGGATAGTACAAAGACTATCTTTATACTCTAATACTTCCAGGTCGGAGGCACTAAATTCAAGATTTTCTTGTGAATTTGAGAATTCAAGACTAAACCTCAGATCTTGTGAATTTGAGAATTCAAGATTTTCTTGAATTACTTAAACTCTACGGAATTGATAATACAAAAACTAAAGAACTCGAGGCTGAAATGACAGTACAAGACATGATATCCTTGTACCAGCAACAACTAATTGAAGAAAACCAATTTCTGTTGTTCTTCAAACAACTAGAAGACACTGAACTAATAACTCTTTTAGAAAAAGAAGAGTTAATACTTAACAACAATAGAAGACCAAGATTACTCGCATGCTTTTCAGAAATTCAAAGATACAAAAGGCATATTAGAAAGGGTTTAGTTCATGAAATCTATCTCAATACAAGCCACCCTGAAGAATATGCAGATTGTATTCCAGATATGTGCAAAGAGAAGCTTGCTAAGTACTCAAGCAGGTTTTTTACTATGTTCATGTTCCGAGTATGGAGCATTTGGGAAGAAAGGCAGTATATTCGTCTATTCCCCTCCATTCAATTATGGGAAATCCATATGGTTGTAGATAGCCCGCAATACGATACAATTAAATTTTGCAGAAAGGATTTCAACAAAAGTGAAGAAAGAATCAAAGCTGCTGAAGAATTCTTCATTGAAGCTATTAACGAAGCAGAAATTGGGGCACACTCAGTTACTGAAGGAAAGACAGTTCTAGTGTTCGACTATTTGTCTGAATTCGAGCCGTCTATAGACAGAATCATCAAAGTACAAAGGTTTCTAGACACTCTCAGTGTTGGACCAATAGGAACAATGGCTCAAGAACTATATTTTGAAGAACAAGTCGAGAAAGAATGTAACGAACTGGGATTTTCGACTCCGAAAATCAACATCAAACTATCATGTTGACCATTCAGACATCGAACATTCCAGATCATTAATAGAAAGAAGTTAGAGGGTGAGAATAGATAAGATAGAAATATTAGAATAGAAGAAGAAGAAACACCATAACACAGAGTCTCACATCGCAGCGGAACAAAATATAATACAGAAATAAATTTTTATTGAGAGCTTTAAAAATACTTACAGTATCAGAGTACATCACACAATGGGACAGTTATAATGGTCTGTTCCCATATACAACACACAGCGGAATAGTAGCTATATAATATCATACGTCTAAACATCTCCAGCTCGTCTCTGGACTTCACAGCATTCGATAACCTGAACCTGTACACTTCGGGCTAACCCGAGCATTTACAAAACACCGGGTCTGGCTGGTGAACCAGAGTGAGATAAACTCGCACAGTATTAAGGGTAAATTATCCAATCATGATTTTAAAGTTCAAAATCTTTTCAAAGAAAAGGATAATCGTAAGACCAAATCCACACATAAACATGGACGGTTTTTACCTTACGATAACCCAAACAGTTTTGAAATCAATATCTTGTCTGATATTATAATAATGTCTAAATACAAGTAAATATCAATCTAGTGGAACGCTTGCATCTCACGCTCCACATATATAGTATACAAACAAAAACTGCGGGCGTTTATTGGAGATTGGATTCCGACTATGACAAGGTATGGGACCACCTGCCCATAGTGTATCTCTAGAGACGAATACACTGGGTTCAACAAGAACGTCTTGCAACCCGGCCCTCACATGACCGACCACTCATTTCGCTTGAGTGTATCGAATGTATATCACCGACGGTTGGGATCAGCAACCGTCTACCCGAAAAGGGACAGCATCGAAACATAGATTAAAGAAGCAAATAGGATTTTCTCTAGATAGGTGATCATACACCCTAATGGGAGCGACCCACATAGCCATGCTGCCTGCCCGATTTTTGTCATTTCCCGGTTGATGAGGCTTGAGGTCAGAATAACTTCTGAACATCTGGTCGTCATTCACTTTGGATGCCACATCATCAGATCCGTCAGATATCACTAATTGACGACCCCAAAAATACTCTAGCTGGAAGCTAAGAGAGCGGCAATTCTCCACCAACAACTGTAGCACGTTTGAAGAAATCAATGTACGTGATCCTTTGAAAATACTCTGTCAGACATCCGTCCATACAAGTCATCCAGGAACAGGATGAACCGAAGGTACTCTCCCACCGCATCCATATAGGAATCACCCCACGGATCGGTAGCGAGAAGTCCTTGTAACCCGTAGATTCCAACCACGACAGAATCACAGCTTATCTCTGCTTGCCAGGCAGAGAAAATTAGTGGTTCTTCCGTTTATGAAAACCCACGGTCTTCAATGATCCATCTTGAACCTCTTCTGAGATCTTCACGTATTTGTTGGTCGGAATGGTTTTCGAATATAAATTCGATCCCGGTCTTTCCGTACCAACACTCGTATGAGTCAGATTTGATAGTCGGTGTTTTAACTATCAAAATATACAGTGTTTCAATCATGACACTCCAATGAGTTCACTGGTTAAGTATTCAGCATCACCTGGCCTTTTAACACTTGATTTACTTTGTTAAATCAAAACTTCTAACTCTGTTAAAACAGATTCATTTGAATTCGACTTTGGATATATAACCCACTCCTTTACCCAAATCCACTTTTACTAATCTCCTTTCAAAACTATTCGACCATTTTCCCACTTTGAAATCTCATTTCAAATCCTCCTTTTTACTTGATCTTGTTTTCAAGTAACGTTAGTATAAAAATTAACGCCTTAACACGTTAAACCTCATTTACACGACCCTGGTTTATATAAACCCTTTCCCTTAATTCAAATAATTAAGCAATACTTAAATTTAAGTTATCATCTTCGCTTGAAATCCACTTTATAACATCGTTATAAAAATTTGAGCTTTAAATATACAACCCGCCCATAAATTCCTTTCACCATCCAATTGGATTACATTTCTCTTTGATTACTTTTCAAAAGTAATCTTCTAAATTCTTATTAAAACAATAATTTTCTTCACTCATTAACTACTTCAGTAGTTAATTTCTTTATTTACTAAAATAAATAGAAAATCTTTTATAAAGATCTTGTTTAAAGTTAAAACAATATTCTTTAACTATTCCATTTTGAAAAATCAAAACAAACTGATTTGATAGTCGATTCTAATTAAAACAGTCGATTTTATCAACTCAAAACTCGATTATCTCGTTAACCGTTTCTAATTAACCCTCGCTTTAAATTAATTAAAAATATAATTAATTTGAATAAATTCCATTAATGGTTTTCTTTACAAAACAATTAACAAAGTTAACCGTTCGATTCATTTCTTATCTTCATACTTGAAAATCTGATTAACATCAGCATATACTTTATAAAATAAACCAACCATAAATCAAGGTCTTAAATAAATAAAATATTTATTTAATTCCCTTTTATACTTTATTCAAAATAATATATTTCAAGATCTAAGTCCAGTTATAAAATAAAATTTATAACTTCATTTTTATCGACTCACCTAACGGTGAATCCATATCTATAAACCGATTGATTTTATAGGCCATACGCTGCCAAATACTAAACCAATACCGCCCATTGGTTTAAACAACACACAGGTTAACTTTCGGTAAATGATCACAAACTAATCAATCACGAATCATGACAGGTCATATATGATAATATGAAAATAATAATGTATTTGAGGGATCCGGTTGGGTCCCTCTAACCTGTTCTTGCCTGTATTCAAAACGGTTATCACAAACCAGATCATTCAGTTTTGTTTAACTGATAACACTACATAGCAACCATTCAACATCAACTGCAAGCAATTCAAACAGTTCAACAATTTAAAACACGTTTATAAATAAACGTGACCAACCAAGGTAAATTACCTTTATTGGAACCAATAATTAAAAGTAACGATCCGGTATTTCACTGAAATTAAACACAGTTTAATTTCATCAGTTAAACCAACAAACAAATGTATAACTAGCAAAGGCAACCATCAACAAGCAGAGCACACAAAATAAAAACCCAATTTATATAAAATATAAATGGGAAAAACTGAGTGAGTTTAACTCACCTTGATCAGATTTGCTGAAGTGGTTCATTTCAGTTAAATTAAGTCAGCGTTCAGTTTAACTGAAAATTTCAACTGCTTTCAACTTCGTTTAAACAAGCTTCGTCGGTTTGCGCTCGTTGACACAGATCAACCGTCACTGGTTCCGTCCAATTCCGTTACTGTATGACCAAATTATGAATTAAATATGGTATTCAAAATAATATTCATTAATACTTAAAAAAAATAAGTCAATTTCCTAATCTAAATTTCGTGAATCAATTTAATTTGTCACGTTTCACTTTTAAGTTAAACTTAGGCTTATGAAATGTTGGGTAGGCAAACATGTACCACATAGGCCCCATATAAGGGTAACAGCTTAATTTAAATATTTACTACCTACCTTAAATCTTGCGTTTTAACCTTTATTAGGCATATTAAATTTAATTAAATCAGGCCACGTTACTTACCAGTTAAGCCCATCAATGTATATCATCCCCTCCAATTATATACGCATCATGCCCCTCATTCTTTGTACCACGCCTCTAGCAAGTGCCACCCACCGTGCATTCACTGACTCCACGCAACTTCATCAAGCATCTCCCCATCCACCGCCAAACTTGCCTGCATCATTTTATTTTCCATTAAAACCGACAAATTCTTCACAGTCCATGCATGAACAGTGCTGAAGCACTTCCCATTCTTATGAACTACACAAACAGCCGCACCCAAGCTCCTGCTGATCCAACCTCCTGATCATCAAACGCATGCTAACCTCGTCACCATTCTGTTCCTGCCACACAGCTCCTCTTTCTCACTGCGACTGCTCCAAACCCCTTCACCCCGACGCCATGCTCAGACCACCGAGCCACCATCAGGACTCATCCGAACCACTTCATGAATACTTGTCTTCCTTTCCACATCCTTTTTGAATTCCTCACGTTAAACCAAAATACCCCACCATCAAACAGCCAACCTCCCCTGCTACACATATATTCGAACCCATCTTTCTTCAACTGAACCCCACACAAACAGTTCGCCGCCCTCTTCTTGAACCACCCAGCACCATATGTAATCGAACCCAGATGCCTCGCAGTTTATATTTGTTTCTTTCTGTTTTTCTTTAGATTTGTGATGCCATTTTTATGGCTTATGCTTTCCTTTCTAAAGACAAGTACCCATATATATAGTTGGGGAACCTTGAGGCTGAAGTAACGGTTGGATAGGGACAAGGTCAATTCACGTGGCAGGTGATAGCATGTGGATACAGTTGAGCAATAGGGTGGTTTTGCAGATGGTAGACGTGGTGATTTGAAAGCATTGGAGACTGGAAAACTTGAAGTCGAAGGAGTAGGGTTTCAAATGGGCCTGAATCGAGTTGTTATATCAACAGAAAAGAAAGGGAAGGCATGCATGAAGAAATTCTCAGGCACATGGGTGAAGACAACTACTTTACATAATTTTGCATGTGCCTCTCCTGATTCGAGATGAAATGCTACGGAGGTTGTAGCATTAGGGAGTACGTTTAGGCACTGTTTCCACGTTTGTCTGCGGCATTGAAATTGACAGGAAAATATATTGTGTAGGTTAGACAGTAGAGTGCGGTTGTGTATAAGCTATATGTATCTTGTCTGTACTAACAAAATATATATGGTTTTGCGTTCATATTGGTCTGCCTGTCATGTTCTTTCATTTCACTGGCTGGTTGATGGTCTAGGCATGTGCAAAATCTGTAGTGTTATGTCTGCACTGATGGGATTAAATATAGGGTATGAAATATTATATTATATTATAAATTGAAACATCGTGAAGTAACGCGTAAAAGTGACCACAATCGACTTCTGTCTACTGATAAAAAAGCTAGTCTTGATGTAAAAAGATATTCCAGACCCAATGGGACAAGTTTCGTCGAATTCCGAGGTCGTTTGGAAAATTTTCCTTTAAAAACCAGAAATAAACACGCGTTTAATTTTTCCACGGTCACCAGATAAATCGAATCAACTTGAAACCTTGATATCTTACAATAACTTTTCGATACGAACCCAACGGCACTAGTTTCGTCGCATTCTGAGACCGTTTGCCCGACAGGCTGTTTTTACCCCGAACCGCCCTTCCCTTTTTAACGCCAAATTTCTCGATCTCTAAAAATAACAAACTATATATCTATCCTGACTCTAATCGATGATACGAACTCAACGGAACTGGTTCCGCGGCCTAATTCGATCGTCTGCTCAAGTTACTCCCAAATACTCCTTATATTTATTTGAATGCGAGCTATAGAATTTGAACGGGCGTTTACGGTTGCTGTGGTCACATACGACATCTGTTTTGCCACGCGGTTTGATTTTCTGACAATAATTTGACGATACGGTTCCAATGAAACTAATTTCGTCGAAAACTGAGTTTGTTTGCAAAATGGCCATTTTAGAGGTCGATAGCGAATTCCACAGCGTTTTCCCCAAAATTTGTTTTAGCCATAACTCGCAATCTATAACACGGAATCTAGATTTTTCTCTTTCATATGAAAGCTATCGTCAGCACGCTCCCAGCATTTCTTGTTTCACAGAGATCCGACTTATATCGTACTCTGTATATCCAGTTGAAGTTAAAACTCGAATTTATGAACTACAGCGCTATTTTTCAAGCTCTATTTATAATTATATAAATATATAACGTCGAACTTTGTTTAAATAGCGAATTAGATATTAATTCCATCGATATTCCAAATATTAAATAAATTAAATTACATATTCGAGTGCCAAAAACACGGGTCGTTACAAAGAAAGAAGCAGACAAGATTCTGTAATGAGAGATACTTTAGGCACGTACCCGTTTGATGACGAATCAATGGCCAACCTTGACCTACAAGACTAATCAGAAGCATGGTGGACCTAAAACCACTTTCTTAATCAATTACCCAACTCTACCGACACATTATTACCTTTTCAGACACGTTATCCTACCTTTACATTATCCTACTGTTTTAGATAGGGACACATATCCAAAAGTTCTAGACACGTAGCAAATAATTGAGGACACCTCCTCTTTTAAAAATCAACTGATGGATCCTAAAAAAGGAGACGTGTTAAACCTACTACTAGGGGGAAGCAGAGAACTCAAGTATAAAAGGAGCATAAGAAATCAGAAGAGGGGGGTTCGAAAAAGAAAAAAAATATTCTCAGTTTCTTTGTAATAATTATCTTTTAATTCCGAGTGCTTTGTAATAATAGTAAGTTGTATCTGTTTGTAATAATATTAAGTGGAATTTTGATCTCTGTTCTATCTGCTTCAATCTGGTGTTCTAAGTTCTTGCTCCAATCTGGTATCAGAGCCTGGATGCTAGTAGGTATGATTCATTTATTTTATTTTTCTAATTTTCGTATCAGTTATTATTTAGTAAAAAAAAAAGAGAGAAAAAGAAAAAAGTTACTATTTGCTACAGTACGAACTTTGCTACAGTGTTTTCTGAACATTTTCCAGATATGTCAGCTTAAACATATTCTTTTGGACATAATTATAAGTATAAGTTTTTCTATATAAATATTTCTTTGAAAATTATAAATCATAATCTGAACCTTCTAGTAAAATTATTACGCAAGGTGTAGGAAACGAACCATTGCTGTGCTCTAATTAGGTGAAGCGACGATATAAGCTTGTGGTTATCTTAGTTCGAGGCTTAACCTAACCATAAATCCACGGTTTGTTATAAAACTGAATTGGGGTATCGTGTCTAGCCGCTTAAATTAGGGTCAAAACTAATTTTGCTAAAAGTAAGGATTAAGCGTTTATTGTTACAAAGATTTTATATAGAAAATTCTGAAAACTTATAACTCAATTATGTTCGAAAGGCTTTTCTAAATGGATAAAAATATGCTTATTGTTCCCGACAAACATAAATGTCATTTCAATGTGGACTCTGAATTATATGACCATATAATTCATCTACCTACCCATGAGAATCCCGAAAATGGTATTCAAAATTTAATAGTGGATTTACTTCAAGAAATAAAAACAGACATGAAAGAGTTAAAACACAAGTTGTATAAACAAACTCTTAATGGAGGGTTTGGACAGAATATGTCAAAAATTCATTGGTTAAACAGAATTAGGATGGTAAAATATACGTCAGAAGAAAAGAATAAAATTGATGTTAATGAAATAAATCAAACTTACTATCAGGATTTTCTAAAGCTTCAAGAAAAGGAATTAAACGGAGAAATAGAAAGTGCTGCACTTTATTCATATTATGAACAACATTCAGCTACAATAAATTATTTCAAGAAAAAAGAAGAAACTTCTTCTGGTGAAGATTCTAAACATGAATCTGAAGACTCCATAGAGTCATATGATTTAACTGACACTTCAGATAAAATTATTTTCAAAATAAACACAAACGGAGCAGAATCCAGTCGATCAACAATGATGCTTCCCGCACCTGAAGGAGCGTCTAGGGTTGATGTACCAAACCCAGATATAGTAATGGGAGAACAGGATGAAAATACATATGAAAACACTGCTGAGGATCCCTATCCACAAATGCTAAGACATGGTACTAGATCTGATTGGATTAAGTATCATTCTTCTCGGAAACGCTTAAAGAACTTTTACAATGATCAACCAAAAGATACTCTTACTTTCAATATCGATAAAATTCCGCATAAAAAGATTCGAAAGTATATACTAACTTGGCTTCAACATATTTCCGGAACTATATATTTATTACCTCCCCAATTAAATATTCCAGAATTTATAAACTATGCAACAAGTTATTGGGAAGGAGATGCTTTAGCTTGGTTAATAAATTTAGAACAAACAAATTCAACTCAATTACAGGCTATTAAAAATAATCCAAATAAACAAGATGCTCTAGGAGATTTATGTAAGCTATTACTTGCAGATTTTACTGGAGAAACTTTTCTTGATGACCTTGACTATGAAAAACAATTACTAAAGATAACTTTATGTGATATTTGTATGTTAGAAGAATTTACAGCCAAGTATATTGGATTACTTTTTCATTTAAAGAATTTTGATCAAAAGATCTTTTGGATTAAAGGCTTTTTTACAAAAGTACCATATCCATGGAATAATATGATCCAAGAAAGATATAACTTTCTAAGACAAAGTAATACTGACGAAAATCAAGCCACAGGCCTCTTAAAGAAGGCATGCATGGAAACAATGGAAAGAGTTTGCGAACAGACTAATGCTAAAAAAGAAATGAAAAATAAAATCAAACATTCTAAACTAGGATTTAATTGCTGTTCAAAATACTCAGAAGACATTAATGCACAGTTTGGATGTCAACCTAAATATGAAAAGCGGTTCAATAACTTTAATAGAAAAAGGAAACCTAAATACAAAATTACTCGAAAAAAATGGAAACCCGAATATAAGAAAAAATTTCATAGAAATAATAAATTGTCAAAGAAAAAATTTATTAAAAAGAAAAACTTTAAAAAGGGTTGCAAATGTTTTAAATGCAATCAAGAAGGACATTATGCTAATGAATGCCCTGCAAATGTTAAAAATATTATAATATCAAATATTGAAGAATACGGTATTCATGTTGGCACTATTGAAGATATATCAAGTGATGCTAATTCTTCTATATATGAAATTGAATCATTTTATTCAGATACTACTGAAGAAATTGATGACATCATTGATGATTTTGACAACTTCAAAGTCAACATGATAACTATAAATCAAACACATAATCAAATAAAAATAATACCATTAACACCATACGCAATCCTCCCTAAAAAGGAGAGAATAAACTCTCCTGGATATATTTTATATGCGGCAAAAAACACAGCTTTAAGAAGATATTATACTACAGAAGTCTTTTTGGACTTATTAACAAAAATTCCTTTGGGATATTATGGAAAAATATATAATATTCCTAAACATACAAAAGAAAATATTTTTATAACACATGGTTTAATTGAACCTCTTTCAAAAAATAATGCTACTATATTATTCAAAAGCACTAGTTTGGAAAATAAAGATTATATTATAGATCAAGGAGACCCAATTGGACTTTTAGTCATTCATAAATATGAAGATCTTCCGATTATAAAAGAAGAAATATATGACTGTGATACACTCACCCCATTGGGTGGCTCTACATCTCATTCTTCACGAAATAATGAAACTGAAACATATCGTGAATATAGAATATACATGAATACAATTTCATTTGAAGAAACATCGGACTCACAAATTCAAGATTGTGAAGGAGAACAATTTATTATTACAGATGAAGATCTGGAAAAATTAAAAGAAGCAATTCCAAAATCAGATAAAAGAGAAATTTATAAACCTATAACGCTTAAATCCAGATTCCTTAATCAACATACTTATGTATTTGAACGAATGCAAGGAAATGTTGAGCTAAAAGGAGATGAAGATTTTACTTCTATAAGTCTTCTTAACAAAAACAAAATAGAAAAATTAAAAACTAAATATCCTAAGATGAAATATTTGCATATAGGATTAATACAATTAAAAATTACAGCTCTATTTAGATCTGGAATAGATACTCCTATTATGATAGTATGCATGGATGAAAGAATAATTAAACAGTCCTCTAAATAGTATTATAGGAGGAGCTAAATCTAATTTAGCAAATAGATTATTTGGAGTAAATATACATCCTGATTTTTGTATAAGCCTTGAAGATAAAAATATCGAGAAAGCATGTACTTTATCAATAAATTTGCAGAATATTGAACTATTAGCAGGATCTAAGGTTTTAGGAATTCAATGGGAACATTGTATGGCTTTAAATGATACAGCTACATTTAAATCTATTACTCCGAAACAATTTGTAAAATTATTCGAGGTTGGAATGGGAAAAACAATTCAACCTAGACTAGTAGATATGAGACACTTAAAATTTGATAATGAAATTCCAGTTTTCATAAAATCTCTTAAACCAAAAGTACAAATGCCTACAGAGTATTTTGTTGCTTCAGGAAATACTATTTCCACTATAGTAAGAAAGAATGAAGAAGATTCGATATCAGATAGACCAAGAAGGTCGCTATCTCTATCTGAAGTTGAACTAACATCTGACATTCTAAGAGGAATAAATAATCGTATGAGTTTTAGAAAATCTGACCCAATGGAAGGAAAAACCATAAGGATACTTGATAAGCAAAAAGAACAAGAACCTAACCGAATGGTAATAAAGGTTCCCTCTGAAAATATAAAGCATTACGATTAGACATCTTGATCTTAAAAAGAAAGCTCAATTACATATATACCTTCCATTAACAATATGTATTCCTGATTACCTGGAATTAACAATACACGCTTTACTAGATTCTAGTGCAGAAGCTAGTCTATTACAAGAAATATTTATTCCCCAACAATTTTGGGTACCTTTAGACAAAAAAGGTATGCTAAACGATTTTATGGGAAGACAAGTCCCTGTAAATCACAAAGTAAAAAAACTTAAGGTACAAATGCCTGATATACATGGAAACAATAAAATTTATAATTTTGATTTCGCTTTACTTCCAAAAGAATTTAGCGTTGATTGCATTCTTGGAATGGACAATCTTCGTCGTTTTCCGCCTTTTGATAAACACTACTTTGAATTTGATGGAGCCCTGATTCCAAGAGTACCTTTACCTGCATCAATTGCAGCCCATTATTTACCAGCAGCACAGCGTGGTGATAATCCCATAACTTTGTTAGAAAATATAAAAATTCCAATGTTAGTACAACCAAAAGTTTGCACTTACAACATAAAGACATCTAATGAATTTGAGACATTAATTCATAATATGCTTGAACCTTTGTATTCCGAAAATCCATTAAAATGGTTTGATAAAGCACCAAGGTATTGCAAAATTGAATTAATGGAACAATATAAAGATGTCAAAGTTCGGGTAAACAACATTATGGTCTCACCTACGGATAAAGAAGAATTTGCAAAACAAATAAAGGATCTTCTGGATTTAAAGCTTATACAAAAGAGCTTTAGTACTCATTCATCTCCAGCATTCTTAGTTAGGAATCATGCTGAGATAAAAAGAGGAAAAGCGAGAATGGTAATAAATTACAGAAAACTTAATAGTCATACCAAATTTGATGGGTATTTTATTCCATCTGCTGAACATTTAACCAAGCAAATCTAAGGAGCAAAATATTATAGTAAATTTGACGCTAAATCTGGATTTTGGCAATTAAAACTTTCTGATAAACAATCTATTGAGTTAACAGCATTTAGTTGTCCTCAAGGACATTTTGAATGGCTAGTTATGCCTTTTGGATTAAAAAATGCACCTCAAGTATTCCAAAAATGGATGAATTCTATGTTTGGACATTTACCTTTTACGCTTGTGTATATAGATGACATTTTAGTTTTTTCTAATAGTGCTGAAGAACATAAAGAACATCTTTTAGTAGTAGTCCAAATCCTATTACAAAATGGTGTTATACTTAGCCCTAAAAAGATAGAATTGTTTAAAAAAGAAATTGATTTTCTTGGAAAGAAAATCAAAAATGGACAAATTGAACTTCAACAACATATATACACTAAAATAAAAGATTTTCCTAATACTTTTAAAACTTTAAAAGAACTTCAAAGTTTTTTAGGATTATTAAACTATGGTAGAAAATTTATTCCTAATCTATCAGCAATAACACAAAATTTGCAAAAAAAGCTTAATGAAGAACAGGCTAAATATAAACAACAAAGTGGAGAACAACCAAGAAAATGGAATACAGATAAAATTAGTATTTCTTTAAACTCTAAAGAAGAAGAAGAAATAAAAAAGATAAAAGAACTAATTAAGGATAAAAAAATCCTTTATTTCCCTTCTGAAGAAGAACTCCTTACATTTCAAACTGATGCTTCTGACAATTATTGGGCAGGAGTATTAATTGCAAAACAGAAAGAGGTTGTAGCATACTCTTCTGGGAGATTTAACAGAACTCAACTCAAATATGCTACTTATGACAAAGAATTACTAGCTATCAAAATAGCAATCAAAAGTTTAAAAATTTACCTTTTGCATAGGCAATTTATAATCGAAACAGATAATAAGTCTGTTGCTCAGTTTTTAAAAAGAAAAACTGTTAATAACCCTGAAGAAAACCTTAGAAGAATAAGACTAGCAATGTATTTAGAAATCTATAATTATGATGTTAAATATATTCCTGGCTATACTAATTTTGCAGCCGATCTTCTTACTAGATTATGAGATGGACGAAGAAGACCTTAAAATGATAAAAGAATTGCTAGAAAACATGAAAAGACAAGAAAATTTTCAGCAAATCAAGTCCTCATAAAAGGCAAAATCTGGAGAAGCTTCTTGAATGTGGACTCTGAATTGATGGAAGTTATTGAAAGGCTTTTCTAAATGGATAAAAATATGCTTATTGTTCCCGACAAACATAAATGTCATTTCAATGTGGACTCTGAATTATATGACCATATAATTCATATACCTACCCATGAGAATCCCGAAAATGGTATTCAAAATTTAATAGTGGATTTACTTCAAGAAATAAAAACAGACATGAAAGAGTTAAAACACAAGTTGTATAAACAAACTCTTAATGGAGGGTTTGGACAGAATATGTCAAAAATTCATTGGTTAAACAGAATTAGGATGGTAAAATATACATCAGAAGAAAAGAATAAAATTGATGTTAATGAAATAAATCAAACTTACTATCAGGATTTTCTAAAGCTTCAAGAAAAGGAATTAAACGGAGAAATAGAAAGTGCTGAACTTTATTCATATTATGAACAACATTCAGCTGCAATAAATTATTTCAAGAAAAAAGAAGAAACTTCTTATGGTGAAGATTCTGAACATGAATCTGAAGACTCCATAGAGTCATATGATTTAACTGACACTTCAGATAAAATTATTTTCAAAATAAACACAAACGGAGCAGAATCCAGTAGATCAACAATGATGCTTCCCGCACCTGAAGGAGCGTCTAGGGTTGATGTACCAAACCCAGATATAGTAATGGGGGAACAGGATGAAAATACATATGAAAACACTGTTGAGAATCCCTATCCACAAATGCTAAGACATGGTACTAGATCTGATTGGATTAAGTATCATTCTTCTCGGAAACGCTTAAAGAACTTTTACAATGATCAACCAAAAGATACTCTTACTTTCAATATCGATAAAATTCCGCATAAAAAGATTCGAAAGTATATACTAACTTGGCTTCAACATATTTCCGGAACTATATATTTATTACCTCCCCAATTAAATATTCCAGAATTTATAAACTATGCAACAAGTTATTGGGAAGGAGATGCTTTAGCTTGGTTAATAAATTTAGAACAAACAAATTCAACTCAATTACAGGCTATTAAAAATAATCCAAATAAACAAGATGCTCTAGGAGATTTATGTAAGCTATTACTTGCAGATTTTACTGGAGAAACTTTTCTTGATGACACTGACTATGAAAAACAATTACTAAAGATAACTTTATGTAATATTTGTATGTTAGAAGAATTTACAGCCAAGTATATTGGATTACTTTTTCATTTAAAGAATTTTGATCAAAAGATCTTTTGGATTAAAGGCTTTTTTACAAAAGTACCATATCCATGGAATAATATGATCCAAGAAAGATATAACTTTCTAAGACAAAGTAATACTGACGAAAATCATGCCACAGGCCTCTTAAAGAAGGCATGCATGGAAACAATGGAAAGAGTTTGCGAACAGACTAATGCTCAAAAAGAAATGAAAAATAAAATCAAACATTCTAAACTAGGATTTAATTGCTGTTCAAAATACTCAGAAGACATTAATGCACAGTTTGGATGTCAACCTAAATTTTTCTTATACAGTTATTTATTTCATAACTGCATATATGAACTTTTTGTAATGACCCGTATTTTTACAGTCGAATAATTAATTAGTTTAATTATTAAAATATCGTTTTGGTGATATCGATGACCTGAATTAAGTAACTAATGAATATTTAGTTAATATTTATAATATAATAATATATTATAATGTCGAAATAGTCAAAAATAGCTGAGTTCACAATACAGTGTGAGTTGGATTATATATAAGGTTTAATTCAGTTTAGTATTGAATTAGAATGACGAATATATTATATGAACGCCATTTGAACGTATAATTATATTATAATTAAAATCGAGCTCGAAATGGTGTGGCAGTTCATAATTTGGCGATTTGAACTTCAACTGGAAATACAGAATCCGTTTTAAGTCAGATTTCTATGAAACAAGAAACTTGTGGAGCTGGTGGAGTATATTTTTCTAGTGGAAGAGAAAAATCGGGATTTCGTCGTGTAGATTTTTTGTTATGTCCAAATTAAATATTCAGAAAAACAGCGGTACATTCGTTCGTGGCCATAACGGTTATTTAAAAATATCTGAATATCGGGTTTGAATTTAGACAAGGTTCTTTTGAGGCATAACGATAATTTAATTTTTAGAATTTTACTGTAATTTTTAGTTAATTAAATAAGCAACTTTTTATTTGGAGTACGTTGCACCCTTAATCAGCGATTTCGGGGTTTCATAGAATAAGTTAACGGACCTATTATACTATATCTTTGGGATTGTGGGGTATTACTCGACACGATTGTATCTTTATTTTTGTCTGTAGCAGTCTGTAAGGGAACAGGGTTTTAAGTGAAAGGGTACGATACTTCTTAACTAAGAATTTTTAGTTCTTTTTTCCACTAAGGCACACAGCTCATCCCCCTTCATTTAAGGCAAACGAATCTATTACACACAGCTTCCAAAATATCTCTGTTATTACTTAGCTACCAAGTAAACGTGCGTACTCACCTCACCACAAACGTGTGTACTCACGTCACCACAACCGTGTGTACTCACCTCACCATACGATAAGGTAGCCTACCAGCGTACCTAACCTACTTGTGTACAATTACTTAAACACACTGCTCCTTCCCATAGTCCCCCTTCTGCAAACCCAAGTTTGAAACTTTCATGGTGAAAAAAAAGAGGGTTTAAATAAACAAAGTCCTCCTCCAAAAGAAAAAAAGGTAACAGACGAGAAGGTGGCTTCGTAATCCAAGTGTACATGAAGGAGTGAAGTTGTACTATACAGGAAGATGGCCACGAAAAAAATAAAAGGGCATGCATGCCATGACTGTGCTCATCTCGCTAGGCTTTGCAATGGAAGCAGGGATGAGGTGTTCAGATTCACTGAAAGGAAGGGACCAGAAGGGTGAACGTGGTTTTGTGCGTGTTCAAAACTGAGAAGGCAAGGGGAAAGAACAATGCTTAAGTGGGTTTTGTTTTCAATTGTGGTATTGAAGCAGTGGAGTGCAGTGGTTTAGTGGTGAAGATGCGGAAATGATGTGGTAGTGTATTAAAATGAGAAGCAGTATATCTTAGTGTGGAAGAAGGGTACATATGCGGGCCGGTTTTCTTTTTATGAAAGTGGATGGGCCCATTTAAAATACAGTAAAGAAATGTGTGAGGCCCTATTTTTATACAAAAGAAAAAAAAGAATATATGGAAGGAGGACTTGGGGGTATGATTCTAGAAAGGGAGTTATGATCGTAGAGGAATGAAAAAGGGGTGTGTTGTGCGGATGGGCTAAAACGTGAGGTTCGGACCAAAGATTTATAGGTGAGGCTCACTGAAACTAAATACAATTTTTGATTAAATTTAGTTTAATTAGCATATTAGCTTAAGATTTTATTATCTAGTCCGTACAATGTCAGAGTGACGAATGGTTTGATCCGTTGGGATCGTATGGACGAGAGCCTCACAATGAAGCTGACTGGAAGTGGATTGGGGCTCGTATGAATTTATGGCAAAATAAATTGTTTGATTCAAATCAAACAAACAGTTTATCATTCTTTAACAATGAACTGCCAAAGTGAGTAAAACTCACCAACTCTGAACAGTTATATCTATATAACTGTTAATCATTTGTTGATTGTTGTGTGCTAACTATTTGGTTGAATTGCTTGTGTATTGGCTGAAATTATAGATAACGATATATATATATAAATCGTTAATCAAATATTGATTCTGTTTAGCAGAATATTTCATATTGAAATGAAATCGATGTTAATTATGTTATTTAACATCTGTGATGCAGGGAAACAGGTTGGAGGGACCCAATTGGGTTCCTCAATATATAAAACACTATTCGGTTTCATATATTGTGTTAAATAATGTGGTATGAAATCTGTTGATGATTTTATATGTTTGAATGATACCGATCATTGTTATATGGTAAGTTAAATACCATAAGGAATACTGAAAAGTAAAAAGGGAATTTTCAAATTGTTTGTTGAAAATAAAACATTTATAAAATCAAAGGGGTTTTATAAAAAGGAAATTTATTTATAAAGTCAAATGATTTTATAAAAAGGATATTCATTTGTAAAATGAATTAGAATTTATTAAAGAGAAAATATTTATAAAATCAAGAGATTTTATAAGAAGGGAATTATTTATAAAATCAAAGGATTTTATAAAGAGGAATATTTATCTAGAAAATCAATACGATATTGTAAGAAGAATATTTATTTGTTAAATAAATAGATGTAAAATGGAATATTTATTTGTTAAATAAATTGAAGAAAAAGGAAATATTTATTTGTTAAAAAAGTAGAAGAATTGAAAGGAATATTTATTTGCTAAATAAATAGAGTAAAAGAGTTATCGAATATGGTTTAGTCGAAGAGAGATAATCGAATATTGCGTTATTCGAAAGGAGTTAATCAAAAGAAGTTAATTAAAATGAGTTAATCGAATATTAGTTATTTGATTAAAGTTAATTGATTTGAGTTAATCAATTAGGGTAATTGATTAGAGTAAACCCATTAGACTTAATCAGTTAGAGTTAATCAGTTAGAGTTAACCAGTTAGAGTTAATCAATTAGGGTTGACCAGTTAGAGTTGATCAGTTAGAGTTGACCAGTTAGAGTTAACCAATTAGGGTTGACCAGTTAGAGTTAACCAGTTAGAGTTGACCAGTTATAGTTAGAGTTAACTAATAGAGTAACTAAATAAAGTTAATCTGTAACGAACTGGGATTTTCGACTCCGAAAATCAACATCAAATTATCATGTTGACCATTCAGACATCGAACATTCCAGATCATTAATAGAAAGAAGTTAGAGGGTGAGAATAGATAAGATAGAAATATTAGAATAGAAGAAGAAGAAACAACACCACAGAGTCTCACATCGCAGCGGAACAAAATATAATACAGAAATAACCTTTATTGAAAGCTTTTGAAATACTTACAATATCAGAGTACATCTTACCTTGGGACAGTTATAATAACCTGTTCCCATATACAACACACAGCGGAATAATAGTAATATCATACGTCTGGACTCTTCCAGCTCGTCTCTTCATAGCAGTTGATAACCTGAACCTGTACAACCCGGTTTAACCCGAGCATTTACAAAACACCGGGTCAGTCTGGTGAACCAGAGTGAGATAAACTCGCACAGTAATAAGGGTGAACCATCCAATCTTGATTTTTAGAGTTCAAAATCTTTTCAAAAGAAAAGGGTAATCGTAAGACCAAATCCACACATAAATACGGACGGTTTTTACCTTACGATAACCCAAAACATTTTTGAAACCAATATCTTGTCTGATATTATAATAATGTCTAAATACAAGTAAATAGAATCTAGTGGAACGCTTGCATCTCACGCTCCACATATATAGTATACAATCAAAACCCGCAGGCGCTTATTGGAGATTGGATTCCAACTTGACAAGGTATGGGTCCACCTTCCGATAGTGTATCTCTAGAGACGAATACACTGGGTTCAACAAGAACTTCTTGCAACCCGGCCCTCACATGACCGACCACTCATTTCGCTTGAGTGTATCGAATGTATACCACCGACGGTTGGGATCAGCAACCGTCTGCCCGAAAAGGGACAGCATCGAAACATAGATTTAAGAAGCAAATAGGATTTCCTCTAGATAGGTGATTCTACATCCTAATGGGAGCGACCCACATAGCCATGCTGCCTGCCCGATTTTAGTCATTTCCCGGTTGATGAGGCTTGAGGCCAGAATTAACTCTTGGCATCTAGTCGCCATTTACTTTGAATGCCACATCGTCAAATCCATCAGATATCACTAATTGACGTCCACAAAAATACTCTAGCTGGAAGCTAAGAGAACGGCAACTCCCCGCCAACAACTATCGTACGTTTGAAGAAATCAACGTACGTGATCCTTTGGAAATACTCTGTCAGACACCCGTCCATACAAGTCATCCAGGAACAGGATGAACCGAAGGCACTCTCCTGCCGCATCCATATAGGAATCACCCCATGGATCAGTAGCGAGTAGTCCTTGCAACCCGTAGATTCCAACCACGACAGAATCACAGTTTATCTCTGCTTGCCAGGCAGAGAATATTAGTGGTTCTTCCGTTTGTGAAAACCCACGGTCTTCACAGCACCATCTCGATCATCTTCTGATATCTCCACGTATTTTGTTGGTCGGAATGGTTTTCGAATATAAATTCGATCTCGGTCTTTCCATACCAACAATCGTATCGGACATGATTTGATAGTCGGTGTTTTAACTATCAAAATATATAGTGTTTCAAACATGACACTCCAATGAGTTTACTGGTTCCGTATTTTGCATCATTTGGCCTTTAACAAACCGCTTTACTTTTTGTTAAATTAAAACTTCCAATTCTTTTAATATTCAAAAATACGATATTTGAATAACTCTAATCGATTAACTAACATTCGTCTTAACTCCATTCGCTTGACTCTAGATCACAGCGATCACAATGGTTACGCCTGATTCCCTCAGGAAACATCCGACCGCCGTAGGCTATCTGCAGCCCTGCGAATTACGCTAGCAGTCGTACGAAATGGCAACTTAGCCGAATAATTATGTTTGGCTAATTCTATCTCGAATAGCTATATTCAATTTCCCACTTAATTCTTCCATCAAATCATCTTTTAGATTCGGAAGTCCATTAGTTTTAACAAAGAAATTTATAGCACATATGTTATAACAATAGCGTTATAATTACTATTTAGATTTACAAACAACAGCACTATAATCGCTGTTTTAGGTTTACAACCCATTTACTATAGCAAAAGTGCTACAATCGCTATTTAGATTTACAAAACATATATTATAACAACAGCGCTAAAATCGCTGTTTACAAAACACTTATCAAAGTTTAACCATTCATCTCATTTCTTATGCTCGTAATTGTAGATCTGATTAACATCAGAACAAATCGAAGTCTTAAATAAATAAAATGTTTATTTATTTACTTTATAAACCTTTATTCAAAATAATATATTCAAAATCCAACTCCAGTTATAAAATAAATTTTATAACTTCATCTTTATCGATTCACCTGACGGTGAATAAATATTTATAAACACGATTGATTTTATAGGCCGTACGCTGCCAAATACCCAACCAATATCACCCATTGGTTTAAACACAACACAGGTTGAATGTTCAGTCAAAGATCAACAATCAAATCAATCACCCCAAACAGGACAATTCATATGTGATAATATGAAAACAAACAATATTTTTGAGGAATCCGGTTGGATCCCTCCAACCTGTTCTTCCCTGTATTCAAATGGTTTTTCTCAAATCAGGCTGTTCAGTTTTGTTTAACTGATAAACTGAATAACGGCCATTTAGCATCAACCACAAGCAATTCAAACGGTTCAAACATTTAAAACACGTTTATAAATAAACGTGACCAACCAAGGTGAGTTACCTTTATTGGAACCAATCGTAAAATATACGATTTGGTATTTCACTGAAATTAAACACAGTTTAATTTCATCAGTTAAATCAACAAACAAAGGTATAACTAGCAAACAGGCAACCATCAGCAAGCAGAGCACACAAAATAAAAACCCAATTTATATAAAATATAAATGGGAAAAACTGAGTGAGTTTAACTCACCTTGATTTCTTTCGTTGAACGGTTCGGTTACAGTTAAATTAAACAGTTGTTTAATTTAACTATAAATTCCAATAGTCTCTACTCCTGTCCAGATTGGTCTCAAACATGTAGAGTTCTGCGTTTTGTTTCCGGCGCCCTTTGTTTCGTTCAACTCTGATGATATATGAATAAGTTAAAATATTTATAAGGTATATGATTAAATATACTTCTTAATCAGAGTCTTTAACGTTGACTAATTACATTTATGAAACTTGGGCTGATCCTTTTCTCATACTCCCCGTTTGCCCAGGCTTCACCGGCCTGTAAAATCCATGCTGTTGTTAATATAATTTAATAAATATAATCAAATCTTTAATTAGCATTGAATGCCAAATTACGTTGTTTGAAATTGACCGAAATGGTTCTGTCCCAAGTCCTTCTTCTCGCGTATCTCCTTCTGACCTTTTCCATTACTATTGGATCCACTCTCAACCTCCTGTATGAATCCAAGCATGAGTTTAGTCTATGCTTAATTACGTTTGACTAAAATTGAACTAAGCTAATTACAAAATTCTTTATTACTGTCCCAAAAGGATCGGCCCTAAGAGTACTTCCCTTCCCTTTCGTTTAAGCGTTGCCTACATATAGATTTAAATATTAACAATTCGATTAATACGTAAATCTTGTTTACAACTAGGTTAACATTAATATTTATACTTAAAAGTATACGGTCGTTCCCCTGCTTCATTACCTGCTACTACTTCATAGTTCATACATCAAAGCCCCTCCTCAACTCACGCCACTCTCCTAGATCGCCGCTTCCTTTACAAAACTGTGTCATCGTGCTTCCCATGCATTACTGTCTTCTCCTGTACTCACGGCCTCAGCCCCACGCTCCTCCCTTCTTTTGTTCGAAAGGGTACAACACGCCAACACATCCTTCCCACTTTTCCTTCCTCATCTCCAAAGCTACTGTACTCTTCTCTCCTTTTATTCTTTATTTGTTCCGCAAGCCTTTTTTTTTCTTTTCTCTTTGCTTTGCTGGACGAACGAAAAAGTAAATGAGTTGGTGCATATATATAGGTGCGAAGGCGTGGGCAACACGGTGAGGATGGTTTGGTACGCAAGTAACGTAGCTTGGTCATCACGTAATTTAGAGTAGCTGAATTTCCTGTTACTATCATGTGCAGATGGTACCGGGGAGCTGCGCCTTCATTTATTTGACATAACGTGCATGCTGTATTTCAATAAATTAGGCCAATATTTTATATAGGGTAGCTGCGATCTGGTGCTTAGCCATGTGGTGAAATGAAAGGATGGTGGGTTGCTATTATAATATTATAATGAGACTTCGCGATGAGGTAACATGCCAAAATTACTTCAAACAATTTTCTGTCTACTGATAAAGAAACTGTTCTTGATGTAAAACGATATTCCGGATCCAATGGGACAAGTTTCGTCGCAATCCGAGGTCGCATGAAAAAATTTCCTTTATGAAACCGGAAATGAACACACGTTTAATTTTTCCACAGTCACCAGATATATCAAATCCACTTGAAACTACGAAGTCTGACAATAACTTTTCGATACGAACCCAACGGCTCTAATTTTGTCGCATTCTGAGACTGTTGCCCTGGTAGGCTGTTTTTTTACCGCGTACCGCACTACCCTTTCGAACACCAAATTTCCCGATCTCTAAAAATAACAAACTATATACCTACCCTGACTATAATCGATGCTACGAACTCAACAGAACTGGTTTCGTGGCCTAATTCGATCGTCTTCTCAAGTTACACTCAAATACCCCATTTTTTATTTAAATACACGCTATAGAAATTGAACGGGCGTTTATGGCTACCGTGGTCACATACGACATCGGTTTGCCACGCCATTTGACATCATGCAATAATTTAACGATACGGTTCTAATGAAACTGATTTCGTCGAAATCTGAGTCCGTTTGCAAAACGGCTATTTTAAAGGCCTATAATTAAATAACGATTTTCCATAGCGACTATTTCAAAATTTGATTTGGCCATAACTCGCAATCTATAACATGAAATCTGGATTTTTCTCTTTCATATGAAAATTGTCGTCAATACGGTCCCAACGTGTCTTGTTTTACAGAAATCCGACTTATATCGAATCCTGTATTCTCAGTTGAAGTTCAAAACCAAATATTACGAACTGCACGTCATTTCCACGCTCGAATTATATTATATATGAATTATAACGTTCAACTTCGTTTTTAATAACGAATTAAATATTAAATTCCATTAATATTCCCAACATAATATTTAAAACTAATTTAAATATTCATATTCAAATGGTCAAAAAACACGGGTCGTTACATTCTTTCCCCCTTAAAATAATTTCGTCCTCGAAATTGCTAAGGTAAGAAAGAACGTTATAAACTCATTAATTTCAAATCTAATTTTATATTAAATTAGAAACCAATTCAATACAGTAAATAAATATTTTCAAAAATATCGAAAATTTTCTAACACTTTAAATTTTTGAAAAATTTCGCCAGCACCTCCTCTGTACGGCTCAATCGGTACAATTCCAACTCGCCTTTCTAGTCCTTCTTCAATCCAAAAGAAAATAAAATAGCCAAACGGCTTGCCAAATAGACTCATAAATCACCAAATCCAAATAAATGTGTACCTTTTTGTCGGGCATATCATTCTATCCTTTCCATCTTCCACCCTGTCAGCATATACAAATGCATTTCCAACAAAATTCCAATTTCATCCTTCGAACTAAATTCTTCACGTGTCTAAGCCAAATTCCATTCTTGACTCAATTTCCATCCATCATCAATTTCAACTCTTAGCTTACCAGTCCAATACCATTTCATATTCCTGTCTCCCAATTCCAAATCTGATCCCACTTGATATATTATATCTCGATTCAATTTCCAGTTAATTGGTTTCAATTCAATTCATATTTGCTTTCACAATTTCTATTAAATTTTACCTTTGTTCAAACAATTTCCCTGGGAGTTTTCAAACAGTTCATCTCTTTCAAAAAAATCAAATATTTCTCTTCAGGATTCAAAACAACTTGTTTTTCTCAAAACAATTCAAAACAAGATTTTGGTAGTAATCCGTCACTTAGAACTCGGAAATGAACACTGATGATGTGGCCAACATCCTCAGAGTTATTTCCCAGCTATCAAAGTGAGTTCAATACTATATTATTTCAAAATTCCAATTTTAAACACTTTCGTTTGAAATCTATTTCAAAATATCCACCTCAATGTTTGTAAAACAATTTAAAACCTCCCAGGATTTTTTTAAAATTCTCTTAAACTTAATTCAAATCCACTTACAAACATTTTTCCCAACTTCCAGAACTTTAATTCCAATTCTGATTTTATATTTCAGATTTAATTAATCTGCTTTTATATTATACGAATTTGAGTTGGTTATTTATATAACCATTTCAATTATAATCAACCAACACAACCAATATACTATAATACTTCAAATATATATCATTCTTTTATATTAAAATACCATTTGGGTAAAATTATTTCATTTACCCTTTTTCAAAACATATCGTGACGACCCATTGTATTCGAGTGTTTATAAACCCCTATCGATACAGTGGATCAAACTGATTGATCAGAACTCATAAACAACTCGACCAATAAATCTCCACAATATAAAACAATTTTTTATAAAATCTACAAATACGTTCACTCGTATATATACACTCAAACTCAATCTAGGGTATTGCTAACCCCATCTCTACTGAGTCACACCACAGAGCCAAGGTAATTACTTAACCTTAAGCTCTGATACCACTGTAACGAACTGGGATTTTCGACTCCGAAAATCAACATCAAATTATCATGTTGACCATTCAGACATCGAACATTCCAGATCATTAATAGAAAGAAGTTAGAGGGTGAGAATAGATAAGATAGAAATATTAGAATAGAAGAAGAAGAAACAACACCACAGAGTCTCACATCGCAGCGGAACAAAATATAATACAGAAATAACCTTTATTGAAAGCTTTTGAAATACTTACAATATCAGAGTACATCATACCATGGGACAGTTATAATAACCTGTTCCCATATACAACACACAGCGGAATAGTAGTAATATCATACGTCTGGACTCTTCCAGCTCGTCTCTTCATAGCATTTGATAACCTGAACCTGTACAACCCGGTCTAACCCGAGCATTTACAAAACACCGGGTCAGTCTGGTGAACCAGAGTGAGATAAACTCGCAGAGTAATAAGGGTGAACCATCCAATCTTTATTTTTAGAGTTCAAAATCTTTTCAAAAGAAAAGGGTAATCGTAAGACCAAATCCACACATAAATACGGACGGTTTTTACCTTACGATAACCCAAAACATTTTTGAAACCAATATCTTGTCTGATATTATAATAATGTCTAAATACAAGTAAATAGAATCTAGTGGAACGCTTGCATCTCACGCTCCACATATATAGTATACAATCAAAACCCGCAGGCGCTTATTGGAGATTGGATTCCAACTTGACAAGGTATGGGTCCACCTTCCGATAGTGTATCTCTAGAGACGAATACACTGGGTTCAACAAGAACTTCTTGCAACCCGGCCCTCACATGACCGACCACTCATTTCGCTTGAGTGTATCGAATGTATACCACCGACGGTTGGGATCAGCAACCGTCTGCCCGAAAAGGGACAGCATCGAAACATAGATTTAAGAAGCAAATAGGATTTCCTCTAAATAGGTGATTCTACATCCTAATGGGAGCGACCCACATAGCAATGCTGCCTGCCCGATTTTAGTCATTTCCCGGTTGATGAGGCTTGAGGTCAGAATTAACTCTTGGCATCTGGTCGCCATTTACTTTGAATGCCACATCGTCAAATCCATCAGATATCACTAATTGACGTCCACAAAAATACTCTAGCTGGAAGCTAAGAGAACGGCAACTCCCCGCCAACAACTATCGTACGTTTGAAGAAATCAACGTACGTGATCCTTTGGAAATACTCTGTCAGACACCCGTCCATACAAGTCATCCAGGAACAGGATGAACCGAAGGCACTCTCCTGCCGCATCCATATAGGAATCACCCCATGGATCAGTAGCGAGTAGTCCTTGCAACCCGTAGATTCCAACCACGACAGAATCACAGTTTATCTCTGCTTGCCAGGCAGAGAATATTAGTGGTTCTTCCGTTTGTGAAAACCCACGGTCTTCACAGCACCATCTCGATCATCTTCTGATATCTCCACGTATTTTGTTGGTCGGAATGGTTTTCGAATATAAATTCGATCCCGGTCTTTCCATACCAACAATCGTATTGGACATGATTTGATAGTCGGTGTTTTAACTATCAAAATATATAGTGTTTCAAACATGACACTCCAATGAGTTTACTGGTTCCGTATTTTGCATCATTTGGCCTTTAACAAACTGCTTTACTTTTTGTTAAATTAAAACTTCCAGTTCTTTTAATATTCAAAAATACGATATTTGAATAACTCTAATCGATTAACTAACATTCGTCTTAACTCCATTCGCTTGACTCTAGATCACAGCGATCACAATGGTTACGCATGATTCCCTCAGGAAACATCCGACCGCCGTAGGCTATCTGCAGCCCTGCGAATTACGCTAGCAGTCGTACGAAATGGCAACTTAGCCGAATAATTATGTTTGGCTAATTCTATCTCGAATAGCTATATTCAATTTCCCACTTAATTCTTCCATCAAATCATCTTTTAGATTCGGAAGTCCATTAGTTTTAACAAAGAAATTTATAGCACATATGTTATAACAATAGCGTTATAATTACTATTTAGATTTACAAACAACAGCACTATAATCGCTGTTTTAGGTTTACAACCCATTTACTATAGCAAAAGTGCTACAATCGCTATTTAGATTTACAAAACATATATTATAACAACAGCGCTAAAATCGCTGTTTACAAAACACTTATCAAAGTTTAACCATTCATCTCATTTCTTATGCTCGTAATTGTAGATCTGATTAACATCAGAACAAATCGAAGTCTTAAATAAATAAAATGTTTATTTATTTACTTTATAAACCTTTATTCAAAATAATATATTCAAAATCCAACTCCAGTTATAAAATAAATTTTATAACTTCATCTTTATCGATTCACCTGACGGTGAATAAATATTTATAAACACGATTGATTTTATAGGCCGTACGCTGCCAAATACCCAACCAATATCACCCATTGGTTTAAACACAACACAGGTTGAATGTTCAGTCAAAGATCAACAATCAAATCAATCACCCCAAACAGGACAATTCATATGTGATAATATGAAAACAAACAATATTTTTGAGGAATCCGGTTGGATCCCTCCAACCTGTTCTTCCCTGTATTCAAATGGTTTTTCTCAAATCAGGCTGTTCAGTTTTGTTTAACTGATAAACTGAATAACGGCCATTTAGCATCAACCACAAGCAATTCAAACGGTTCAAACATTTAAAACACGTTTATAAATAAACGTGACCAACCAAGGTGAGTTACCTTTATTGGAACCAATCGTAAAATATACGATTTGGTATTTCACTGAAATTAAACACAGTTTAATTTCATCAGTTAAATCAACAAACAAAGGTATAACTAGCAAACAGGCAACCATCAGCAAGCAGAGCACACAAAATAAAAACCTAATTTATATAAAATATAAATGGGAAAAACTCAGTGAGTTTAACTCACCTTGATTTCGTTCGTTGAACGGTTCGGTTACAGTTAAATTAAACAGTTGTTTAATTTAACTATAAATTCCAATAGTCTCTACTCCTGTCCAGATTGGTCTCAAACATGTAGAGTTCTGCGTTTTGTTTCCGGCGCCCTTTGTTTCGTTCAACTCTGATGATATATGAATAAGTTAAAATATTTATAAGGTATATGATTAAATATATTTTAAATCACTTCTTAATCAGAGTCTTTAACGTTGACCAATTACATTTATGAAACTTGGGCTGATCCTTTTCTCATACTCCCCGTTTGCCCAGGCTTCACCGGCCTGTAAAATCCATGCTGTTGTTAATATAATTTAATAAATATAATCAAATCTTTAATTAGCATTGAATGCCAAATTACGTTGTTTGAAATTGACCGAAATGGTTCTGTCCCAAGTCCTTCTTCTCGCGTATCTCCTTCTGACCTTTTCCATTACTATTGGATCCACTCTCAACCTCCTGTATGAATCCAAGCATGAGTTTAGTCTATGCTTAATTACGTTTGACTAAAATTGAACTAAGCTAATTACAAAATTCTTTATTGCTGTCCCAAAAGGATCGGCCCTAAGAGTACTTCTTCCCTTCCCTTTCGTTTAAGCGTTGCCTACATATAGATTTAAATATTAACAATTCGATTAATACGTAAATCTTGTTTACAACTAGGTTAACATTAATATTTATACTTAAAAGTATACGGTCGTTCCCCTGCTTCATTACCTGCTACTACTTCATAGTTCATACATCAAAGCCCCTCCTCAACTCACGCCACTCTCCTAGATCGCCGCTTCCTTTACAAAACTGTGTCATTGTGCTTCCCATGCATTACTGTCTTCTCCTGTACTCACGGCCTCAGCCCCACGCTCCTCCCTTCTTTTGTTCGAAAGGGTACAACACGCCAACACATCATTCCCACTTTTCCTTCCTCATCTCCAAAGCTACTGTCCCCTTCTCTCCTTTTCTTCTTTATTTATTCCGCAACCCTTTTTTTTTCTTTTCTCTTTGCTTTGCTGGACGAACGAAAAAGTAAATGAGTTGGTGCATATATATATATAGGTGCGAAGGCGTGGGCATCACGGTGAGGATGGTTTGGTACGCAAGTAACGTAGCTTGGTCATCACGTAATTTAGGGTAGCTGAATTTCCTGTTACTAGCATGTGCAGATGGTACCGGGGAGCTGCGCCTTCATTTATTTGACATAACGTGCATGCTGTATTTCAATAAATTAGGCCAATATTTTATATAGCGTAGCTGCGATCTGGTGCTTAGCCATGTGGTGAAATGAAAGGATGGCGGGTTGCTATTATAATATTATAATGAGACTTCGCGATGAGGTAACATGCCAAAATTACTTCAAACAATTTTCTGTCTACTGATAAAGAAACTGTTTTTGATGTAAAACGATATTCCGGATCCAATGGGACAAGTTTCGTCGCAATCCGAGGTCGCATGAAAAAATTTCCTTTATGAAACCGGAAATGAACACACGTTTAATTTTTCCACAGTCACCAGATAAATCAAATCCACTTGAAACTACGAAGTTTGACAATAACTTTTCGATACGAACCCAACGGCACTAATTTCGTCGCATTCTGAGACTGTTGCCTCGGTAGGCTGTTTTTTTACCGCGTACCGCACTGCCCTTTCGAACACCAAATTTCCCGATCTCTAAAAATAACAAACTATATACCTACCCTGACTATAATCGATGCTACGAACTCAACGGAACTAGTTTCGTGGCCTAATTCGATCGTCTTCTCAAGTTACACTCAAATACCCCTTTTTTTATTTAAATACGCGCTATAGAAATTGAACGGGCGTTTATGGCTACCGTGGTCACATACGACATCGGTTTGCCACGCAATTTGACATCATGCAATAATTTAACGATACGGTTCTAATGAAACTGATTTCTTCGAAATCTGAGTCCGTTTGCAAAACGGCTATTTTAAAGGCCTATAATTAAATAACGATTTTCCATAGCGACTATTTCAAAATTTGATTTGGCCATAACTCGCAATCTATAACATGAAATCTGGATTTTTCTCTTTCATATGAAAATTATCGTCAATACGGTCCCAACGTGTCTTGTTTTACAGAAATCCGACTTATATCGAATCCTGTATTCTCAGTTGAAGTTCAAAACCAAATATTACGAACTGCACGTCATTTCCAAGCTCGAATTATATTATATATGAATTATAACGTTCAACTTCGTTTTTAATAACGAATTAAATATTAAATTCCATTAATATTCCCAACATAATATTTAAAACTAATTTAAATATTCATATTCAAATGGTCAAAAAACACGGGTCGTTACATAATCGAATTAGAATAAATCGAGTTAGAGTTAGTCGAGCATTCGTAATCGAATTTAGTCATTCGAAAGGAGTTATCGATTAGCTTAATCGAAAGGAGTTAATCGAATTTAGTTATTTGAAAGGAGTTATAGATTATAGCTCAATCGAAAGGAGTTATCGATTATATTTAATCGAAAGGAGTCATCGATATTAGTTTAATCTAAAGGAGTAATCGAATATTAGTTATTCGAATAAAGTTAAAAGGAGTTAATCGAATCTAGTTATTCGAAAGAAAGAGTAATCGAATATGGTTTATTCGAAAAGATAGATTATCGAATATCGTTTATTCAAAAGAAAGAGTTATCAATTATAAGTTATTCGAAGTGAATACATAGAATATTAGTTTTTCGAAGGGAGTTATACGTCGAATTCAATTATATCGAATTCAGAAAAGTATTATTTACTTTTCGGTTTTTAAATCAAGATTTATTTTTTTATAAATAAATTAGAGTTGGTGAATTATTCAAAGTAAGATGTAAAAAGTTAGTTGTTAAGTTAGATATTTCAGAAGTAGGGTTTATAACGTTGGCATTATAATCAATGTTTTCAATAAAGAAGTGGATTGGTAAATAGAATTCGGGAGTTACATAAGGAAGGTTGTTAAAGATTTAGAAGATAAACTTTGACTATTTCGAAGTTAAAACGTTGTTCAGTTTAGGTCTGAGAGGTAATTATACCCCAACTTGGTTGACTTCCTTCTTAACTAAGGAATGGTAAGGTTTGGTAGTAAATGATGGTCAAGTAAATTTAGTAAATGGTTTGGGTTGGCATGGCGATGTTTGATTTAAACATCAGTTTAAACCCAGTGATGGATTTTTGGAAATGTTTTCCAAATAAGAATCAGAAATGTTTTCTGAGAATAGGAAATAAGAAATGTTGAATATATGGAAACAGGAGATAAGTAAATTAATGAACTAAAAAGATAAATTCTAAATGATGATTGATCTATATAATTTCCATCTGGAAATAATATCGTTGTTTGCACACGTGTTTTTCTTTGATAGTTAACTCACCGACTATCGAAGTTTTTGGCCATCTTAACGTTGTTAATATGGAGAGAACGGTTGGATTATTATCCGAAGAAACACTCCGTATTGGCATAAGCGTTGCGAATCAAGTATGCTGAATATATTGAAGATGGAGTAAAGTGCAAGGGCTGTTGTATAAATCTTAGATAACAATTGCCTAAGATGGATGTACTGAATAGTGCCTTCGGTTTGTCCAGTCCTAGGACAACTTGTATGGACGAATGTCTGACAGAGTATATTTAATAGATCATGTAAGTTGATCTCTTCAAACATACGTACGTTTGGTGGCGGAGGAATTCATTTCTCTTAGTTGTATACACGTTGTATTTTTGGGGAAATCAATTTGTGATTTGGCGGGTATGACGATGTGACATTCAAAGTGAATAAACGTGTGATTTGTCAGAGATAAGCGTGGCCGCTAGCCTCACAACCGGGAAGTGACAAAAATCTGGCAGGTAGCATGGCTATGTAGGTCGCACCTATTAGGGTGTATAATCACCTGATCTAGAGTTTCATTTACTTCTAAAAAATCTATTGTCGATGCTGTCCCATTTGGGAAACGGTTGCTGATCCCAACCGTTGGTGGTATACATTCGATACACTCAAGCGAAATGAGTGGTCGGTCATGTGTGGCTGGGTTGCAAGATGTTTTTTGTAGAACCCTGTGTATTCCTCTCTAGTGGTACACTAGTGAAAGGTGGTTCCATACCTTGTCATAGTTGGAAATCCATTACCCAATACGTGCTTTCGGTTTTGATTGTATACTATATATGTAGAACGTGAGATGAAAGCGTTTCTACTAGATGATTATTATAATGTGGTTGATTGACATTATTATAATATCAAAAGGTTTTTGATATAAAGATATTTTGGATTCTCATAAGGGAAAAACCCGTTCTGTTATACGGCGTGGTCTTATGAGATATCGTTTACTTGTTCAAACTGTTTTAAACTGTTTTACTCACATCAGTCCATGTTGCTTAACTGGTACGTCTGATAGGGGGTTCTTGCTTCGCGGTTTGGTGACGAACGGGAGACTCTTACCCTTACAGGTCCTGCAATATAGCTGGTTGGTCGAGTCGAGAGGCTGGCCGTAAAGAATGGAGTTGGGGTACCAATGTAGGCCACGGGGGGAGGTTAGCCCTCTGCCTTGGGGATTGTGGGATGGTTGAAAAGCCAACCGAAATCGCCGGGTCATTACAGTTGGTATCAGAGCATAAGGTTAAGCGATTTACCTTGGCTCTGTGGCGTGACTCGGTAGAGATGGGGTTAGTAATACCCTAGATTGAGTTTGAGTGTATATATATTTGTGTGTATTTGTTATTCAATATTAAACTGATTTTATATTGTGAAGATTTATTTGTTGAGTTGTTTGTGAATTCTGGTCGATCAGTTTGATCCCTGTATCGATAGGGGTTACTAAACACTTGAATACGATAAACCGAAACAGTATGGTTTGAGAAGAGGGTAAATGAAGTAATTTTACCCAAATTATATTTTACATAAAGTAGGTAACTATATTGTAAATAATATAGTATAATTGGATGTTTTGGTTGTTATTATAATCGAGTAAGATTATAAAAAGTGAAATGGTTATGTAAATAACTAATTAGAATTCATATAAGTGTAACTTATGAAAACCGATAAACTGAATCTGAATTTAAATTAGAATTTGGAATTTAAAATAAGGAAATTTTAAGTTCCTGGGAGATTTTGAAATGTTTTCAAGTAGTGGGAAGAATATTTTGAAGGAATTTCAAAATGGAAATGTTTAAGAATGTTTTGAAAGTGATATATTATTGAACTCACCCCGATTACTAGAAAATAATTCTGATAATGACTGCAGCATCATCATTGTTCATTTTCGAGTTTCTAAGTGACGGATTACTACCAAATGTTTTGTTTTTGAATCGTTTTTAGAAAACAAGTTGTTTAGAAATTCAAAGGTTTTGAATTGGTATTATGATTTCAAATGGATTTGAAATGAACCCAGGAATTTAAATTCTGGTATTCAAATTTAACTTAAAAACTTAAATGGATTGAGATGGTATAAGTAAAAATAAATTAAAATTTAACTTGAACTAAGTTAAATAAAACTTGATTTAATTAGTGAATAATCTGGAATGGTATTGGAATTGTTGAGTTAAAATTTTGAAAATCGAGAATGGAACTCGAGTTAAGAATGAGATGTGACTTGAGGATATAAAATGTTTGGAGTTGATTGGTATGGCATGGTATATGCAGAATTGGTAATAGATGATAGGGATATAATGATATGCCCGACAAAAAGGTCCAAGTTTATATTTCATATGAGTTTGGCGATTTTATGAGCCGAATTGGCAAGCCGCTTGGCGTTTGGATTTTCTTTTGGGTTGGAGAAGGCCTAGAGAGGCGAGTGGTGGTTTAACGTATTGGCCAGTACAAAGGAGGTTATGGCGAAATTTTTCGAAAAGTTAGGGCGTTAGAAAATTTTCAGGATTTTTGAAAATTTTAGTTAAGTCGGAAGGAATTAATATTTTAATTGGAATTAAATTAATTCAATTGAAATGGAAGTTAAGAAGTAAACCAATAGATGTTTAAATCTAGTTCGTAGAGTTGGTAACATTTTCCTAGCTTAGAAATTTCGAGGATGAAATTCTATAAAGGGGGAAAGATAGTAATGACCCGTATTTTTACTATCGAATAATTAATTAATTTAATAATTAAAATATCGTTTTGGCGATATCGATGACCTGAATTAAATAACTAATGAATATTTAATTAATATTTATAATATAATAATAAATTATAATGTCGAAATAGTCAAAAATAGCTGAATTCACAATACAGTGCGAGTTGGATTATATATAAGGTATAATTCAGTTTAGTATTGAATTAGAATGGAGAATATATTATATGAATGCCATTTGAACGTATAATTATATTATAATTAAAATCGAGCTTGAAATGGCGTGGCAGTTCGTAATTTGGCGATTTGAACTTCAACTGGAAATACAGAATCCGTTTTAAGTCGGAAATCTATGAAACAAGAAACGTGTGGAGCTGGTGGAGTATATTTTTCTAGTGGAAGAGAAAAATCGGGATTTCGTCATGTAGATTTTTTGTTATGTCCAAATTAAATATTCAGAAAAACAGCGGTATATTCGTTCATGGCCATAACGGTTATTTAAAAATATCTGAATATCGGGTTTGAATTTAGACAAGTTTCTTTTGAGACATAACGATAATTTAATTTTTAGAATTTTACTGTAATTTTTAATTAATCAAATAAGAAACTTTTTATTTGGAGTATTTTGCACCCTTAATCTGCGATTTCGGGGTTTCGCAGAATTAGTTAACGGACCTATTATATTATATTTTTGGGATTGTGGGGTATTACTCGACACGACTGTATCTTTATTTTTGTCTGTAGCAGTCTGTTAACACCGTTAGTTCAACGCGGCTCTAAGAGAATACGGCAGCAATATAATGCACAATGGATCAGGCAGCTTCGCCAAACACGTTTTGGCGACATAACTCAAAGTCGTTCACACGACTAGGTATGAGACCGTTAGTGCGACATGGAGTCAAGCCGTTCACCGTGACTTGAGAGAAGCCCGTCAAAACTTCATCAAATTAAGTCATGGCATGTCGCTTCATTCATATTGCACGCACCACTTACCTCATACAGCGGATTTCACCAAACCATAAAACTTGGTCATGCCGCACCTACAACCGAGCCATCTGTACCACGAGGATCACTCGTAGTGCAAAACTATCATGCCACTGTCAGATCCAATATAATGAAGTATGACAGATCCGACATAGTGAAGTATATCGGATCCGACATAGTGAGTTAAGGCGCAAGAGGCATGACGAGTCAAGGCGCGCGCGGCATAATGAAGTATGTCGGATCCGACATCGTGAAGTATGTCGGATCGGACATAGTGAGTCATGGCGTTTTTCTGCATAATTACAGAATTGCCACGTGGGATAAAATCACCTATAAATACCCCTCATAAATCACTTGAAAGGGGGACCGAAAATTCATTCCGAAGGGGAGACTCTACCAAATTGAAAACTCATCTTCAACCTCTCTAATGGCTTCTATGGATTCATCAACACTTTTCTAACTTCATGAAGATCCAATCCAAATCAAGGATCATAAAGTCTTTCTCCAATCGAATCTAAGGATCTTGGATCTCATTCAAGCTACATAGAAAAACTCTCAAACACCATTCAAAGGATCTCAAATCTTCTCTAATCCATCCTGAAGATGAAATTGAATGCTAATTCACTATGGGGATCATGGAGAAGGATGAAAGCACCTAAGTGGTTGAATATTCATCACAAAGCTAAAGGCCTCTCCACTTTTCTTCACCAAATTCTAGTGAAATCCGACCATAAAGAGAGTGAAATGAGAGTTAAAAGAGAGAAATGAATGTAATTAGGGAAATTACATATGTTGTAAGTTTGAATATCATAATGAGAATGGATTAGAAGTGGACGTAGGTTCATATTGAACCGAACCACTATAAAAACTCTTTTGTGTTGTTACTTGCTTTTATTAGCTTATTTTGTGATTACGCGGCTCCACTTATCTCTTACTGAATCGGTGAAGTACAATTCAGTACCTTGGGTGTTTAGACAATTTTTGGTGTAAACATTTTGGCGCCCACCATGGGGCCGCGTTCACATCTCCTACCTTCACATTGAAGTTCTAAGCCTACTTCTACCATAGATTCTACAAATATAAATCTGAGCCACGTCTTACAATACAAGTATCCGGATTTGTATTAGAAATCAACATACCAACAAACCAAATGCCATACAACTGTCGCCAGTCTGTCCCGCGTGCGCTATGAAGGTCAACGACATGAATTGGTTTGGGCGGAACACATGTAACATGCGGAATGGATTTCATGACATGAAGACCCACGGTATGATCATATGCGGTATAAGTGAACTCATATAATCCAACTTTTATTGACCGCTGGCGCTTCCCCAAACCAACGTTACCACCTGCTTTCGTCTTCCTGGTGCAACGTACAATTTCGCAATAGGTCTCCAGATGCTTTCGTATATTCTCAACTTGAAGAAACTATGACCCATTCATATGACATGGGCCCATGTGATTATTCCCATACGAGGTACCAACTCGCCTTCTCTTGCCTTATCCGCATGTACACAAATAATCACGACATGGTTCTAATGTATATCCAGCGTTATGCTTCATGCCATGCATGGTTTATGTGGACCCAACGGATTGAATACATACGACTTGATCATATCCAAAAGGATGTTGTGCAACATGCTCTGAACTGTAGCATGACTTAATCTTTCTATGTGAATAATAAACGACATGAGGTCCAAACGTGTTGACTATAAACCGACATGACTTTAATATGACATGCGACATGAAACGGTGCGGCATGGGTTATTCACGACATGATGATATATGAATGAGTCATGTCGCATGGGTGGTTTGTCCTTGTTCGAGAGTTGCGAATTCAATATTTCGGGAACGACGTGAATTCATGGTCCATTTTTATACAGCTGGCGGTCACCACTGGCATCAACTCATCCTTTAACGACATGAATTTGGGGGTACGGCCTAAGTATGTGTGTAGGACGTGAGCTGCTTGTATACTGAGTGGTCCCACCGTGCTTTACAGCTTCTAACGACGATGGGATGTTTTCACATATTTTTGCTCAACGACATGGCGTAGAAACGTTCCAACCCCTCAGTATACCCCGAGGCATGAAACTACGCGACTTGCGGTGTGGATGTACAGCCTTGTAATTCGTAGTGGCGTTAAACCAATATGTGACCACGATATGAACTTAATGACGACTTGCTTTAATGACACGGACGCTTTAATGCCATGAACTCTCATATCGTTCGAAGGATATGCGGTATGACCTACCACTTGCTTTAAGGACACACTAATCTGATGCCATGATCTTAGGAACGACATAAAGCAACTATGATAAAAGTGAGTGAAAAAGACGACGATTTGGTTGGAGTCATTCGAATCGGCATCTCCGTGCACTAAGTAGCTAAATGTCATCCAAATAAAGCTCGTGTCAAATAGAAACTTCAGATAAAGTTATAATGGATGCTGATCAAGCTCTCATGAACTAAATGAATGTTCTTCTAAGCACTCTAGCCAATTCCGTTCCCCCTCTAAAGATCCATGTCAACCTTGAAAGGAACGCGGACTCGGTAGCTTCTGGTCAAAAGCACAACAATGATACGGAAGATATTGCAGGGTCGGCGAACGACAAAGTTGGAGCCAACATCAAAGGAACCAATCCACGTGCTAGAAGTCATTCCGATCGAAATACTTGAAATGTTGTACTGTCCCACACAAGGGGCACTTTCTCGATTTCTGAACCGCGATGTATTGCAAGGCAATGATTCGGTAAAGAAACCGAAATTGGCCCTATGGAACAATACAATGCTAAAGAGTATATCACGGACTCGACCAAAACAGATCATGAAAGAGAATCAAGTGCGTGATGACTATGAGAAGAAATAGGACGTCTCTCCTGGTAGAATTCCATTCACCAAAAGGGTACTTCAAGCAGAATGTCCAAAGGAGCTTACTCCTCTTACCCTGCCTCCATACAACGGCCTTATCGATCCAAACTACTTCCTATTCAGTTATGAATGGCGAATGAATACAGCTAAGGCAATGCATGAGATGGGATGCACATACCTTCCTCTCTACTTAAAGGGAACAGCGTCACTATGGTACACAAAGTCGCTGCATAAGTCCAAATACCGGTTCTCTGATCCAGCCGAAAAGTTCAAAAGGCAATTCTACCTATAGGCTACCAAAGCAAAGGATGCTAAAGTGCTCTCGCCAGCCGACCAGGTCAAAGAGGCAAGACTGGACCAGGGAGTGTAGCAACACTAAAGCTTGCTATCATGGCAAACAGTTCATGCTTAGCTAAGAAAACCTGGAAGAGAGTTAAAGGTCGCTCAGATACTCTGGAGAATAGCCCTACGGATCTAGCGATTATCATAGAGATAAAAACAACTTCAAAGACCTACACTTAATAGACTGTTAATGGAACTCAAATTCCAGAAATCTAGTCTGGTGACCAATTGTGACATTTCTCCGCACAATGCACTCTTTGTATCCCAAGGGAAAACTTTTATATTCCCTTATAATCGAAACCCTCCTATGGTGAGAAGGATGGCTTCTAACAGGATATCCACTTTGTTACTAATGCGTTCTCATTTCGATTTAATATTTGCATGATTTTCATTAAAACGAGTTGAAAAGGAATTGCTAATAATCGAATAAATGTCGCAGATTACTCAAATGAACTTTCCCCATAACTCTTGCCATGCATTCAAACCATGATTACTTAAATGTCATCTATTGCATTATCCATCAAAGGAAGTATCTTATGAGAGGCGAGGTCCAAGCCACTAGATTTATAACCGAGATCGCTCGTTAAAACGAGCATCAAATTAAAATCCAGTGTCTGCCTCATGAAACGATGCAACAACATGCGACACCACATGGAGAAACTTACCAAAAAGTGACATCCAGCTGTGAAGGTGGGAGAAAATATCCAATTCGAACTTCGGAGAATCTAAAACTACCATGTTCCTAGGACACAACATACCATACCAAGATTGGAGGAACTTAATCAAATCATGGACACCATCAAAAAACCAGAACCATGGATGGTTCAAATCAGCCCTTATCTCGCCAATAAGAGAACCTAGCTGAGCCTGGTGATTATTGAAGCACATCCCGATTGGGGTAACTCATTCACCCATTGCTCAAAGCTCAAAACATCATTCACAACTAATATGAAAATGTGAAACACTGACTTGATGAGTGAAAGGAAGGGGTCGCGAAGGGTCAAACAATGAGAAAGTATTGCGGTAATCGAACCAAAGGGTTGTAAGTGTCATTGAAAGGGCATCTCTACGAGAAATGGTTCCATGGCCAGCATATTACATTAACAAAAAGCTTACCAAGGCAAAGCTAAACTATCCTAAGAAGGAAAAGTCAGCATACTGTCCGCTCAATTGCTCAGGGAAGCTAAGGAGATACTCCCAAGGACACATTATCAAAGTTCTTACCGGTCAGCCGCTAATTTCATATATAAATTGGTTTTAATTAGGTAGGTTTGTAATGATAGTATGCATGGATGAAAGAATAATTAACAGTCCTCTAAATAGTATTATAGGAGGAGCTAAATCTAATTTAGCAAATAGATTATTTGGAGTAAATATACATCCTGATTTTTGTATAAGTCTTGAAGATAAAAATATCGAGAAAGCATGTACTTTATCAATAAATTTGCAGAATATTGAACTATTAGCAGGATCTAAGGTTTTAGCAATTCAATGGGAACATTGTATGGCTTTAAATGATACAGCTACATTTAAATCTATTACTCCGAAACAATTTGTAAAATTATTCGAGGTTGGAATGGGAAAAACAATTCAACCTAGACTAGTAGATATGAGACACTTAAAATTTGATAATGAAATTCAAGTTTTCATAAAATCTCTTAAACCAAAAGTACAAATGCCAACAGAGTATTTTGTTGCTTCAGGAAATACTATTTCCACTATAGTAAGAAAGAATGAAGAAGATTCGATATCAGATAGACCAAGAAGGTCGCTATCTCTATCTGAAGTTTAACTAACATCTGACATTCTAAGAGGAATAAATAATCGTATGAGTTTTAGAAAATCTGACCCAATGGAAGGAAAAACCATAAGGATACTTGATAAGCAAAAAGAACAAGAACCTAACCGAATGGTAATAAAGGTTCCCTCTGAAAATATAAAGCATTATGATTAGACATTGGCTTTATCTGTTGTCATTGGTTTAGTCTGTTGGACTTTTTCATTGTCTTCTCCGTTGGGAGAGATTGTTTGCGAAGAAGAAGCTTCTCCAGATTTTGCCTTTTTTGAGGACTTGATTTGCTGAAAATTTTCTTGTCTTTTCATGTTTTCTAGCAATTCTTTTATCCTTTTAAGGTCTTCTTCGTCCATCTCATAATCTAGTAAGAAGATCGGCTGCAAAATTAGTATATCCAGGAATATATTTAACATCATAATTATAGATTTCTGAATACATTGCTAGTCTTATTCTTCTAAGGTTTTCTTCAGGGTTATTAACAGTTTTTCTTTTTAAAAACTGAGCAACAGACTTATTATCTGTTTCGATTATAAATTGCCATGCAAAAGGTAAATTTTTAAACTTTTGATTGCTATTTTGATAGCTAGTAATTCTTTGTCATAAGTAGCATATTTGAGTTGAGTTCTGTTAAATCTCCCAGAAGAGTATGCTACAACCTCTTTCTGTTTTGCAATTAATACTCCTGCCCAATAATTGTCAGAAGCATCAGTTTGAAGTGTAAGGAGTTCTTCTTCAGAAGGGAAATAAAGGATTTTTTGATCCTTAATTAGTTATTTTATCTTTTTTATTTCTTCTTCTTCTTTAGAGTTTAAAGAAATACTAATTTTATCTGTATTCCATTTTCTTGGTTGTTCTCCACTTTGTTGTTTATATTTAGCCTGTTCTTCGTTAAGCTTTTTTTTGCAAATTTTGTGTTATTGCTAATAGATTAGGAATAAATTTTCTACCATAGTTTAATAATCCTAAAAAACTTTGAAGTTCTTTTAAAGTTTTAAAAGTATTAGGAAAATCTTTTATTTTAGTGTATATATGTTGTTGAAGTTCAATTTGTCCATTTTTGATTTTCTTTCCAAGAAAATCAATTTCTTTTTTAAACAATTCTATCTTTTTAGGGCTGAGTATAACACCATTTTGTAATAGGATTTGGACTACTACTAAAAGATGTTCTTTATGTTCTTCAGCACTATTAGAAAAAACTAAAATGTCATCTATATACACAAGCGTAAAAGGTAAATGTCCAAACATAGAATTCATCCATTTTTGGAATACTTGAGGTGCATTTTTTAATCCAAAAGGCATAACTAGCCATTCAAAATGTCCTTGAGGACAACTAAATGCTGTTAACTCAATAGATTGTTTATCAGAAAGTTTTAATTGCCAAAATCGAGATTTAGCGTCAAATTTACTATAATATTTTGCTCCTTGGATTTGCTTGGTTAAATGTTCAGCAGATGGAATAAAATACCCATCAAATTTGGTATGACTATTAAGTTTTCTGTAATTTATTACCATTCTCTCTTTTCCTCTTTTTATCTCAGCATGATTCCTAACTAAGAATGCTGGAGATGAATGAGTACTAAAGCTCTTTTGTATAAGCTTTAAATCCAGACGATCCTTTATTTGTTTTGCAAATTCTTCTTTATCCGTAGGTGAGACCATAATGCTGTTTACCCGAACTTTGACATCTTTATATTGTTCCATTAATTCAATTTTGCAATACCAATGACAATATGTCTTCTATTTACGCGGCATGGGTACCATCTATCATGTCGCCATACTAGGCTCTACAATTAAAACCACATGATGTCGTATTTGGAAGTTGGATTTCCATTTGTGAACCGAGGCAAAAGATAGTCCTCATCGCTTCGAGACAATCTAGCCCATGTCTCAAGAACAGTCGCAACTGCCCCTTGGACCGAAAGGGCCGGTCCACCAATGTGGAATAAACTTAACCCTGAACAATACGTCTCCTTGCCCTGTGGGGCGTAAATGAGCCAACGAATGACTCCATCGGTCCGGGATCGACCGATATAACAGAGGCGCCTCAAAATCCAACAACCATATGAGTCAAACTCGTCAGGGCTTGCAAACGCTGATGCTACTCCTAGCTAGAAAGAGACCCATGTTCCCCCTGAGGTCCTCTCCAGTTTTTGGTTCACACCGGGGTGTGGGGCTCGCGAATTAACGCTGCACAATGCGATGCCACATGGGCCGTGCTTTGATCATCAACCACAAGACTCTGCTTTTCGACAGAAGCCTTGATCATTTGCATCTCAGCATGCCACACAGGCAATTCACACCATGCAACCGATGTATATCAATCACACAGAATGAAATCCAATGTCAGACACACAATCCATTTACAAGTCCGTTTTGGGTCTGAACGAAACCGGAGGCACCTTGTACCTCGCATATCCATCGATCTCCAAGTACGTCTGAACGATCACCAACATATTCCCTCCTCTTGGGTGTACAGCCCAATCAAGATCATCAGGAATCATCCAAACGGTGGGAAGACCTCCGGTCTTCAACCACCATCTTCATCTTCGACTCATTGTCGTATCAGTTATTCAGAATTGGATAAACCCGGTCTTTCCGAATAACTCGTGTATATTATAAGCAAGTGCTACAAAAACACAATATACGCCTTATTCCAATCCAAAATATTCTTTTATTCAAATATTCACATCATTAGTGAAAGGTTCCCATTAATTTTATCAAAGATAAATTCTTTTAAATTTATTCTTTAATCTTCCTTTAGATATCCTATCATTAACTAGGTTAAAGAACCAATGTCATTTAAAACAAGGTTCACGATAAACCCAAAATCACATTTCATTCATCACTCTAACCGTAAATTAGTAAGAGAACAATTCCCTAAGCATTATCCCCGAAGGCCGAAACCAACATCAGATCAATACCCAGGAAACCACTCAACTTAGCTAATCTCCAGTTAGTTTCCAATTTTCTTATCTCCACTGGGTTTAAGAACAGTATTATTAAAGATACCATTCACAATAAACCCAACTCTTATTACATTAATTATGGAGTCTTCACGGCAAACAGATCAATATATATATAATCGATATAAACTGCCATACCCAACCAATAATATAAATGGAATAACGGCAAGGCCTTTTAAATTCCATATATAGTAGCGGTCTTCCTCCACATAAGCTCACTTCGATTATTACCGAATCGAATTCCATTCCATTCCAATTTATATATTGGAAAACTTTACTTTGGAAAATTTCCATTAAATCTAAATAAAAAGATTTATAAATTCCAAATCACATTTCACTGTTACTCGGGTTGAAGAACGAATGTCATTTAAAACACAGTTCACGATAAACCCAATTCACATTCCATCAGTCTCTAACTGTAAATTAGTATGAAAATAATTCTTTCAGTAATAATCTCGAAGGCCGAATCCAACATTAGATCAATACACCGGAACCCACTCAACCTAGCTAATCTCTAGTTAGTTTCTAATTTTCTTAACTCCATTGGGTTTAAGAACAGTATTATTAAAGATACCACTCACGAAAAACCTAAAATCCAATTCGATATTAAATACAAGGCTCTGAATAGAATATATATCAGCTTATATTCAATACCAAATTCTGAAACCAACAAATATCGTATTGGAATAACGATATATATATATATATATATATATCTTTCAAATTCCTCTACAATATCCATATAATCATGGAATCCGATATCGAAATATTCCGAAGACAATTTCGATTCAAATCCCTTCCAATTTTTATATTGGAAATTCTGGTTATATTAAAACCCATTCTCAACCCATTTTATTTATTTAAAAATATTGGATTTCAATTCTAGTTAATAACTAGTTCATTTGATAAAAATATATTTTTATCTTTACAAATGTGGAATTTTTCATTCCAACTCTTTTCAAATCATTTATTATGATTTAAGACAAATTATTGATATTTTAATAATTTTATCAAGGCTCGTACAGTCGATTTCTATATACGGTCATCGAACTGCACTTACAACGACTTTTTCCAAATTTGATTTGGACATAATTAAAAATCCAACCATTAAATTTCAAATCTTTTATATTCGTTGGAAAGTTCTTTTCGATACGAACCCAACGGTTCCGGTTTCAGGAGAATCCGACAGTCAGATCTCCCATAACGTCAATACGAAGTCAATGGTCGAAATTCGCGAACGGTCGCAGTGCGACGCGTCCTATTCAGGCAATTAAATATATATAATATATATTATATATATTTCGTCGATTTCAATTCAAAACGTATTTTATATATCGTTTTAACTTCGTTTTAAAAACGATTTCAACTTCATTTTCAATTTTAAATCAAAATTGAATATTCTACATCATTAATATATAAATGATAATATTTTCAAAATACTAGATTTTGAAATCACTTCCTTTTCTATATTCATTATAAAAGCGAATATAATCGATATAAATATTGTTCGCGTCGAAATGGCGCATTTCTAATCAACACGGCTTAATATACTTTAATAGTTCGTGTCCATCCGAAATCGGACATCAAAATCAGATTTTAATTCTTTACAGAATATTATTTTAAAATATTCGTTATTTTAAAATATTCGTTATTTTAAAATATTCGTTATTTTAATCTTCAGTTCTGAATTGGTATCAGGCACAGCCAATTACCATATAAACTGATTTATATGGATTTCATACACACATGTATACAACAATAGTAATAAATAATCATCCATCAACCAGAGTTCATTCTACACTGCATAAGCATTAAATATAAATATTTAACGCTTACAACCGCCTGTCAACCAATCGATCGACATACAACTACACAATAGGGACTAGTGTACGTCAATGTCATCCCAACACCCGTGTGGGGTTTCAACCAACAAATACTGAATATTATTTGTGCAGTTGGGAGATATGTAAAATTTATCGTCCTAATCCATATCAGTCAAAAAAGTGTACATAAACAAATCGTCTGATTTGTAAATGAATATTTTATTTTATTCATTTATCTAATAAAAATGGTAGTTTTATTTTTCTAACATATTTTAGAAAATTTCGGTGGCATAACGGCGCGATACTGGAATCGGGATAAGGTCTAGCCGTGTCCCTCGCCTCACAATGGCGCACGTTATAACCAAACCATATTATATCAATTCGTTTCATTTTCTAAACCAAACTCAACCAAATAATCCAATCAACTAAACAATCAAAGCAAACAAGCAAACAAGTCGTCCATGGTCTGTGGACGATGGGGAACAGTTCATATATGCAGTTATGAAATAAATAACTGTATAATAAAAAATTAGAGTGAGAAGTTCTCACCTAGAAGCTAAACCAAATGTCGCGACTCTTCATATGTAGGAAATCTTCACCGTAATTCTTACGTGATCTGTTTCACGCAGTCTTATGTTAAAAAATCTCATTTTTATTTCATATCTACTTGTATAAAATCGCATTTTTATGATATCACTTCATGTATAAAAATTTTATTTTTATATCGCTACTTCAAATATATAAAAAATCATAATTATATTTCTCTATCTAGATAATGAAAATCATATTTTTACTTTGCTCTCTAGATGACAAAAATCGCATCTTTCATCATAAAAATCAAATTTTTTATTTCACTTATATATATATAAAAATCGTAGCTTTTCAAAGTTAAGTATCATACCTTTTCATCACTAAAAATCGTAACTTTATCTATTTTAAAAATATAATCTTTATATGTTATTCTTCTAAATAAAAATCCTAATTTAATTTATTTAAAAATCCAAATTTTATTCATTACAACCTGACTAAAGATCAGATTTTTTCTTTATTTATATAAAGCTGAAAAGAAATTAATACAAAAACTCACATTGATTTTCCAGAAAGGTGGTGGAGATATTCAGATCGAATTGGGGAGAGGGGGGTCGCGGTTTCCGTTCAAGTGGCCGGAGGGAGGTGGCAGCGGGGTCGAGGGAATCGGAGGTAGCGCAGCAGGTCTCTGGCGACGGTCGGGTGGACTAGGGCTCGCGGTTTGGATCCATGGCTGGGGCTCGAGGCTCTCGCGTGGAGGAGAAGGGGAAGAGGAGGGTGCGTCGGTGGAGGAGGGGGTGGGCGCCGGCTCCGTCGAGGTGTGGTGGCGCAGCAAGGGGGAGGCGACTTTCAATTTGGGGCGGAGCGGGTTTTAGCCGAGATCAATTTTTTTTCCTTCAGTAGTGGGCGTTGACCGTTAAAAGGGAAAGGGGAGAAGGTTTTTATTATATATTAATTATTTGTTTACTTAATTAATTCCATAAAGCAACTTTTAAATTCGACCTCCAAACGAGACCCACCTCATGTCGTTCCCAACTAATAACTCCCTTTCCAAACACAATGGGATATGTCCCGTAAGCCAATTCATCAGTTACGATCAGTTTTCGTTAAAATCAAAATATAAATCTATATATTGAATTTGAAAGCACATTTTAATTTACCGGGGCCACATACGGACTCAAAAAATTCCTGAAAATTTATTTCTAGCTTCAAATTGATGATATCGTTCTAACAAAACTAATTTCATCAAATTCTGAAACCGTTTGAAAAATGGTCATCTTCTGGTCGATCGAATTTGACTTAAACCGTTAAAACACGTTTAAGTGTGCCACGCTCACATATTAACTTCTAAAATTATGAAAATTGGAATATAGCAATAACTTGACGTCCCAGATCCAGCAAAAGTGGTTTCGTCGAAAACCGAGGTCGTTTGCAAAATTTCCATTTTTAAGAGCTTTATATATATTAAAATATATATAATTTCCACAGCGACTTTTCTGAATTTTAATTTAGCCATAATTTACAACTTATAAAACGAAATCTCAGTTTCTAACTTCCGTTAGAAAGATATCATCAAAAAGATTGAAATATTTCTTGTTTCGTTCAATTCTGACTTATATTGAATCTTGTATATTCATTTGAAATTAGAAATCGAATTTTCAAACTACCGCGCCATTTCAGGCTCGTTTTATAATTAAAATAAATTTATTTGTTCTGACTTCGTCGAAAATAAATTTTTCGTCGTTATTATATAAAATAAATCATTTTAAATACTCAAAATTCATTAAATTCGCCAAAATAAAAATTTTAAATTGGCTCTGAAAATCCGGGTTGTTACAGTAATGGTTACTGTTATCATTTGGCAAATACCGTTACTATATTGTTTTTACTGGTAAGCCAGAATTGCTTGCCATTATAGTTACCGATCGAATGGTATACCGAAGACTGGTATACCGATAATTTGGTAACTGTTACACTTGTAATGGTAAATTACTGTTTGTCCATCAATGTTTATATCTTGACATATTTTTTGTATAAAGTGCATCTTTATTATACTATATGTAGTGTTAGTTTATAAAAAAACATAACGGAGAAGGAAAATAAGTATTACGACCCAAATTCGCCATACTCCGAGGAGACTAGAAAACACGGATTGTAATGAGAGCATGACAAACCAGAACACAAACAATAGAACACTTCATTGTTATTACAACAATTACATCAGAGTACAAGATAACAGAGTATAAATGAATAATATACAGCAGAAAATTAATAGAGATTAAATTACAAAGCAGCGGAAAATTAATACAATGCGTAGCGCAAATACATTAACTAATACAACTGAAAGCAATAAAAGGATACAAAGCTTTCCAAATATAGCTCCAGCTGTAACCCAGGATCCTATAAAATGGAAATCTACGAAACAAAAAATACTTGCTTCTCGTGTGGAAAATAGGGGCACCCGGAGTTTAAGTAGAAACAATAAACTCCAGGTCAGTCATGGGACTGGGTGAAAACTAAAACAGTTATTAACTTGATTTTTAAAATTAGGTAAATCAAGGGACCATGTCGTATAACACAGAACGGATTTGCCCCCAAGAATACCAGTGCATGAAACAAACAGCGCAATGCTAAAATAAAAAAAATTAAGCTATTATAAGTGTAACACCCCGAAAAATTCTATGACTGTGAAATTCATGAATTAAAGTATAATCAAATTCAAATCAAAGAACTAAGGGACACGGGATACGCCATTGCGTTCATCTCGGAAAAATACGCGAAATAGAGTCCGAGTTTTCGAAAAACGGAGTCCGTATGAAGAAGATATGGCCTTCGGAAGTTTTGAATTAAATTTAAAATTCAAACAGAATTAAATAATTAAATATTCCGAAGTAGGGCCCATTGGGCCAGGGTGGAAGAACACCCGCCTGGACCACCCAGGTCGACTGGGCTGCCGACCTGGGCTACCCATGTCGACAGGGCTGTCGACAGCCCTATCGACAGGGTTGTCGACCTGGTCGAGCCCAGTCAACCTGGCTGGCCAGGTCTGTGTTTGGTCGAATTTGTGTGGTCTGCTTTGTCACTAGGGCTAGGTGGCAAGTTTTTATTGGTCTCTCTATCTAATGAATGGCTACGATCTAACCTAGCAACATCAATGGTCCTAATCAATTCCTAACCTCTATATAAACAACCCTAGACTAAACCCTAATCTATTCATTCAAATTAAGTACATAGCCGCCATGTTGCTGAGGAACGACAAAGAGTAGCCGCCAACTAGAGAGGGAATTAGGAAGAAAGCTCTAAAGCCTAAAGCAATTCAAGTAACCTAAAGCCAATCAATTCAACAAAGGAATCATATCTCTTAATTAGAGAATTCGCCGCAACCATTGTAAGTAGAGTATTACTTTGGTATAAATAAACAACTGTGTTGATGTGTATGCTTGAATTGTGGCAATGGAAGTAATTCATATTTGTGCAAAATTATGTTATTCATTATAAAGAACTACATGCGGTAGTTCTATGCAAATATACGTTTGGAATATTGCGCAAATTGTGTAGTCTATGTTGAAGCTACATGTATATAGTTGAGTGAAATTTATGCAAGTTTGGGCTTTGGTATTATGCCATCATATTTTTGTATAAATCATTTTGCAAGTAATTGAAACAAGTTTGGTTGTTATAGTTCATGTGAAACTATATTGGAATTTTGACACCATAATCCATGTATTTGCAAAACTTAGGAATATGGCTAGGCTATGAATGATATTTGGCATAATTGAAATCTATGATTAAGTTTATCTTGTTTAAATGAATTATATGATGACATATGTGAGACATGGCTAGGTTAGACTCAAAATCCCTTTTTGAGTGTTTTAAAGCAAACACCATGTTTAGGAATATTTATGCATAAGTATATTTATACTATCGTTATATGATTAGACTTAAACCATAATTAAGTTGATCTATGTTTTTGTGTTAGTAACAAAGTATCCCCTTTGTAAACATGTAGAAACCTTATGAACATGACTTGTTTATGTTTATGCCATGTTTATGATAAAAGTATTTATGCCATGCTTATGTTTGACATTATGCTATGCTTACGCTAGAAATATTTATGACATGCTTATGTTTGACATTATGCCTAAATAAGAATATAGGTTCATGTTGTAGTTAAACCTATGCAAGTTCACATGCTTTGATTCATGTCACCTATGTTACCACCATGCAAGTACACCAATTTCTATTGTGTATTTCCAACGTCATATGCAAGTTCATGCGCTCACTTTCCCCTCTTTGTGTATGTGATCACGCTTTAAGCCTCCCCTTTCGCATGGCTAAATTGGGCTTTAAAAGGCTAAGCCCAATATATATGAACGGACGTGTAAAACGGGGGAAAATAACGTTGGGTTAAAATTAATTAATGAATGAAAATATAAAATAGAAGGGCCCAAATTCAAGTATGGGTTGGGCCCGTGATTGGTGTAACCTTTACACCATTGACTTAATAATGGGCCGCAAATATTTACATATAAATAAAGAAGAAAGACAAAATATGTAAATGTAGAAAAGACGGTGTGTTTAACCCGAGGTTGGATTGAGTTGTGATGTAAACCTGCCCGGAACCGCCCGGCTGTCTAGTGGTCACAACAACACCTATCCAATGTGAGAGGTTAAACATGGAGCCCAGTAAGGACCCGAGGTTAGACTGAGTTGTAGCGTAAGACTGCCCGGAACCAACCGGCAACAGGCAGCCACAACAATACCTGTCTAATGTGAGAGGTCAGGGCCTTAATAAGACAATTAAGGCTGAGTCAGGATTGTTAGGATTAAGTGGACTAAGACTTAATCAAAATGGAACATGCTAAACTAAACGGACTGGTGGGGGTTAGGTTAGAAACACTTAACCAACTTAGCATGTTGGCTAGAGATAGAAAACCTAGTAACGGGGGACCCTTTTCAGCAGTAACCCTAAAAGGTGTATCATGATACCCTGAAACTAGGCAGGGTGGGGCACGATTACTGGGCTGATTGTAAGAGGTCAAAGCGACGGCGGTGGTGTAGCAGTGTAGGTTCTAACGGTGTGCGGGCGTGCACGCACTCCGGCGCAGAAAAATAAAGCACTGGGCACCAGTAGCATACCTGTGCATTCCAAGGTTGTGTCGGGCCGCTGCCATGGGACTTGATACACCCCATGGTGGGACCAGCATAGGTAACTACAGACATCGGGGGCCGTAAGACACATGTAACTATGCGAGTAGGAGCCGATCATCATTGAATGGATCACATCACCCTGATTATGGGGTGCCAGTTGGGAAACTAGTTTATATGGGTTCAGAGATTAACATGGGGTACGATAGTATATTCGACCCTAGACAACTTAACCAAGTTTATAGTGCTTGCCCACTTCTTGTTTATACTTATCATACCCAGTTCTTTATTCATAGACAAAGTAGTACTAGACTTACTCAGGCTTTATGTCTGACTCTATTTTTCTTTCGTCTTCTTTCTTCCGTTCCCCCCCCGCCCAGGTCCTCAGGGAGGGAACACAACAGCTTGACCTACCTCAACATCCAGCTTGAAGAAGAGAAATGTATTGCTTGGACTTTCCTGTTTTGAACTATGGCTTTGGACAATCCACTATGGGGCTTTTGCAGTTTATCTATGTTTTATTTATGCTTCTTTAAATAATGTACTCAAGACAGATTATGAAGTGTTATGTTATGTTTTTGAAAGAAAGATGTAAGACAATCAAGGTGATGTTTTGTAACACGTATTTGACTTTATGAAATAAAGTTTGTTGTTCTTCCGCTGTTTACAAATATGTGTTCTTATATCTGTCTTGTATATCTGTGACTTGTACTTATAAACCTCCACCAAAATTAGGGCATTCCCTTTGAGAGTGACCCTAACGGAGGTGGGGTGTTTCAATAAGACTCAAGTACCATCATACAATGCAACGCAAGCCAGAGGATAGAGTTTTCCTTTATAATAGCCAAACATGCTTGATACATTTAAAACAAATCATTCGATACTATTATAAGTGCATAGTGATAAATTAAACTTCAAATATAAATATATCAATCATAGATGACATGGGTACCATATATCATGTCGCCATACTAGTTATACAATTAAAACCGCTCAATGTCGAATCGGAAATTGGATTGCCATCATGAACCAAGGAAAGGGATCTTCCTTACCGAATTCCAGACAATATAGCCCATGTCTCAGGATCAGTCGCAACTGCACCTTGGATCTTCAGGGACGGTCCACACTTACGTTTGTGGATTAGTAATTCCTGAACAATACGTTTCCCTGCCCTGTGAGTAAATCTGGCTAGTACGTCGACCATCACAAGAGCCGCTAGGGACTCAAATCCGAGGTACCTCGCTTTCCATCATCCATATAAGTAAAAATGTCTGGGCTCCATACCATGACACAACTCCTAGCTAAAAAGGAATGCATGTTCTCCCTGCAGTCCTCTCCCGTTTCTAGTTCATACCGGTGTGTGAGGCTCGCGAATTAATGCTATACACAAAGCTATGATATTTAAAGCCATGCTTTAATCATCAACCACACGACCCTGCTTTTCAACAAAAGCCTTGATCACATGCCACTCAGCATGCCACACTGTTAATCCATACTATACCACTGATTTCCACCAATATAAAACCTCTAAGCTCATACGTCTCAGAGAAGGGTGTTAAGCAAGAGAATAAATTTTCTACCGCCAAACAGATATAGATTTAGTAGAGATCAATGAATGCAGCGCGGAATACAACGTCAGGCATACAATCTATTTCTGAACGAAACCGGAGGCACCCTATTCCTTGTCCCGTATGTCGAATATAGGAGAGAGGTTCTCGAATATCACGTCGATCTCCAAGTACGTCTTGACGATCACCAATTATTACCTTGTCTCGGGTGTGCAACCCAATCAAGACATCAGTACTCATCCAAATGATGTGAAGATCTCCGGTCTTCTACACTATCTTTATCATCGACTTATCGTCGTATCAATTATTCAGAATGGGATAAACCCGGTCTTTCCGAATAACTCACATATCGTATAAATAAGTGCTATAAAAACACAACATATGCCTCATTCCAATCCAGAATATTCTTTTATTCAAATATTCTTTTCACAATTTAAACCAAATTAAGGTTTTCCAAACTAGTCGGGATTAGCGCGCCTTACCGAAGTAATCATTTGTTTTATTTCCCAATCCCAACCTACTCCTCCCATGGAGCGAAACTGGTAATACTCCATATGTAACACCACGGTGTTATCGGTAAAATTAATTAGCATTTCACGTTCAAATCTAATTATAGATTTAACTATCGCTTGGAGAAGAACTGGTAGTGCTCCATTCTCGATCGTTTCCCAAAATTGATAATTTAAATTATCACATTCCCATTTTAATCTAATTAAAGATTCATTAAAACTCCACTTAGTTTTAATCTTCCCCAAAATCATTATTAATGATTATTTAACTTTGGAAACACAAACATGCCACATCGACAATCTACACCGTACTACTGATTTCTGCCAATATATAACCTCTAAGCTCATGCGTCTTAGTGAAAGGCGTTAAGAAAGAGAATAAATTCTCCGCCGCCAAACAGATATATATATTTAGAAGAGATAAACAACACAATTCGAAATACAATGTTAGACATGTAATCCTGTATTTAACTAGGTTAATGTAATAACCCGGAAAATCTGGGCCAGTTTAAAATTTTTATTTTGGCAATTTTAGCGAATTTTGAATATTTAAAATAGATTATTTTAAATAATATCGACGAGAAATTTATTTTGAATAGGATTTAGAACGTATATATTATATACGTCGTCGTTAGAATATAAATAATTATATATAATTATAAAACGAATTGAAAATGGCGCGGTAGTTCGATAATTCGATTTCAAACTTCAATTGAACGTACCGGATGCAAAACAATCCGGATTTTAGTGAAACCAAAAACATTAGGATCTAATTGATAATATCTTTCCAACGAATCCAAAAAATCGAGATTTCATAGCGGGAATCAAAAGATATGTCCAGTTGAAAATTCGGAATAGTCGCTATGGAATTCAGGCCCTTAAAAATAGACATTTTGCAATCGACCTCGGATTTCGACGAAACCACTTTTGTTGGGTCTGTGATGTCAAATTATTGCTAGATTCCAAATTTCGTAATTTTTTGAATCAATATGTGAGCGTGGCAAAGGAAAACGCGTTTGACCAGTTTAAGTCGATTTTAATCGACTGGAAAATGGCCATTTTTCTAACGGTCTCGGAATTCGACGAAACTAGCTTTGTTAGGACCGTATCGTCAATACGAAGCTAGAAAATATTTTTCGGGAATTTATAGAGTTCGTATGTGACCCTGTTAAATTGAAATGTATGTTTAAAACAGAATATATAGATTTAAATTTAAATTCAATGGAAACTGATTGTAACGATCAAATCAGCTTGTGATACATATCCCATTGGGTTCGAAATAGGGGTAAAACGCTATGGACGACAGGCGGTGGGCCTCGTTTCGAGGTCGTATGTAAAAGTCAACTTTTTCAAAATAAATTAATTAAATAAAATAAAAAAAATTAAATTTCTCTCTCCCTCCCCTTTAACCCGCTTTGCCCCCCCCCCCCCCCCCGTTCGATTTAGTTCAACAAAAATTAAAAAAAACAAAAAAAAACAAAACGAAGCGGACGGAATCGATTCCCCCTCCCCGTCGATCACGCCACCGCCCTCCACCCAATCGATGCACCACCTCAGACCCCCCCCTCCTGCCGATCTTCCTCCTACGCCGCCCACTTCTAAACCGCGGCCCCCTCGAAACCCTAGCACCCAAAAAAAAAATCAAGCCGCCGCCACCAACCTGGCCACCACCGCCTCGCGCAGCCTCCTGCCACCACCCACGACCATCAGCAACCCTCCAGCAAGTGGCGCAACTCACCCCTCCCCCCCTCCCCCCCCCCCACTGTAAGTTCTTGATCCATTTTATTTTGTTTTGATTTTTAGTTTATTTAGTTTATTTAAATCCTTTCATGTAAAGATATTATTTTTAAATCAGTAAAGATATTATTTTTAAAACTGTAAAGTTAGGATTTTTAAAACTGTAAAGTTAGGATTTTTAAAACTGTAAAGTTAGGATTTTTATATTATAGGAAAGTTAAAAATATGATCTTTATATTTTTAAAGTAATAAAAATATGATTTATATATTTTTAAAGTATTAAAAATATAATCTTTACTATATAGAAGATGTAAAAATATGATTTTTGTTTCTGTAGAGAAGTAAAAGTATAATTTTTACATGATAGAATTATTAAAAATAGCATCTTTATATGTGTAGCACTATATTTTTGAAAAGGCGAAATCTATATTTTTGAAATGGAATTTTTATCTATATGATAGTATAATAAAAATTTGATTTTTATATATTGAATAGCATAATAAAAATTCGATTTTTATATATTGAATAGCAAAGTAAAAATTCGATTTTTATATATTGAATAACAAAGGAAAATTTTGATTTTTATATATTGAATAGCGAAGTGAAAATGTGATTTTTATATATATAGTGGCCACGGGCAACGAAGATGACTAAGAGACGAGAACGACGAATATTTCTCTAAATGAAGTGCCGTGAAGTTGGATAGCTATTAGTGAGAATTTCTCACCTTTCAATTTCTTATTCTAGTTATATATATATATATATATATATACATATATACTAGGATGTAGACGGTGCTTAGTAGCACCCGACACAATCGTCCACAGACCATGGACTTGTTTGTTTGATTGCAAAAATTAGTTAGATCATTTGATTGAAATTGAACTGTGTGGTGAAATGAATGGATTTGATTGATGTGTGAATGGCGTGGGCCTTCACTAGACCGGGGATAAGGCTAGGCCTTGTCCCTATTCTAGTTTCGTGCCGTTTTGCCGCCGAAATTTTCTAAAATGAGTTAGAAAAATAAAAATATCATTTTATTGTGTAAATGAATAATAGAAATTCATGTGTTGGAATAAAATGTTTTATCGTTAAAAATATAATTTTTAACGTGAATATGAATAAATGAATATTTATAAACAAATCGACCGATTTGTTTATATACACTGATTTGACTGATATTGATCGAGTCGATAAATTTTACACATCGCCCAACTGCACAAATAAAATCTGTGTTTGATTGTTTGAAACCCCACACGGGTATTGGGATGAAATTTGAAGTTCACTCATCCTGATTGATTAAATATGTCGATCGATTGATTGACAGGCTGTTATAAGCGTTAGATATCTATATTTGATGCTTATGCAGTGTAGTGCACTTTGGTTGATGGTTGATTATTTTTCAATGCTATTATATACGTGTGATGTATGAAAATCCATGTAATTAACATTGTATGGTGATTGATTGGGCTTCATTCCAATTTAGAAAATAAAGAATATTATAAAATAAAGGTTCATGTGTTGACTGTACTCATCCGTTGAGATTACTCATGTGTTGCACGAAATATTTTAATAATAAAATTTACATCTTTATCAATATAAAGTAAAGGTTCATGTGTTGACTGTACTCATCCGTTGAGATTAGTCATGTGTTGAACAAAATATTTTAATAATAAAATTTACATCTCTATCAATATAAAGTAAAGGTTTATGTGTTGACTGTACTCATCCGTTGAGGTTAGTCATGTGTTGAACGAAATATTTTGATAATAACAAATATTTTGATAATAGGAAATATTTGAAATAGAATATTTGAAAATAGAAATACATTAAGCCGTGTTGATTAGATTGACGCCATTTTGACGTGAACGATATTTATATCGATTTTATTCATTTCAAAATGAATTGAATTGAAAATGATTTCGAAATGAATTGAATATAAAACGATTTCGAAATGAATTGAATATAAAACGATTTCGAAATGAATTGAATTGAAAACGCTTTCGAAATGAATTGAATATAAAACGGTTTCGAAATGAATTGAATATAAAGCGATTTCGAAATGAATTGAATATAAAACGATTTCGAAATGAATTGAATATAAAGCGATTTCGAAATGAATTGAATATAAAGCGATTTCGAAATGAATTGAATATAAAACGATTTCGAAATGAATTGAATATAAAACGATTTCGAAATGAATTGAATAAAAAACGATTTCGAAATGAATTGAATATAAAGTGATTTCGAAATGAATTGAATATAAAGTGATTTCGAAATGAATTGAATATAAAGTGATTTCGAAATGAATTGAATATAAAGTGATTACGAAATGAACTTGATTCAATTAGAAAACGAATTGAATTTGATTCATATAGATAACGAATTGAATTTGATTCAATTAGAAAACGAATTGAATTTGATTCAAATAGATAACGAATTGAATTTGATTCAATTAGAAAACGAATTGAATTTGATTCAAATAGATAACGAATTGAATTTGATTCAAATAGAAAACGAATTGAATTTGATTTGAATAGGAAACGAATTGAATTTGATTTAACTAGAAAACCAATTTGAAATGAATCGAATAGAAAACCAATTTGAATTGAATCGAATAGAAAACGACTTTGGAATTGAATTGAATTGAAAACGAATTCAAATTGAATTGAAAGCGAATTGAAATGAATTGAATTGAATTGAAATTTGAATTGAATAGAAATGAATTTTAAAACGAATTTATAAAGAAGAATTCAATTTTGATTTGAATTGAAATGGAAGTTGAAATTGCTTTCGAAACAAATTTAAAACTATTTTATATAATTCGTTTTAAATAGAAATCGACGAAATATATATTATATATATTATATATATATAATATAATGGCCTGAATAGAACGCGCCGCGCCGCGGCAGTTCGTGAATTTCGGCCATTTATTTCAAACGGACATTACGGGAGATCCGACCGTCGGATTCTGCTAAAATCGGAACCGTTGGGTTCGTATCGAAAAGAGCTTTCTAACGAATATTAGAAATTTGAAATCTAACGGTTGGATTTGGAGATACGTCCAAATCAAAATTGGAAAAGGTCGCTGTAAGTGCAATTCGATGGCCGTTGTTGGAAATCGACTGTACGGGCCTTGATAAAATTATTAAAAATAGTGATAATTTGTGTAAAATCATAAGAAATGATTTGAGAAAAATTGGGGTGAAAAACTCCATATTTGAAAAGATAAAAATGAATTTTTATCGAAATGAACTAGTTTTGAACTAAATTTAAAACCCAATTATTTTTAAATAAATAAATTAGATTTAAAAAGGGGTTTTAAATAATCGGAATTTCTAATATATTTGATTGGATTTGAAATGGGTTTATCGTGAACCGTGTTTTAAATAACACTAGTTCTTTAATCCGATAACAAATAGAATGTGATTTGGGTTTGTCGTGAACTGTGTTTCAAATAACACCTAGTTCTTTAACCCAGTAAAAGGAGTTTTAACGAATCTGCAATTAGGTTGAAGTGTGAATCTATAATCTAAATTATCAAATTTAGAAATGAGCGAAAATGGAGTATCGCCAGTTTTGCTACAAAGCGATAGTTAAATCTTTAATTAGATTTGAACGTGAAATGGTAATTAATTTTACCGATAACACCATAGTATTAGATATGGAGTATTACCAGTTTTGCTTCATGGGATGAATAGGTTGGGATTGAGAAATAAAATAAATAATTACTTCGGTGTGGTTCTCTAATCTCGACTAGTTTAGAAAACCATAATTTGGTTTGAAATGACATCCAAAGGAAGATTAAAGGATAAATTTTAAAGAATTTATCTTGGATAAAATTATTGGGAACCTTTCCCTAAAAATGTGATTTTATGAATAAAGGAATATTCTGAATTGGAATGAGGCGTATGTTGTGTTTGTGAAACATTTGTTTTTAATATACGCGGGTTGTTCGGAAAGGCCGGGTTTATACCCATTCTGAATAATCGATTCGACGATATGTCGAATATGAAGACGGTGGTTGAAGACCGGAAGTCTTCACATCGTTTGGATAATTACTGACGATCCTGATTGGGCTGTACACCCAAGAGGATGGAAATAGTTGGTGGTCGTCCAGACGTACTTGGAGACGGATGAATATGCGAGGAAAGTGCCTCCGGTTTCGTTCAGACCCAGAACGGACTTGTAAATGGATTGTGTGTCTGACATTGGATTTCATTCTGTGTTGATTGATTTCTGTTAAATATACATCTGTTTGGCGGCAGAGAATTTATTCTCTTGCTTAACGCCCTTCTCTGAGACGTACGTGCATAGAGGTTATATATCGATAGATATCAATCGCATGGCATGAATTGCCTGTGTGGCACGCTGAGTTGCATAGATCAAGGCTTCTGTTGAAAAGCAAAGTCTTGTGGTTGGTGATCAAAGCACAGCTTACGTGGCAGCTTTGTGTATAACATGAATTCGCGAGCCTCACACCTCGGTATGAGTTAAAAACGGGATACGGACTACAGGGAGAGCACGACGTTTCTTTCTAGCTTTGGTGGTGTCAGTGACTTACCAGCCCTGACATTTATATACTTTTCACCTTTGTGGTTGTTGGATGAGGCGCCTCAATTTTAGGTCTGTAAGGACCGGGAAACGTGTGTTCAGGAATACTAATCCTTAACGTAAGTGAGGACCGGCCCTGAAGCATCCAGGGGTTGCCCAGAGTGCGTAGCCCTGGGACATTTGCTAGAGTGTCTCAAACGCGGAGAGGAGCTTGCCCCTTGACTCAACTCATGACGGAAATCCAATTTCCAATACGTGTGTTCGGTTTTAATTGTAGAACTAGTATGGCGACATAGTAGATGGTAGCTATGCCGCCTATGATTGATATTTATGATTGAAATTGTTTTGACACTATACACTTATTATAGTATCAAATGATTTGTTTTAAACGTACCAAGCATGTTTGGCTATTATAAGGGAAAACCCTATCCTGCGGCTTGCGTTGCATTATGTGATGGGACCTGGGTCTTATAATAGCTTCATTTTTCGAAAAAGCATCGCGTTGTTTATTCTATGCACTGGTGTTCTTGGGAGGAAACCCGTTCCGTGTTATACGGAGTGGTCCCTTGAATTACTCTCTTTTAAAATAAAGTTTTAAATAACTGTTTTAGTTCTCACACCAGTCACATGACTGACCTGGAGTTTATTGTTTTAACCTAAACTCTGGGTGCCCCTATTTTTCGACACGGGCAGCTAGTAGTTTTGGTTTTGCAGATTTATATTCACAGGATCATGGTTTACAGCTGGAATGATATCCGGAAAGCTCTGTATCCGTATACCACCTTCAGTTGTGCTTTGTATTATTTTCCGCTGCTATGTAATTTATTGTAATCTCTGATTTTTATCGAATGTAATTTATTCAATTATACTCTGTATATTCTGGTATCTGATGGAATTGTTGTAATAACAATGAAATGTTCTTCCGTCTGCGTTCTGATTTGTCCTGTTCTCAAACGAACAGGGGTTTCGAACGGTCTAGATCGGTTTAACGACTGATCCAGATCGAGCGAAGTTCCAGGCCATCACATTTGGTATCAGAGCTTTGGTTTACAGAGCTCGAGAACCAGACACATTAGAACCATACGAAAGAATTCATCAGATATTGGATTAGCAATATCCAATTAGAATGACTCGTTAGAGATAGGATCAGTAGTATCCTAGAACGAGTGTGAAGAGTATATTTTTCAAATGAAAACAATTTTGTTTTGAAAGTTAAATTCAAGTATACGTATTTGAATATTTATTTATTTTGAATATGGACAATCCGATATTTAAAGATTTTGCATATACGCGTCATGAACGTATATTCGAAGTTTTAATATACCGGGTAGATACAGAACCGCACTCTAGTAGCCCGACAATGTTCTGATGGTGGTTCGAAACATCATCAGCATTTATTTTCGAGTGACGAAGGTGTGATATCTATATATTTCCATTAGGCTGGTGTGAGAACCAAAACTTATATAGATAGATTTATTTGTTGTGAATTGGCATCAAAAACAAGATTTTCTGTATATATATCCAAATTATGAATTTGAAACTCTAATTCACTAATTGATTGATGTTTGTGTTGTTTGTTTATTTGTTTGATAATTTTAACCATATAGCCAATTTGATCAAATATTGAATTGTATTGAAAATTGGTTGCATTTGCGTGCATATACATATACTTATATTGAACAGGTCATAGCAAGGAGGCTAGAGCAGAGAATAAAATTTGTTTGCCCGACAAATAGGTACATGCTTACTACATAATTTACTGTTTTGTTTGGGTGATGATGATTTTATGAGCCTATTTGCTAGCCGCTTGGCTTTTTCTTTTTCTTTTTGAGATCAGAAGGCCTATATGGCAATTTCGGGATTTTCCCGTGGCTCCCGGTGCAGGGGAGGTTATGGCGAAATTTTTCGAAAATTTAGGGTGTTATACAAATTTTTGAAAATTTGAAAATTCTCAGAAACTGAAAAGTTGGAGAATGGAAGCCAGATCGAACCTAGAGTTGACTAATCAAACCACTTTCGACTTTGTTCCTTTTCGGGGACGAAAAGTTTTAAGTGGGGGAGATTGTAATAACCCGGAAAATCTGGGCCAGTTTAAAATTTTTATTTTGGCAATTTTAGCGAATTTTGAATATTTAAAATAGATATAAATAATATCGACGAGAAATTTATTTTGAATAGGATTTAGAACGTATATATTATATACGTCTTCGTTAGAATATAAATAATTATATATAATTATAAAAGGAATTGAAAATGGCACGGTAGTTCGATAATTCGATTTCAAACTTCAATTGAACGTACCGGGTGCAAAACAATCCGGATTTTAGTGAAACTAAAAACATTAGGATCTAATTGATAATATCTTTCCAACGAATCCGAAAAATCGAGATTTCATAGCGGGAATCAAAAGATATGTCCAGTTGAAAATTCTGAGTAGTCGCTATGGAATTCAGGCCCTTAAAATAGACATTTTGCAATCGACCTCGGATTTCGACGAAACCACTTTTGTTGGTTCCGTGATGTCAAATTATTGCTAGATTCCAAATTTCGTAATTTTTCGAATCAATATGTGAGCGTGGCGAAGGAAAACGCGTTTGACTAGTTTTAGTCGATTTTAATCGACTGGAAAATGGCCATTTTTCTAACGGTCTCGGAATTCGACGAAACTAGCTTTGTTAGGACCGTATCGTCAATACGAAGCTAGAAAATATTTTTCGAGAATTTATAGAGTTCGTATGTGACCCTGGTAAATTGAAATGTATGTTTAAAACAGAATATATAGATTTAAATGTAAATTCAACGAAAACTGATTATAACGATCAAATCAGCTTGTGATACATATCCCATTGGGTTCGAAATAGGGGTAAAACGCTATGGACGACAGGCGGTGGGCCTCGTTTCGAGGTCGTATGTAAAAGTCAACTTTTTCAAAATAAATTAATTAAATAAAATAAAAAAATTAAATTTCTCTCTCCCTCCCCATTAACCCGCTTTGCCCCCCCCCCCCCCCGTTCGATTTAGTTCAACAGAAATTAAAAAAAAAACAAAAAAAAACAAAAAAAAACGAAGCGGACGGAATTGATTCCCCCTCCCCGTCGATCACGCCACCACCCTCCACCCAATCGCCGCACCACCTCAGACCCCCCCTCCTGCCGATCTTCCTCCTACGTCGCCCCCTTCTAAACCGCGGCCCCCTCGAAACCCTAGCACCCAAAAAAAAAATCAAGTCGCCGCCACCAACCTGGCCATCACCGCCTCGCACAGCCTCCTGCCACCACCCACGACCATCAGCAACCCTCCAGCAAGTGGCGCAACTCCCCCCCCCCCCCCCCGCTGTAAGTTCTTGACCCATTTTATTTTTATTTTGTTTGGATTTTTAGTTTATTTAGTTTATTTAAATCCTTTCATGTAAAGATATTATTTTTAAATCAGTAAAGATATTATTTTTAAAACTGTAAAGTTAGGATTTTTAAAACTGTAAAGTTAGGATTTTTAAAACTGTAAAGTTATGATTTTAATATTATAGGAAAGTTAAAAATATGATCTTTATATTTTTAAAGTAACAAAAATATGATTTATATATTTTTAAAGTATTAAAAATATAATCTTTACTATATAGAAGATGTAAAAATATGATTTTTGTTTCTGTAGAGAAGTAAAAATATAATTTTTACATGATAGAATTATTAAAAATAGCATCTTTATATGTGTAGCACTATATTTTTGAAAAGGCGAAATCTATATTTTTGAAATGGAATTTTTATCTATATGATAGTATAATAAAAATTTGATTTTTATATATTGAATAGCATAATAAAAATTCGATTTTTATATATTGAATAGCAAAGTAAAAATTCGATTTTTATATATTGAATAACAAAGGAAAATTTTGATTTTTATATATTGAATAGCGAAGTGAAAATGTGATTTTTATATATATAGTGGCCACGGGCAACGAAGATGACTAAGAGACGAGAACGACGAATATTTCTCTAAATGAAGTGCCGTGAAGTTGGATAGCTATTAGTGAGAATTTCTCACCTTTCAATTTCTTATTCTAGTTATATATATATATATATACATATATACTAGGATGTAGACGGTGCTTAGTAGCACCCGACACAATCGTCCACAGACCATGGACTTGTTTGTTTGATTGCAAAAATTAGTTAGATCATTTGATTGAAATTGAACTGTGTGGTGAAATGAATGGATTTGATTGATGTGTGAATGGCGTGGGCCTTCATTAGACCGGGGATAAGGCTAGGCCTTGTCCCTTTTCTAGTTTCGTGCCGTTATGCCGCCGAAATTTTCTAAAATGAGTTAGAAAAATAAAAATATCATTTTATTGTGTAAATGAATAATAGAAATTCATGTGTTGGAATAAAATGTTTTATCGTTAAAAATATAATTTTTAACGTGAATATGAATAAATGAATATTTATAAACAAATCGACCGATTTGTTTATATACACTGATTTGACTGATATTGATCGGGTCGATAAATTTTACACATCGCCCAACTGCACAAATAAAATCTGTGTTTGATTGTTTGAAACCCCACACGGGTATTGGGATGAAATATGAAGTTCACTCATCCTGATTGATTAAATATGTCGATCGATTGATTGACAGGCTGTTATAAGCGTTAGATATCTATATTTGATGCTTATGCAGTGTAGTGCACTTTGGTTGATGGTTGATTATTTTTCAATGCTATTATATACGTGTGATGTATGAAAATCCATGTAATTAACATTGTATGGTGATTGATTGGGCTTCATTCCAATTTAGAAAATAAAGAATATTATAAAATAAAGGTTCATGTGTTGACTGTACTCATCCATTGAGATTACTCATGTGTTGAACGAAATATTTTAATAATAAAATTTACATCTTTATCAATATAAAGTAAAGGTTCATGTGTTGACTGTACTCATCCGTTGAGATTAGTCATGTGTTGAACGAAATATTTTAATAATAAAATTTACATCTTTATCAATATAAAGTAAAGGTTCATGTGTTGACTGTACTCATCCGTTGAGGTTAGTCATGTGTTGAACGAAATATTTTGATAATAACAAATATTTTGATAATAGGAATTATTTGAAATAGAATATTTGAAAATAGAAATACATTAAGCCGTGTCGATTAGATTGACGCCATTTTGACGTGAACGATATTTATATCGATTTTATTCATTTCGAAATGAATTGAATTGAAAACGATTTCGAAATGAATTGAATATAAAATGATTTCGAAATGAATTGAATATAAAACGATTTCGAAATGAATTGAATTGAAAACGGTTTCGAAATGAATTGAATATAAAGCGATTTCGAAATGAATTGAATATAAAACGATTTCGAAATGAATTGGATATAAAACGATTTCGAAATGAATTGAATATAAAGCGATTTCGAAATGAATTGAATATAAAACGATTTCGAAATGAATTGAATATAAAACGATTTCGAAATGAATTGAATATAAAACGATTTCGAAATGAATTGAATATAAAGTGATTTCGAAATGAATTGAATATAAAGTGATTTCGAAATGAATTGAATATAAAGTGATTTCGAAATGAATTGAATATAAAGTTATTTCGAAATGAATTGAATATAAAGTGATTACGAAATGAACTTGATTCAATTAGAAAACGAATTGAATTTGATTCAAATAGATAACGAATTGAATTTGATTCAATTAGAAAACGAATTGAATTTGATTCAAATAGATAACGAATTGAATTTGATTCAATTAGAAAACGAATTGCATTTGATTCAAATAAATAACGAATTGAATTTGATTCAAATAGAAAATGAATTGAATTTGATTTGAATAGGAAACGAATTGAATTTGATTTAACTAGAAAACCAATTTGAAATGAATCAAATAGAAAACCAATTTGAATTGAATCGAATAGAAAACGACTTTGGAATTGAATTGAATTGAAAACGAATTCAAATTGAATTGAAAGCGAATTGAAATAAATTGAATTGAATTGAAATTTGAATTGAATAGAAATGAATTTTAAAACGAATTTATAAAGAAGAATTCAATTTTGATTTGAATTGAAATGGAAGTTGAAATTGCTTTCGAAACGAATTTAAAACTATTTTATATAATTCGTTTTAAATAGAAATCGACGAAATATATATTACATATATAATATAATGGCCTGAATAGAACGCGCCGCGCCGCGGCAGTTCGTGAATTTCGACCATTTATTTCAAACGGACATTACGGGAGATCCGACCGTCGGATTCTCCTAAAACCGGAACCGTTGGGTTCGTATCGAAAAGAGCTTTCTAACGAATATTAGAAATTTGAAATCTAACGGTTGGATTTGGAGATACGTCCAAATCAAAATTGGAAAAGGTCGCTGTAAGTGCAATTCGATGGCCGTTGTTGGAAATCGACTGTACGGGCCTTGATAAAATTATTAAAAATAGTAATAATTTGTGTAAAATCATAAGAAATGATTTGAGAAAAATTGGGGTGAAAAATTCCATATTTGAAAAGATACAAATGAATTTTTATCGAAATGAACTAGTTTTGAACTAAATTTAAAACCCAATTATTTTTAAATAAATAAATTAGATTTAAAAAGGGGTTTTAAATAATCGGAATTTCTAATATATTTGATTGGATTTGAAATGGGTTTATCGTGAACGGTGTTTTAAATAACACTAGTTCTTTAATCCGATAACAAATAGAATGTGATTTGGGTTTGTCGTGAACTGTGTTTCAAATAACACCTAGTACTTTAACCCAGTAAAAGGAGTTTTAACGAATCTGCAATTAAGTTGAAGTGTGAATCTATAATCTAAATTATCAAATTTAGAAATGAGCGAGAATGGAGTATCGCCAGTTTTGCTCCAAAGCGGTAGTTAAATCTTTAATTAGATTTGAACGTGAAATGGTAATTAATTTTTACCGATAACACCATAGTATTAGATATGGAGTATTACCAGTTTTGCTTCAAGGGATGAATAGGTTGGGATTGAGAAATAAAATAAATAATTACTTCGGTGTGGTTCGCTAATCTCGACTAGTTTAAAAAACCATAATTTGGTTTGAAATGACATCCAAAGGAAGATTAAAGGATAGATTTTAAAGAATTTATCTTGGATAAAATTAATGGGAACCTTTCCCTAAAAATGTGATTTTATGAATAAAGGAATATTCTGAATTGGAATGAGGTGTATGTTGTGTTTGTGAAACATTTGTTTTTAATATACGCGGGTTGTTCGGAAAGGCCGGGTTTATACCCATTCTGAATAATCGATTCGACGATATGTCGAAGATGAAGACGGTGGTAGAAGACCGGAAGTCTTCACATCGTTTGGATAATTACTGTCGATCCTGATTGGGTTGTACACCCAAGAGGATGGAAATAGTTGGTGGTCGTCCAGACGTACTTGGAAACGGATGGATATGCGAGGAAAGTGCCTCCGGTTTCGTTCAGACCCAGAACGGACTTGTAAATGGATTGTGTGTCTGACATTGGATTTCATTCTGTGTTGATTGATTTCTGTTAAATATATATCTGTTTGGCGGCGGAGAATTTATTCTCTTGCTTAACGCCCTTCTCTGAGACGTACGTGCTTAGAGGTTATATATCGATAGAAATCAATCGCATGGCATGAATTGCCTGTGTGGCACGCTGAGTTGCATAGATCAAGGCTTCTGTTGAAAAGCAAAGTCTTGTGCTTGATGATCAAAGCACAGCCTACGCGGCAGCTTTGTGTATAACGTGAATTCCCGAGCCTCACACCTCGGTATGAGTTAAAAACGGGATACGGACTGCAGGGAGAGCACGACGTTTCTTTCTAGCTTTGGTGGTGTCAGTGACTTACCAGCCCTGACATTTATATACTTTTCACCTTTGTGGTTGTTGGATGAGGCGCCTCGATTTTAGGTTTGTAAGGACCGGGAAACGTGTGTTCAGGAATACTAATCCTCTAACGTAAGTGAGGACCGGCCCTGAAGCATCCAGGGGTTGCCCAGAGTGCGTACCCCTGGGAAATTTGCTAGAGTGTCTCGAACGCGGAGAGGAGCTTGCCCCTTGCCTCGACTCATGACGGAAATCCAATTTCCAATACGTGTATTCGGTTTTAATTGTAGAACTAGTATGGCGACATAGTAGATGGTAGCTATGCCGCCTATGATTGATATTTATGATTTAAATTGTTTTGACACTATACACTTATTATAGTATCAAATGATTTGTTTTAAACGTACCAAGCATGTTTGGTTATTATAAGGGAAAACCCTATCCTCCGGCTTGCGTTGCATTGTGTGATGGGACCTGGGCCTTATAATAGCTTCATTTTTCGAAAAAGCATCGCGTTGTTTATTCTATGCACTGGTGTTCTTGGGAGGAAACCCGTTCCGTGTTATACGGCGTGGTCCCTTGAATTACTCTCTTTTAAAATAAAGTTTTAAATAACTGTTTTAGTTCTCACGCCAGGCACATGACTGACCTGGAGTTTATTGTTTTAACCTAAACTCTGGGTGCCCCTATTTTTCGACACGGGCAGCTAGTAGTTTTGGTTTTGCAGATTTATATTCACAGGATCCTGGTTTACAGCTGGAATGATATCCGGAAAGCTCTGTATCCGTATACCACCTTCAGTTGTGCTGTGTATTATTTTCCGCTGCTATGTAATTTATTGTAATCTCTGATTTTTATCGAATGTAATTTATTCAATTATACTCTGTATATTCTTGTATCTGATGGAATTGTTGTAATAACAATGAAATGTTCTTCCGTCTGCGTTCTGATTTGTCCTGTTCTCAAACGAACAGGGGTTTCGAACGGTCTAGATCGGTTTAACGACTGATTCTGATCGAGCGAAATTCCAGGCCGTCACAGTTAAAGAGGCTATGTTATTTAAAACACAGTTCATGATAAACCCAAAATCACGTTCCATTAACTATGGATTCTTCACGGAAAACAGATCAATATATAATTGATATCAATTTTCGTATCCGACTAATAATATAAATGGAATAAGGACAAAGCCTTTTAAATTCCATATATACTAACAGCCTTCCTCCACAGAAGCTCACTTCGATTATTACCAAATCGAATTCCATTCAAGTCCAATTTAATATATTAAATTGGAAAACTTTACTTTGGAAAATATCCATTAAATCTTAGTAAAAAGATTTATAAATTCTGAATCACATTTTACTGTTAATCGAGTTAAAGAACAAACGTCGTTAAAAACACAGTTCATAATAAACCCAATTCACATAACATTTTATTCCAATTACAAAATATAACTGGAAACTCTAAATATCTTAATTAAAAGATTTATTCATTTCACACGGGGTTTAAGAACAGTGTTACTGAAGACACCATTCACGACAAACCCAAATTCCAATTTGATATATCGTATACAGCTCTAAATAGAAATCATATCGGCTTATATTCAATATCTAATTCTGAAACCAACACATATCGTATGGGGAATAACGATATATATATATCTATCTTCCAAATTCCTCCACAATATCTGTATAGTCACGGAATCCAATATCGAAATATCCCGAAGATGATTTCTGTTCAAATCCATTCCAATTTATTCATTGGAAAATTCTGGTTAGATTAAAAACATTCACAAAACCAGTTTATTTATTTAAAAAAATTGGATTATCATTCTAGTTATTAGCTAGTTTACTTTGATAAAAATATATTTTTATCTTTACAAATGTGGAAATTTACATCCAAATTCTTTCCAAATCATTCATTATGATTTTACACAAATTATTAATATTTTGAATAATTTTATCAAGGCCCGTATAGTAGGTTTCCAATAACGGCCAGCGAACTACATCCATAGCCACCTTTTCCAAATTTGATTTGGACGTAATTCCTAATCCAATTGTTAGATTTCCAATCTCTTATATTCATTGGAAAGCTCTTTCCGATACGAACCCAACGGTTTCGGTTTTAAAAGAATCCGACGGTGGGATCTCCCGTAATATCAATTCGAAGTCAATGGTTGAAATTCGCGAACGGTCGCGGCGGGTTCAATTCAAACCATTATATATATAATATATATATACTATTTCCATTCAAAACGTATTCTGTTAATTCATTTTGAAAACAATTCCCACTTCCATTTCAATTTTAAATCAAAACTGAATATTCTATATCATTAATATATAAATGATAATATTTTCAAAATATCATATTTTGAAATCATTTCCTTTTCGATATTCATCATAAAAATGAATAAAATCGGTATAAAAATCGTTCGCGTCAAAATAGCGCATATCCAATCAATACGGCTTAACACATTTTAATATTTTTGTGCCCATCCAAAATCGGAGATCAAATTTACATTTTAATCCTTCACTGAATATTATTTTAAAATATTCGTTATTTTAAAATATTAGTTGTAGCATCCCGGATTTTTTGCTGTTTTATAATGGATAGTTAAATCAGTTTTGAATATTTAATTTGAAATATAAATGAATTTTAATATTGATTTTCGATTTAATAATCGATATATGAATTAATATCGAATATCTTGAATTATAGTAATACGAAGACAAAATATAATAGAAGTCGCAGTTCAAACTGAATCGTAACAATTCGGTCGATTAATATAAATTCAATTTGAATTAGAATGATAATAGTAATTTATTATCAATGAATATAATAATTTGAAATTGATCTATATTTTAATCTATTCAATTTAATTTGAATAGTCAGTTTAAAATATTATCTTCCCATACGATCGAATTAGATTCTGAAATCTGCTCCAGTGTGTTCAGAATACAGGGATAACCCCAGAACGTCAGTTGTTATGCTCAAATAAGGATTCAGAACCGTATAATATAATTTAAACAAATAAAATCAAATCAATAGATATAAAATATGAATAAAATAATAAATTCACGTTTAAAATAAAGAAGCCGACCTATACATTAAATTCTCGCAGCTATTTGTTCCTCGAGCAGGAAAACTGGTCTTCCACCTTCGATATCAGGGAAGACACCAAATTAATGGTGACATACCGGTGTCCCTTGTTCACGCTATATAAAAATCCATCCAAGCCTTCACATTCCAGCGAGCCATTTCAAAGGTCTCTTCTTTCGTTTCTTTCTTCCAGGGAAAACTAGATCCACTATAACAACCCGGAAAATCAAAACCAATTTAAAAAAATTTATTTTAGAAATTTTAATGGATTTCGAATATTTAAAATGATTTATTTTAAATAATAATGACTAAAAATTTGTTTAAATCGAAGTTAGAATGAATAAATTTATTTCAATTATAAAACGAGCCTGAAATAAAGCAGTAGCTTGAAAATTCGATTTCTAATTTCAATTGAGTATACAGAATTCATTTTACAACAGAATTGGACGAAATAAGAAATATTGAATCTATTCCGTAATATCTTTCTAACAAATGTAAGAAACTGAGATTTCACTTTATAAATTGAAAGTTATTTCCAGTTTAAAACTCAAAAAAGTCGCTATATAATTTATATATATTTTAATATAATATTTGGCCCTTAAAAATAGCCATTTCGCAAATGACCTCCATTTTCGACGAAACCACTTTTGTTGGATCCAGAATGTCAGATTATTGCTAGATTCCAATTTTCATAATTTTTCGAACTAATATGGGAGCGTGGTAAAAGAAAACATGTTTTGCCAATTTCAGTCAAATTGGATCGACCAGAAAATGACCATTTTTCAAACGGTCTCCAAATTCGATGAACCTAATTTTGTTAGGACCGTATCGTCAAAACATAGCTAGATTTATTTTTCGATAATTTTTGGAGTCCGCCTGTGGCCCTAGTAAATTATAATGTGCGTTCAAATTCAATATATATTAAATTATATTTTAATTTTGATGAAAACTGACCATAACGGTCGAATTGGCTTACGGGACATATCCCATTGTGTCCGTAATGGGGGTATTTGGCTGGGGGCGACACTCGTTGGGTTTGGTTTGGAGTTTGTATTAACATACAGATAATTTTGTAAAATAAATATATTAAAATAAAATAAAAATACGCTATAGATACCTTACAATACACCGTATTCCGCATTCAATCTCAAACCCTAATCCTCCTATACAACAACCGCCACTCAATGAAATGAATGGCCTTCACACTCCCATTTTCAAACTCTATAATCTCCCAATCCCTTTCGAAATTAAATCCAACACGAAAACCAAAATCAAAGAGGACTCCAAGCTCTATGAAATCGTATGGATTTAATCAGTTTTCATTAAGAGATCCGTTTGATTTTTTGCATCAAAGTCACATCGTTTGTAGCATCCCGGACCTCCGTTCGCGCAAGATATTGTCCCCAACTTAACCACCGTATAGGTGTGGGGTTTTGTTCCTCAAGAGACCTCGGCGTTAGTAAGAGATGGACTCTACTATATAAGTACCCACTTCAAACAGGCTTCCACGAAGTGGGACTTAGGGGTGTTATATTCTCCCCTTCTACAGAGCCCAACGTCCCCTTTGGCTCACAAACACCTCACCCAGGCGTTGTGATCCACACAGGAGCCACAATTCCAGCTGCGTGTTGGCTCTGATACCAACTGTAATCGCCCGCACCTCCGTTCGCGCAAGATATTTTCCCCATTTTAGCCAACGTATAGGTGTGGGGTTTTGTTCCTCAAAAGGCCTCGGCGTTAGTAAGGGATGGGCTCTACTATACAAGTACCCACTTCACACAGGCTTCCACGATGTGGGACTTAGGGGTGTTACAACATTCAACCCAGTTTTCGAGGCGGAAGATAAGGCCGAATTGGCCGTGGGTACTGGAAAAGGTGGAGGGGGCGCCAACGATTGGAGTGGCGGTCGTGGATCCGGTTCTGGTCGCTTGATGTGGCAGCGCGAGGTGGTTGTTATCAACAAAGGTGGGTTCGTGTTTTGGGAACCAGGAAATAACGAAGAAGATGGAAGGCTAACGGCAACGTTTGGTTAAGTGTTATTAACTGTTAATTATAGTTTAATTAATTTAAAAAGGCATTGTTTTTAATTATAAAAATAACATTGTTCGTAAAAATAACATTGTTTTTGAAATATAATTATCATTGTTTTGCAAATATAATTATCATTGTTTTGCAAATATAATTATCACTGTTTTCGAAATATAATTATCATTGTTTTGCAAATATAATTATCATTGTTTTTGAAATATAATTATCATTGTTTTGCAAATATAATTATCATTATTTTTGAATTATAATTATCATTGTTTTGCAAATATAATTATCATTGTTTTGTAAATATAATTAGCATTGTTTTGAAAAGTAAAATTAGCATTGTTTTGAAAAGTAAAATTATGTAAAATCAAAATATATAATTTGAAAAGAATTTGGATGAAAAATTCCAAATTTGTAAAGATAAAAATATATTTTTATCAAAATGAACTAGTTTTTAACTAAAATAATAATCCAATGTTTTTAAATAAATAAATAAATTGGAATTGAATAAAAGAATTGGATTTTGGGCTTCTCGTGAACGGTGCCTTAAATAACAATGTTCTTAAACCCAGTTGAGAAAAGAATAATTCTTTAAATTAAGATTTAATGTAGTTTTCCAATTAATTAATATTTAATTTGAATTAAATTAAATAAATTGGATCTTTAGGTTGTCGTGAATGGTGTCTTAAATATAACTGTTCTTAAACCCCATATGAAAAGAATAAATCCTTTAATTAAGATTTTTAGAGTTTCAACTTATATTTAGTAGTTGGAATTAAATGGAATGTGAATTGGGTTTATCGTGAACGACGTTTTTGTTAACCCATAAAAAGATGTGTCAAATATGGTATAAGAATGTTGCTTAAGTCATGTCGTCAGAGGATAAATCGTTCGCCTCACTCTCTAAACCGATATGATTTCAAACCATGTCGTGTAGCGCCATGTCATTAAGAGCAATGTCGCCGCGAAGTTGTATTGAGGCCAGATCGTCCAAAGCCAAGTCAACATGCTCCCATGTCGTCCTTAATAGAAGACACTAACATCAAGTCGTGTGAACCATGTCGGACCGTTCCATAATGCTTTTAGAGAGTCATCCTTCCCCAAGTCATGTCGTGTCCATACCATAATGATGAAGCCAATTCAGGTCGCCTCTAAGTCATGCTGCTCTCAGTTCGTAGCTGCGGCCTAAGTTGGGTTACCTTGCCCTCATGTCGTTCGGGGCCATGCCGCAGATGAGTTATGTCGTTCGATAACATGAGTAAAACAAAGTTTTTCTCGAGGAGTAAGACAGTACTGCATGTCGGTCATACCATGGCGTTTGCGACATGAGGTCATGCCTTTACACAATAGGGAGCAAGTCGTTCAGTGTCATTGCGCATTTTGGCATGATGTCATGGCGTTGACGGTTCTCCACTGCATAAAGCCACATCATTCCGCATCATGAAGTCATGTCGCCCAACGCCATGAGTCAAGGCATTTTTCCTGCATAATTACGAAACTGCCATCTGGTCTGGTAATCTCCTATAAATACCTCCCACACTTCATCATTTCGGGGGATCGAATCTTGAGACCACGAAGTGCTGCCGAAAATATTCCACAACAATTCTAACATCTATCCAACATCATAAATCGAAGATTAGTCTATGGATCACGATCTCTATCAAATACATCCAAATGATTCAAGAGTTGAAGATTGATTAGAGAAGTTTATGTACAAGATAGAATTCTTCTCATTCCACCACATCTACATCGTATTTGCACGGATTGATACGATTTCCTATTGTTTTTCATTATATTTGAGTGTGATTCATGAGTAAGAGAGTGATTAAAATATTGTAAGAGAGAAGTAAATCTTGTAATCCTCATATTGGTAATGGAATTTTTTATGAGAGTGGATGTAGATCTTCATTGGATCGAACCACTATAAAACTTTGTGTCTTCTAATTGCATTTCAATCGTTGTGTGGCTCCACTTTTCATTTTCTATGAGACTTTCTCTTCACATTTTGGGTGTTTGCCCAATTTCGGGGAAAACATTTGGCGCCCACCATAGGACCTAGATTGATAATCCATTTCTCACTCTCTCACAAGGTAGAAGGCCTTGCATTGGAATTTTAAATACACCCTGATCATTTAAGTTGACCGAATTGAAATTCTTATCTAAAGCCATGCGTAAGCCAGGTAGACCATTGAAGAAAACTACGAGTAAAAGCGTCGAGGATGTTGACAATGCCACTAACACGGAAAACACTCCACCCACCAAATCAATTTGAAGTTGGTGAAAGCTCTAAAGCCGGAACCGCCATAACAAGGAGGGAATTGGATGAAGTGGCAGCAGGGCTGACAAATCGTATGGACATCGCGAATGAGGCCATGATGAAGAAACTTGAGACCATGTTCGCTATGCAAGCCGCAACGGCTAAAATTACCATGAGTGCAACCTGTCCTAAATCTGCTAAAACCACTCGAACGGAAAATACTGGATCTTTTTCCTCAAGCCCGAATCGAGCAAATTCTATTCAAGAGATTGCAGATCCTAGTCATAAGGGAACAAAGCCACATGCTCATAATCCTTCCAAAAAAGCAACTCCTCAACAAGCGTTTGGACCCACCAAAGGGGCACCTCGCCATGCGGGAGGTCCAAGGCCCCGGAATCTGAACCGTGACCGTTTGCCTAGGCAAACATCCGGTAAAGAGGAAGGCGTCCGCCCCATGGGCCAACTCAATGAGGAAGAGTGTATATTCGGAATGGAACGAGAGATCATGAGTGAAAGCCAGAAAAAGGTGGACGATGAGAAGGAATGGGGATTTGCTCCTACAAAATCCCCGCTTACAGAAAGAATTAAAATGGCACCATATCCAAATATATTCAAACCTCCGGTTGTGCAAGCTTATAATGGGACTGGCGATCCCAACGTGTTCCTATTCAAGTATGATCAACAAATGTAAGGGGCACGAGTTACTGATGATCTCAAATGTTTGTATTTCCCTACTTACTTGGAGGGGGTGGCTTCACTTTGGTTCACGAAGCTTACACCAAAGTCCGTGGACGACTTTGCCACCTTGGCCAAGCTGTTCAGGCAGCAATTCAGGCTACAAGCAACTAAGGTGCGTGATGTAATGGAACTGAACGAGTTGGAACAGGGGCCAGGGGAGTCCCTTAAAACCTTACTTTCACGTTTTAACACGGCTGCGGCCGAAGTCGGAAACTACAAGCCACGTCTGGCCTTAATGGCTTTAAAAGGAGGTATAAATAAGAGGACCAAACGTGGGTGGTGGATCAAGAAAAAGAAGCCAGCCACTCTCGAAGAGCTATTTGATAAGGCACAGGAATATATAGGCATGGATGAGGATCCGGCCGATACATTGGAAATCCCAGAAAATGATGAGTCGTCAGGAAAAAAGGACATGAACGTGCAAGGAGGACACAAAAACGCCGGAGGGAATCAGAAAAGGGGGAATGAAGGGAAAGATGGTCAAAACAACAAAAATCTTCGTTTCTTCAATAATTCTGAAATGACTCCCCTTAATGATACCATAGAAAACATTTATATGGCGACCAAAGACACCGAGGAATAACCAGAACTAGGGAAGTTAAGAGTCACTGATAATGCAATAAAGTCCGGCAGGTTCTGCCGATTCCACAACCAGCCGGGGCATTGCACAAACGAATGTAGACATTTCAAAAGCTTAATTGAGGAGCTGATGAGAAAAAACAGGCTTCAGAAGTACACGAAGAACTCCCAGAAAGCTCAGGGAGCTCTAGACCAAGGAGCCTCTACAGGACAACCTAAACAAAATGAGAATGCTTCGGTTGCTGCTATACCAAGGATGATCATAAACACCATTTCAGGAGGCCCATGCTCGGTTGGGAAAAGCTGGGGGGATATGGTGAAGTATGCTCATGAGGTGAAGGACTTTTCGAAAAATGGAGAACTCATGATCATGGATGAGGCTTTATCAGCAAAAATACCAAGAATCCTGCGAGAGGACATCACATTTAAAGATCAAGATCCAACCGGGATCATAAAACCTACAGAGGATCCAATGGTGGTAACCATTGGTTTGGGCCCGGCCTTAGTAAGAAGAGTTTTAGTCGATAGTGGAGCATCTGTTAATGTCCTCTTCGTTAGCACATTCCATTGGATGAAGCTTTCCATGGATGACGTAAGAGCCTGTCAAAACAAGGTCAACGGATTCACAGGACAAGCTGTTCAACCAATTGGCGTTATCAGTCTACTAGTGGAGCTCGGATAAGGGGAGCAGAAAGCCGCACTGGTATAGGACTTTGTTATAATTGATGAACCCTCCGCTTACAATGCCTTCCTAGGGAGACCTACACTTACGGCATTCAGAATAACTATGGCTCTGTGGCGCCTCACTATGAAATTCCCGACAGAGAACGGAGTTGGCACAGTTATAGGTGATCAAGAAGCAGCAAGAGAATGTTATTTGATTGAATTGGCAGAGGCAAGGAAAAAGGAATTGAAGAAGGATGTGGAGCCTTCACTCCGCATCCAAAAAACCCTCTTATAGCAATTAAAGCAAAGCCCCAATACTAGTGAGCACAATGGTGCTCGAAAAGCAATTGATCCAAGGTAAAATAGTATGGGGGAGAATAGAGCAGTGCCGGCCGAAGATACTATCCCCGTTCCAGTATCCGACAAAGACTCTAACCAGGTCCTGAAGATAGGATCTCAGCTAGGTTTGAAACGGCAAAAGGAATTAATCTTGTTTCTGAAAGCGAATCTAGATGTATTTGCCTGGGAACACTCAGATATGTGTGGTATCCCATCAAATATAATTGTTCACAAGTTGAATATATATAAAAAATTGGCTCCTATGAAAAAAAAAAAGTGAATGCAAGGATTTGAAAGATCCGAAGCTCTAAAAGAAGAAGTAGATAGACTACTCAAAAATAATTTCATACGAGAATCTACATATCCAGATTGGGTTTCTAATGCAGTTCTTGTCAAAAAGTCCAACGGAAAATGGAGAGTGTGTATAGATTACTCAGACCTTAATAAAGCGTGCCTAAAAGACAGTTTTCCTTTACCACGGATTGACCAACTCGTAGATGCAACGGTAGGACACGGATTACTATCTTTTATGGATGCATATTCCGGATATAATCAAATTATGACGCACAAGACGGATGAGGAGAACACAAGTTTCATAACGGATAGAGGACTATACTATTACAAAGTCACGCCGTTTGGACTGAAAAACGCAGGAGCGACTTACCAACATCTCGTAAACTCCATGTTCAAATCTCAAATAGGGAATACAATGGAAGTATATGTATATGATATGTTAGTCAAATCGAAGAAAGCCGAAAATCGCCTCGAGGATCTGGCAGAAATGTTTCACATAGTCAGAAAATACGGGATGAAATTAAACACATTGAAGTGTTCATTCGGCGTCTCTTCAGGCAAATTTCTTGGGTTTATCGTCAATGCTAGGGGCATCGATGCGAATCCTTCTCAAATTGCGGCTTTAAGGGAAATGCGGGCCCTAAGGATGAAAAAGGAGCTCCAAAGCCTAAATGGAAATGTGGCAGCATTAAATCGGTTCGTTTCCAAAGCAACAGATCGGTGTATTCCGCTTTTTGATGCCTTGAAGAAAGGAAGAAAGGATTTTCAGTGGACCTCATAATGCCAGGAGGCCTTCGAGTAATAAATCAGACACATGAAATCATCACCAACGTTATCGAAATCAAAAGATGGAGAGGATTTATTTTTATACCTAGCAGTTTCATCGCCTGCCTTGAGTGCTGCGCTAATCCGTGAAGAGGCAGGGGTGCAATTGCCGGTATATTACATCAGTAAGAGACTTGCTGGGGCGGAACTGAATTACCCTAAGCTAGAGAAGCTAGCATATTGCCTTCTCGTTGCCTCAAAGAAGTTGAGACCTTATTTTCTATCTCATCCTATCAAAGTTCTGACCGATTAACCATTAAGGCAAATTCTCTTTCGCCCTGAAACTTCAGGATGGTTGCTCAAATGGAACATTGAGTTGAGTCAATGTGACATTACTTACCATCCTCGAAACCCATTAATGGATAAGCCTTAGCATATTTCATTGCTGAATTTACAGACAGAGGAGAAGAGGTTGAGGAACCAACAGAAACAGAGACTAGTTGGAAACCGTACTTTGATGGATCTAGAAACGACTATTGTTCAGGGGCCGGAATTGTCTTACAAACCCCAGAAGGTCACTCTTTCTGTTATGCCTTGAGATTGAAGTTTCCATCAACCAATAATGAGGCCTAATATGAAGCATTATTAATAGGGTTGAAGTTGGCAAAAGAGCTAAACCTAAAAACTTTGCAGATTCTCAGCGACTCTCAGTTGGTGGTGGGTCAAGTACGCGAAGAGTTCCAAACCAAAACCGGGAACCTCCCCTCTTATCTAATCAAAGCTATGGAGCTTCTAAACGACCTTGACCACTATGTTATATCTCACATCCCTAGAGAAAAAAACTCAAAGGAGGATTCTCTTGACAAGTATGCTAGTTCATTGTATGCTCAACAACTGGGTTTAATCCACATCGAAGTCCTTTCTACCCCAACCATTGAAGAAGCGGGTATTGACTGGATAATGGAGATCACTGAAGAACCTACTTCATGGATGACTCCAATCAAGGAATACATCCTCAATGGGACACATCCTGAAGAGCGGAAAAAGTAAAGGGAGATACTATGTAAGGCCCCTCTGTACCTAGTTCAAGACGGAAGGTTGTACCGACGAGGATTTTCCATGCCATTATTACGATGTGTAACTAAGGAGGAATCTAAAGCAATTTTGGTAGAATTGCAAGTGGGAGAGTGTGGAGGACACACCGACGGTCAAACGTTAGCCAAAAAGATTCTACGATACGGCTATTTCTGGCCTCTAATAAATCTAGATGCCATGACCTATGTAAAGAAGTGTGACAAGTGCCAATGATTCGCTAAGATTCCAAGGGCACCTCCCACGGAACTAACTCAAATGGTCAGTCCATGGCCATTTGCGGTCTGGGGCATAGATTTAATTGGGATATTACCCACCGCAAAATCGAATATGAGATACGCTATAGTAGCTGTCGACCACTTTACCAAATGGGTTGAAGTAGAACCTTTGGCTACTATCACGTCAAAGAAAGTGATCAATTTCGTTTTAAAAAATATCATTTGTAGGTTTAGAGTGCCACAAAAGATCATTACCGATAACGGAACCCAGTTTGAAAGCAATGAATTCCTAGATTTCTACGCTAAATATAAAATCAAGAAGAATTTCACAGTTGTAGCCCATCCGCAAGCAAATGGACAAGTGGAAGCCATCAACAAGATACTAAAGTCAACCATCAAAAAGCGTCTTGGAAAAGCCAAAGGCAACTGGGTTGACGAACTTCCCTTGGCGCTATGGGCATACCGAACAACACATAAAACTGCAACGGGGCACACGCCATTCTAACTTGTGTTCGGGTCAGAGGTTATGATCCCGGTGGAACTGGAAATACCAACTCACCGTAGGATCCACTTTAATCAGAAGGAGAATGAAAAGATGCAACTTAGGGTACTTGATTTTCTTGAGGAAAAGCGAAAGGAAGTAAGGCTTAGGGTAGCGGCCCATCAACGAAAAATAGTCAGACATTTTAATACAAAAGTCAAACAAAGGACTTTTCAAGTCGGGGACCTCATCCTAAAGAGAATTATGACAGGAACCGGGGTATTCGCACACAATTGGGAGGGGCCGTACATGATAAGCCAGAAATTTTCAGATGGCACTTTTGAGCTGAAAATAACTGACGGAATCGCACTCCCTCGAGCATGGAATCGCATTCACCTTCGTCGTTATTTTGTTTGAAAGTTTCTTTCACATACTGCGCATTATACATACATCATGAATTGTAAATATATCATGCATTGTGAATATCATGCAAAGTTTGTACAAATTAATGAAAGAAACTACTTTACCTGTCTAAAATCATACATTTGCAAGTTTTTGATTTCATGTTGCAAACAACGATTTTAATTACAGGCTTTTTAAGGAGACAAAAGCACATTTAAAACCAAGTAAAACTTGATGAATGCTATAGCACATCCCAACAGGGAGAGCTCAAGCATTGCTTATTGGTCAAATATCCTAGCATTTCCTGTCATGGAGGATATAAAGTACAAAGCCATAAATAAGGGGCATCGTGAACTCTAAACCCACTGTGACACTCAGACTACGGACCAAGTTTTGAATTTCACCGTAGCGGCATCTTCTTAACAAAAGAGTTCAAGGCCCTAGTTCTAGCTGATCATACTAAAAATTTGATAAATGAACTAGTGTCAGCCCCGTGAAACAATGCGACAATAAACCAAAGACCTCCCCGACGAGCACCTGGTTCATCGCCGACGCCATTAAGACATGGCTGGATAGCGATACAAACACCGGGCTTTTAAACCCAAGACCTCCCCGAGGGGCACCTGGTTCATCGCCGACGCCATTAAGATATGGCTGGATAGCGATACAAACACCGGGCTTTTAAAACCAAGACCTCCCCGAGGGGCACCCAGTTGATCGTCGATGCCATTAATACATGGCCTAATAGCGATATAAACACAGGGTTTCCAAAGACCTCTTCAGAGGCATCCGCTCAGATGCTGGATCTTCTAAGTCCAGCTATTGATTCTGGGTCTTCCAAACCCGGTTACTGACGGACCCAAGGTCCTTCTCGGAGGCGTCCGACAAGTTCAACAAGCGTCTGAATTATTCAGACTCAGCGAACAACGGATCAAAGATCCATTCAGGGGCATCCGATCATAAGCCAAATCTATCGAGTTCGGTTAGTGATGGAACCAAAGACTTTCACCGAAGTCATCTGACAAATTCTAAAAGTAACTGGCCTATTCAGTTACCATGAATACCAGATTTCTTTATTTAACTGCAAATATCATGCCTGATTTTCAAAATATTGAGACCAATTGTGGTATGGGGGCATTACCATCGCATTAATAAAATCTAATGGCGCTCCCTTAAATATACTACAAACCGGTCACAATTTCATGAAAACCCAGCATTAGATCATTCCAACCAACAAAACTAGATTTTCTGAGATGACTAAAATGGAACCAAGGATCCTAGTAAAATGGTTATCCATGTGAAAAGGTGTTAGGCATCATCTTAGTCAAGATCAGGAAAATCCAATAAAGTTGGTTGGGTTAACTCAGCCTATCATAACAAACAATTTGTGATGGAAAATCTGTATTGCAAAAATAAAACAAGCATTAAATGCAAGATAAAGAAGTACAGCGAGACCAAAAGCGAAACTTAAAGCATGAAAAGCAAGACACAGTTTCCTGACAGCAAAGCATAATTATATCATAAAGTCATAGGTTAAAGTGCAAAATATCAGATAATAGAGTACGTAAAGACGACAAGAACGAAAGTAATAAGCGGGGACCGGCTCCCGCATATACAACCGGCCTGAATACAACATACACAATAAAGTTGTTAACAACCAGATTAAGCTACTGCCAAGCATGATCATTTCTTCCTGTCATTTGATTTCAAAGCTGGCCTGTTAGGTAAAGGTGGAGGGGTCTGTTCCACATTGCTCTAATTCTCTTTGGAAGATAGAGCGATAGTCTCCGTGTCCTCATTCTTTTTCTGCTTAGACGATGAGGACTTGGCAGGTTTTTTCCCCTTTACCCTTGGCAATATCTTGGGAACCTTCATCTGCTTCGATGGACTCAACGTCATCACTAAGACTGTAGTCAACATCATCCAAACCCGAAAGGGCACCGATCGTTGCATCTTCTGACCCGGGAGTTGTAATAAGTAAAGGTGCATTACTAGGAGGAGGGGGAGTCACGACAGAAGTAAGAGGGAAAGTTACGAAGGGCGAATCAATTCAGGTAGCCCCAGTTGCCATTGCATGGCCTATGGTAGGAGAAGACAGGGGTGAAATTAAATTCAAAGTATGGAAACATTGAGCATAATAAGAAAGGGACCCGGGTGAATCGAAAATGGACTCTAAGAACGATAGGGTATAGTTGGTTTCAATTTTACCTATGTCTAGAAGATTTTCTGGGGGATCCCTGTTCTCAATTCTCCAATGATCAGGATTGTCATCATCAGCCTCGTCATCTCCACCATGCTCTTCAACAATATTCTCTGTATTGATATTCCCCTAGGTAACAACGTCATTCTCTTTAGGAGCATCGATTGGGTTAACTATTGTCTGTGAGCCAGTAGCTTCAAGGGCCAAGGCATCAGTAGAAGCGTTGACATCAGGCTGGGTTTGAACTTGCTCACCTGAATTACCGGTCCTCTCGTCTATTAGTTGTGCCTTTCCCTCTGCCAAAGCCTCTCTGGACCTATCATCTAGGAGTTTGTCAATGAGTTCATCCTCGCTACAATCATCACCATTAATTTCAAGCACACGTTCCCAAACAAGTGCCAAAGTACGCGCAAAACTATCTCCTAAGTAATGCAAACTCCCACGGCTTATGACACTATATACATAAAAGCGGAACATGTCATCATCAGCTTCGTCCATAGCCTGTTTGTGAGTTTCTTCTGCAGTTATCTTGTCCTTCTTAAGGGACTCCACCCTGACCGTCAATGTCTGATTGGAAGCTTTCAGGGATTTGACTTCCTTACGAAGATTAACGACATCTTCCCGATATTGTTTGGAGAAGTCCTTTTCTACAGCTAATGCGGCATTAACATTACGCTTGACAGTTATAGCATCCTTTTCTTTTTGCTTGACAGCATCGAGTTCTTCTCGGATCTTCTTGATCTCATTATCTGATGATTCTAACTCTGCGACGCTTTTATTGACAACTGGGATAGTAGCCTCATGATCATCCAAAACTTTTTCCCATTTGACTTTATCACCCTACAACTCGGCAATTTTTGTGAGATGGGAGTCATGGCGCTTTTGGAGGTCATCGCCAAGTTTCTCCCATCTGCGCAACTTTATGTAAACGCTATCTCTTACAATGTTCCACTTTGTTTCGAGTTGACTCTTAGTAGTGTCAAACTGGGTGTGTGTTTGGCTCATAACCGCTTCCACCTCCTTAGAAAAATCAGCAGCATCGGTTAGACTTACTCCACGATCAAACATGATCCCTATCAAGTTCCAGCCTAGAAGCCTTTCGGAAAGAGGGATATTCATTGAACGAGGATCATAGTGAGGTTTACGAATAATCGAATGGATCTCGGCTGACGGAATGGGAGGGCTAGAGTATAAAGGAAGTCATGGCTTAATAGGCAGCTTTCCTGCTCGGGAGTGCTTATATGAACCATCCCTTCCTCGTTTCTTCCCTCGATCCCCTTCGTCGGGAGTGCCTTCTCTTAGCCAACTGCATCTTCTAGCCTCTTGCTCCTCTTCCTCACGTCTCTTAATCCTCTGTTCCTCAGTCAGGCCAGATTCTGATGCATGTAAAGACTGAGAAGAGGATTTCAAGGGCGGAGGAGGATGGAGCTGCTTATGGTGATGCGATGATTGCTGAGGCTTAGATCGTAGTAAGAGCTTTGGATCGATAGCATTTCTCCTTTTACTGAAATCTGATCTGATTCCTGACGAGCATCTCTCGTGCATGTCTAGACCTAAAATGAGATATGAATGAGTTTTCGGTACCTGAAACTACAAAGTATCTAAAAATGCTAATGCAAGATACAAGTACGGAAAAGTAATTAGAATGCACAAGATGAATTTCTCTAAAAGACACTGTTATTAACAGACCAATTTTTTCCTCTGGGTCTAAGGGGATTCCTAAAGATTTAAGATGCCCTTCTGACTCGGTTGAGGCTGTATCCCTAAGTCCAGTTTCTATGGTTTGAGGGTTGAGAGGCTGAGTAACCGCACCATCCTGACTAAGATACTTAACGGAGTTGAGATCACTCAAGTTATCAAATTTACCTACAGAGTCTTCCTTAGCAGCATTTTCGATAAGAGGGTCACCAGATATAGTCCTGACATTCGGATCAGTTTCTAATGCAGTTACGTCTTCCTCAACATATCCAGTCCCACGCTTGGATTCAGAAGGATTCACTTCCCTATTATCTTTCTCGATCTATTCGGAATCCGATTCTGTCTTAGAATGCGGGGAGGTGTTCTCTTTTTCAGCCAATTCAGTCGATGTTGTAGGATCCTCACCCCTACGACGGTTAGAATCTTCATCCTTGTTCAAAGTCATTGGCGATGGTAACGTCCTTCCACTGGTAGATCCTGAACATCTTTTTAAGGAAGGGTCAATAGTAGGTCCTGATCAGCTTGAGTTACATTCTTATCGTCAGAACCTCCAGTGTCCGACTCTTCAAGGTTAGGTTTAGGAGTGGAAGGTCCAGCCTTGCATAAAAACTTCCTCAAGGGATGAAGTATTTCATATTGGCGAATAATATTTTTGGTAACTAAAAGTTTTTTGCTTCTCCTAGCCTCGTCAATAGCTTTCAGTGATTCATATGTGGCTTTGAGAGAAGAGGATGCCTTGTTGTCCTTAATTGGGGCAGGGAGTACTGCATTTCAAAAGAACGAATGTAAGAACATATAACGCAAAGGAGAGTAAAGTCAAAGCCACTCAATAAACTGTGCGTACCTCCGTCTGTCCACTGCCCTCGAAATGGTTCAGGGCATCTAACAAAGAAGAATTGGTTTAAAAATCCTGAAAAGCTATCCGGTAATCTGAGAACAAACTTCCGATTTTTGGCACCTTCAACATGCATAAGAGAAGGGGTGTCCTTCCTACTCTTGAAAGAACACAAGTAACGAAATTCCTGTAAAGTAAGCTCTTGCTTTGTCGTGCTCATGAAAAAAACATAAAGGCCCAATAGAACAGCGTAACCGTTAGGATGGAGCTGGAAAGGAGCAATTCCTAAACAGTTTAAGGTTCACCCTAAAAAGGATTAAACGGGGGAACAACACCAGCTGCTAGCATTTGTTTGGTTACAGCAACATATCTAGTGGGAGGGTCGTCAGCGAAAACACCTTCTTTTGGTAATATTGCATCTGTAAGAGGAATACTGTATTGACCACACAATAGTTCGTATTGCTCCTGAGTTAGTGTGGTAAACTGTCTCTCTTGATCCCTAGTAATCGGGTGAAGTTCCAAAGGAATGCAGGCATAAACTTGGCTAGGAGTAGTGGCTGTTTCCGGAAGCCGTGTTAAAGAGGGATCGGTTTGAGCCAATGAAGTCTCTTCATTTTGAGGAATAACTTGCTTTTTGGAAGTCATTCTACATGAATATACTTGATTACATTTTAGTTTTCCAAGAAGCAAGATTCAAAGAATAAAGTTGTGAAAACACATCAAAGCATTAAAGCAAAGGTGATAAACACCGAGGCAAGGCGTTTGTTGGTAGAAGGGTTAAGTCGTTATGGCATGGTTGCCCATGCCGTAGCAGCAACATGACGGTTCGCTCATGTCACTGCCACGGCTTGGAATTCATGTCGGTTCGCGACATGAGGCTCATGTCGGTTCATGGCATGAGGCTCATGTCGGTTCATGGCATAAGGCTCATGTCAGTTCATAGTATGAGGCTTATATCGATTCACAACATAACGCTCATATCAATCCACGGCATGAAACTGGTGTCGATCCACTACTTGAACCTCATGTCGATCCACGACTTGAACCTCATGTCGATTCACAACTTAAGAACCATGTAGGTCCACGACATGAGACCCATTACAATTCACAACTTGGAACCTTAAAAGCGACTCAACATCAACACAGAGTTCCTGACATTAAAAAAGGGGGTGTTCAAACATTATCACAAGTTAAGATTTATGTGGTCATTACGTCTTGTAGATACTCTATCATCCTCAACAACTTGGGATAAAAGAGAACTCATGCCGTAGGAGAAAATTCAATAAAGGCGCAAGTCACTAAGAGTCTATATCCCCTTATAGTTCCAATGGAGCAAGGACGTGAGCGCCAATCCGCAGCCTTAAACTAAAGTCATCAAAAGGTCAACTAGTTTGGACCGGTTCCCAAACACAAGACGTTCATGCGACATGTCATCTTAAACGACTTGGATTACAATTATGAATTTGTAACTCACGTAAGGCATAACGACATGAACTTCTTATCACGACTTAATGGTGGTATTGTTAAATAAACACAAATCAAAGCACGCCATAAACCTATCTTGGAGCAACACAAAAAGAAATCGTACAATAGTTATAATAGAACAATAAAAGTCCTTGGTTTAGGCATTTCAGCAAGCAATTGGTGTGTAGTATAGCAAAATCTTTAAAAACAGTTCATATGATCATCATCAAGTCAAAGGGAAACTCAAGTCATTAAAGAAATGTAAGTCAGCTGAGCATGGTATGAGACTCATATCATTGGAACAACATAAGGTTCAAGTCATGTGTGTTACATAAAAATCGGGGTTAAAAGAAAATCAAAGAATTTCAAAGCCTTCATACGCAGATTATCCATTCCAATCCAGCTCATTTTTGATTCACAAACATCCCAAAAACAAAAAATAGTCAAAATCAATTTATGAGATGATCACTGTGTCAAAAGCAAATGGAAATCCTCGATTTTATACAAACCATAGCATTCAGAAGAACAAAAACAAGATCAAAACCTGAAGGACAAGTAAGATTTCTTTACACTAACTTCTGGATGACTGGCAATGGAGGAAGGCTTCAGTTTTGATGACGCAGTTGTCGAGACAGTTCGAATTGACTTCAAGTAATGATTTGATTGAGTTGAAGCGGAGATCCGATCGACGATGTTAAGAGATGCTTAGTTGAGTTGATTGAAGCAGAAACAATGCTTTCCTTCATAACTCAGCTGCCATTAATTGGTTAGGATGTTTCAGGTGAACGCTAAGCATAAATGGACACAAGGGTTGGGACAATATAAAGTCGTAAGGGGTTATTGAGCAAAGTTTAAACCGTTCGAAGCCCAACACGACTTAAAGCCAACAAACAACTCAAATATTTCAAGCGGTTCACGATATGGTGAAACTGTGCGTACGACTTACGACATGGTAATAGAAACGGATTGGTTTTTCAGAACTTCAAACAACTTAACACAAACGTGTCCTAGATAACAATTGAAATTATAAGTTTGAAGCTCGCATCATTTCTAATAATGCAAACTCCGAGGGGAAAATGTTAACCCATAAAAAGATGGGTCAAATAAGGTATAAGAATGTTGCTTAAGTCATGTCGTCAGAGGATAAATCGTTTGTCTCACTCTCTAAACCGATAAGATTTCAAACCATGTCGTGTAGCGCCATGTCGTTAAGAGCCATGCCGTCGCCAAGTTGTAGTGAGGCCAGATCGTCCAAAGCCAAGTCAACATGCTCCCATGTCGTCCTTAATAAAAGACATTAACATCAAGTCATGTGAACCATGTCGGACCGTTACATATTGCTTTTAGAGAGTCATCCATCCCCAAGTCATGTCGTGTCCACACCATAATGATGAAGCCAATTCAAGTCGCCTCTAAGTCATACCGCTCTCAGTTCGTATCTACGACCTAAGTTAGGTTACCTTGCCTTCATGTCATTCGGGGCCATGCCGCGGATGAGTTATGTCGTTCGATAACATGAGTTAAACAAAGCATTTCTCGAGGAGTAAGACAGTACCGCATGTCAGTCATACCATGGCGTTTGCGACATGAGGTCATGCCTTTACACAATAGGGAGCAAGTCGTTCAGTGTCATTGCGCATTTCGGCATGATGTCATGGCGTTGACTGTTCTCCACTGCATAAGGCCACATAAGTCCGCATCGTGAAGTCATGTCGCCCAGCTCCATGAGCCAAGGCGTTTTTCCAGCATAATTACGAAACTGCCATCTTGTCTGGAAATCTCCTATAAATACTCCCCCACACTTCTTCATTTCAGGGGATCGAATCTTGAGACCACGAAGTGCTGCCAAAAATATTCCACAACAATTCTAACATCTATCCAACATCATAAATCGAAGATTAGTCTATGGATCACGATCTCTATCAAATACATCCAAATGATTCAAGAGCTGAAGATTGATTAGAGAAGTTTATGTACAAGAGAGAATTCTTCTAATTCCACCACATCTACATCATACTTCCATGGATTGATACGATTTCCTATTGTTTTTCAATATATTTGTGTGTGATTCATGAGTAAGAGAATGATGAAAATATTGTAAGAGAGAAGTTAATCTTGTAATCCTCATATTGGTAATGGAATTTCTTATGAGAGTGGACGTTGATCCTCATTGGATCGAACCACTATAAAACTTTGTGTCTTCTACTTGCATTTCAATCGTTGTGTGGCTCCACTTTTCATTTTTTGTGAGACTTTCTCTTCACATTTTTGGTGTTTGCCAAATTTTGGGGAAAACAGTTTTTAAACGACATTTGTGCTTTAACCCAAATAAACATTGAAAATATAATTTGGAATTTATCAATCTCTTATTAAGATTTAAATGGAAATTTCCAAATTAATTTTTCCAATTTAATGAAAGAAATTGGAATTGAATGGAAATTGATTTGGTAATAATCGAGATGAGCTTCTGTGAATGAAGACCGTTACTATATATGGAATTTAAAAGGCTTTGTCGTTATTCCATTTATGTTATTAGTTTGATACGAAATTTATATCGATTATATATTGATCTGATTTCTGTGAAGTTTCCATATTTAATGGAAGATGATTTTGGGTTTATCGTGAACTGTGTTTTAAATGACATTGGTTTTTTAACCCAGTTAAAGATAAGATTAATTTCTTAAATGTGAATAATCATTAAGCAATGATTTTTGATATTAAAACTAAATTAGGGTTTTAATGAATCTTAAATTATATTAATAATGTGAATATTTTTGATGTGACGCGAACTTCCCCATAAAGGAAAGCCCGGATTGAGTTGAGAACACTACAAATCAGAACACGGACAGAAGAACATTTCATTGTTATTACAACCATTTACATCAGAGTACAAGAATATCACAGAGTATAAATGAATAATATACATTTGATAAATATCAGAGATTTAGATACATTACTACAGCGGAAAAATAATACAAAACATAACTGAAAGAAATACACGGATACAAAACTTTCCAAATATCACTTCAGCTATAAACCAGGATCCTGTGAATATAAATCTGCAAAACCAAAACTACTTGCTACCCGTGCGGAAAATAGGGTACCCAGAGTTTAGGTTAAAACAATAAACTCCAGGTCAGTCATGTGACTGGTGTGAGATCTAAAACAGTTATTAATCTTTATTTTAAAGTTAGGTAAATCAAGGGACCACACTGTATATAACGGAACGAGTTTCCTCCCAAGAATACCAGTGCATAAAACAAACAATGCAATGCTAAATAAAGAACAATGAAGCTATTATAAGACCCAGGTCTCATCACACAATGCAACGCAACCCGGAGGATAGGGTTTTACCTTATAATAGCCAAATAATGCTTGATACGCGAAATTTAACCTTTTATTATTACTATAAGTAAAGAAAACAACTTCAAATATAAATGTATCAAACATAGGCGACATGAGCATCCTATACCACTATGCCGCCAATATAGGTTTATAATCAAAACCAAAATGTCGCTTATTGGAAATGGGATTTTCATCTGTGAACCGAGGAAAAAGATAGTCCTCACCGCTTCGAGACAATCTAGACTACAATGTCTTAGGAACAGCCGCAACTACCCCTTGGATCGTCAGGGCCGGACCACACCGAGTGGATTATTATGCCTGAATAATGCGTTCCCCCGCCCTATGGGGCGTAAATGAGCCAAATGACTCCATCGGTCCCGGATCGACCGATATAACCAAGGTGCCTCGCATTCCAACAACCACATGAGTCAAACTTGTCAGGGCTGGTAAGTCACTAACACCACTCCTAGCTAGAAAGAAACGCATGTCCTCCCTGAGGTCCTCTCCAGTTTTTGGTTCACACTAGGTTGTGAGGCTCGCGAATTAACTCTACACAAACTGATGCCACAACGGCCGTGCTTTGATCATCAACCACAAGACTCTGCTTTTCAACAAAAGCCTTGATCATTTGCATCTCAGCATGCCACACAGGCAATTCACGCTATGCAATTGATGTATATCAATCACACATAATGAAATCCAATGTCAGACACACAATCCATTTACAAGTTCGTTCTGGGTCTGAACGAAACGGGAGGAACCTTATTCCTCACATATCCGGTCGATCTCCAAGTACGTCTGGACAATCACCACTTTTTCAATCGTCTTGGGTGTATAGCCAATCAATATATCAGTAATCATCCAAACAATGTGAAGACCTCCGGTCTTCAACCACCGTCTTCATCTTCGACTTATCGTCGTATCAGTTATTCAGAATGGGATAAACCCGGCCTTTCCGAATAACTCGCGTATATAATAAACAATTGGTACACAAACACAACATACGCCTCATTCCAATTCAGAATTTTCTTTTGTTCAAATACTCTTATTTCTAGGGAAAGGTTTCCATTAATTTTATCAAAGTAAATTCTTTTAAATTTATTCTTTAATCTTCCTTTGATTATCAATTCAAACCATATTAAAGTTTATCCAAACTAGTCGGGATTAGCGAACCATACCGAAGTAATCATTTATTTTATTTCCCAACCCCAACCTATTTATCCCGTGGAGAAAATTGGTAATACTCCATATCTAACACCAGTGTTATCGGTAAAATTAATTACCATTTCACGTTCAAATCTAATTAAAGATTTAACTATCGCTTGGAGCAAAACTGGTGATACTCCATTCTCGATCATTTCAATCTAATTAAAGATTCATTAAAACTCCACTTAGTTTTAATCTTTAACTGGGTTAAAGATCTAATGCCGTTTAAAACACGGCTCACGATAAACCGAAAATCACATTTCATTCATCAGTCTCTAACCGTAAATTAGTAAGAGAACAATTCCCTAAGTATTAACCCCGAAGGCCGAAACCAACATCAGATCAATACCCAGGAAACCATTCTACTTAACTAGTTTCCAGTTAGTTTCTAATGTTCTAAACTCTATGGGTTTAAGAATAGTATTATTAAAGATATCATTCACGTCAAACCCAAAGCCTCATTCAATTGTTAATCTGGTTAAAGAACAAGTATTATTTCAAATACTGTTCACGATAAACCCAAAAATCACATTCCGTTAGTAATGGAATCTTCACGGAAAACAGATCAATACATAATCGATATCAATTTCCGTATCCAACCAATAATATATATGGAATAATAGCAAAGCCTTTCAAATTCCATTTACAGTAACGGTCTTCCTCCATAGAAGCTCACTTCGATTACTACCAATCGAACTCCATTCTATTCCAATTAAATATAAATTAATTGGAAAACTTTCTCTAAATCTTAATCAGCCTCTAACCGTAAATTAGTAAGAGAACAATTCCCTAAGTATTAACCCCAAAGGCCGAAACCAACATCAGACCAATACCCTGGAAACCATTCAACTTAGCTAATTTCCGGTTAGTTTCTAATATTCTTACAAGCGTTGGATTTTTGTTCTAGTTATAAACTAGCTCATTTTGATAAAAATATATTTTAATCTTTTCAAATATGGGTTTTTCATCCCAATTCTTTCTAAATCATTTATTATGATTTTATACAAATTATTAACATTTTTAATAATTTTATCAAGGCCCGTACGGTCGATTTCCATAGACGGTCATCTAACTGCACTTACAGCAACCTTTTCCTAATTTGATTTGGACAAAATTCCAAATCCAACCGTTAAATTTCAAATCTCTTATATTCGTTGGAAAGCTCTTTCCGATACGAACCCAATGGTTCCAGTTTCATGAGAATCCGATGATCGGATCTCCCGTAATCGCAATTCAAATTCAATGGTCGAAATTCGCGAACGGTCGTTGGGCGACACATTCTATTCAGGCTATTTAATATATATAATATTTATGTTATATATATTTTTCGATTTCAATTCAAAATGTATTTTATAAACCGTTTTAACTTCGTTTTGAAAACGCTTCCAACTTCATTTTTCAATTTTATATCAAAATTGAATATTCTATATCATTAATTTATAAATGATAATATTTTCAAAATATTAGATTTTGAAATCACTTCCTTTTCTATATTCATTATAAAAACGAATATAATCGATATAAATATCATTCTCGTCAAAATGGTGCATATCTAATCAACACGGCTTTATATATTTCAATAATTCGTGTCCATCCAAAATCGGACATCAAAATATGATTTTAATCCTTTAACGAATGTTATTTTAAAATATTCCTTATTTTAAAATATTCGTTATTTTAAAATATTCTTCAGTTCTGAATTGGAATCAGACCTGCCAATTACCATATAAAGTGATTTATATGGATTTCATACAACACATGTATATCACAACAAGGATAAATAACCAACCATCATCCAGAGTGCACCACACAACTGAATAAGCATTAATTATAAATAATTAACTCTTACATCAGCCTGTGAACCAATCGATCGACATACAACTAAACAATTGGGACAAGTGTACGTCAAATGTCATCCCAACACCCGTGTGGTGTTTCAACCGACAAATACTGAATATTATTTGTGCAGTTGTGCGATGTGCAAAATTTATCGTCCTAATTCATATCAGTCAAATGGGTGTACATAAACAAATCATTTGATTTGTAAATGAATATTTTATTTTATTCATTTATCTAATAAAAATGATATTTTTATTTTTTTAACATATTTTAGAAAATTTTGGCGGCATAACGGCGCGATACTAGATCCGGGATAAGGTCTAGCCTTATCCCTCCCCTCATAATGGTGCACGTCATACACAAACCAAAATCTAATCAATTCATTTCATTACCTAAACCCAATAATCCAATCAACCAAACAATCAAACATACAAGTCGTCCATGGTCTGTGGACGATGGAGAGCAGTTCATATATGCAGTTATGAAATATATAAATGAACAAAGAAAATTATAGTGAGGAGTTCTCACCTTTAGGATCCACTCCTCCATTCTCTATTTCTGAACGGTCTAGATTTGCTTTCAGTCAGTTTCATCGCACTCTTTCTCACTCTTTTCATAGTAAAAATCGCATTTTTATTATTTAGTTTTAGATATAAAAATCATTTTTTTACATCATTACTTCGTTATATAAAATTATATTTTTATAGCGCTAACTTCTATATAAAATGTAACGACCCGAATTTTGCCCGGACCTAATCGATCGCAAAATCGACCAAGACCGTTCAAAACCTGAATACGTTAACTTTGGGAATACAACAACATCGGAACAAATAACAAAAGACTTTTATGACATCAATAATAAATGTTACATCAGAGTACAGAATATATCAGAGTACATTAAATATGATACAGCGGAAGGTAAAATTACAATAATCAATACAAAACACAGCGGAAGACTTCAATGCTCTGGACACAGCTTTAAGCTTCGATCCAGGATCATGCTAAAAAGATATCTGCAAAAAGCTACTCGACTGCCCATGTGGAAAAGAGGGCACCCGAGTTTGCCAGTGAAACAAACTACAGGTCAGTCATGGGACTGGTATGAGAAATCTAACTAACTTAACTAATAAGAAGGCTAGTCACAGGACCATGCTGCTAAGGCAGAACGGGTTTACTCCATTGGATTGACAATGCAATAAAATAAGTAAATCGTCAAATAACGCAATGCTTTTTAGAAAAAAATGAAACCATTATAAGACCCAAGTCCCATCACACAATGCAACGCAAACCGGAGGATAGGGTTTTACATTATAATGATCAAGTGATGATAAATACGTAAAACAATATTATTAATGTGTATATGTTTTAATAAAAATATTTCAAAGTAAATGTATCAATCTCAGACGGCATGGGTACCATATATCATGTCGCCATACTAGTTATACAATCAAAACAGCATGGGCGTATTGGAAATTTGGTTTCCATCATGAGTCAAGGCTAGGAACGATCTCCTGACCGATTCGAGACACTCTAGCAATGCTTCAGGATTCGGACGCTGGAAACCCTTGGATACAGCAGGGCCGGTCCACAAATACTTTAGTGGATTGGTTATGCCTAAACACACGCTTCCCGGTCCTATTGAACCTATAATACGGCCATTGGCGACCGCAAAAATAAACCGAGTACTCGAAAATTCCATCATCCACATAAGTAAAATGTCAGCGCTGGTAGGTCCCTGACACCACTATAAGCTTGAAGGAAACGTGTGCACTCCCTGCGTTCCCTTGCTCCATTTTAGACTCTACTGGTGTGAGAGGATCGCGAAGTCATGCTACACAAAGCTGTGCCAAAATAGGCTATGCTTTGATTATCCCACAAGGCCTGCTTTGCAACAAAGCCTTGATCATTTGCATCTTGGCTTGCCACGTTGACATTTCACACCATGCAATTCATAACTATTAATACACAACCTCTAAGGGTGTTTAGTAAGAGAATAAATTCTCCTCCACCAACGATTGTATATTAATAGAAATCAATTTACATAAAATGAAATCCAATGTCAGACATGCATCCATTTATAAGCTTATGCTCTGGGTCTGAGCGAAAGCCAAATCCGTACAAATCAACACTACGTCTGGACAACTACCATCTTAGCCCCATCTTGAGAGTAAATCAATCTAGGACCTCAACACTAGCTACCCATTCGATGTGAAGATCGCCGGTCTTCGACCACCGTGTTCATCTTCGACTCTTCATCATCGTAATAATTATTCGAAATGGGTTAAACCCGGTCTTTCCGAATAACTTGCATATTTTATAATTGAAAATCAAGTTTTATAAAATACGTCCAACGTCTCATTCCAATTCAAAATATTCTCTTAATAGAATATTCATATTAAAGGGAAAGATTCCCATAATTTAAATCAAAGATAAATTCTTATAAATTTATTCTTTTAAACATTAATTAAAACTCCAATTTGATTTTAATATAAAAAATCATTATTAAATGATTATTCCAATTTAAGAAATAAATCTTATCTTTAATTAGGTTAAAGAATCAATGTCATTAAAAAACCATTGTTCACGGTAAACCCAAAGTCATCTCCCATTAAATATGGAATTTTCATAGAAATCAAGCCAATAAATAATTGATATAAATTCCTATATCAGATCAATAATATATATGGAGTAACGGCAAAGCCTTTTAAATTCCATATATATTATCAATCTTCTTTTACAGAAGCCTATCTCGATTATTATCAAATATGATTTCCACTCAATTCCAATTTAATTTATTAAATTGGAAAACTTTGCTTTAGAAAATTTCTTTTAAATCTTAATAAAAGACTTATAATTTCCAAGTCATATTTTCATTGTAAATTGGGTTAAAGAACAAATGACGTTTAAAACACAGTTCACTGATAAACCAATTCACATAACATTTTATTTCAATTACAAAATATAATTGAAGCTCTAAAAATCTTAATTAATAGAGTTATTCTAGTTAACATCAATAGAAATATATTCTCTATTCTTTTGCCCATCCAAGAACGGACATAGAAATCATCATTTTATTCTTTATTAAATATTATTTAAAATATTCATTATCTTAAAATTATTCTTTATAAAAAGAATCTTTATATAAAATGTCCTTTATGGTGCAGTATTCTTTATTTTAAAAGGTATTATTTTACAATGTTCTTTATTCTAAATATTCCTTATTTTAAAAGGATATTCTTTATTTAAAAGAAATCCTGAATTGGAATGCGACTCAATCAGTTACCATATAACTTTGGTTATATGGATTTCACACATCGTATGTATATAACAATAACATAAATAAGCATCAGACATCCATTCACAACCAGAGTGAAGTTTATAACTGTGTGAGTATTAACATGAGATAGTAACACTCATCGCAGCCTGTCAATCTATCGATCGACGTACAATTAAATATTGGGACTAGTGTGTCAATTTTCATCCCAACACCTGTGTGGGGTTTTCAGCCAATAACAATTCATACAAATAAATGATGGTTAAAGAATTTAACCAATTTAATTCTACTAACAAGTTGATGACAAAAGACTAACATGTTATAATATTTCTAATATCGAGTAAAAGTATATTTTTACTCGTATAATTTTCCTATGCACTTTTAATGTCTAATAAAATATAATTTATTTATATGACATTATCGTGGATGACAAATAAAAGATAATTTTCTATTTTCTTTTATTTGTATGTAAATATTCTTAACATTTACACAAAAGTGAAATAGCCTTATTGGCAAATGTTTTCAAGGAATATCCTAGCACATAAAATGTTTAATTTAGATTGCACACCAATTCTAATGTATACAAAAGATGTTACTTTAACTCACCTACACATTCTAATGTATGTGTTGACCAATAATATGATTTTTATATTTGAATATAGTTGCCAATAATATGTATGCAAAGATTTTTATATTTGCTTATAAATTCTTCTACATGTTATGCAAATAAAAACAATTATTAAATTTGCATATAAATTATATTTCAACAAAACGTATAAAAAGTGATACATCCAATTTGTTGACAATTTCATTTTATGAAAAGGAACATTTTGTTATAACAAAAATAAAAATGCTATTTGTGTTTAATTCTTTTATTCAACAAAAATGTTCATTTTGTTTTCAACCATCTTAATTTGACAAGATGTACATTTTTATCTCAACTAATATAATTGACCAAAAATGCATATTTTGATTCAATAATCTAATTTGACAAAAAGAATGTTTTGCTTGACAAAATGATTATTTTGTTTTTAACTAGTTTGAATTGACGAAAATGATTATTTTGCGTTAGTGAATATAAAAAGAAAGAACAAACTTTATTTTCAAAATATGTTTGCATTTTTGAATGCAACTAAAAGAACAAAACTTTATTTTCAATATATGTTTAAATTTGTGAATGCACATAAAAGAATAAATTTTATTTTCAATGTTTATTTGCATTAGTGAATGTAAAAAAAAGAATAAACTTTAATTACAACGTATATTTACATTTATGAAGGTAAATAAAAGAATAAACTTTAAATTCAAGGTATATTTACATTTGCGAATGTAAATAAAAGAATAAATTTTAAATTCAAGGCATATTTACATTTGTAAATGTAAATAAAAGAATGAACTTCATTTCCAATATATATTTGCATTAGTGAATGCAAATAAAAGAATAAATTTTATTTTCAATGTTTATTTGCATTACTGAATGCAAATAAAAGAATAGACTTTAGTTACAATTCTAGAATAACATGAAAAGTGTATTTTATTGTTTTAAACTTTTCTATGTGTTCTAATAGCAAATAAAAGAAATCCTTTTATTTGTTTATACTTTTCTATACATTCTAATAACATATAAAGGAATATTTTATATGTATATATTTTTCTATGTATTCTAATGTCAAATAAAAGTGAATTTTGTTTGTATAATAAATTCTAATTTTCAAATGACAAATAAAAAGTCAATTTTAATTGCCTAATAAATTCTGAGTTCTCAAGTGACAAATAAAAGTGAATTTTTATTTAAGCAACAGATTCTAAGTATATATTTGTGTTGCAGCATGTATAAAAAAAAGATGGACTTTATTTCTAAGTTTGTTTTAGTATTACGAACACCAATAAAAAGGGTGACTCATTTCTATGTGTATTTTTGTGTTGAAAACACAAATAAAAAGGTAGTTCATTTTCTATGTTCATATTTGTGTTAAGAATACAAATAAAAAGGATGATTGAATTCTATGTGTATATTGTGTTAATAACACAAATAGAAAGGATGATTCATTTTTATGTGTAAATATTTGTGTTAAGAACACAAATAAAAAGGCAATTCAATTTCCATGTTAATATTTGTGTTAAGGGACAAAATTAAAAAGACATTCATTAATCGATGTGTATTTGTGTTAAGAACACAGATATAAAGCCATTTATTTTTCTTATGTTTATACTTGTGTTAAGAACACAAAAATTAAAAAAAAGATGATTCATGTTCTATGTTTATATTTGTGCTAAGAACACAAATATAAAGATAATTCTTTTGTGATCTTATTTTCTATGTAATATTTGTATTGCAAGTACAAATAAAAATAGTGGTCTTATTTCTATGTATATATTTGCGTTGAAAACACAAATCAAAAGAATGACTTTATTTTCAAAGTATATATTTGTGTTGAAAAACAAATAAAAAGAATAACCTTATTTCAATGTTCATATTTGTGATGAAGACACAAATTAAAGGGATTCATTTCAATGTTCATATTTGTGTGCCATTCTATTTTTAACCATGGATTTTCACTTACATATAAACTGCAAATAAAAATATAATTTCTAAAAATGGATTTTTATTTACATATAAAATGTAAACAAAAATGTAGTTTCTAAACACTTACCCTTTTATTTACATATAAACCGTAAATAAAATGTAATTCTTTAAAATGGGTTTTTATTAACATATGAAATGCTAATAAAAATATAATTCTTAAATATGAAATCTTATTTACATATAGAAATGTAAACAAAATAAGTTCCTCAAATATGTCTTTTTATTTACACATAAAATGTAAATAAAAGTATGTTATTCAAATATGGTTTTTATTTACAAATAAAAAGTAAACAAAAATGTGTTTATCAATCATGTCTTTCTATTTACACATAAAATGTATATAAAAAGTGAGTTCATGATGTGCTCTTTAATTTACAAACAAAATATGAATAAATATGTGTTTACTAAATATGTCCTTTTATTTAACCATAAAAGGTAAATATAAATATGTAAACCAATTTTTATTTTTTTAACAAATTTATACAGATCTAAATTTATAAACACAAATCGATGTAATACAACGCAATACAATTCAATATAATCCATCAGAACAACTAGCACAATATATCACAACGAAGATCTGATTAAATAACATACAGATAAATATTTAACATAATAAAATAATTAATTAAATTAATTAGATTGTAAAAATCAGAGATTCTCACCTTGATTTGAATGAAAATTCAAGTGCTCTATTTCAGCTGTGGTTGGTGCCATCGCGTAGATCTCGGAAAGACGAGTCTAACGCAATAAACGGTTCGCAAAATGGACCTCGTATGAACAAGATATGGATTTTTAAAGATTGTAATAATTAAATATTAAATTAATTAAATTAATAAAATATTTTATACCACCTTCTTCTACATCGTTTGGCCGAACCCGTGAAACCCATCGTCGGTTTCAATAGCTTCCGATCGCACCCCCCTAGAAGTGCCCAGAGGCTGATTAATCACCACCCCTCTGACCGCCTTGCCACGAACCACCCACGGCCAGAATCCCGCCGAACTTGGCCCTCACCTTGCCTCGGAACCCACACCCGAACGGTGGCCCTTCTCGGTCAAACCCCGGCCACCACACTCCATTAAATCCGATCATCCACGTACGGATTCGAAGCTCTCTCAATTCTCTTCGATTTGGTATATTATATGTCGATTTTCATTGAGCGAATTTGAAGTAATTAACAATCGAAAATCGAACGTTTTCACCCCTTCGCAGAAAAGGACGGCGGCCGCTCATGGATATTAGTGTTTAATTTTTTTTTAATAATATAATTCTTGAAAAGCGTGTTTTAAAGTGAGATTTCTGGACTGTCTCCGAATTGGGCTTGCTTACTGTCGTTCTTAAGGTTTTGACACCTTCTGAACGCAATGGGACATGTCTCGGGGCCCAATTTCGAAATCGGTAGAAAGTTTATTTAAATTTACATTAAAAATTAATTAATTAAATATTTACGGTACATTTAAATATGCCGGGGCCACATACATACTCAGAAAATTTCAGAAAATTTATTTTTGGCTTTGTTTTGACGATACGGTTCTAACAAGACTAATTTCGTCGAATTCTGAGACTGTTTGAAAAATGGCAATTTTTAAGGCCAAAATATTTAATTAATATATATATATAAAATCTACAGCGACTTTTCTAAATTTTAAACTGGACACAACTTGTGATGTATAAAGTGAAATTTCAGTTTTTCAGATTCGTTAGAAAGATATGATTAAACAGATTTAAATAATTTTGGTTTCGCTTAATTCTGTTTTATTTTGAATCATGTCCATTCAGTTAAAGTTCAAAATCAAATTTCTAAACTACCGCGCTATTTCTAACTCCCTTTATAATTAAATTAAATTTATTCGTTTTAACTTCTATTAAAATAAATTTTAGCCATTATTATTTAAGTAAATTAATTTATATTCTCAAAATTCATTAAAATTTTATAAAATAAATTTTTTAAATTGGTTTAGAATTTGCGGGTTGTTACATAAAAATTATATTTTAATAACGCTAACTTCTATATAAAGATTATATTTTTATAACGCTAACTGAAAACATTATAAAAATCACTACTTTATATGGTTATTATATATATAAAAAATCACATCATTATTTGCATATCATATAAAGAGAAATCACATTTTCATTTCAAAGCGATGTGTATAAAAATCTTATTTTTATTATCATACATATATAAAAATCATTTTTTTTATCGTACACATATAAAAAATCATATTTTTATTATCATACATATATAAAAATCATATTTTTATTACCATACCTACATAAAAACAATATTTTTATTATCATACACATAAAAAAAATCATATTTTTATTATCATACGTAAATAAAAATCATACTTTTATTTCATTAATGAAACACCCCACCTCCGTTTAGGGTCACTCTCAAAGGGAATGGCCTAATTTTGGTGGAGGTTTATAAGTACAAGTCACAGATATACAAGACAGATATAAGAACACATATTTGTAAACAGCGGAAGAGCAACAAACTTTTTATTTCATAAAAACAAATACGTTTTACAAAACATCACCATGATTGTCTTACATCCTTTCCAAAAACATAACATAACATTTTCATAATATGTCTTGAGTACATTATTTAAAGAAGCATAAATAAAACATAGATAAACTGCAAGAGTCCCCATAGTGGATTGTCCAAAGCCATAGTTCAAAACAGGAAAGTCCAAGCAATACATTTCTCTTCTTCTTCAAGCTGGATGGTAAGGCTGGTCAAGCTGCTGTGTTCCCTCCCTGAGGACCTGGGGGGGGAAACGGAAGAAAGAAGACGAAAGAAAAGTAGAGTCAGACATAAAGCCTGAGTAAGTCTAGTACTACTTTGTCTATGAATAAAGAACTGGGTATGATAAGTATAAACAAGAAGTGGGCATGCACTATAAACTTGGTTAAGTTGTCTAGGGTCGAATAGACCATCGTACCCCATGTTAATCTCTGAACCCATATAAACTAGTTTTCCAATTGGCACCCCATAATCAGAGTGATGTGATCCATTCAATGATGATCGGCTCCTACTCGCATAGTTGCATGTGTCTTACGGCCCCCGATGTCTGTAGTTACCTATGCTTGTCCCACCATGGGGTGTATCAAGTCCCATGGCAGCGGCCCGACACAACCTTAGAATGCACAGGTATGCTACTGGTGCCCAGTGCTTTATTTTTCTACACCGGAGTGCGTGCACGCCCGCACACCGTTAGAACCTACACTGCTACACCACCGCCGTCGCTTTGACCTCCAGCCCAGTAATCGTGCCCCACCCTGCCTAGTTTCAGGGTATCATGATACACCTTTTAGGGTTACTGCTGAAAAGGGTCCCCCGTTACTAGGTTTTCTATCTCTAGCCAACATGCTAAGTTGGTTAAGTGTTTCTAACCTAACCCCCACCAGTCCGTTTAGTTTAGCATGTTCCATTTTGATTAAGTCTTAGTCCACTTAATCCTAACAATCCTGACTCAGCCTTAATTGTCTTATTAAGGCCCTGACCTCTCACATTAGACAGGTATTGTTGTGGCTGCCTGTTGCCGGTTGGTTCCGGGCAGTCTTACGCCACAACTCAGTCTAACCTCGGGTCCTTACTGGGCTCCATGTTTAACCTCTCACATTGGATAGGTGTTGTTGTGACCACTGGACAGTCGGGCGGTTCCGGGCAGGTTTACATCACAACTCAATCCAACCTCGGGTTAAACACACCGTCTTTTCTACATTTACATATTTTGTCTTTCTTCTTTATTTATATGTAAATATTTGAGGCCCATTATTAAGTCAATGGTGTAAAGGTTACACCAATCACGGGCCCAACCCATACTTGAATTTGGGCCCTTCTATTTTATATTTTCATTCATTAATTAATTTTAACCCAACGTTATTTTCCCCCGTTTTACACGTCCGTTCATATATATTGGGCTTAGCCTTTTAAAGCCCAATTTAGCCATGCGAAAGGGGAGGCTTATGGCGTATACACAAAGAGGGGAAGGTGAGCGCATGAACTTGCAATATGACGTTGGAAATACAAAATAGAAATTGGTGTACTTGCATAGTGGTAACATAGGTGACATGAATCAAAGCATGTGAACTTGCATAGGTTTAACTACAACATGAACCTATATTCTTATTTAGGCATAATGTCAAACATAAGCATGTCATAAATATTCCTAGCATAATCATAGCATAATGTCAAACATAAGCATGGCATAAATACCTCTAGCATAAACATGGCATAATGTCAAACATAAGCATGGCATAAATACTTCTAGCATGAACATAGCATAGTTCAACTTAATCATAATTTAAGTCCAATCACATAACGATGGTATAAACATACTTATGCATAAATATTCCTAAACATGGTGTTTGCTTGAAACTTGCAAAAAGGGATTTTTGAGTCTAACCTAGCCATGTCTTACATATGTCATCATATAATTCTTTTAAACAAGATAGACTTAATCATAGATTTCAATTATGCCAAATATCATTCATAGCCTAGCCATAAGTTTGCAAAAGCATGACTTAATACATGGATTATGGTGTCAAAATTCCAACATAGTTTCATATGAACTATAACAACCAACTTGTTTCAATTACTTGCAAAATGATTTATGCACAAACATATACATCATGACGACATAATAACAAAGCCCCAAACTTGCATGAATTTCAATTAACTACATACATGTAGCTTCAACATAGATTACACAATTTGCGCAATATTCCAAACGTATATTTGCATAGAACTACCGCATGTAGTTCTTTATACCGAATAACATAATTTTTCACAAATATGAATTACTTCCATTGCCACAATTCAAGCATACACATCAACACAGTTGTTTATTTATACCAAAGTAATACTCTACTTACAATGGTTGCGGCGAATTCTCTAATTAAGAGATATGATTCCTTTGTTGAATTGATTGGCTTTAGGTTACTTGAATTGCTTTAGGCTTTAGAACTTTCTTCCTAATTCCCTCTCTAGTTGGCGGCTACTCTTTGTCATTCCTCAGCAACATGGCGGCTATGTTCTTAATTTGAATGAATAGATTAGGGTTTAGTCTAGGGTTGTTTATATAGAGGTTAGGAATTGATTAGGACCATTGATGTTGCTAGGTTAGATCGTAGCCATTCATTAGATAGAGAGACCAATGAAAACCCGCCACCTAGCCCTAATGACCAAGCATACCACTGAAATTCGACCAAACACAGACCTGGCCAGCCAGGTTGACTGGGCTCGACCAGGTCGACACCCCTGTCGACAGGGCTGTCGACAGCCCTGTCGACATGGGTAGCCCAGGTCGACAGCCCAGTCGACCTGGGTGGCCTAGGCGGATGTTTATTTGCCCTGGCCCACTTGGCCCGATTTTTAATTATTTTATTCTGTTTGAATTTTAAATTTAATTCAAAACTTCCGAAGGCCATATCTTCTTCATACGGACTCCGTTTTTCGAAAACTCGGACTCTATTTCGCGTATTTTTCCGAGACGAACGCAATGGCGTACCCCGTTTCCCTTAGTTCTTTGATTTCAGATTAATTATACTTTAATTTGTAAATTTCACAGTCATAGAATTCTCGGGGTGTTACAATTAATCCATATATAAAAATCCTACCTTTCATCTATCATAAAAATATTTCCTTTCATATTATAAAAATCCAACCTTTATACAATAAAAATTATAGCTTCATATTTTAAAATTCATAACTTTATTTAATAAAGGAAGTAAGATTTCATATAGCAAAGAAAAACAGATTTTCTATAATAGAGAAATCAAAAAATACTCACTTTCGTTCGGAGGAGGGCGCTCGCTGTTTCGGTCTGAGGTGGAGGAGTTGATGCTCGCCGAAGGGGGGGAATGCATTGAAGTGCGGTCAGGGGGGGAATGGATAGGGCGGCGCATCGGAGGTGGGCCCTACGCGTTGGCGGCGCTGGTTGATTTTAGGAAGGGGGGTTCGGATTGGGGGAACGGTGGCTTTAGTGGGGGAATGGAAAGAGAGGGCGACACGAGGTAGGGGGCTTGGACGCGGTGCGACGGTGGAGGTCCGGCGAGGGGAGGTGGGGTGAGCGTGGGTTCCGTCAATCGATTTGGGTTTTTTTGATTTTCTTTAAAGAAAACCGATGGGAAAGAATTATAACGGGGGTTGTAAACGAGATATTATATATAATATATTTTATTATTAATTAATTCTTATAATTAGGGTTTTATGTCCGAACCCCAAATCAACTCCAACGACTAATTCCCCTAGCTAATTACCCCCATTCTGGACACAATGGGATATGTTTCACAAGCCAATTCGACTGTTACGATCAGTTTTTGCTGAAATTAAAATATAAATCAATGTGTATTGAATTTAAACGTACATTTTAATTTACGGAGGCCACATACTGACTCCGTAAATTCCAGAAAAAATTATTTCTAGCTTCGTATTTACGATACGGTCCTAACAAAATTAATTTCGTCAAATTTGAAGACCGTCTGAGAAATGGCCATTTTCCAGTCGATTAAAATTGACTTAAACTGGTCAAACGCGTTTAAATGCGCCCCGCCCACATATTGATTTCAAAAATTGTGAAAATTGGAATCTAGCAATAATTTGACATCCCGGATCCGACAAAAATGGTTTCATCAAAAACGGAGGTCGTTTGCAAAATGGCTTTTTTTAAGTCCTTTATGTATATATATATATATATATATTAATATATATATATAAATGCTATAGCGACTTTTCTGAATTTTAAACTAGACGTAACTTACACTCTTTAAAGTGAAATCTCAGTTTCTTAACTTCGTTAGAAATATATCATTAAACAGATTCAAACACTTCTTGTTTCGTCCAATTCTGAGTTATATTGAATTCTGTATATTCATTGGAAATTAGAAATCGAATTTTAAAACTACCGTGCCATTTCAGGCTTGCTTTATAGTTAAAATAAAATTATTCGCTCTAACTTCATCGAAAATATTTTTTTTGATGTTATTATTTAAAATATTCAAAATTCATTAAAATAGCCAAAATAAAATTTTTAAATTGGTTCTGATTTTCTGGGTTGTTACAATCTCCTCCACTTAAAATCTTTTCTTCCTCGAAAAGGAATGGAGCTGAAATTTGTTTAACTAATCAACTCAATTTTCATTATTTTCATTAGGGCTTAAGTTCTTCAACTTTTCAGTTTCTAAGAACCTTTCAAATTTTTCAAAAATTTGGCTAACAACCTCAATTTTCGAAAAATTTCGCCATAACCTCCTTTGTACGGGGCTACCGGGAAAATCCCCAAATAGGCCCACTCATCTCAAAAAGAAAAAGAAACAACCAAGCGGCTAGCCAATCGGCTCATAAAATCATCCAAACCCAATAAATTAGTAAACGTGTACCTATTTGTTGTCCCTACAAATTTTATTCCTCTTCTCTAGCCTCCTTGTCGTGACCTGTTCAATCTATGTACATGTATATGCATGCAATTTCAAACAATTTCAATGTAGTTCAACATTTGGTAAAATTTGGCTATTGTACTTTCATGTACATATTGGTTTCAAGGAATAATCATACAACACAACCAGCAATCAATTAGTTGATTAGATTTTCAAATTCATAATTTTGATATACATAGAGAAAATCATGTTTTTGATGCAAATTAACAACAATAAATCTTATTCTAGTTTTGGTTCTCACACCAGCCTAATGGAAATATATAGATATCCCACTTTCGAAACTCGAACACAAACTACTGATGTTATATAGTCATCAGTAGAATCATCTCCGGGCGACTGAAGTGTGATTATATATCTATCCAGTATATTAAAACATCGAATATATGTTTGCAAGTCCTATATGCAAAATCTTTATATACTCGATTGTCCAAATTCAGTATAAAATAAATATTCAAATGCGTATAAAAAGGTTTAAATTTTCAAAACAAAATTTGTTTTCATTTTTACTTTTAAAAATAACACTCTTCACCCTCGTTCTAGGATACTACAGATCCCATCTCTAACGAGTCATTCTCATTGAATATTACTAATCCAATCTATGATGAATTCTTTCGTTCGTTTCTAGTGTGTCTTGTTCTCGAGCTTTATAAACCAAAGCTCTGATACGAAACTGACACGACCCGATTTCCCCGTAAAGGAAAGCCCGGATTGAGTTGAGAACATGCCAAATCAGAACACAGACAGAAGAACATTTCTTTGTTATTACAACCATTTTCATCAAAGTACAAGAATATCACAGAGTATAAATGAATAATATTGTAACACCCCGTATATTCTATAACCGTGAAAGTCATAAATTAAAGTATAATTAATTTGAAATCAAGGAACTAAGGGAAATGGGATACGCCATTGCGTTCGTCTCGGAAAAATACGCGAAATAGAGTCCGAGTTTTCGAAAAACGGAGTCCGTATGAAGAAGATATAGCCTCTGGAAGTTTCTGAATTAAGTTTAAAATTCGAACAGCTCAGAATAAAACAGTTTAAAATTAAAACCGGGCCCAATTGGCCAGGGCGGGAAAAATCCCGCCAGATGCACCCAGGTCGACTGGGCTGTCGACCTGGTCTAACCAGGTCGACAGGGCTGTCGACAGGGTTGTCGACAGGGCTGTCGACCTGGTCTAGAGACAGGTCGAACCCAGTCCAACCCAGCTGGCCTATTCTCTGTTAGTCGATTTTCAGTGGTCTGCTTTGTCATTAGGGCTAGGTGGCAGGCTCTAATTGGTCTCTCTTTCGAATGAATGGCTACGATCAATCCAAGCAACATCAATGGTCCTAATCAGTTCCTAACCTCTATAAAAAGGACCCTAGACTCTACCTAGATTTCTTGCACAATTCTCTAGCCTCCATTGCTCTCTTCTTCTAATAAAAAAATAAAAATGGCGTCTCTGCTCTGCTGGAATTAAAACTAGAAGATAATCAACATCAGCCTAAGCAACTCAATTCAAACTAGAGGTTAAAGTTCTGCAAAAGATTCTACAACAAGTTAAAAGTTCTTTCTTTAATCCAATCAAGGCAAGTACAGTTATTCTCCGCTATAAACGTTAATTATAATTTTGATATGCATTTAAATCTGAGTTTGAGGTTGTATTCTCTTCCGTTAGATCTGTTTTCTGTGACTGTTCTATATTCCTTTCTTCTTTTCTGTTTCTATAGCCAGGCTACCACGAGCCTGTGCCTAATCTCATAAGAGATGAACGTATGAACGCAAGTTTTGGGATGAATGATGAGAAATTTGACAAAACCAAATTGAATGTATGACTTTAGGTCTGAGGCATAAAATATATTGGACATATGACTTGGGATTGGATGCATAAATTTGACTATGAACATATAATTTGTGCATGTTGTATGCATAGTTATGTTGTAATTTAGACCTGTAATTAATTAGAAAAAAAATAGCATATGTTATAAACTAGTTTTAGACCTATGCATATTTTGTGATAAAAGAAGAAGAGGAACCACTGTAAAGATTACATATGATTTGAGACTTTGGACAAAATGCATATAAAAAGGCAAGATCTGAGTTTTAGAAGATATGGTTTAAAGATTTATATTATTGGGGATAGTTTGCATAATAATTCATGACATGAAAAGAAGGAAGATATGGAAACTTAAGATTTACATTAATTAGGATATCTATTATAGTAATTACACCTAAATAGGGATTTTTGGATATATGACATGCATTGAAATTAATGGTTATATTTGGTATAATCTATATTGGAACATATGTTATATGGCAAATTATGTCCATATTCTGCGCTTAAGCAAACATGGAATATATGTTGTGAATCATGAAAAAATTATGTAGGCATATGAATTTAGGCCTAATTTATGACTAGGCAAGGCATGTAAATAGAACCTTTAGAATTATTAGGTTTGCTAAATCTGCTAATTTGCTAAGTTGCCTAAACTGCTAGTTTTGTTATTTTGCCTAGACTACTAATTAGATTGAAATGCCAAATCTGTTAAATTTGTCTGTTGAGATGCCTAATCTGTTATATGCCAAAATCTGCTAAGTGCTAAATTGGTTAAATCTGTTAAGTCACCCAATCTGCTAAAATATGTTATCTGCTATATCAGTTGAGTTGATGTGATCATTCTGTTATTGATATAATCTGAATTGGCATATATATTGGGTGTGCGCATAAACGGTAAATAATTAATTAATTGGCCGCAACGATGAATATGGCTAACTCGAGGTTAGAATGAGTTTGCGACGTAAATCTGCCCGGAACCGCCCGGCACATCCAGTGGCCGCAAACAATAGGTTCTAATGTGAGAAGTTAGTCATAACATGCGTAAGACACGAGGTTAGGTCTGGCTTGTGGCAGAAGTCTGCCCGGAACTGCCCGGCATATCCAGCGGCCACAAGCTACCGACCTAATGTGAGAGGTCTGTGCATTAATAATTAATTAATGCAAATCTAAGATAAGAATGACGTCTAAAACGTATTGGGGGAAAATAGGGTTAAACCAAAGGGATTAATAGATGTAGTAAAACCCGTCCATGAATCTGTAGGCCAAATACAAAGTTAGACAAATCTGAAAAATCTGTACATCTGATCCGTTAGTCTGAAAACTTGTTAACTCAATTTGTGAACTAGTAAATCTGAATTCTGTATGTCTGAACTTGTAAACAAATAAATCTGAAATCTGTTAGTTTGGGGACACAAGGTTAGGAGGGGAATTACTTGTGTCATCTGTTGTTTGGGACCCATATTAGTCAGTAACCCTTTCTGGTATCAAAACTTTGACCCAACAGTAGGTAGGGTCTGGGCACGCTTACTGAACTAATTATAAGTGGTTCATTCTGATAATGGCGAGGGGTGTTGATGGTGCATTCGAACCGGGTCATGTGCGTGCATGGATCCCGGTCTGCCTCTGAGGATGTAAGACGCCGTGACATCTGTAAATAGGTCTGTGCCAATTGGTTGTCACTTTAGGGAGTGATACACCCTACTGTGGGGCCGACACAGGATATTTATGTATTAGGGAGCCGATCGCTTGGGGTAGGGTTTTAGGGTACGCTTAGTTCTGTCTGTTTCTGTTGGTACCGTCTGTTTCTATTGGGTGGTAACACCTGTCTGTTTCTGTGTGGTACCGTCTGTTCGGGTGGTAAAGGCCCATTACTAGTGTACACCTAATTCCACATTCTGTTTCCATAGGGATAAATCTGTTTCTTCTTCTGTCTGTTTCTGATCGGGTAGTAAATGCCCATTATTAGCATTCTGTTTCTGTTAAAGTATTCTGTACCCGTTCCTGCTTCGATTTAGACATTAGGGTGACACCTAATTCTGTTATACTAGTATTAGTGCAGAGAAGTGTAAAACAATAGTTTATATCATTCTGTTTTTCTGTTATATCTGCTACACCTGTTATAGTTATCTCACATCCAGTTTTATGTTCATCTCATATTATTATTATCTGTTCATATGCTGAAAGTCACTGGACTTGCCAGACTTTTTGTCTGACCCTTGTTGTTTTCGCCTCCTTTCTTCCGTTTCCCCCCAGGTTATCCAAGGAGGGAAATACTTTAGCTTGATCCGGATTTCTCTTTGCTTGAAGTGCTTAAATTATGGCTTGGCTCTGTATAGCTTCCATTCCATGGGGATTATGATTTTAAACTATGCATTTTAAGGCTTTTGTACAAGACTGATATTTTGTACTTGAATTCTGAAATTTGAGAGGATGTAACCATATTAATTTATGTTTCCGCTGTAATAAAGTTAAAATTTTTCAAGTACTGTTTTATCTGTCTTGTAAGTTTCTGTTCTGTTTACTAAAATGCTCCACCAAAGTTAAGGCATTCCCTTTGTGAGTGACCTTAACGGAGGTGGGGTGTTACACTTGGTATCAGAGCTGAAGGTTACCAGATTGGGTAAAGTTTTTGAAAACTATTTTCAAAAAGGTTTTGGAAAGGAAGTATTTTCAAAAATAAAGCTTATTTTGAAAAAAACATGATCCCCAAGAGCCATATATCTTTCTTTCAGTCCTTTTTTGTATTGAACCTTTCCTTTTTCGTTCCAGCATGTCTGAAGCATCTGAGATACCAGAGGGTGTTCATGTACCCGGTTGGTTTCGTCAATATCTTGAGGCTAGGACCGCCGCTGCAGGTCCAGCAAATGATCCCCCTCCTCCACCCCCTCCTCGTGCTATTGCTTTCTCAAAAATCTGTAGAGATTTTAGGGCCATGGGTGGGAAGGATTTCAAAGGAACTGAATCATTCGTAGAGGCAAGGAATTGGCTCAAAGAAACTGAGGATCTGTTCGTTATCTTCGAGGTGGACGATAGGCAGAAGGTACAGTTGGCAGTATGGCTGCTCAAAGACGAAGCTTCCTACTGGTGGGAAGTCACTAACGCCGAGAGGCCGGTGGAGACATGGATGGATTTCAGAACAAGGTTTGAGACAAAATTCTTCTCGCAAGCTGAACGAAGTTTACAATTGGAAAAGTTCTTGTCTCTTAAGCAAGGAAGTATGACGGTCAAGGAATACGTCAACCAGTTCAACCAACTAGCAAGATTCGGATTGGATTTAGTCAACACTCAGCATAAAAAGGCTCTCCGCTTTGTTAAAGGATTGAATGAGCCCCTGCACAGCCTAGCCATGACCCATGTACCCATGGGAGCAACTTACGAGAAATTGGTGGATATGGCACTACTGCACGAGGAAGACAAGGGCCCGAAAGAAACAAAGAAGGAAGAACCACAGAATAAGAAAGCGGGGCCCAAAAAGGAAACACAAAAGAAGGATGAGAAGTCTGAAGATAAGAAGGGGAAAAAGTGCTTTACTTGTGGGAGCTCAACTCATCTGAACAGGGATTGCAGAAAAAGGAAGGGCGCTTGCTTCAACTGTGGGGAGATGGGACACTTCACTAGAGACTGCCCGAAGAGACGAGGACAAGGAGGGCAGGCGAACACTCTTGAGGCTAGTGGCTAGGATAGAAATAGGAAATTTTCTATAGTAGGTTTAATTTATTTATCTGATTATGAAGTCAAGACTTTTTCTGATTCTGGTATTTTGATTTTGTAATCGATACTCTACACTTTAATACTAGTATTATTTCTGAATTCCGTTGTAGACTCAGACCCATAAGGGTTATGGATCATCTGTTTGGGACTGGGGTTTGAGGAATATCTGTGTTAGGCGTCAAGTATGACGCATACATTCTGAGTTTTCGTGGGGTATCAATTTGATGTTGGTTCCGGTCTTTGGGGCCGATACTTAGGACCCATGTCTAATGGGAACCAAATTTTCGTTCTATCTGTACTCGCTTCCATCATTCGACTGTATCCTATCGATCGAATATTTGAACTTTAGGTAGAAACTAATGGGTGTAAACATGTGTTTGAGACATGTTATGTTTGATGGTTGCAAGTGGATGCAAGTGGTTGCTAGTGGTTGCTCGTGGATGCATATACACATACTAGGCACTAGATCGGCTCGAAAGCACTCTCATACTGCATATGGATGTGTGAGCATTTTTAAATTTTTATGGATGCAAAATAGTCGAATCAGCATATGGATGTTGCATATGAATGAGCAGTTGTGCACTCATATAGAAATGATATGTCTCAAGTAAGAAAATTTGCATACATATTGGACTCATGGCACTAACATGATTTGCATTAAGGAGGTCGACTGAATCAGTGGGCCGCCTGATTTTGCATTAGATACGGACATGAACACACACTGTGCATTTAAACATTAAAGCATTAGAAGTCTATAAGGACAATGGATGCCTGTGGTTGATGATTGAGTAGATGGATGATTGGATGGTAGGACACATTCTTCTTAACTTGAAGATTTCGGGGAGGAAATCCTTTTAAGTGGGGGAGAATGTAACACCCCGTATATTCTATAACCGTGAAAGTCATAAATTAAAGTATAATTAATTTGAAATCAAGGAACTAAGGGAAACGGGATACGCCATTGCGTTCGTCTCGGAAAAATACGCGAAATAGAGTCCGAGTTTTCGAAAAACGGAGTCCGTATGAAGAAGATATAGCCTCTGGAAGTTTCTGAATTAAGTTTAAAATTCGAACAGCTCAGAATAAAACAGTTTAAAATTAAAACCGGGCCCAATTGGCCAGGGCGGGAAAAATCCCGCCAGATGCACCCAGGTCGACTGGGCTGTCGACCTGGTCTAACCAGGTCGACAGGGCTGTCGACAGGGTTGTCGACAGGGCTGTCGACCTGGTCCAGAGACAGGTCGAACCCAGTCCAACCCGGCTGGCCTATTCTCTATTAGTCGATTTTCTGTGGTCTGCTTTGTCATTAGGGCTAGGTGGCAGGCTCTAATTGGTCTCTCTTTCGAATGAATGGCTACGATCAATCCAAGCAACATCAATGGTCCTAATCAGTTCCTAACCTCTATAAAAAGGACCCTAGACTCTACCTAGGTTTCTTGCACAATTCTCTAGCCTCCATTGCTCTCTTCTTCTAATAAAAAAAAAAAATTGGCGTCTCTGCTCTGCTGGAATTAAAACTAGAAGATAATCAACATCAGCCTAAGCAACTCAATTCAAACTAGAGGTTAAAGTTCTGCAAAAGATTCTACAACAAGTTAAAAGTTCTTTCTTTAATCCAATCAAGGCAAGTACAGTTATTCTCCGCTATAAACGTTAATTATAATTTTGATATGCATTTAAATCTGAGTTTGAGGTTGTATTCTCTTCCGTTAGATCTGTTTTCTGTGACTGTTCTATATTCCTTTCTTCTTTTCTGTTTCTATAGCCAGGCTACCACGAGCCTGTGCCTAATCTCATAAGAGATGAACGTATGAACGCAAGTTTTGGGATGAATGATGAGAAATTTGACAAAACCAAATTGAATGTATGACTTTAGGTCTGAGGCATAAAATATATTGGACATATGACTTGGGATTGGATGCATAAATTTGACTATGAACATATAATTTATGCATGTTGTATGCATAGTTATGTTGTAATTTAGACCTGTAATTAATTAGAAAAAAAATAGCATATGTTATAAACTAGTTTTAGACCTATGCATATTTTGTGATAAAAGAAGAAGAGGAACCACTGTAAAGATTACATATGATTTGAGACTTTGGACAAAATGCATATAAAAAGGCAAGATCTGATTTTTAGAAGATATGGTTTAAAGATTTATATTATTGGGGATAGTTTGCATAATAATTCATGACATGAAAAGAAGGAAGATATGGAAACTTAAGATTTACATTAATTAGGATATCTATTATTGTAATTACACCTAAATAGGGATTTTTGGATATATGACATGCATTGAAATTAATGGTTATATTTGGTATAATCTATATTGGAACATATGTTATATGGAAAATTATGTCCATATTCGGCGCTTAAGCAAACATGGAATATATGTTGTGAATCATGAAAAAATTATGTAGGCATATGAATTTAGGCCTAATTTATGACTAGGCAAGGCATGTAAATAGAACCTTTAGAATTATTAGGTTTGCTAAATCTGCTAATTTGCTAAGTTGCCTAAATTGCTAGTTTTGTTATTTTGCCTAGACTACTAATTAGATTGAAATGCCAAATCTGTTAAATTTGTCTGTTGAGATGCCTAATCTGTTATATGCCAAAATCTGCTAAGTGCTAAATCGGTTAAATCTGTTAAGTCACCCAATCTGCTAAAATCGGTTATCTGCTATATCAGTTGAGTTGATGTGATCATTCTGTTATTGATATAATCTGAATTGGCATATATATTGGGTGTGCGCATAAACGGTAATTAATTAATTAATTGGCCGCAAAGATGAATATGGCTAACTCGAGCTTAGAATGAGTTTGCGACGTAAATCTGCCCGGAACCGCCCGGCACATCTAGTGGCCGCAAACAATAGGTTCTAATGTGAGAAGTTAGTCATAACATGCGTAAGACACGAGGTTAGGTCTGGCTTGTGGCAGAAGTCTGCCCGGAACCGCCCGGCATATCCAGCGGCCACAAGCTACCGACCTAATGTGAGAGGTCTGTGCATTAATAATTAATTAATGCAAATCTAAGATAAGAATGACGTCTAAAACGTATTGGCGGAAATAGGGTTAAACCAAAGGGATTAATAGATGTAGTAAAACCCGTCCATGAATCTGTAGGCCCAATACAAAGTTAGACAAATCTGAAAAATCTGTACATCTGATCCGTTAGTCTGAAAACTTGTTAACTCAATTTGTGAACTAGTAAATCTGAATTCTGTATGTCTGAACTAGTAAACAAATAAATCTGAAATCTGTTAGTTTGGGGACACAAGGTTAGGAGGGGAATTACTTGTGTCATCTGTTGTTTGGGACCCATATTAGTCAGTAACCCTTTCTGGTATCAAAACTTTGACCCAACAGTAGGTAGGGTCCGGGCACGCTTACTGAACTAATTATAAGTGGTTCATTCTGATAATGGCGAGGGGTGTTGATGGTGCGTTCGAACCGGGTCATGTGCGTGCATGGATCCCGGTCTGCCTCTGAGGATGTAAGACGCCGTGACATCTGTAAATAGGTCTGTGCCAATTGGTTGTCACTTTAGGGAGTGATACACCCTACTGTGGGGCCGACACAGGATATTTATGTATTAGGGAGCCGATCGCTTGGGGTAGGGTTTTAGGGTACGCTTAGTTCTGTCTGTTTCTGTTGGTACCGTCTGTTTCTGTTGGGTGGTAACACCTGTCTGTTTCTGTGTGGTACCGACTGTTCGGGTGGTAAAGGCCCATTACTAGTGTACACCTAATTCCACATTCTGTTTCCATAGGGATAAATCTGTTTCTTCTTCTGTCTGTTTCTGATCGGGTAGTAAAGGCCCATTATTAGCATTCTGTTTCTGTTAAAGTATTCTGTACCCGTTCCTGCTTCAATTTAGACATTAGGGTGACACCTAATTCTGTTATACTAGTATTAGTGCAGAGAAGTGTAAAACAATAGTTTATATCATTCTGTTTTTCTGTTATATCTGCTACACCTGTTATAGTTATCTCACATCCAGTTTTATGTTCATCTCATATTATTATTATCTGTTCATATGCTGAAAGTCACTGGACTTGCCAGACTTTTTGTCTGACCCTTGTTGTTTTCGCCTCCTTTCTTCCGTTTCCCCCCCCCCCCAGGTTATCCAAGGAGGGAAATACTTTAGCTTGATCCGGATTTCTCTTTGCTTGAAGTGCTTAAAGTATGGCTTGGCTCTGTATAGCTTCCGTTCCATGGGGATTATGATTTTAAACTATGCATTTTGAAGGCTTTTGTACAAGACTGATATTTTGTACTTGAATTCTGAAATTTGAGAGGATGTAACCATATTAATTTATGTTTCCGCTGTAATAAAGTTAAAATTTTTCAAGTACTGTTTTATCTGTCTTGTAAGTTTCTGTTCTGTTTACTAAAATGCTCCACCAAAGTTAAGGCATTCCCTTTGTGAGTGACCTTAACGGAGGTGGGGTGTTACAAATATACATTTAATAAATATCAGAGATTTAAATACATTACTGCAGCGGAAAAATAATACAAAACATAACTGAAATAAATACACGGATTCAGGGATTTTCGAATATCCCTTTAGCTATAAACCAAGATCCTGTGAATATAAATCTGCAAAACCAAAACTACTAGCTGCCCGTGCGGAAAATAGGGGAACCCAGAGTTTAGGTTAAAACAATAAACTCCAGGTCAGTCATGTGACTGGTGTGAGAACTAAAACAGTTATTAATCTTTATTTCAATGTTAGGTAAATCAAGGGACCACGCCGTATAACACGGAACGGGTTTCCTCCCAAGAAGACCGGTGCACAAAACAAACAGTGCAATGCTAAATAAAGAACAACGAAGCTATTATAAGACCCAGTTCTCATCACACAATGCATCGCAAGCCGAAGGATAGGGTTGTACCTTATAATACCCAAATAATGCTTGATACGTGAAATTTATTCTTTTATTATTACTATAAGTGAAGAAAACAACTTCAAATATAAATGTATCAATCATAGGCGACATGAGCGTCCCATGCCACTATGCCGCCAATATAGGTTTACAATTGAAACCGAAATGTCGCGTATTGGAAATTGGATTTCCATCTGTGAACTGAGGCTAAAGATAGTCCTCACCACTTCGAGACAATCTAGCCTACCATGTCTCTGGAATAGCCGCAACTGCCCCTTGGATCGTCAGGGCTGGTCCACACTGAGTGGATTATTATGCCTGAACAATGCGTTTCCCCGCCCTTTGGGGCGTAAATGAGCCAAATGACTCCATCGGTCCCTTATTGACCGATATAACCGAGCCGCCTCGCATTCCAACAACCACATGAGTCAAACTTGTCAGGGATGGTAAGTCACTGACACCACTCCTAGCTAGAAAGAAACGCATGTCCTCCCTGAGGTCCTCTCCAGTTTTTGGTTCACACCGGGGTGTGAGGCTCACGAATTAACGCTACACAGCGATGCCACAAAGGCCGTGCTTTGATCATCAACCACAAGACTATGCTTTTCAACAAAAGCCTTGATCATTTGCATCTCAGCATGCCACACAGGCAATTCACGCTTTGCAACTGATGTATATCAATCACACATAATGAAATCCAATGTCAGACACACAGTCCATTTACAAGTTTGTTCTGGGTCTGAACGAAACCGGAGGAACCTTATTCCTTGCATATCCGGTCGATCTCCAATTACATCTGGACAATCACCGCTTTTTCCATCGTCTGGGGTGTACAGGCCAATCAGGATATCGGTAATCATCCAAACGATGTGAAGACCTCCGGTCTTCAACCACCATCTTTATCTTCGACTTATCGTCCTATCAGTTATTCAGAACGGGATAAACCTGGTCTTTTCAAATAACTCGCGTATATAATAAACATGTGTTACACAAACACAATATACGCCTCATTCCAATTCAGAATATTCTTTTGTTCAAATATTCTTATTTCTAGGGAAAGGTTCCCGTTAATTTTATCAAAGATAAATTCTTTTAAATTTATTCTTTAATTTGCCTTCGAATATAAATTCAAACCATAATAAAGTTTATCCAAACTAGTCCGGATTAGCTAACCATACCGAAGTAATCATTTATTTTATTTCCCAACCCCAACCTATTTATCCCATGGAGCAAAACTGGTAATACTCCATATCTAACACCACGGTGTTATCGTTAAAATTAATTACCATTTCATGTTCAAATCTAATTAAAGATTTAACTATCGCTTGGAGAAAAACTGGTGATACTCCATTCTCGATCATTTCAATCTAATTAAAGATTCATTAAAACTCCACTTAGTTTTAATCTTTAACTGGGTTAAAGAACCAATGCCGTTTAAAACACGGCTCACGATAAACCCAAAATCACATTTCATTCATCGGTCTCTAACCGTAAATTAGTAAGAGAACAATTCCCTAAGTATTAACCTCGAAGGCCGAAACCAACATCAGATCAATACCCAGGAAACCATTCTACTTAACTAATTTCTAGTTAGTTTCTAATGTTCTTAACTCCATGGGTTTAAGAACAGTATTATTAAAGATATCATTCGCGACAAACCCAAAGCCTCATTCAATTGTTAATCAGGTTAAAGAACAAGTGTTATTTAAAACACTATTCACGATAAACCTAAAAATCACATTCCGTTAATAATGGAATCTTCATGAAAAAAAGATCAATACAAAATTGATATCAATTTACGTATCCAACCAATAATATAAATGGAATAACGGCAAAGCCTTTCCAATTCCATATATAGTAACGGTCTTCCACCACAGAAGCTCACTTCGATTACTACCAATCGAACTCCATTAAATTCCAATTAAATATTAGTTAGTTCGAAAACTTTCTCTAAATCTTAATCAGCCTCTAACCATAAATTAGTAAGAGAACAATTCCCTTAGTACTAACCCCGAAGGCCGAAACCAACATCAGATCAATACCCAGGAAACCATTCAACTTAGCTAATTTCCAGTTAGTTTCTAATTTTCTTACAAGCGTTGGATTTTTGTTCTAGTTATAAACTAGCTCATTAAAAATGTATTTTTATCTTTTCAAATATGTGATTTTTCATCCCAATTCATTCTAAATCATTTATTATGATTTTATACAAATTAATAATAATTTTAATAATTTTGTCAAGGCCCGTACGGTCGATTTTCATAGACGGTCATCGAACTGCACTTACAGCAACCTTTTCCTAATTTGATTTGGACATAATTCCAAATCCAACCGTTAGAGTTCAAATCCCTTATATTCATTTGAAAGCTCTTTTCGATATGAACCCAACGGTTCTGGTTTCAGGAGAATCCGACGATCGGATCTCCCATAATAGCAATTCAAAGTCAATGGTCGAAATTTGCGAACGGTCGCTGTGCGGCACGTTCTATTCAGGCCATTTAATATATATAATATATATATTATATATATTTTTTGATTTCAATTCAAAACATATTTTATAAACCGTTTTAACTTCGTTTTAAAAACGATTCCAACTTCATTTTTCAATTTTTAATCAAAATTAAATATTCTATATCATTAATATATAAATGATAATATTTCCAAAATATTAGATTTTGAAATCACTACCTTTTCTATATTCATTATAAAAACGAATATAATCGATATAAATATCATTCGCGTCAAAATGGCGCATATCTAACCAACACGGCTTTATATATTTCAATAATTCGTGTCCATCCAAAATCGGACATCAAAATCAGATTTTAATCCTTTACAGAATGTTATTTTAAAATATTCCTTATTTTAAAATATTCATTATTTTAAAATATTCATCAGTTCTGAATTGGAATCAGACACAGCCAATTACCATATAAAGTGATTTATATGGATTTCACACAACACATGTATATCACAACAAGGATAAATAATCAACCATTATCCAGAGTGCAACGCACAACTGCACAAGAATTAATTATAAATAATTAACGCTTACATCACCCTGTGAACCAATCGGTCGACATACAACTAAGCAATTGGGACTAGTGTACGTCAAATGTCATCCCAACACCCGTGTGGGGTTTCAACCAACAAATATTGAATATTATTTGTGCAGTTGGGCGATGTGTAAACTTTATCGTCCTAATCCATATCAGTCAAATGGGTGTACATAAACAAATCGTCTGATTTGTAAATGAATATTTTATTTTATTCATTTATCTAATAAAAATGATATTTTTCTAACATATTTTAGAAAATTTTGGCGGCATAACGGCGCGATACTAGAACCGGGATAAGGTCTAGCCTTATTACTCGCCTCATAATGGCGCACGTCATACACAAACCAAATTCTAATCAATTCATTTCATTACCCAAACCAAATAATCCAATCAACCAAACAATCAAACATACAAGTCGTCCATGGTCTGTAGATGACGGGGAGAAGTTCATATATGCAGTTATGGAATATATAACTGAACAAAGAAAATTATAGTGAGGAGTTCTCACCTTTGGGATCCACTCCTCCATTCTCTATTTCTGAACGGTCTGTATTCCACTTTGCTTTCAGTCAGTTTCATCGCACTCTTCTTCACGCTGTTCATAGTAAAAATCACGTTTTTATTATTCAGTTTTATATGTAAAAGTCATATTTTACATCGTTACTTCGTTATAAAACATTATATTTTTTTAATGCTTACTTCTATATAAAAATTATATTTTTATAATGCTAACTTCTATATAAAGAATATATTTTTATAACGCTAACTGATAACATTATAAAAATCACTACTTTATATGGTTATTATATATATATATATATATATATATATATATATATATATATATATAAAATCACATCTTTACTTGCATATCATATAAAGAGAAATCAAATATTCATTTCAAAGCGATGTGTATAAAAATCATATTTTTATTATCATACATATATAAAAATCATATTTTTGTTATCATACACATATAAAAATCATATTTTTATTCTCATACATATGTAAAAATCATATTTTCATTATCATACGTATATAAAAATTATATTTTTATTATTATACACATATAAAAATCATATTTTTATTTCGTTAATCCATATATAAAAATCCTACCTTTCATGTATGATAAAAATATTACCTTTCATATTATAAAAATCCAACCTTTATACAATAGAAATTATAACTTCATATTTTAAAATTCATAACTTTATTTAATAAAGGAAGTAAGATTTTACATAGCAAAGAAAATCAGATTTTCTATAATAGAGAAATCCAAAAATACTCTCTTTCGTTTGGAGGAGGGCGCTCGTTGTTTCAGTCTAAGGTAGAGGAGTTGGTGCTCGCCGAAGAGGGGAATGCGTCGGAGTGCGGTCAGGGGGCGGAATGGAGAGGGCGGCGCATCAGAGGAGGGCGCTGCGCGTTGGTGGCGCTGGTTGATTTCAGACAGGGGGGTTTGGATTGGGGAAACAGCGACTTCAGTAGGGGAAAGGAGAGAGAGGGCGACGCGAGGTAGGAGGGTTGGACGCGGTGCGACGGTGGAGGTCCGGTGAGGGGCAGTGGGGTGAGCGTGGGTTCCGTCGATCAATTTGGGTTTTTTTTTCATTAAAGAAAACTAACGGGGAAGAATTAGAAGGGGGCGTTGTAAACAAGTATTATATATATATATATATATAATATTTTATTATTAATTAATTCTCATAATTAGGGTTTTATGTCCGAACCCCGAATCAACTCAAACGACTAAAGCCCCTAGCTTATTACCCCCATTCTGGACACAATGGGATATGTTTCGCAAGGCAATTCGACTGTTACGATCAGTTTTTGCTGAAATTAAAATATAAATCAACGTGTATTGAATTTAAACATACATTTTAATTTACCGAGGCCCCATACTAACTCCGTAAATTCCAGAAAAATTATTTCTAGCTTCGTACTAACAATACGGTCCTAACAAAACTAATTTCATCGAATTTGAAGACCGTTTGAAAAATGGCCCTTTTCCAGTCGATTAAAATTGACTGAAACTGGTCAAACGCGTTTAAATGCGCCCCGCCCACATATTGATTTCAAAAATTATGAAAATTGGAATCTAGCAATAATTTGACATCCTGGATCCAACAAAAATGGTTTCATCGAAAACGGATGTCTTTTGCAAAATGGCTATTTTTAAGGCTTTTATATATATTAAAAAATATATAAATTCTATAGCGACTTTTCTGAATTTTAAACTGGACGTAACTTACACTCTACAAAGTGAAATCTTAGTTTCTTAACTTCGTTAGAAAGTTATCATTAAACAGATTTAAAGACTTCCTATTTCGACCAATTCTGACTTATATTGAATTCTGTATGTTCATTAGAAATTAGAAATCGAATTTTCAAACTACCGTTCCATTTCAGGCTCATTTTATAATTGAAATAAAATTATTCGTTCTAACTTCATCGAAAATAAATTTTTCGTCGTTATTATTTAAAATAATTCATTTTAAATATTCAAAATTCATTAAAATAGCCAAAATAAAAATTTTAAATTGGTTCTGGTTTTTCGGCTTGTTACAATTTTATTAAAAGAATATTCTGAATTGGAATGAGGCATATGATGTGTTTTTATAGCACTTGATTATAAAATACGCGTGTTGTTCGGAAAGACCAGGTTTAACTCATTCTGAATAATTACTACGACGATCAAGAGTCGAAGATGAAGACGGTGGTTGAAGACCGGAGTTCTTCACATCGATTGGGTGATTATTAATTTCTTGATTGGGCTGTACACCCAAGACAAGGTAACAACTGGTGATCGTCCAAACGTACATGGAGATCGACGGATATGCGAGGACTTCTCTCCTGTATTGGACATATGGGACGAGGAATAAGGTGCCTCCGATTTCGTTCAGACCCATAACTGACTTGTAAATGGATGGTATGTCTGACATTGTGTTCCTTTATGTTGTATTCGTTGATCTCTGCTAAATATATATCTGTTTGGTGGCGGAGAATTTATTCTCTTGCTTAACACCCTTCTCTGAGACGTACGCGCTTAGTGGTTATATATTGGCAGAAATCAATGGTATGGTATGGATTGACAATGTGGCATGCTAAGATGCAAATGATCAAGGCTTATTGTTGAAAAGCAAAGCCTTGTAGTTGATGATCAAAGCACGGGCCATTTTAGGCATAGCTTTGTGTACAACATAACTTCGCAAGCCACACACCCCGGTATGAACCAGAAACGGGAGAAGGACCCCAGGGAGAACATACATTTCATTCTAGCCAGGAGTTGTCAGCATTTGCAAGCCCTGACATTTTTACTTATGTGGATGATGGAATTAGGCGCCTCGGATATTGAGTCCCTAGTGGCTCACATTTTATGCCCCATAGGGCAGGGAAACGTATTGTTCAGGCATTACTAATCCACTAACATATTTGTGGACCGGCCCTGGCGCTCCTAGGTGCAGTTGCGACTGATCTTGAGACATGAGCTAGATTGTCTCGAATTCGGTAAGGACGATCCCTTGCCTTGGTTCATAGATGGAAATCCAACTTCCAATACGACATCATGCGGTTTTGATTGTAGAACTAGTATGGTGACATGATATGTGGTACCCATGCCGTCTATGATTGTTACATTTATATTCGAAGTTGTTTTTAAACACTGTGCAATTATAATATCAAAATAATTGGTTTTATACGTATCAAGCATATTTTGGCTATTATAAGGGAAAACTCTATACTTCGGCTAGCGTTGCATTGTGTGATGGGACCTGAGTCTTATAATAGCTTCATTTTTCCAAAAAGCATTGCGTTGTTTTATTTTAAACTAAGATTCATGTGGAGTAAACCCGTTCCGTGTTATACGGCATGGTCCCGTGATTTACCCAAGTTTAAAATCAAGCTAATAACTGTTTTAGTTCTCACACCAGTCCCATGACTGACCTGGAGTTTATTGTTTTAACCTAAACTCTGGGTGCCCATATTTTCCACACGGGCGGCTAGTAGTTTTGGTTTTGCAGATATTATATTCACAGGATCCTCGTTTACAGCTAAAGTGATATTTAGAAAGCTCTGTATCCATGTATTTCTTTTAGTTGTGTTTTGTATTATTTTTCCGCTGCTATTAAATTTAATTAAAATCTCTGATGTTTATCAAATGTATAATATTTATTCATACTCTGTTATATTCTTGTACTCTGATGTAAATTGTTGTAATAAGCAATGAAATTCTTCTGTTTGTGTTCTTATTTGTCGTATTCTCAACTCAGTCGGCACTTTCCTTTACGGGGAAGTTTGGGTCGTTCCATCCGCATATAACAAAAAAACAATAGAAAAGGAAATCGCGATTAGGAGAACGGCAAAGAGGCTTCGATCATCAGTGGAGTGTGAAGCGCGAATCGAGTTGGTAAGGGGTGCGATGCAGGCTAAAGTAATGGGAGAATTCACCATCAATGGTGAGTACATTCGAGAGTTTCAGAGCTCGCGATTTGGGAAAGTTCGGTCTCGGATTTTCTGGCAGTGAACTATATAAATCTTTAGGTATCGACTTAAGGGGTGCGGTGTGGTTTTGGGTGCGAATTGTTTGCGTCGAAAATGACCCAAACACCAAGAGTACCAAAGGTACTTCACAAGATACTTAAAAATATGAAATGTGGAGCCAATCAATAAAAGAGGAATACAAAGAAAAGCTACTCAACGGTTTATAGTGGTTCGATCAAGTGTGATCTACGTCCACTTTAAATAGCAATTCTGTTATTGCACTTAGAATTACAAAGTAAGCAAATACTCTCATTACATTCATCATTACACGCTCTTAGAGCTTGATAGAGATTATTAGAGAAAGTGGAGGAGATTCTCCAAGTATAGCGTGCGGTAGATCTAAGCTTCCATATGAACTTCGATGAATTCACACACATTCATGACGGATTTTGAGTTGGATCTTCACTTTGAGATGATTAGAGATGATGAAATCACTAAGAGTTGAGAATTGAGATTAACAGCCGTTCGGGTCTTCGAAATCCCTCTCCTGGTACTTGACAGTTTTTAGCCTTATGAACTCTATCTTTAGACCGGTTGTACTTAAGCGAGTTCCGGCACCCGCCCTTGACTTCTAAGCTAGTTTATGTTGGTACACTGTGAATGTTGTGGCTTCTATGACTGCTGTGACTGTGTTTGTTGACCCATTTTGATGGTAATTGTATGTTGGTTGTAACAATCAATGCTAAGTTAGCTAGGTTACTTAGCTCACAGCTAATTTTCTTTTATATGTTTTCGCTTGACATGCCTTTCACTTTGCATCTGAAAACGGTCCGTTGATATCTGCGAACTAACCGACTGGTAGTCGGGGACGATGGCCGATCGGTTTATGACCGATCGGTTGCTGGAGGCAAAGACTGATCGGTTGTCTTTCGCTTGATGTCACTGTACATTAGCAACGTACTGCAACATACTAATACCGCTCCTATACGATGACACTTTGACTTTAACTACTAGCATTTATTGCTAAAAGTGTTGTACTGATGTGTGACTGCCCTAGCTTTAACTCGGGACTCTTCATCATCACAACCTGTTTTGTAACTACAAAAACACTGCATGTTTCTAAGCTAATTATTTTGTCATCGATTTCCCCTATCGACAACAGAGTAGTCGCTTAGTTGTGGCGAATTTCTGACATGAACTAGAAGAAGTATTTTTGCAAACTTGTTTTATCCGACGATCTTAAAACTTATCGAACAGTGTTTGCCAAAATACGCCATTCTGGTTTGAATTCGCACTGACACTTAATGATTAGCTAGTCGATATAATCTGACATGCACAATGCTATACGCTATTTCATGCTTGAAAAATACATATCTGTGATTTGCTTTCTGCTTCTTTTTTGCGAATAATCACTTTTGTGCTTGTTAATCTACGCACTTTTATGTTTGATACTTCATACTCGACTTTGCAGTTATGTGATCTGATTCCGTGTTGCTAGAATGAAACTGTGTTATGCTTATTGTACTTGAGCTTTGCCGTACTTCGCTGTTTTGCATTCTACACTTGTTTTTTTTTCGTGCTTGCAACACAGAACTTTCACACTTCTTTACGAGGATGAATTCCTGCTTTTGTGCCCTTGTTCGAGAGGTCTTGTGTTTTGTTCTTCCGAGGAAGCATTTATAAACAATTTATTTGTTGTGACCGAACGACTCAGTCACTTGTAGAATTTATAGGGCGCTTTAAGAAGGTCTTTGGGTCCGTCACTAACCGGATTTGGAAGACCCGGCATATGATCGGATGCCACGGTAGGGGTCTTTAAAATCCGTTAGTAACTAGGTTCGAAAGACCCAGAATTGATAATTGGATTTGGAAGATCCAACATCTGAGCGGATGCCCCCGAAGAGGTTTTCAGAACCCAATGTTTGTATCTTTATCCGGCCATGTATCAATGGCGTCGACGATTAACCTTGTGCCCCTCGGGGAGGTCTTTGGTTTAGAAACCCAATGTTTGTCGCAATCCGGCCATGTATTAATGGCATCGGCGATTGATTGGGTGCCCCTCGGGGAGGTCTTTGGTTAATCATTGTGTAGTTTCTCGGGACTAACGCTAGCTCGTTTATCGGTTTTTATTACGATGTGTTAGAGCTAGAGCTTGGAACCTTGCAATCGAGAAGGTGTCCCTTCGGTGAAACTCGCAATTTCATTCATGATTTGAATGTCATACCATTTGACAGACCAATCCTTGGTCTCCCGTCCTTGCATAGTTATACATCCACATCTTCGAGTTTATTACGAATGATGTTTCTAGCATTAAGTGGTGGACATTTGAGCTATCCCAGCTAGGACGTGCTATAACAGTTACCAGGACTGGTTAAGTCATAATAGTGTCCTGTATTTTTAGAGGACATGCAGTTAAAATCGAATCTTAGCGAGAAATTTGCAAATGTACGATTTATGTAGGTAATGCAATTCGTTTCATTCATATTTACAAAACTTGTAATAGTGTTGCATGGTGTTTACAATGCATGATATTTACAAATAATACGAAAGGAACATTAAAAGAAGTAGCGATGGAGATGTTTATCATTCCATGCTCTTGGAAGTTGGACTTCGTCCGTTGTCTTCAGCCCAAACGTACCATCTGAGAATTTTTGTCTTATCACATATGGTCCCTCCCAGTTGGGTCATAGTACTCCAGTTCCTGTCATGATTCTCTTAAGAATGAGATTCCCCAACTTGGAAGGTTCTCCGCTTAACTTGAGCATTAAAATGACGAGCTATTCTTCTCTGATGTGCCATAACTCTGAGGTTTGACTCTCTTCTTCTTTCCTCGAGCAAGTCAAGCGCTTCAAGTTGAAGTCTTTCATTTTCTGCTTGGTTGAAGTAGATCCTTCTATGAGTTGGAACTTCCAGCTCAACTGGTATCATAGCCTCGGATCCAAACGCTAGTGAAAACGGAGTGTGCCCTGTCGCAGTTTTATAGGTAGTACGATATGCCCATAGTGCAAGTGGAAGCTCATCAACCAAACCACCCTTGGCTTTCATAAGTCGTTTTTTTTATGATTGATTTCAGGATCTTGTTCATCGCTTCAACTTGCCAGCTAGCCTGCGGATGGGCAACGGCCAATTTTTTTTTCTTGATCTTGTATTTGGCACAAAAGTCTAAGAACTCACAGCTTTCAAACTGAGTCCCATTATCAGTGACTATTTTCTGCGGTATGCCGAACCTGCAGATGATGTTTTTCAAGACAAAGTTGATCACCTTCTTCGAAGTAATAGTGGCTAGTTGCTCCGCTTCATCCCATTTAGTAAAATAATCGACTACCACTGTTGCGTACTTCATACTTGATTTTGTAGTGGGTAGCGCCCCAATCAAATCTGTGCCCCAAATAGAAAATGTCCATGGGCTGACAATTTGAGTCAACTCGGTTGGTGGTGCTCTCGGAATTTCTGCAAATCTTTGACATTTATCACACTTTTTGACATAAGTCGTCGCGTCCAGGTTCACATCGGGCCAAAAATAGCCGTATCGCAGAACTTTCTTGGTTAATGTCTGACTACCGATATGACCTCCGCAATCTCCCTCATGCAGTTTTGCCAAGATTGCTTTCGACTCATATTTGGACACACGCCGCAGCAATGGCATGGAGAATCCCCGTCTATACAACCTCCCGTCCTGAATAAGATATAACGGAGCCTTGCGCCTTATTTTCCTCCGCTTTTTTGGTTCCTCCGGAAGCGTCCTGTTGAGGATTTATTCCTTAATCGGTGTCGTCCAGGACATTGACTCTTAAACTGTTTCCATGATCCAGTCAACATCTTCCTCTTCAATAGCAGGGGTTGTAAGGACTTCAATATGTATTAACCCCGCAAATGTGCATCGGGAGAACTAGCATACTTAGCGAGAGAGTTCGCCTTTGCATTTTCTTCTCTTGGAATGTGATATATTGTTTAGTGATCGAGGTTGTTGAGAATTTCCATAGCTTTAATAAGATAAGAAGGGAGATTTCCAACTTTGGTATGGAATTCCCCAAGGACCTAACACACTACTTGTTGAGAATCACTGAAGATCTGCACGGTTTTTAGATTCAGCTCTTTTGCTAGTTTTAATCTGTTTATCAATGCTTCGTATTCAGCCTCATTATTGATTGACAGAAATTCCAATCTTAATGCATAACATAGGGAATGGCCTTCTGGAGTTTCTAAGATGATTTCGGCCAATGAACAGTAATCGTTCCTCGAGCCATCAAAGTATAGCTTCCAACTAGCGATTGCTCTCGTTGGTTCCTCAATTCCCTCTCCCCGGTCCATGGGTTCGGCAACGAAATTCGCTAAAGCTTGCCCATTGATTGCTCTTTGAGGGTGATAGGTGATGTCATATTGGCTAAGCTCAATATTCCACTTAAATAGCCTTCCAGAAGTATACCGGCGGAAGAGAATTTGCCTTAGCGGCTGATCAGTGAGGACTTTTATTGGATGGGATTGGAAGTACGGTCTCAACTTTTTTGAGGCAATGAGTAGACAGTACGCAAGTTTCTCCAGCTTTGGCTAATTCAATTCTGCCCCAGCAAGCTGTTTACTAATATAACAAACTGGCCATTGGACCTTAGCATCCTCCCGGACAAGTGCGACGCTCAGGGCATGTTGTGATACAGCCAAGTATAGGAATAGCTCTTCTCCATCTCTAGGTTTAGAAAGCACGGTGGAGACTCCAAATGTTTAATCAACTGTTCGAAGCCATTTAACATTCAGGAGTCCATCGGAAGTCTTTCTTTCCATAAAGCGTCAAAAAGCGGGATGCATCGATCCGTTGCTTTAGAGATGAAGCGGTTAAAGGCAACAATTTTCCCATTCAAGCATTGAAGCTCCTTTATTGTTTTTGGTGCTCGCATTTCTCGTAATGTCGTGACCTGGGAAAGATTTGCCTCAATGCCCTTGGCGTTGACTATGAATCCGAGAAATTTCCCCAAAGAAACCCCAAATGAGCATTTCAGAGGATTTAGCTTCATGCCGAATTTTCTATGGATATGGAACATTTGTGCAAGATCCTCTAGGTGATCTTAAGCCTTTTTGGACTTTACCAGCATGTCATCCACATAAATCTCCATAGTATTCCCAATTTGAGATTTGAACGTGGAATTCACAAGGCGCTGGTATGTTGCTCCTACATTCTTTAGTCCGAATGGCATAACCTTATAACAGTATAAGCCCCTATCGGTTATAAAACTTGTGTTCTCCTCATCAGGCTCATGCATCATAATCTGATTATATACAGAAAATGCATCCATGAAGGGTAGCAGTGCGTGCCCTGCGGTTACGTCGACAAGCTGGTCGATTCTAGGAAGGAGGAAACTGTCCTTAGGACACGCTTTGTTAAGGTCTAAGTAATCTATGCATGCCCTCCACTTGCCATTAGACTTCTTGACAAGAACTGGATTCGAGACCCAATCGGAATACGTAGATACTCATATAAAGTTATTCTTAAAAAGTCTATCTACTTCTTCTTTTAATGTTATTGATCTTTCAGGTCCCTCAGTTCGTCGTTTTTGTTTTATAGGAGTAAATTGGGATTAATATTCAATTATGAACAATTACATCTGTCAATATTCCATACATGTCTGAATGCGTCGAAGCAAAGACATCCAAGTTTGCTTTTAGAAATAATATCAAATCCTTTTTCCGCTTTTGTTTCAACTGAGAACCTCTCTTCAAAACTCGGTTAGGATCTTTATCATGTACTGGAACAGAAATGGTATCCTCAGCCAGTGCCGCTCGGTCTTCCCCCATAATGGTTTTTCTTGGACCAATCTCCCTCTGAGCTCCACTATGTTCGCCAGTATGGGGACTTGCTTTAATTCCTATAAAGGGGAGTTTTGGATACGGAGTGGAGGCTCCACATCCTTCTTCACCTCCTTCTTCCTTGCCTTAGAAAGCTCAACCAGATAGCACTCCCTTGCTGCTTGTTCGGTCGTCTTTGATTATGCCAATCTTGTTTTCGGTGGGAAATTTCATCGTTAGGCACCACGGGGCCATCGTAATTCGGAATGCTGCAAGAGTCGGCCTTCCTTGGAAAGCGTTATAAGAAGAGTGCCTTTGATTACAACAAAATCCTGCTTTCGCGCAACCCTTTGCTCCCCCTCTCCAAGTTCAACAAGCAGAATAATAATTCCGACTAGTTGAACAGCCTGCCCAATGAACCCATGAATATTATTCTGACAAGCTTTCACATCCCCCATAGAAAATTTAATTATGTGAAAGGCATTAAAGAATAGGACATGGACGGATGCTCCGCTGTCAACCAAAACACTTTTGACAATGACAGGGCCCAAGCCTATGGTTATCACCACTGGATCTTCAATTGGCGTTATCAACCCTTTTGAGTCTTGTTCTTTGAATACAATATCATCCCAAGAAAACCTTGGTATCTTTGTTGAGAAAGCTTTATTCATAATCATGAGTTCTCCCTCTTTTGGGAGGTTCTTCACTTTATTAGTATATTTCACAATGTCCCCCCAGCTTTCCCCAGCAGGGTGTGGACCTCCTGAAATTGTATTAATGATCAACCTTGGCGTAACAACGTTTGTAGCATTTTCACTTTGACCTGGTTGTCCATTAGATGTTCCCTGGCTTGAGTATTCTGTGGATTCTTGGTGTACTGCTGAAGCCTATTCTTCCTTATCAGTTCCTCGATTAGGCTCTTTTGGTGTCTACATTCATTCGTGTTATGCCCTGGCTGGTTATGAAACCAACAAAATTTCTTCCAGATTTTATGGCGGCATCGCTAACTTTTATTTGCTTTGGTAATGGGTACTCTTCACACTCCTTGGTGGCTGTAACACCCCACGTCCATTAATGTCGCTCACAAAGGGAATACATTAACTTTTATGGAGCAATATAAGTAAACAGAACAAAATATTACAAGACAGATACATAAAGTAGTACTTGAAAATTTTATAACTTTATTTCAGCGGAAACAGAATTAAGTTTGTTTACATCATCAAATACCAAGAACCAAGTACATAATATCTGTCTTGTACAAAAGCCTTCAGAGTACATAATTCTAAGCTATAATCCCCAACAAAAACGCCATAAATAGGTAGAATCAAAGCCAAGCAACACTTCAAGAACTTATAGCACTTCAAACAAAGAGAAATCCGAATCAAACTTGAGTATTTCCTCCTTGAGAACGAGGGGGGAACGGAAGAAAAGAGGCGAAAACAAAGAGAGTCCTATATAAAGTCTGGCGAGTCCAATAACTTTAACAATATAATCATTAATGTAACAGGATAAGAACATAAAATGGAAAGTAAGAAATGAGTGTAACATAACATGTATGACAAGGTAGGTAAGATGAATAAGGTAAAAGTTGATTGCGCTTCTAATCACTATAGGATAATTAATACACTACACCATTACTAATCACACCGTAGAAAGTTGATCCCCATCTTGTAATTAGTATTCCTCAGGCGTAACATCTAGTAAGAGGTATCCACCCCATACAATGCTTGACAGCCTACTGGCCCATAATAAATACTAGATGTCCCCACACTACCCCCATATCGCTTAATCGATCGGCTCCTTAAACTTGTATGTATTTATTACTTCTGTCATTGGTCCTACTTGTTTGTAGATACCTGTGCTAGTCCCACCATGGGGTGTATCAATCCCTATGATGGTAAACTGACACAATTCAAGATGCACAGAGTATAACTACTGATGCCCAGTGCCTGATTTTTTCACTTCGGCATACGTGCATGCCCGTACTCCACCGGATCCTACACTGCCGCACTATCCGCCGCTATTTTGACCGCTTATAATCAGCCCAGTAATCGTGCCCCACCCTGTAACGGCCCGGATTTCGCTCGACCCGATCGATCGCAAAATCGACCAAAACTGTTCAAAACCCGAGTACGTTAACTTTGGGAATAAAACACATTGGAACAACAACAACAGACTTTTATAAACATCATAATAATGTTACATCAGAGTACAGAATATATCAGAGTATACCGATTAAAATTACATCGGAAGATAAATTATAGTATTTTAATACATTGCAGGGGAAACAAAATAACTAAGGCAGCTGAAGACAACTATGCTCTGGACCCAACTTTAAGCTTCAATCCAGAGTCTTGCTCGAGATAAGGACCTGTAGACAAACTACTCGACTGCCCGTGTGGAAAAGAGGGCACCCGAGTTTGCAAAGGTGGAAACAAACAACGGGTCAGTCATGGGACTCGTGTGAGAATTCTTAACTAATTTAACTAATAATAATAAGTCTAATCACAGGACCACGCCGCTAACACGGAACGGGTTTACTCCATTGGATTGCTAGTGCATAAGATAAAGTAAATCGTTAAACAACACAATGCTTTTTAGAAAAATGAAACCATTATAAGACCCAAGTCACACCACACAATGCAACGCAAACCGGAGGATAAGGTTTTACCTTATAATGGTCAAAAGATGCTTGATACGTAAAAACGATATTATTCTTAGTGTGTATATGTTTTTAATAAAAACATTTCAATCATAATGTATCAATCATAAACGGCATAGTACCCCATCCTACTATGTCGCCATGCTAGTTATACAATCAAAATCGTAAGGGCATATTGGAAATTGGGTTTCCATCATGAGTCAAGGCTAGGGAGGAGCTCCTTAGCGATTCAAGACACTCTAGCTAATGTCTAAGGATTCCCCGCAGAGAACGCTTGGATCCAGCAGGGCCGGTCCGTTCATACAACTTTGCGGATTGGCAATTCCTAAACAAACGTTTCCCGGTCCTATAGGACCTAATATCCGAGGCACCTCATTCCATCATCCACTTAAGTAAAATGTCAACCAGTTTTAAGCACCGACACCACTTCTAGCTAGAAAGAATCGTGTTGCTCTCCCTGCGTTCCCTTCTCCCGTTTTAGACTCCAACCGGGGTTTGAGGCACGCGAAGTAACGTTATAACCACAAGGCCTTGCTTTTCAACAAAAGCCTTGATCATAATATCTTAGCATGCCATATTGTCAATCCATACTGTACCATTGATCATCCATCAATATATAAACGGGGTCTTAAGCAAAGAATAAATTCTCCGCCACCAACATTTATATATTAAACAGAAAATCAATAACATGATATTTAATGGAGTACAATGTCCGACACACAATCCATTTATAAGCTTATGCTCTGGGTTTGAGCGAAAACTAAATCCGTGCAATCAACATATACATCCGGACAATTTCCACTTCAACCCCTTCCTGGGGGCAAGTCAGTCCAGGGTCTCAGTAGTTGTCGCCCATCCGATGTGAAGATTGCCGGTCTTCAACACCGTCTTCTATAACTTCCATTCAAAACGTCGTATGATTATTTGAAATGAGTATAACTCGGTCTTTTCAAATAATTTTCGCATAATTATCATTTAAATTATTTCATAACATTATTATTTATCAGTATTTTTATTTTGATAAAAATAGTTCATTTCCATTCCAACGACATTACAGGTCATTAACATATAAGGGCAATGAATCAACCAAGCCAACAGCGCACAATCATGTTCCTATCATATAATGATGTAATGTGACATGTTTATGTCAAGATATCATGTTAAATGAACAGTTCAATTCCCTTCCCACATTTATTTATTAATAAACAACAACTAAAATGTAACTTTCAATTCATTTAATGCATAGAAAATGTCATTAAAAACTTCTCTTTTTCTTATTTATTTACACTACATGTAAATAAGTTTACTTTTCCTTATTCTTATTTATTTACCTAAATGTAAATAATTTTACTTTTCCTTTTCTCCTATTTACGTGAAAATGTAAATGAAAGTGTCATCTGAAATAATTCTTTTTATTTACATAAAAAATGTAAATATCTATTTCGTATTTTAATTACATTCTTTAATTACATTGAAAATGTAATATTTTATTTGTTTCTCTCATTTTATTTAAAATGTAATGTTTTCTTATTATTCTTTACTCTATAGAAAAATGTGAATTTTCCTTTATAAAAATGAACGCTTTCCTAGTTTCCCCTTTTTCATAAAAAATGAGATTTTTAATGCCAACCTATTTTTTTTCAAAAATATGGTCATTTTTCTATATTCTAACTTTACATTAAAAATGGGATTTTTTTTATGTTAACATATTTTTATTTTAAAAATATGATCATTTTCCTATATAATAAAAATGATATTTTTAATGTTAGCATATTTTTATTTTAAAAATATGATCATTTCCCTCGATTAATGACTTGCATTAAAAATATATTATTTTCTACATAAAAAAAGGTATTCTTTACATTATTCTCTTTTATTACATTATAAAGAATGTAATTCTTCTAACTTCTTTTATTACATTATAAAAATGTAATTTTTCTTCTTTTGATTACATTGAAAAAAAATGTAATTTTTCTCTTTTTCTATTACATTAAATAAAAAGGTAACTTTTCTCTTTTTCTATTACATTAATTAACATGTAACTTTTCTCTTTTTCAATTACATTAAATAAAATGTAATTTTTCTTTAACTTTTCTCTTTTTCTAATACATTAAATAAAATGTAATTTTTCTTCCTTTTGATTACATTTAAGAAAAATGTGATATTTTTCCTTTTAATTATGTTAAAGAAAAATGTGATCTTTTTCCTTTTAAATACATTAAAGATGTAAATTAAATTCATTTGTTCCTTATTACATTGAAAACGTAATTATTTATTCCTTTTAAATTACATTTATAAAAATGTAAGTTTTTATTCACCTTAAATTACATTAATAAAAATGTAAGTTGTTTCATTTCCTTTCTTTTACGTTGAAAAATGTAAGTGATTACGTTTCTTTTCTTTTTACATTGAAAAATGTAAGTGATTACATTTCCTTGCTTTTTACATTGAAAAATGTAAGTGATTACATTTCCATTCTTTTTACATTGAAAAATGTAAGTGATTACATTTCCTTGCTTTTTACATTGAAAAATGTAAGTGATTACATTTCCTTTCTTTTTACATTGAAAAATGTAAGTGATTACATTTCCTTGCTTTTTACAATGAAAAATGTAAGTGATTACATTTCCTTTCTTTTTACATTGAAAAATGTAAGTGATTACATTTCCTTTCTTTTTACATTGAAAAATGTAAGTGATTATTCTACTTTAATTACATTAATAAAAATGTACATTTCATTCTACTTTAAATACATTAATAAAAATGTAAATTTTTATTACCGTACAAAATCATATCTTTAATTACACTTAGAAATGTAATTTTTTATTTCCATACAAAATCATATCTTTAATTACACTTAAAAATGTAATTTCATTACAACGGTAAATCTTATCTTTTTCCACCGTCAACTTTTCTTTTTCCATTTTCAATGAAAACTTAAAATTTTCCATACCGTTATCTAATCTTTTTATTTTTAATAAAAATTTAACCTTTTCCATACCGTTATCAGATCTTTTTATTTTTAATAAAAAGTTAACTTTTTCCATATCGTTATCAAATCTTTTTATTTTAACCAAATGATGTTTTTAATATGAACAAAGCGATAGTAAAAAGATAATCTTTTTAATATGAACAAAAAAAAACATTAAAAATCTTCCCAATAATTCAATAAACAAGTATGATGAATTTGGTTTACCTATTTCCAACATACACAAATGCAAAGTTTCAACACACTAATTCTAAGGAACCATTCGTATATATGTATATAAATCTCAATAAAAAAATGAGATTTTGATCGCATTGACAAAACTGAAATAGTAGAACTGAAATAAAGAAGTAAATAGCAGCACAACATCAGATCTGGAATAATGGATCTGGAATTAATAATAAATTTTAGAACGTAAATTTGAATCTCAATAAATATGAGATTTTAATTGTATCAACCCAAGCGAATATATCAAACACAACAGAAATACATAAACAAATAAATCCTAAATTACCATAGCATAGAATAATACACATACAGTGATTCAGAGGCGAGAATTAAAATATAATTATATATAAAAATAGATAGGATTTTTCACCTTTATTTATATGTCTGAATCTCTTCACTGTTCTTGCGCAATAGATTTGAGTCTCTCCTTTGTTTTAATCGCAGTAGTTGAATTCCTAAACTTAATTCTTTTTAATTTAGGAATAGATTGTGGAGAGACTATTGAGAGAAGATAGATATTTAGATTTAGAGGAGAAGAAGAAGAGAGATAGCCGCCATTGGAGAGATGGAGGAAGAGAAGTTAGGATTTTTGTGGAATGATAGGGTTAGGGTGTGTGGGAGATATTACATAGAGGTGCTTTGTTTTTAATTTAGCCCTTGAAAGGTTTAATTCTTTTATTTACATATAAGTCCATTTTAATATTAATAACATACCAATTTTTCATTTTTATTTTTACTTCCATTGTTTCTTTTTATTTAATTCCATTGTAACGTTTCGCACATTACTCCTATGGTTATTTTGAAAAATTTGTTGCTCGAAATGCGGTGTGTTACAATGTTTATTTATCATTCAAATTTCAAATGCAAATAAAAAAGAAAAGAGTATAAATAGAAAGGAACAAATGCATATATTAAAAAAAGTATTTATTACAATAATTATTTAAATGGCATAATATATTATTTAGATCTATTCTATTTTAAATATTTAATGAACTGCAATCTTATTCGTTAAATTCTGTAATGGGGAAAAAAAATAAGATATGAATTGGAATTGCAATTTCCATTATTAAATGTTGTCAATAAAAGTAAATGTAAGGTTACTTAAATTGTTTGTTTACATCTAATTTACTTAACCTTGAATCAAAAATAAATGGGAAATTGTAATTATTCGAAATTAAGAAATGAAATAAGTTTATTTCATATTTTGCAGTTCGTTAAATGTTTCATTCATTAGAATGGTTGTTGACAAGTGGATTTCCATGTTTTAGTTAGGTCAAAACCTTATAAATTACAATATGTTAAAGTATAAGAGACAAATATATATAATTACTCCCAAGGGAAAGATATATACAAAATAAGGATAAGTATCATATATATATATATATATTTACTGCCCTTAAAAAAAGATTTCCTATAAATGCATGCCATGCTGTTTCACATTCAAGGCTGAAACGGAAGAATAGGTATTTAATTCTTTCCATTTCAGAGTTACGTGATATCTTTTCGTTATAAGTATATAAATTAATACATGCCATTTCAGAATTTAAAAAAGGTAAAGAGAGAGAACGTGGTGAGTAGAGTGGGAGGAAACGGTCAAAATAAATAAAGTAGCAGATATCTAAATTGCGGTTTTCTAATTGAAGGAAAGGGAAATTAATGGAAAAGAAATAAATAAAAGGTATGTGTTAATGAGATATTTAATTTGTATAAAATTTTCTATACATTCTACATGACAAATACAAATGTACATTCATTTTCAAAACAATGAATCATATTCGCATTAAAGAATGGATTTTAATGTATATATATAAAGTTATCATAAAATAATGCTAGGTCACAGAGCCCCATAGAATAAATCAAATCAAATGGTCCCATAGAATAAAAATTTTGGGCATATAACTTAATACCCATTTAATGTTAAGCCTAATTGTTTCATGTCAAAGTCATGCTCATATTTATAAATAAACTATTCAAATTTATTATGGTTCTCAGTCCACTTTATTAATGCAAATATGGGCTACAATCAAATTTTCTGTTATATTCATATTTACAAATAAATTATGTTCATTTATTATGAACTCCCAATTATATTTTCTTAAGGTTCAAAATCAAATATTGAAATTACCGCGCCATTTCAAGTTCATAATATAATTAATATTATAAACCTAAAATTTTCAACCATTCTTATTTAAAATAAATTATTTAAAAGAATAAAGTTTTTAATTTTGACCATAATTTCTTAACAAAATTAAAAATAGAACTTTAAAACTGGCCCCAAAATTCAGTGTTGTTACACACCCTGCCTAGTTCAGGGTACCATGATACATCTATATGGGTTACTGCTGAAATGGGTCCCCGGTACTAGGGTTTCCTAACCAACATGTTAAACGGTTAAGTGTTCTCAATTTAACCTAACCCCACCCATTTGTTTGATTAACATGTTGTATTGGTTAAGTGTCGCTTATTCATATGTTACTTAACCTTACCATTCTTAGCATGTCTGTTCGTTGGCATTAATTGATTTATTAATGCACCAACCTCTCACATTAGAACTGTTGTTTGCGGTTGCTGGATGTGCAGGGCGGTTCCGGCAGACTTCTACCGCAAACTCATTCTAACCTCGGGTTTTGGGCTTGATGCGCTAAGCTCTCACATTAGACCTGTTGTTGCGGTTGCTGGATGTGCCGGGCGGTTCCGGGCAGTCTTACACTGCAACTCAATATAACCTCGGGTTAGGCATGTTCATCTTTTAACCAATTCAAACGATGTTCATAATTACCATCTAAATTATGTCCATAATTTCCATGTATATAATCTATACCAATTTATTGTCTCAAGTTAATTATATGATTAATAACCAATTTATGCCAACTACACAATATCCAATATTAATGTTTTTCCCCAACTTTCCCACGTCGTTCGTACGTAAGATTCATGTAATATGTTAGGCTAGCAATTAGCGTAAATCATAAGAGAAGGGAAAAGAAAGGGACATAAAACATTCAAACAGGCACAAAACAATATGGATCTATCTAAGCATGTGTAACATAAACTTGGCATAGAACAACATAAATTTGGTTAAGCATATGAACATCTATAGGATGGATCCATTTAACATGTGAGCTGGCATAGATCTAAACATATAAACTTAAACTTGCATAGATCCAAACATATGAACTGGCTGGCATGGATCTAAACATATAAACATAGACTTGCATGGATGAACATGACTTCCATATAAACTTGCATATATGAACATGACTTGCATAAAAACTTGCATAACTTGCATAGATCAAGTCATAACTTACATATAAATTTGCATAGACATAAACATGCCTAGATCTAAACATATAAAATATTACTTGCATAGATCTGAACATACAAAGTATGAACTTGCATAGATCTGGACTTATAAAATATGAACTTGCATAGATCTGAGCATATAAAATATGATATAACTTGCATAGATCTGAACACATAAAATTTGATATAACTTGCATAGATCTGAACGTATAAAATACGAACTTGCATAGATCTGAACATATAAAATATGAACTTACATATGTAATTAAGCAGATGAACTAACATCATAAAATGAATCTAATCACATATGATAACAAAATTAACAAATATTAACAAAACAGATAATAAGAGAACTGGCTAATAGCATGTGATTCAATAGGCATATACATACAGTCCAGATCACAACTTATCATAATTATTTTAAATAATTATCTTGTTAAAGAAACTGTACTCATTGTGGTAGAAGAATAGAATATAGATTAAGCGTTTGTAGACTCTAGAACCGTTCCACTATTCCTAAGATTTGAGTTGTAGAAGAAGATAAACTAGCTTAGCTTTGGATGTAGCAGCATGGACGCTTAGGAATGAATTTAGTTTAGATGTAGGGTTTAGGTTAGATGTGATTATGATTAATTAGAACCATTAGATTAGTCTAGAATTAATCTAAACCATCCAAATCATCATGACACGTCACCAGGCCAACCAGAGGACGCCACATAAGCCCTAAAACACAAGAATTCGTCACTGACCAGATCAGGCTGATAGGGTCGACCCCTACAGGGGGGTCGACACCTATGTCGACCCCGGTGTCGACCCCAAAGTGTCTGGGTCGACACTGGTGTCGAGCCAGCGGGTCCCGGGTCGACACCCCAAATGTGGCCGTTCCGTGTTTCGTCCTTCCGCCATAGCTGTTTGAATATTTTTGAATTTAAATTGATTTTATTTTATTTCTGTATACAAACTTCCAACCTAAATAACTTCTCCATACTCTATCCATTTTACGCAAACTCGGACTCTATCTCAAGCGGAATTCCGAGACGAACGCAATGGCGCAACCCGGTTCACTTAATTCTTCTTCTAAAATTTAAGTGTTCTTAAATTTGTTAATTTTAATATTTTAAAATTATGGGGTGTTACATTCTCCCCTCCTTAAAGGATTTCGTTCCCAAAATCTCCAAGTCAAGAAGAATGCATATCCTACCATCCAATCATCCATCTACTCAACCATCAATCACAGGCATCCATTGTCCTTAAAATATTTCTAATGCCATATGAACATATGCAAAAGAGTGTGTGTATGTTCCTTGTCCAATGCAAAATCAGGCGGTCTACTGATCCAGTTGACCTCCTTAATGCAAATCATGATAGTGCCATGCGTCCATTATGTATGCCAAAGAATCCTAATGATACATATTATTTGTACATGCATGCACAATCATTCATCTAAATGCAGCATCCATATGATAACACAATCAATATACATCCATTAACTTAAATATGCACACTTATTCCTATGCAATATGAAAGTGATTGAGCCGATCTAGTGCCTAATGTATGTGTAAATGCATCCACGAGCAACCACTTGCAAACACTTGCATCCACTTGCATCCACCAAACATAACATGTCACAAACACATGTTTTTAACCATAGTATTTTCCTATCTAGAGATCGAAGACATAACCGAGAGGACATACTAAACGATAAAACAAGTATAAACAAAGCGATAGAAAAAGGAGAAGTTAAGAATATACCTTCAAAAAAAAAGGTACAACGTACGCATCTTGTCTTCCGTCTCCCAAATCGCATCTCCTTGATCATCTCCCCATTGGACTTTAAACAACTTGACCTCTCTGTTGCGTTACTTCTTGATCTTCGATCCAAGGATGCACGTAGGAGCTCATCTAATCATGACATCTCGCTCCACTTCCACTTCTCTAAGCAGGCCCGGCTTCAGCACCTCCACAGTATCATGTAAATGCTTCCTCGAATGCGACACGTGAAATACGCCATGAATACCACTAAGCTTCTCTGGCAACTTCACTCTATACGCCATCTGTCCACCCCTTTCTGTAATGGGAAAGGGTCCTACGAACGCCGGTGCCAACTTCCCTACCGATCCGAAATGGACTATGTTCCTCAACAGTGATACCTAAATGAAAACCATGTCCCCAACATCAAACTCAAGATCGGTTCGTCTCTTATTAGCGTACGACTTTTGTCGGTCCTGTACGTCTTCTGTTGCCTCCGAATCAAGTCCACATTCTCCGAAGTCTCTCTCTAATTAGCTCGGGTTCAAGCAAAATCTTATCTGTAGATTCCCATCAACAAGTTGGTGATCGACACGGTCGTCCATAAAAACCCTAATACTAGCTTAATAACTGCTGTTATAACCGAACTCCACAAATAGAAGGTGCTCTTCTCATGTCCCTCCAAAATCTAGGGTACCTAACCTCAAAGGATCTTCAAGGATTCCATTCATCCCTTTTCTATCCATCCATACATCCGTGGACGATAAGCGTTGCTCAAACATAACTGCATACCTACCGCCTTTTTGCATGTCACCTTTTTCCTTTGCATCAAAAACTGCTCCAAGCCTTGTCCCGCAAGCACCGGTATATACTACGAACGGTTTGCTCCCATCTAGAAAAGTCAAAACTGGGGCTGATATCTTCACAAAGTCCTTAACGAACTTCCTATAGTAGCCCGCCAACCCTAGAAAACTGCTTACTTCCGTTGCTTTTTTAGGAACCTTCCAATCTTGGATTGCCACCAGCTTTGCAGGATCCACTGCTATCCCTTCCTTAGAGACCACGTGTCCTAAGAACCTCACTTCTTTCCACAAAAAATGCATTTGGAGAAATTAGCTTTGAGTTGATGCGCTCGTAAGGTCACTAAGACATCCCTAAGATGTAGGGCATGATCTTCTTCGCTTCTCGAGAAAATCAAGATATCATCCACGAAGACTACCACAAATTTGGTTAGAAACTCCCTAAACACCCTACTTATCAGGTCTACGAAATATGCGGGTGCATTCGCTAAACCAAAAGGCATGACAAGCCACTCGAAGAAACCGTCGTGAGTTCTAAATGTTGTCTTATCTACGCTGTCCTCAGCCACCATTAGTTGATGAAATACTGTAGCTAAGTCCAACTGCGAGAAAACCGAAGCGCCAACCAACTGATCAAACAAATCATCATTCCTCGGCAATGGATGTGTATTCTTCTTCGTGAGCTTATTCAGCTCCCTATAGTCCACGCACAATATAAGTGAACCATCAGCCTTTGTAGAAAAAACAAATAGAGCACCACATTCCGCTATGCTTCTTCTTATGAACCCCTTCTCAAGCAACTCTTTCATTTGCTTACTGAGTTCCCTTCTCTCTCGGAGCCATGTGGCGCACTGGTAATGCAACAAGCTTTGCTTTATCTACTAGGTACATACGAAAGTCTATCGCACGCCTCGGGGGTAAACCCCGAACTTCATCAAAGATGTTTCCATACTTAAGGACCACACGAATAGATTCCAAGTCATCGTTGGATGCATCAAGAGAATCTAGGTAGCTAAGCATCACTGAATCCCTAGGGTCACAAGAAATATCAAGGGTCTTTCCACAACGAGTCAACAGTCTAACTACACCCCTTCCAAAGTCTAGGATGGCACCATACCTGGCTAGCCAATCCATGCCTAGAGTCAAGCCGAAGCCCATGAAGCCAAGAACGAAGGCGTTGCATTCAAGCCCAACGCCCAAGATAGACACTCTCAAATCCCCACAAACCATATATAAGTGAGCCGGACCACCAATAGGATTTGAGACTACAATGGGATCCATAACTAAACTAGTATCTAGGTGCAGTGTTTCAACTAACGAAGCAGATATAAACGAATGCGAACTGAAAGAGTCAAAAAGAGTCCTAGGAAAAAGAAATCAAATCTTCAACCGAAACTTCCTATCTCTTTATGATATACTAACCACGAGAACACAACCTGCCCTCCAGAAGATCCCGCCCTCTGTCTTTGCCCTTGCCCTTGCCTGCTCGGGCAATCCTAAATCATATGTCCTGCCTCACCGCAATGGTAACAGCTAGTCTTCTTCTTGCTAACGTCTTTCTTTAAGTGGCCAGGTATTCCACAATTGTGGTACTTCCTTTACTCTTGGCCATTTTTATCCTTGCCGCCTTTCTTTTGTTGTTGTTGAGCCTTCTTTGGATCCACTTCCGTATCCTGTGTCCTATCCATATTTCCCCAGCACGTTCTCCATTCGTGACCTCCCACCGAAATGAAGCTTCATCCTTCATTAAGCAAGTAGCTAGTTAAACCTTCCTCTCATCGTCTATCTTAAAGATACCAATAAGTCCTCCACTTCCTTGAGCCAATTTCTAGCCTCGACCAACTTCTCAGTCCCATCGCACAGAAGTTCTTACATATCTTAGAAAAAAACGTCTATACATAGAGCAAGAGATTCAAAAAGGAAAAAGAGGGAGAGATTCGAAACAAAGAATCGAAAGAAAGATATATGGCTTTTGGGGATTATGTTTTTCATAATAAACTTTTCTCTTGAAAATACTTTCTTTAAAACATGTTTTTGAAAATACTTCTTTATAAAAATGCTTTTGAAAACGGTTTTCAAAATCTTTTATCTGTTCTCGTAACCTTCATCTCTGATACCAAGTGTAACACCCCACGTCCATTAATGTCACCGAAAAAGTGAATGCATTAACTTTCATGGAGCATTATAAGTAAACAGAACAAAATATTACAAGACAGATACATAAAGTAGTACTTGAAAAATTTATAATTTATTTCCGTGGAAACAGAATTAAGTTTTGTTACATCTTCAAATACCAAGAACCAAGAACCAAGTACATAATATCAGTCTTGTACAAAAGCCTTCAGAGTACATAATTTCAAATCCAAGCAATACTTCAAGAATTATTAGCACTTCAAGCAGAGAGAAATCCAAATCAAACTTGAGTATTTCCTCCCTGAGAACCTGGGGGGAAACGAAAGAAAAGAGGCGAAAACAAAGAGAGTCAAACATAAAGTCTGGCGAGTCCAGTAACTTTAACAATATAATCATTAAAGTAACAGGATAAGAACATAAAATGGAAATTAAGAAATGACTGTAACATAACATGCACGACAAGGTAAGAAAGATGAATAAGGTAAAGGTTGATTGCGCTTCTAATCACTACTGGATAATTACTACACTGCACCATTACTAATCACACCGCAGAAAGTTGATCCCCATCTTGTAATTATTAGTCCTCAGGCATAATATCTAGTAAGCGGTATCCACCCCATACAATCCTTGACAGCCTTCTTGTCCATAATAAATAATAGATGTCCCCACACTACCCCTTTATCGCTTAATCGATCGGCTCCTTAAACTTGTATATATTTATTACTTCTATCATTCAGCCACGCTTGTTTGTAGATACTTGTGCTGGTCCGACCATGGGGTTTATCAGTCCCTATCATGGCAACCCGACACAATTTAAGATGCACAGAGTATAACTACTAATGCCCAGTGCCTGATTTTTCCACTTCGGAGTACGTGCATGCCCGTAATTCACTGGAACCTACACTGCCGCACCATCCGCCGCTATTTTGACCGCTTATAATCAGCCCAGTAATCGTGCCCCACCCTGCCTGGTTCAGGGTACCATGATTCATCTATGTGGGTTACTGCTGAAATGGGTCCCCGTTACTATGGTTTCCTAACCAACATGTTATAACGGTTAAGTGTTCTCAATTTAACCAAACCCCACCCATTTGTTTCATTAACATGTTGTATTAGTTAAGTGTCGCTTATTCATATGTTACTTAACCTTACCATTCTTAGTATGTCTGTTCATTGGCATTAATTGATTTATTAATGCACCAACCTCTCACATTAGAACTATTGTTTGCGGTTGCTACATGTGCCGGGCGGTCCCGGGCAGACTTCTACCGCAAACTCTTTCTAACCTCGGGTTTTTGGCTTGATGCGCTAACCTCTCATTTTAGACCTGTTGTTGCGGTTGTTGGATGTGCCGGGCGGTTCTAGGCAGTCTTACACCACAACTCAATCTAACCTCAGGTTAGGCATGTTCATCTTTTAACCAATTCAAGCTATGTTCATAATTACCATCTAAATTATGTCCATAATTTCCATGTATATAATCTATACCAACTTTTTTTCTCAAGTTAATTATATGATTAATAACCAATTTATGCCAACTACACAATATTCAATATCAATGTTTTTCCCCAACGTTCCCTCGTCGTTCGTACGTAAGATTCATGTAGTACATTAGGGTCGCAATAAACCTAACTCATAAGAGAAGGGAAAAGAAAAAGACATATAACATTCAAATAGGCACAAAACAATATGGATATAACTGAGCATGTGTAACATAAACTTGGCATAGAAAAACATAAATTTGGTTAAGCATATGAACATATATAGGATGGATCCATTTAACATGTGAGCTGGCGTAGATCTAAACATACAAACTTAAACTTGCATAGATCCAAACATATGAACTGGCATGGATCGAAACATATAAACATAGACTTGCATAGATGAACATGACTTGCATATAAACTTGCATAACTTGCATAGATCAAGTCATAACTTACATATAAATTTGCATAGACATAAACATGCCTAGATCTAAACATATAAAATATAACTTGCATAGATCTGAACATACAAAATATGAACTTGCATAGATCTGAACATATAAAATATGAACTTGCATAGATCTGAACATATAAAATATGATATAACTTGAGTAGATCTGAACATATAAAATATGATATAACTTGCATAGATCTGAACATATAAAATTTGAACTTGCATAGTTCTGAACATACAAAATATGAATTTGAACTTGCATAGTTCTGAACATACAAAATATGAACTTGCATAGATCTGAACATATAAAATATGTACTTGCATAGATCTGAACATATAAAATATGATATAGCTTGCATAGATCTGAACATATAAAATATGATATAACTTACATAGATCTGAACATATAAAATATGAACTTGCATAGATCTGAATATATAAAATATGAACTTGCATATGTAATTAGGCAGATGAACTAACATCATAAAATGAATCTAATTACATATGATAACAAAACTGATAAATATTAACAAAACAGATGATAACAGAACTGGCTAATAACATACGGTTCAACAGGCATATACATACAGTCCAGATCGCAACTTATCATAATTTTTTTTAAATAATTATCTTGTTAAAGAAACTGTACTCACTGTGGTAGAAGAGTAGAATATAGATTAAGCGTTTGTAGACTCTAGAACCGTTCCACTATTCCTAAGCTTTGAGTTGTAGAAGTAGATAAACTAGCCTAGCTTTGGATGCAGCAGCATGGAGGCTTAGGAATGATTTTAGTTTAGATTAAGGGTTTAGGTTAGATGTGATTATATAAAAGTATAGGATTAATTAGAACCATTAGACTAGTCTATAATTAATCTAAACCATCCAAATCATCATGACACATCACCCGACCAACTAGAGGACGCCACATAAGCCCTAAAACACAAGAATTCGTCACTGCCCAGATCTGGCTGATGGGGTCGACCCCTACAGGGCGGTCGATACCTATGTTGACCCCGGTGTCGACCCCAAAGTGTCTGGGTCGACACGGGTGTCGACCCAACCCCAAACGTGGCCGGTTCCGTGTTTCCTCCTTCCGCCTTAGCTGTTTGAATATTTTTGAATTTAAATTGATTTTATTTTATTTATGTATACAAACATCCAACCTTAGTAACTTCTTCATATTGTATCCGTTTTACGCAAACTCGGACTCTATCTCAAGCGGAATTCCGAGACGAACGCAATGGCGCAACCCATTTCACTTAATTCTTCTTCTAAAAATTAAGTGATCTTAAATTTGTTAATTTTAATATTTTAAAATTATGGGGTGTTACAGTGGCCATGAAAATATTTTCCACCATTTCGTTTAATGGAGTCAACTCCGAGTTCTTGAAGAAGCGGAACTTTTTGTTGGGTCGGTTGTCTCTCCCTTCATTGCCCCGTTTCTGACCTCCGGGGTTTTTCTGATTGTTATTTGCGTCACCATTCTTCTTTTCAAGTTGTACGCCGCTTTCCGGGATATACATAGCATAGGCAGGATCATCGTCCACCCAAATGTATTCTTCAGCTTTATCGAACAATTCTTCGAGAATACCGGGTTTCTTCTTTTTAATCCAACGTCCGAACATAGTCTTCTTACTTATAGCACCCCTTTAGGGCCATTAAATCCAATCGAGGCTCATAATTTCCAACTTCTGCTGCAGCGGTATTGAATCGGGTGAGAAAAGCTCTGATAGGCTCTCCCGGCCTTTGCTCTAGCTCATTCAACTCCATAACATCTATTACTTTTGTGGTTTGAAGCCTGAACTGCTCCCAGAATAGTTTCACCAGCATAGCAAAATCATCCACCGACCTTGGTGGTAAATTTGTGAACCAAAGCGAGGCTACTCCCTCAAGGTAGGTCGGAAAATACAAACATTTCAACTCATCAGTGGCTCGGGCTCCATCCATGTGCTGATCATACTTAAACAAGAACACATTAGGATCAGTTGTCCCGTTGTAGACTTGGACTGCCGGAGGCTTAAACTTATATGGATACGGTGCCATTTTAATTCTCTCAGTGAGTGGAGTCTTTGTGGGAGTAAATCCCCATTCTTTCTCATCATCCTACTTCTTCAGAATCTTTTTTCATGATTTTGCAGACCATCTCTGATATACGCTTCTCCTCATTGTGTTGATCTGCGTGGTAGGCGCCGTCCTCCTTACCGGATGTCTGCTTAGGCAGACGTTCATGGTTTGGATTTCGGGGTCCTAAGCCTCCTGCTTGGAGAGGTACCCCTTTGGTGGAGCCAAGCTCTTGTTGAGAAATCGCCTTATCAGAGTGGTTATGGGCAGGCAACTTAGTTTCCTTACGGTTAGGATGTGCCATCTCTTGAATAGACTTTTCCCGGTTTGTGTTTGAAGAAGAGGAACCTGCGTTTTCCGTACACAGAGTTTGAATGAATTTTGCCCGGGCGGATTTCATGGTGACTTTTGCCCTAGCGGCTTGCTTGGCGAACATTGCTTCAAGCTTTTTCATCATGGCTTTATTTACTATGTTCATTTTTCTAGTTAAAGTCGTGGCTACTTCGTCCAATTCTCGTCTTGTTACGGCGGCTTCGGGCTTAGAACTCTCTCCGACTTCAAATTGGTTGGTAGGAGGAGTAACTTCGTGCTCATGATCAGTGGCATTATCATTATTCTCGGTATTGTGATTGGTGACCTTCTTTGATGGTCTACCTGGTTTAACCATAACTTCAGACGGGGACTTGAATCAGATTGTAGTGAAACAGGATTAGACTTTTAATGCAAGGTATTAAACCTTATGAGAGAGTGTGAGAGAACGGATGATTAAATCGGCCCCACGGCGGGCGCTAAATATTTGCGTCAAAAATGACCCAAACACTAAGTGTAGCGACCCGAAAAATTATTTTTGGCTTCGTATTGACGATATGGTCCTAACAAAACTAATTTCATCGAATTCTAAGACCGTTTGAAAAATGGTCATTTTCTGGTCGATCGAAATTGACTAAAACTATTAAAACACGTTTAACTTCGCCACATTCGCATATTGATTCAGAAAATTATGAATTTTGAAACCTAGCAATAACTTGACATCCCGGATCCAACAAGAGTGGTTTCATCGAAAATCGAGGTCGTTTGCAAAACGGCTATTTTTAAGGGCTTTATATATATCAAAATATATATAAATCCCACAGCGATTATTCTAAATTTTAAACTGGACATAACTTATCATTTCTAAAGTGAAATCTCAGTTTCTCAACTTCATTAGAAAGATATTCTTTAACAGATTCAAATATTTCTTGTTTCGTTCAATTCTGACTTATATTGAATTCTGTATATTCATTATAAATTAGAAATCGAATTTTCGAACTACCGCGCCATTTCAGGCTCGTTATATAATTAAAATAAATTTATTCGTTCTAACTTTGTCGAAACTAAATTTTTAGTCGTTATTATATAAAATAAATTATTTTAAATATTCAAGATTCATTAAAATTGCCAAAATAAAAATTTTAAATTGGCTCAGAATTTCCGGGTTGTTACACCAAGAGTACCAAAAGTACTCCACAAGATACCTAAAAATATGAAATGTGGAGCCATCAATAAAAGAGGAATACAAAGAAAAGCGACTCAACGGTTTATAGTGGTTTGATCAAGTGTGATCTACGTCCACTTTAAATAGTGATTCCATTATTGCACTTAGAATTACAAAGTAAGCAAATCCTCTCATTACATTCATCATTACACACTCTTAGAGCTTGATAGAGATTATTAGAGAAAGTGGAGGAGACTCTCCAAGTATAGCGAGTGGTAGATCTAAGCTTCCATACGAACTTTGATGAATTCACACATATTCATGACGGGTTTTGAGTTGGATCTTCGCTTTGAGATGATTAGAGATGATGAAATCACTTATAGTTGAGAATTAAGTTTAACAGCCTTTCGGGGTTTTCGAAATCCCTCCTCCATTAAAGTGGGATTGGAGCTCTATTTATAGGGGTGGAGAAATGGTGTGACATATCCTTCAGAGCCACCGGTCGGTCGGAATCTTATTTACGGATTTGCCACTGGCCAGCCTGGCAACAGTTGTCCGAAAGCCAGCCTATCATTTGCTGTCTGGAGGACCGATCGGTTAAGAAAAGGACCGATCGGTCGGTATGGCTCCTTTTCTTCCTTGCGCGGGCGACCTGGTATGGGCTTTGCATTATGGCCGGTCGGTCGTCCGCCCTCTAGACCGACCGATATGGAAATGTCTGAATTCAACGCCTTGTTCCAGGGGCGACCTATCGGTGCACTTTTCCTCTGACCGACCCGTGGGTGTGTCCTTCTTTCTTTTCACCTGAGGTTGTTCTGCTATGGAGTTGTGACCGACCGGTCGGTGAGATTGAAGTTAGACCGACCGGCATACTTGGATTCAGGCCGACCGGTATGCTTTCGTTAATGGCGTTCAAGTTGGACCTCCTTCCACATGCTTGATCTATCAATGTGTGTACGATACTTGTGGAGTAAACACAGATACAGTGAGAAGTTGTGATGACGATGTGTGTATTTGGTGAGGGGTCGGGTCTGTTTGAATTTGGGGACAATGGATTTTTGTCCTTGGCATTGGTTGGAATCAATTGTGAACAGGAACAGGAGGTTTGCTACTTCGGCAAGTGGAAGGTGTCAAAGAATGGTGTGTTTACCTGGAGTATGAAGGAAGAGGTTTACTGGATCTTGGAAGTCGCTGTATTCATATATATATGAGAGGTTGCGAATTGGATATTTGGAAAATATGAAGTTTGATGGGGATGCTCAGTATTATATTGAGTATGGACGGGGTGTTTGGGAAGAGTTTGGTCCTTGTGTTTTTGAGATAGACGATAATGGAGCTTATGTGTTGAGTGGTTGGACTCGGGTTCGCAGTAGCGAGCAGGTGTTCAGATTTCGGTCCAATGGCGAGAGTGAGGGCAGCGTAGTAACAGGAATTGGCAGCAGTAGTATGATTGCTTTGGTGGTACAATAGCAGCAGTGTATGTAAGTTATTCGATGTAATATCCAAGTGGTATAGATCAGTTTTGGAGCTAATGGACGTAGTCAAGAGTTGTTCGAGAATTTGTTCATCGATTAGTCGAGATATAGGAGAAGTAATAAGGTATACGTTTTTGTTCAATTTAAAAATACATAGAAAAGCTATTTATTTTAGTAAGTTAATTTAAATTAGTAATATCTTAATCGTTAAATAAATTATTGTAGGTACTTGATAAATTCATTTAAGACAAGTCTAGTACGTTCATAGCCACGCAATACGGAATTAACATGATATTCAACTCAAATAAAATCATGGTGAGTAAATCTCACTTAAAATTTATTTTTATCATTAAAAATAAATTATTGGCTGCTTGGTTGCATTTATAAATTATTTATCAGTCTTGGTTATTATATATTTTAGTTATATTAGGCTTGGTGGTTGTGGCTTTTATTATATATACTGGATTTCCCGCAGTACCATTAGCGGATGCCCGCAGTATCATTAGCGGATGACCCTATCGCACCACGATATATGAGTGGATGACCTTATGTACCGCGATATCCTACCTTGAAGCATGATTGGTATTATTTATGTTGTGTGACATCTGTGGATGCAGGAAACAGGTTGGAGGGATCCAACTGGATTCCTCAAAATGTATTTATCGTTGTTTATATATTTATAAATGCATGAAATGTTGAATTGAATTGATGTTGTGTGTTGAATACTTGAATATCACTTGCCCTATAGGTTGATATTTAAATATATCATAAAAGGGATTTTTAGATTTAAAAAGGGAATTTTATTTTTTGAAATAAAATTTGAATTTCGAATAGGTTAAGAAAATATTAACTTGTTTTTAATAAAACAAGTATTGAATTTATAAACGATATTTTTAAATTGGAAATTGATTTTTGTCGAATTTCATATAATAATTTAGTTCCAAAGAAATTGGTAATTAATATAGAGAATTGAGTTGAAAATGAATTTATAAGTTGTAAATTTTGAACGAAGAAATAGACAATGTTGGATAATCTAAAATTTATATTTATAAAATTAGTTAAATTTATAGTAGTACAGAAATGGAATAAAAGGCGAGATTTAGATCGAGTTTTTTTATATTACAAGCTTTTATCAGTCTCAAGATAAGAACGCTGTCGGTCATGGTCTGAGGGGTAAATAAAATACCCCAACTTGAAAGACTTCACTATTATCAATGGATGGTATTAGTTTGAAATGGTAAAGGATGTTGAATTAATTGATTATTCCTATAAAAAGAAATTATAATTGATATTTGATTATATCGAATTTTATAAATAATTTGAATATAGGAATTTGGGTTTTTGAAAAAATCATAACTGGGTTATGACTATAAAATAAAATAGTCAACGAGTTTGAATAATCTGAATTGTTAAGATAGTTTTGGATAACGGGTTCAAATTATTGAAAATGGAATTGAAATAATTTTATAACAAAGTTTTTACAAGTTTATATTTAATTAAATTAAAACGAACTTGCCGCAGCGCGGTAGTTCGTATATTGACGATTCCAACTTCAATTGAGTATATAGAACTCGATATAAGTCAGAATTTGATGAAATCAGAAATGTTTGGACCTATTAAATAATAATTTTCTAATGGAAGAGAAAAATCTGGATTTTAGCTTAAATATTTTGAGTTATATCAAAATCAAATTTTAGAAAAGTCGTTGTAAATATGTTTAAAAACCACAATAATTTAATTAATTAATTAAAAGGATTTTTATTGAATAAAAATCCAAATTTCGATTAGAAAAATCCAGATTTGAGTATAAAATAAATATGAACTCAAGCAAGTTGAATAAAGTGATTTTTGATAATAAAATCAGATTTTGAATGATGGAATGGTATTAACTAAATAATACAAGAAGTTAGATAATATGGTTTGAATGGAACTTGATGTGGGTTAAGCAAAGTGGATTTGTAAATTTGAATTTGAATTCAAATATGAGGCGTGAGTAATAAATGGAATTCGAATTGTCATAAGTGAACTGCAATATGTTTGAAAACTATTAATTCGAACTATAAGCGAATGGAGTGATTGAACTATTTTAAAAATTAATTAGTGGAATTGAATGTGATTTAATCAAACTAGTCGTATGGATTGAGATAAAATAAAAATGCAGGTGCATGTATATTAGACAGGTATGTGATAAAGTGAATGAAGAGTATGAAGATTTTAATTTAGGTTCCAAACCAAAAGGTATAGGTTTAAATTTCCATATGAGGTTTTATGCGTCGAATCGGCAAGCCGCTTGGCTTTTTGATTGTTTTTGAATGGAAAGGGCCTAGAGAGGCGAGTTGGGGTTTGAACGATTGACCGGCACAGGGGAGGTGCTGGCAAAATTTTCCAAAAATTTAAGGAGTTAGAATATTTTTAAGAAATTTGGTTTCTAGGAATCAATATAGAAAACCCGATAAGAAAAAAACGTGAAATATTAAATAGGGCCGGTGATTGTTTGGTCTTAGAAACTTAGGTGGATGTTTTGTTTTCCTTTGATGGTTAAATCACCATTAATCAAAGATTTTTACCATCATCGTCAATACGAAGAGACCGGTTGGATTTAATATCCGAAAACCACTCCGTATAGGCATAGGCGTTGCGAATCAGATTATGTTGAAAATAACTGAAGACGGAATGAAATGCAAGGGCTGTTCTGTTTTGTCCAGTCCCGGGACAACTTTTATGGACGAATGTCTGACAAAGTATTCCTAACGGATCACATATGGCAATCTTTTCAAGGTATTACGTCTGGTAGCGGAGGAATTCGTTTCTCATAGCTTTTATACCCCTAATATTTTTGGGAAGATCAACTAGTGATTTGACGAGTCTAACGATGTGGCATTCAAAGTCTATAGTTGCCAGTTATTCTAAGAAGTAAACATAGCCTCAAGTCTCACAACCGGAAAATGAAAAAAATCGGGCGGGCAGCATGGCTAGTTGCGTCATGCCCAACCAGGTTATATTTGTCATTGATCTAGAGAAAATTCAAAATTCATTTTTCTTTCGATTCTGTATCATACGGATTATGGTTGCACGACCAACAACCATGGGTGAAAATATATTCGCTGCACTCTAACTAAATGAGTGGGCGGTCATGTGTGGCCGGGTTGCAAGTTGTTTTTGCTGAACTCCAGTGTATCCCCTCTAGAGTACACTGATCGGGAGGAGGTCCCATACCTTGTCATAGTTGGAAAGCAAACTCCAATAAGCTCCTAGCGGTTTTTGATTTTATACTATATATAAGTACAACGTGAGATGCAAGCGTTCTACTTTTTGGTTATTTATTTGATTAGACATTTTATAAAATCACTGGATTTTGATATCAAAAATGTTTTGGTTATAATAAGGTTAAAATCGTCCATGTTTATATGTGGTTTGATCTTACTATTACCCAGTAACAACCCGCATTATACTCATCTAGGATCGTAGAATATTTATTTCATTTTCATGCGAAGTCGTATGGTTATGTAACTTTGGTGAAACACCCCACCTCCGTTAGGGTCACTCTCAAAGGGAATGCCCTAATTTTGGTGGAGGTTTATAAGTATAAGTCACAGATATATAAGACAGATATAAGAACACATATTTGTAAACAGCGGAAAAACAACAAACTTTTATTTCATAAGAGCAAATACGTGTTACAAAACATCACCATGACTGTCTTACATCTTTTTCCAAAAACATAACATAACACTTTCATAATCTGTCTTGAGTACATTATTTAAAGAAGCATAAATAAAACATAGATAAACTGCAAAAGCCCCATAGAGTTTGTCCAAAGCCATAGTTTCAAACGAAAAGGTCCAAGCAATACATTTCTCTTCTTCAAGCTGGATGTTTATGCTGGTCAAGCTGCAGTGTTCCCTCCCTGTGGACCTGGGGGGGGGGGGATGGAAGAAAAGAAGACGAAAGAAAAGTAGAGTCAGACATAAAGCCTGAGTAAGTCTAGTACTATTTTGTCTATGAATAAAGAACTGGGTATGATAAGTATAATCAAGAAGTGGGAAAGCATTATAAACTTGGTTAAGTTGTCTAGGGTCGAATATACTATCGTACCCCATGTTAATCTCTGAACCCATATAAACTAGTTCCCAACTGGCACCCCATAATCAGGGTGAAGTGGTCCATTCTATGATAATCGGCTCCTACTCGCATAGTTACATGTGTCTTACGGCCCCCGATGTTGTAGTTACCTATGCTGGTCCCACCATGGGGTGTATCAAGTCCCATGGCAGCGGCCCGACACAACCTTAGAATGCACAGGTATGCTACTGGTGCCCAGTGCTTTATTTTTCTGCGCCAGAGTGTGTGCACGCTCGCACCCCGTTAGAACCTACACTGCTACACCACCGCCGTCGATTTGACCTCTTACAATCAGCCCAGTAATCGTGCCCCACCCTGCCTAGTTTCAGGGTATCCTGATACACCTTCTAGGGTTACTGCTGAAAAGGGTCCCCCGTTACTAGGTTTTCTATCTCTAGCCAACATGCTAAGTTGGTTAAGTGTTTTCTAACCTAACCCCCACCAGTCCGTTTAGTTTAGCATGTTCCATTTTGATTAAGTCTTTAGTTCACTTAATCCTAACAATCCTGACTCAGCCTCAATTGTCTTATTAAGGCCCTGACCTCTCACATTAGACAGGTATTGTTGTGGCTGCCTGTTGCCGGTTGGTTCCGGGCAGTCTTACGCCACAACTCAGTCTAACCTCGGGTCCTTATTGGGCTCCATGTTTAACCTCCCACATTGGATAGGTATTGTTGTGACTACTGGACAGCCGGGCGGTTCCGGGCAGGTTTACATCACAACTCAATCCAACCTCTGGTTAAACACATCGTATGTTTTACATATTTTGTCTTTCTTCTTTAGTTTCTTATATGTAAATATTTGCGGCCAATTATTAAGTTAATGGTGTAAAGATTACACCAATCATGGGCCCAACCCATACTTGAATTTAGGCCCTCTATTTTATATTTTCATTCATTAGTAATTTTTAACCCAACGTTATTTTCCCCCGTTTAACACGTCCGTTTATTATATATATATTGGGCTTAGCCTTTTAAAGCCCAACCTAGCCATGCGAAAGGGGAGGCTTAAAGCGTGATTACATACATAGAAAGGGGAAGGTGAGCGCATGAACTTGCAATATGACGTTGGAAATATAAAATAGAAACTGGTGTACTTGCATAGTGGTAACATATACTTTGGTCATAAAGCATAGGTGACATGAATCAAGCCATGTAAACTTGTAGTTAAGTTAAGAATATCACTATCGACACATAGGCTTAACTACAACATAAACCTATATTTTTATTTAGGCATAATGTCAAACATAAGCATGGCATAAATATTTCTAACATAAGCATGGCATAATGTCAAACATAAGCATGGCATAATGTCAAACATAAGCATGGCATAAGTATTTGTTCACATAACCATGGCATAAATATTTCTAACATGAAATCATGATTTTTACTTAGGTCATGTAAACTTGCAAAAAGGGATTTTGAACCTAACCTAGCTATGTACCACATATGTCATCATATAATTCTTGTTAACAACTTCAATTATGCAAATTATCAATCATAGCCTAGTCATAAGTTTGCAAATAGGTTTTCTAGTACAAAAGCATGGCTTAATACATGATGCCAAATTTTCAACCTAATTTCATATAGATTATGATAACCCAAACTTATTCCAATTACTTCACAAAAATGATGTTTGTATAAAAATACACATTATGATGGCATAAAAGCAAAGCCCCAAACTTGCATGAGTTTCAATCAACTACATACATGTAGCTTCAACATGGATTACATAATTTGCGGATATTCCAAACGTATACTTGCATAGAACTACCGCATGTAGTTCTTTATAATGAATAACATAATTCGATAAGAATCATAGTAACGCACAAATATGAATTATTTATTACCACATCCAAGTATACAAACTAACACAGTTATTTGTTCATACCAAAGTAATACTCTACTTACCATGGTATGGCGAATTCTCTAATTTAGGGATTTGAAGATGCGGTTTGATTTGATTGAGTTGCTTTATGCCTTAGAATTTGCCTCCTAATCCTCTCTCCAATTGGTGGCTACCCCTAGTCGTTCCTCAGCAACATGGCGGCTTTGTTCTTATTTTTGAATGAATAGATTAGGGTTAAGTCTAGGGTCCTTTTTATAGGGGTTATGAACTGATTAGGGCCATTGATGTTGCTTGGATTGATCATAGCCATTCATCCTAAGGAGAGACCAACTAGAGCCTGCCACCTAGCCCTAATGACAAAGCAGACCACAGAAAATCGACCAACATAAAATAGGCCAGCCAGGTTGGACTGGGTTCGACCTGGCTCTGGACCAGGTCGACAAGCCTGTCGACAGCCCTGTCGACAGCCCTGTCGACCTGGTTAGGCCAGGTCGACAGCCCAGTCGACCTGGGTGCGTCAGGCGGGTGTTTTTCCGCCCTGGCCCATTGGGCCCCATTTTGGAATTTAAAACTGTTTTATTCTGTTTGAATTTTTAAACTTAATTCAAAACTTCCGAAGGCCATATCTTCTTCATATGGACTCCGTTTTTCGAAAACTCGGACTCTATTTCGCGTATTTTTCCGAGACGAACGCAATGGCGTATCCTGTTTCCCTTAGTTCTTTGATTTCAAATTAATTATACTTTAATTTGTTAATTTCACAGTTATAGAATTTTCGGGGTGTTACATTCTCCCCCACTTAAAAGGATTTCGTCCCCGAAATCTTCAAGTTAGGAGGAAAATGTATATCCTAACATCCAATCATCCATCTACTCATCCATCAAACACGAGCATCCATTGTCCTTAAAAGACTTCTAATGCTTCATGATCATATGCAAAGTGTGTGTGTGTATACATGTACTTATCTAATGCAAAATCAGGCGGTCTACTGATTCAGTTGACCTCCTTAATGCGAATTATGTAAGTGCCATGAATCCATTATGTGTGCAAATTTTCCTATTCATGATTCTACATGAGTGCACAATCATTCATTACAAATGCAACATCCATATGACAACACATTAAAGTTCAACCATATACGAATGCAAACATATATGCATATGCAATATGAAGTGACTGAGCCGATCTAAAACCTAGATTGTGTGTGTATATGCAACCACGAGCAACCACTAGCAATCACTTACAACCACTTGCAACCATCATCCATAACATGTTTCAATTACATGTTTCCATCCAAAAAGGTTTCTACCTAAAAGATAAGGTCGAGGGAATATACCTAAAAAGATAGATAAAAGCGCAACTTAAGGAAAAGGAAAGATCAAGGATGTACCCTCGAACAGAAAAGGGTAGGCAGTGCGTATTCTAGCTTCAGTTTCCCAAGTAGCGTCTCCCTCGGCGTCGCTCCACTGAACTTTGACGAGCTTGACTTCACGGTTGCGTAGCTTCTTCACTTCCGTTCCTAAGATGCGGGTTGGAACTTTTCTTATGGTTGCTTCGCGCTCCACTTCGGCCTCTTCGAGGATATTTGGCTCTACCACTTCAGCAGACTCATGTAGACATTTTCGGAGATGTGAAACGTGAAAAACGTTGTGGACTCCAGCCAACTTCTCGGGTAGCTCTAATCTATAGGCCATTTTCCCAATTTTCTCGATGATAGGGAATGGCCCTACGAACCTTGGTGCTAGCTTTCCTGTGGTTCCGAAACGAACAATGTTTCTTAGCGGTGATACCTTGAGAAAAACTCTGTCTCCAACCACAAATTCAAGGTCGGTTCTCCTCTTGTCGGCATAGGACTTTTGTCTGTCTTGGGCCGTCTTCATCCTTCTTCGTATTAAGTCTACTTTCTCTGAAGTCTCTCGGATCATATCTGGTCCAAGTATGAGCTTATCAGTAGACTCCCACCAACAAGTGGGCGATCGGCACGGTCTTCCATATAAAGCTTCGAAGGGCGCCATTCCGATGGTTGCTTGATAGCTGTTGTTGTAGGCAAATTCCACCAAAGGAAGGTGGTCTTCCCATGTCCCTCCGAAGTCAAGGACGCATAGCCTTAAAAGGTCTTCCAAAACTCTGTTCACTCTCTCTGTTTGGCCGTCGGTTTGGGGATGATATGCTGTGCTCAAGAATAACTGCGTTCCTACTGCTTCTTGCAGACTCCGCCAAAACTCACTGGTGAAGATGGGGTCTCGGTCACTAACAATGCTAGATGGTATTCCATGGAGTCGAACGATTTCCTTGAGGTAAAGTGAAGCTAGGGATGAGGCAGTTCTTTTACTTTTGACAGGTAAAAAGTGGGCGCTTTTAGTAAGCCTATCCACTATTACCCAAATGCTAGTGTTGCCTCTCCTAGACCTAGGCAGCCCATCGATGAAGTCCATTGAGATGCTATCCCACTTCCACTGCGGGACCTCTAGAGGATGTAGCAGTCCGCCAGGCTTTTTCTGTTCCGCTTTAACCTGTTGGCACACCATACACTTAGAAACGAATTCTGCCACGTCCTTTTTCATGCTGTTCCAGAAGAAAGTCCTTTTTATGTCTTTGTACATTTTATCTCCGCCTGGGTGTATCGTCATCTTGGAGTGATGTGCTTCCTCGAGAACCTTCTTTACTAAATCTTTTGTCTGTGGGACACATAGTCTTCCGTCTCGCCTTAGCAAACCCTTATCGTCGATGGAGTATCTGTTGAGGTGACTTGAAGTATCACCCCTAATTAGCCTATCAATTATTTCTACAAGCTGAGGGTCTTCGCGTTGTGTTGTCCCTACTGAATCCACTAAAGTTGGGCGCACTTCGAGAGATGCTAGCAAGCCTGGTACGAAATCGGAGGAAGGCCTAAAGTCGAAGCTGGCTATAAACTCTAGGCTTTGTCTTTCAACAAACAACGGGCTTAGGGTCAATTTCTTTCGGCTCAACGCGTCTGCCACTACGTTGCCTTTGCCCGGAGTGTAGGAGATTTCGAAATCGTACGAGGCAAGAAACTCCATCCGTCTTTGTTGCCTCAAGTTAAAGTCCTTCTGCGAGAAAAGATATTTCAACGATTTATGGTCAGTGTAAAGTTCGAACTTCTCACCTAGGAGATAGTGTCGCCAAGACTTGAGTGCAAAGACGATGGCAGCTAACTCAAGATCGTGGGTTGGGTAGTTCTTTTCGTGCACCTTCAACTGCCTCCCGCCATAAGCTACTAGCCTTCCTTCTTGCATTAAGACGGTGCCTAGCCCTGTCCCACATGCATCCGTATAAACAGTGAACATCTTGCTCCCATCTGGCAGCGTCAAAACTGGGGCTGTTGTGAGAGCACTTTTCAGTCGTTGGAAAGCAAACTCGCAATCCAAGTCCCAATTGAACACTAGATTCTTCTTGGTCAATTTCGTGAGCGGAGCTGAGATTTTTGCAAAATCCCTTATGAATTTTCGATAGAAACCTGCTAGTCCTAGAAAGCTTCGGACCTCAGTTGCATTCCTTGGTGTCTTCCAATCCTGTACCGCCACTACCTTAGCAGGGTCCACTGCTAACCCTTGTTTGGATACTATGTGCCCAAGGAACCTCACCTCTTCTCTCCAAAAGTGGCATTTGGAGAATTTGGCTTTTAGTTGATGGACTCGCAAAGTTTCCATGATTGCCCTTAAGTGCTGAGCATGTTCCTCTTCACTTTTTGAGAAGATAAGGATATCATCTACGAAGACCACTACGAATTTGTTGAGGAAATCTCTAAATACCCTACTCATTAGGTCCACGAAGTAAGCAGGTGCATTTGTCAAGCCGAAAGGCATGACAAGCCATTCAAAGAAGCCGTTTGGGGTTCTGAACGCCGTTTTATCGATGCTATCTTCAGCCACCCTTAGCTGATGAAAACCGGTTGCTAAATCGAGCTGGGAGAAAACAGACGCTCCTACAAGCTGGTCAAATAAATCGTCAATTCTAGGGAGAGGGTGCCTATTCTTTTTCGTTAGCTTGTTGAGCTCGCTATAGTCAACAAATAGACAGAGTGAACCATCCGCCTTTGTAGCGAACACCACCGGAGCGCCCCATTCTGAAATGCTCCTCCTAATGAACCCCTTTTCTAGAAGCTCTTTAATCTGTTTACTGAGCTCTTTCCTTTCTCGTGGAGCCATGTATCTAACGGGCAACGCAACGGGCTTTGCATTATCTACAAGATATATGCGGAAGTCTATTTCCCGCTTCGGAGGTAAGCCCTTCACCTCTTCGAAGACATCCGGATATTCCCGGACCACTCTAACTGATTGCAAGTTTTCAACAGAGGCATCTAGCGATTCAAGATAACTAAGCATAACCGCGTATGAGGGATTTCAAGAAATTTCCAAAGTATTTCCGAGCTGGGTTAGGAGCCTAACAACCCTTTTCTCACAATCAAGGATGGCCCCATTACTGGATAGCCAATCCATACCCAAAATCAAACCATAACCCGAAAAGCCCAAAACAAAGGCACTACATTGAAATTCTACACTTAGAAAAGAAATTTTCAATTCCAAACAGATCATAGACAAATGAGCTGGGCCCCCAATTGGGTTTGAAACAATTAAGGGGTCCTCTATCATACTAGTTTTTAGGTGCAGAGATTCTACTAGAGAAGACGAGATAAAGGAGTGTGATGCGCCAGAATCAAATAAAGTGCGAACGGGGTGATCATAAAGATAAACTACACTTTCTGCAGAAGTATTTATACCTCGCTGTTGCAGAGGTGGCGCTTCCAGCACATGAACCTGTGCCCCTGGGGTGGATCCAGCCCTCTGCCCCTGTCCTCGTTTCTTTGGGCAGTCCTTAGCCCTGTGGCCCGTCTCACCGCAAGAAAAGCACCCACCATTCTCCTTGGCCTTCTTTTTCCGGCAGTCCTTTACTAAGTGCCCCACTTTGCCACAGAAATTGCACTTCCTCTTCTCTTTGTTGCCTTTCCCGCCTTTCTTAAAGTCTGTCTTTTTAGGTTGCAAACCCTCTTTCTTCACTTGAGAGCTTTCTGCCTTTGTCTCCTTCTTGCCCTTATCCTCTTCATTCAGCAATGCCATTTGCACCAATCTTTCATACGTGGCTCCCATGGGTATATGGGTCATGGCCAAACTGTGTAATGGCTCATTCAACCCTTTGACGAAACGGAGAGCCTTCTTGTGCGGGGTGTTGACTAGGTCAAGCCCAAACCTAGCCAGCTCATCGAACTGATTCACATACTCTCTGACTGTCTTGTCCCCTTGCTTAAGGAATAAGAATTTTTCCAACTGCAAACTTCTTTCCGCATCCGAGAGAAATTTAGTCTCAAACCTTGCCCTAAAGTCCTCCCATGTCTCCACTGGTCTTTCAGCATTAGTGACTTCCCACCAGTAGGAAGCCTAGCCCTTCAATAGCCACACTGCCAATTGTACTTTTTGCCTATCTTCTACCTCAAAGATAATGAATAGGTCCTCCGTTTCTTTCAGCCAATTTCTAGCTGCCACGAAGGACTCAGTTCCATGGAAATCCCTTCCTCCCATAGCTTTAAAATCTTTACATATCTTAGCAAACGTGTTTCCCCGAGGAGGAGGTGGAGGAAAAGGTGCCGCTGCAGCTGGATGATTTCCGGCAGCTGGGGGAGGAGGAATGGTAGGACCTGTCTGAGTGGCCCTTGCTTCTAAGAACCGTATAAACCAACCAGGTATTGGTACCCCTTCTGGCAAGTTAAGATCTTCGGACATGCTGAAACAAAAAGGATAGATTCAAAACGAAGGATAAGAGATAGTACCTATGGCTTTGGGGAGTGGACTTTGCCTTTTTTAAAATAATATAATATTTTTATCTTTTAAAAATGCTTCTTTAAATTTCCTTTTTGAAAATAATTTTTCAAATTTTTTTTTTATCTTATCTGGTAAACCTATGCTCTGATACCAAGTGAAACACCCCACCTCCGTTAGGGTCACTCTCAAAGGGAATGCCCTAATTTTGGTGGAGGTTTATAAGTATAAGTCACAGATATACAAGACTGATATAAGAACACATATTTGTAAACAGCGGAAAAACAACAAACTTTTATTTCATAAGAGCAAATACGTGTTACAAAACATCACCATGACTGTCTTACATCTTTTTCCAAAAACATAACATAACACTTTCATAATCTGTCTTGAGTACATTATTTAAAGAAGCATAAATAAAACATAGATAAACTGCCAAAGCCCCATAGAGTTTGTCCAAAGCCATAGTTTCAAACGAAAAGGTCCAAGCAATACATTTCTCTTCTTCAAGCTGGATGTTTATGCTGGTCAAGCTGCAGTGTTCCCTCCCTGTGGACCCGGGGGGGGGGGGGGGGAACGGAAGAAAAGAAGACGAAAGAAAAGTAGAGTCAGACATAAAGCCTGAGTAAGTCTAGTACTATTTTGTCTATGAATAAAGAACTGGGTATGATAAGTATAATCAAGAAGTGGGAAAGCATTATAAACTTGGTTAAGTTGTCTAGGGTCGAATATACTATCGTACCCCATGTTAATCTCTGAACCCATATAAACTAGTTCCCAACTGGCACCCCATAATCAGGGTGAAGTGATCCATTCTACGATGATCGGCTCCTACTCGCATAGTTACATGTGTCTTACGGCCCCCGATGTTGTAGTTACCTATGCTGGTCCCACCATGGGTTGTATCAAGTCCCATGGCAGCGGCCCGACACAACCTTAGAATGCACAGGTATGCTACTGGTGCCCAGTGCTTTATTTTTCTGCGCCGGAGTGTGTGCACGCCCGCACCCCGTTAGAACCTACACTGCTACACCACCGCCGTCGATTTGACCTCTTACAATCAGCCCAGTAATCGTGCCCCACCCTGCCTAGTTTCAGGGTATCCTGATACACCTTCTAGGGTTACTACTGAAAATTGTCCCCCGTTACTAGGTTTTCTATCTCTAGCCAACATGCTAAGTTGGTTAAGTGTTTTCTAACCTAACCCCCACCAGTCCGTTTAGTTTAGCATGTTCCATTTTGATTAAGTCTTTAGTTCACTTAATCCTAACAATCCTGACTCAGCCTCAATTGTCTTATTAAGGCCCTGACCTCTCACATTAGACAGGTATTGTTGTGGCTGCCTGTTGCCGGTTGGTTCCGGGCAGTCTTACGCCACAACTCAGTCTAACCTCGGGTCCTTATTGGGCTCCATGTTTAACCTCCCACATTGGATAGGTATTGTTGTGACTACTGGACAGCCGGGCGGTTCCGGGCAGGTTTACATCACAACTCAATCCAACCTCGGGTTAAACACATCGTATGTTTTACATATTTTGTCTTTCTTCTTTAGTTTCTTATATGAAAATATTTGCGGCCAATTATTAAGTTAATGGTGTAAAGATTAAACCAATCATGGGCCCAACCCATACTTGAATTTAGGCCCTCTATTTTATATTTTCATTCATTAGTAATTTTTAACCCAACGTTATTTTCCCCCGTTTAACACGTCCGTTTATTATATATATATTGGGCTTAGCCTTTTAAAGCCCAACCTAGCCATGCGAAAGGGGAGGCTTAAAGCGTGATTACATACACAGAAAGGGGAAGGTGGGCGAATGAACTTGCAATATGACGTTGGAAATATAAAATAGAAACTGGTGTACTTGCATAGTGGTAACATATACTTTGGTGATAAAGCATAGGTGACATGAATCAAGCCATGTAAACTTGTAGTTAAGTTAAGAATATCACTATCGACACATAGGCTTAACTACAACATAAACCTATATTTTTATTTAGGCATAATGTCAAACATAAGCATGGCATAAATATTTCTAACATAAGCATGGCATAATGTCAAACATAAGCATGGCATAATGTCAAACATAAGCATGGCATAAGTATTTGTTCACATAACCATGGCATAAATATTTCTAACATAAAATCATGATTTTTACTTTAGTCATGTAAACTTGCAAAAAGGGATTTTGAACCTAACCTAGCTATGTACCACATATGTCATTCTTGTTAACAACTTCAATTATGCAAATTATCAATCATAGCCTAGTCATAAGTTTGCAAATAGGTTTTCTAGTACAAAAGCATGGCTTAATACATGATGCCAAATTTTCAACCTAATTTCATATGGATTATGATAACCCAAACTTATTCCAATTACTTCACAAAAATGATGTTTGTATAAAAATACACATTATGATGGCATAAAAGCAAAGCCCCAAACTTGCATGAGTTTCAATCAACTACATACATGTAGCTTCAACATGGATTACATAATTTGCGGATATTCCAAACGTATACTTGCATAGAACTACCGCATGTAGTTCTTTATAATGAATAACATAATTCGATAAGAATCATAGTAACGCACAAATATGAATTATTTATTACCACATCCAAGTATACAAACTTACACAGTTATTTGTTCATACCAAAGTAATACTCTACTTACCATGGTATGGCGAATTCTCTAATTTAGGAATTTGAACATGCGGTTTGATTTGATTGAGTTGCTTTATGCCTTAGAATTTGCCTCCTAATCCTCTCTCCAGTTGGTGGCTACCCCTAGTCGTTCCTCAGCAACATGGCGGCTTTGTTCTTATTTTTGAATGAATAGATTAGGGTTAAGTCTAGGGTCCTTTTTACAGGGGTTATGAACTGATTAGGGCCATTGATGTTGCTTGGATTGATCATAGCCATTCATTCTAAGGAGAGACCAATTAGAGCCTGCCACCTAGCCCTAATGACAAAGCAGACCACAGAAAATCGACCAACATAAAATAGGCCAGCCAGGTTGGACTGGGTTCGACCTGGCCCTGGACCAGGTCGACAAGCCTGTTGACAGCCCTGTCGACCTGGTTAGGCCAGGTCGACAGCCCAGTCGACCTGGGTGCGTCAGGCGGGTGTTTTTCCGCCCTGGCCCATTGGGCCCCATTTTGGAATTTAAAACTGTTTTATTCTGTTTGAATTTTTAAACTTAATTCAAAACTTCCGAAGGCCATATCTTCTTCATACGGACTCCGTTTTTCGAAAACTCGGACTCTATTTCGCGTATTTTTCCGAGACGAACGCAATGGCGTATCCTGTTTCCCTTAGTTCTTTGATTTCAAATTAATTATACTTTAATTTGTTAATTTCACAGTTATAGAATTTTCGGGGTGTTACATTTGGGAGACGACTATTGGGGTCATTTCCCATGTTCATGATTTTTCCCGATTTTTAAATGACCGTTTTGCCCCTGGCGAATCTTGTTTCGCCTATAATTTTTGATTGGTAAGGAGTTCTGACCTGAAACCACATCCATTAGCTTCGAATGATGGTTTCTCTTTCCGTAGAGTGGTCATAATAGCCAAACGGACTTACCGTTTGGGAGATATGGCTGAGTTAAGGTTTAGAGGGTTAAAAACTAATTGGGCTTAACCGGGTGATTAGCAGCTAGGCCCAATGGGGGATTTCGGGTTTAGGAGTATTTAAAGGCTGATAGGGTTAGAAATTTCGGTTTTTAGTCATTTTCCAGTCGCTACAAACTTTCTCTTCAACCCTAACAATGGCTTCTACCTCCTAAAACACCTACTAATCACCGTTTAATCAAGTATTGGCTTAATCTACATCAAACCAAGGCGAATTAGCATAGGAATTGGAATAGAACTGCTGGAATACAAAGAGATTGGATCTATATCAAAGGAGTTTCAGTTCTGAAAGTTTACTTTGTGGTAAAGGTAAGTGATTTGCATTGTTTTACACAAATTACGGCTATTTATGGTAATTAGCGAAGATTAGCGAAATTATGGCTCAGAAAAATCTAGAAAAATTCCTAAAATTCTAAAACATCATTTTATGCCTCTGATATGAATTTGGGTTAATTTTGACTAATTTTGCAAATCCCAGAATTTGGGGGATTAAGGGGGTGACTAGTGATAATTAGTGAATTTATGCAGGATAAAAATCTGGAAAAATATTCAAAAATTCTGAAATATTGTTTTACACCTCTGTTAGAAAATTTCGCAGATTTGGTTAAGTTTTGTTAATCTTATCATCAGTTTTGCTTGAACATGCTTAAGTAGAAAATATGGGTTTTTGGGAATGTTTGATCCATTTTACATGCCATGATTGTTGTTTTGCTGTTTGTGGATGTTTATACATGTTACTATGGCTGTATGGTATGCTTTATGATTGTTTAGAACAGTCAAAATGGTCGAAAACGCCTTCGTGTGGCGTAAAACAGTCGTTGGAAAGAAGTGCAGGAAATCGCCTGAACCGGATCGGATCGCCCCAGCTCTCTATGACCCGACCTGATCGCGATCCAACGTCTCGAGCTGCTCCACCTTGAAGGCCACAAACCAAAAGATCACGACCCGACCCGCCTGCATCTGAAGCCCACGATCCGCTCGCGTAAAGACGTCACGATCCGAATCACTCCAGCTTGATGACCGCGAACCGACCCGACGTAGAAGTCACGAACTGATGGAGTGCCACGACCTGGATGATGGAGACCGACTCGAGCCGATGGGGGAGCATGGTCCGAACCAATGGAGAAGCCGTGAAGTTAGGAGCACGACCCGACCCGTATGGGGAACACGACCCGAACCAGTATGGCGATCGCGAACCGATCTGGATGGAGGAAGAAGACGAGCCGAGCCTACGTGATGATCACGAACTGAATGAAGACCGATCCGGAGGAGACCAAAACCCAAGATGCAAAGGTAGTCCAAATGGAAGTTAGAGCTCAGGATCCAGTTGGGAACCAAGAGTTCACTTCATGTGTTGGACTTTGCTGCGGGACGTGTGCAAAGGGGTTATCGGTATCCGTAACCTTGGTTCACTATTGACAGATAGATTAGGGGCTTGTAGGGATAGTTGTACGGGATTGGATTCCGTCATGGCCCAAAGGATTAGGTGGCCAAGGTAGTGGATATCGTATACTTTACGCACCGAGAGGGAGATGTGAGGATGGTTTTTATGCTTGATTGTTTGACATCACTATGACATGCACATCCCCACCCCGTATGCTTGTACACCATATGTTAGTGTCACCTTAGAGTATTGTACAGTATGTAGTGCTTGCTCTTTGTTTGTAGGTCCAGGTTCAGGCAAGATTGGATTATACCTGTTATTGTTTTGTTTTGTTGCTTATCGCTCACACCAGACTTTTGTCTGACCTAGAGTTTTATGTCTCTTCTTAATACTCTGGGTGCTCACACGAGCAGACTAGAGACAGGTTAGCTGGTGATGCGCGAGTAGCTGATTCAGAGGCGAGCAGGAGGCTTCCACGTATGATATATAGATATTCTCCCCGTGTCGTTGGTGGTAGCTACTTGGGCATTAGTAGTGTACCTCCTTTATCTTGCTTTTGCTTTTTGAGACAGTTTGGGCTTTGGATCATAAGCTGTATTTGGATTTTCCGCTGCTATGTTACTTTATTTTTAGCTTATGCACTATCTCACCTGTTTTATATCAAGTATGTTGTTATTATATTTTATCCTACGCGCTGTGAGACATTCTGCAGGTTCCTTGCTAGTTCATTCTCTTCTTTCCTTTCTTTGGCGACCGTCTCGTGCTAGCTGGACATGTGTACAGCGCACTTTCGGAGGAAATGTCGGTTGGTGCGGGACGGACCGTCACATTTGGTATCAAAGCTCTAGGTTGCGTAGTTAACCTAGGGAAAGACACTAGGGAGAGATAGTACGTATACGAGAGCGCGTATTTGTGATTACTTTGGTTTTCAAAAACTATATATAGATATACTATTAGTAGTATAAGAATGAAGTAGTACTGCACTAGCACCACTATGGGGTCATTAATCGTTTTCTATTTACATATTGAACGATGAGTAGAGACACCAGTGGTGCTGGTAGAGGGACCAACCATGGCAATGCTGCTGACATGAGGGTGATGTTTACTAACCTCATGAGAGACATGCTTAGAGATGTTCAAGGGGCAGTTCCCAATCCCGGAAATGGTGGTGGTCCAGTAGTGCAGGCGCCTAGGGTCGATTTCGCCAAGTTGTGCAAGGATTATACTAACCTTGGTGGGAAGTCGTTTCACGGAACGGAGTCAGCCACAGATGTTCAGGGTTGGTTGGATAGCTGTGATCGTATCTTCGACGACTTGGGTATCGAGGATGCGATGAAGAGAAGGCTAGCGTCTCGTCAGTTACAAGGGCGAGCGATGAATTGGTGGAATGCCATTAAGATGGCTACTTCAGATGATCAAGTTACTTGGAATCTGTTTAAGACTCGCTTTTGTGATAAGTTTATTCCAGCTGCTCATAAATCAGAATTATTTAGGAAGTTCTTCGAGCTTAAGAAGAATGGTAGGGCAGTCTCGAAGTACATCGCAGAATTCGATACTTTATCGAAATATGGATGGTCCCTTGTCGATACAGTCGAAAAGAAGAACGAGAAGTTCATAACTGGCTTGGATGGGTACTTGGGGGAAAGACTTATAAGCCACATCGATGAGACGTTTGAATCGATTGTAGGAAAGGCATTAAGGTCAGAGAGCCTTTTCCCGAAGTCGAAGACCGAAGTTGCTATTGCATCTACAGAAGAGCCAAAGCCGCAAGCAGGCGGTGAAGGCAAGAAGAATTCTCAGAACAAGAGGAAGAAGAACCCGACCAAGGATGGTCAGAGTAAGAAAAATAAGAAAGATGGCGAATGCTTTAGTTGTGGCAAGAAGGGCCATTATGCCAGAGATTGTGGAGAAAAGCCTGGGGAAAGGAAGTTCTTTAACTGCGGCCAGGCGGGACATCACAAGGATGATTGCCCACAACCTCCTAGGGAGAAGCAGATTGTGAAAGCATATGCTATTAACGTTGTTCCTTCTTCGTCGAATGCTCCAAGTGCGGCGCAGAAGGGAAACGGTGTCGTTATAAAAGGTATGCTTTCTATTTAAGATGTTTTTGTTCGGGTATTGTTTGACAAACCCTAGATAGTCGATAGACCTCTAGTTGTGACGAACCCGATTGGTGGTTCGACTAGTTTTGGCATGATTTGTTGTAATGTGGTCTTATCGAGCCATGGATGTATGTTTGTTGTGATTGCTTTGTTTTGGGCTTTACTAGGTTTAGCATTTATTTGGGGAGTCGATCTACTCCAAAGGAATAGGGTGGTATATGTTACCTACCTAGTGATGGCGATAGTAATTGGAGTTAAGGAAGCTAAGTGGTTATCATTGTAATAAGTTCTAGTTGTCTCTGGGAGGCAAATGAATGCTCCAGTGCTTAGTTGTTTTGCTAGTATCACCTCACGTGGGTTGTCCGAACTCGGAGGAGATGTTCCTTGTGTGATGACCCCAAACTTCCACGGAATGAAAGTAGGAGTAATCATTTTTGGAATACAACATAAATACAATAAAACAGGTCACAGATACAATATAGCAATGGAAATTCATACAGTAATAACATTATAGCAGCGGAAAATTATAATGTCATCAATCACAGAAAATACACAGTCACAGAATCTAAGCTATTACAACAAGTTGCAGAAAAGAAATAAATTTGATGTCTAAAAAGAAAAGAAAAGATGCCATAGAAACAAAAGATAAATGTCTTCAAGTTCCAAGTCATCACCTCTCTACTTCAGCAAATCCAAGAGACAGAAAATAAGCAGCTCCAAAGAAAAGACTACAAGCAAAGAATGAACCTGTCTACTTGGCTGCCCGTGTATAAGAGAGGGCACCCAAGTTTGCAAAAAGGTGAAACAAACTATGGGTCAGTCGTGGGACTGGTGTGAGAATTCTTAAGTAAAATAACTATTAGATATAAGGCAAATCCAAAGACCACGCCGCTAACGCGGAACGGGTTTACTCTAATGGATTGCCGTGCATAATTTAAAGTGTCATAACAAATAAATAAGTACATCGTAAACAACGCAATGCTTTTTTGGAAAAAATGGAATCACCATAAGACCCAAGTCCCATCACACAATGCAACGCACACCAGAGGATAGGGTTTTACCTTATGGTGATTAAACATGCTAAATACGACAAATACGCATCTAATATTATTATTAGTGTATATGAAAGCATTTCAAAGTAAATGTATTAATCTTAGGAAGCATAGGTACCATATACTATGCCTCCGTACTAGTAATACAATCAAATTCGTCGGTTCGTATTTGGATTTTGGTTTCCATCATGAGTCAAGGCTAGAGCGGAGCTCCTTACCGATTCGAGACACTCTAGCTAGTGCCTCAGGATTCCCCGCGGAGAACCCTTGGAAATGGCAGGGCCGGTCCGCAAATACAGCTTAGCGGATTGGCAATTCCTAAGCACACGTTTCCCGGTCCTATAGGACCTATCCGAGGCGTGCCACATTCCATCATCCACATAAGTAAAGTATCAGCGCTGGGAGGTCCCTGACACTACTTCTAGCTAGAAAGAAACGTGCTGCTCTCCCTGCGTTCCCTTCGCCCGTTTTTGACTCAACCGGTGTGTGAGGCTCGCGAAGTCACGTTACACAAAGCTACGCCTAAACAGGCCATGCTTTGATCGTCTCCACAAGGTTCTGCTTTTCAACAATAAACCTTGATCATTGCATCTTAGTGTGCCACACTGTCACTCCATACCGTACCATTGATCGTCTGTCAATGTATAAACGGGTGTTAAGTAGAGAATAAATTCCCACCACCAAACATTTATACATTAACAGAAAATCAACGACATGATATTTAACGGGGTTCGATGTCAGACACACCATCCATTTAAACTTATGCTCTGGGTCTGAGCGAAAGTCAAATCTATGAAATCAACACGTACGTTTGGGCAATGAGCATGACCCTTGAATTGGGAACAAGTCAGTTCAGGATCTTGTTCGTTGTCCATTCGAGGGAAGATTTACGGTCTTCATATGCCGTCTTCATGCTTCGATTCTTCAACGTCGTTTGGTTTAATTTGGGATGAGAATATCTCGGACTTCCCAAATAACCTCGCATATAGTTTTGAAAAAAACTATTTCATGTCGTTATATTATTTTATAACGGCTAATTCCTGTCCTAATTATTTAAAATAGTCTATTTTTTTATTTAACGACGCATTCTCAGAATCATATTTTTATTTACATTAATTAAAATGTAAACTCTCATTACATATCGCATTCTTGTTTTATTTACATTTAATAAAATGTAATCTTGCAATTACATGTCACATTCTTACTTATTTACATTGAATAAAATGTAAACTTGCATTTACATGTCGCATTCTTACCTATTTACATTGAATAAAATGTAAACTCGTCCTACGGTGGAATTCCTTTGTTTTAATATTAAAATAATGTAAAATTTACCCTATGGTATATACACTTTTTATATTAACATTTAGAATAATGTTAACTCATCCTACGATGCATATTTTCTTAATTTTAACATTAAAGATAATGTTGACTTATCCTATGGTTAAGTTACCCTTTATTAACATTAAAAATAATGTTAACTCACCCTATGGTGTTATTCCTTCTTAATTTCATAAAAAAAAAAATGTAACATTCCTACGGTCAATTCTCTTTTATGTTAACATTATAAAATAAAGTAAATTTTATCCTACGAAGTAATTCTCTTAATATTAACATTTAAAAATAAATGTATATTAACCCTATGGTTAAATTATCCTTTATTAACATTAAAAATAATGTAATCTCATCCTATGTTAAATTACTTTATTACTTTACATTAAAAATAATGTAGCTCAATCCTACGGTTAAGTTACTCTTTAATTTAACATTAAAATTATGTTAATTCAACCTACGGTTGAATTTCCTTTATTTTAACATAAACAAATATAATGTTAATTCATACTACGGTGGAATTCACTATATATTAACATTAAAAACAATGTTAATTCATCTTACGGTCAAATTCCTTATATACTAACATTATAAATAATGTTAATTACCCTATGGTGAAATCCTTTTATTTAAACATTAAAAATAATGTTAAATCCTTCTACGGTGAAATTCTTTTACTTTATCATAAAAATAATGTTAATCATCCTACGATGTAAATTCTTTTTATTAAACATTAAAAATAATGTTAATCATCCTACGGTGTAAATTCTTTTTATTAATATTAAAAATAGTGTTAATCATCCTACGATGTAAATTCTTTTTTGTATCATTAACAAAATTGTTAATTTTCATTCGATGTGAATACTTATTTTTAACATTGACACAAAAATGTTAATTTATCATACGTTGTAAATACTTTTATATTAACATTAAAAATATTAATGACATCCTACGGTTAAAGTTTTATTATATTAACATTAAAAATGTTAATTACATCATACGGTGTTATCTTTAACATTAAAAATGTTAATTTACACATGCGGTGAAATTACTATTTAATTAACATTAAAAATAATGTTAATTTCTCATGCGGTGTAGTTTCTTATTATTTCACTAACAAAAATGCAATTTCTCCTACTTTGAAAATCCCAATTATATTGACATTAAAGATAATGTAACCTTTTCCTACTTTGGAAATTCCAATTATATTTACATTAAAAATAATGTAAACTTTTCCTACTCTTACATTACATATGAAAAATGTACAATTTTAATACACCGTAAATTCCTACTTTTTATTTATAAATAAAAAGTGTAAATCTTGTCATACAGTGAATTCCTACTTCATATTTACAAATAAAAATGTAAATTTTGACATACGGTGAAATTCACCTTTTAATTACAAAGAAAAATGTAATTTTTAACATACCATATCATTTCACTTTATAATTTACATATAAAAATGTAAATTTAAGATCATCGCAAATTCCTATTTTAATCTTACATAATAAAATGTAAATTTCATTTCATGTCAAATTTGTACTTACATATATAATAAAATAATGTAAATCATCATATGGATGGTTTTTCTCTTTTTATTACATTATAAAATAATGTAAATTATCATCCGGTGAATTTTCTTTTACTTCACATAAATAAAAATGTGAAATATACATACGGTTAAAATTACTCTAGTATTAACATTAGAAATAATGTTAAATGAACATACGGTGGATTTCTTTTATTTTAACATCAAAAATAATGTTAAATCATCCTACGGTGAAATACTCTTAATATTTATATTAAAAAATAAATGTTAATTTCCTACGATGTAAATACTTTTAATATTAACATTAAAAGTAGATTTAAATGTTGTACGGTGTAAATTCCTTAAATATTAACATTATAAAATAATGTTAATTCATACGGTTAAATTATCTTTTAAAATTAACATTAGAAATGTTAATTGCATCCTATGGTTATATTTACTATTTAATATACATTTACAATAATGTATATTCATACATGCGGTGAAATTACTCATTATTAACATTAAATAAAATGTTAATCTTATCCTACGATAAAATTCCTTTTTAATATTAACTTTTAAAAAAAAAAAATGTTAATTACATCATACATAATAATTTTTATAATATTAACATTAAAAATGTTAACTACATCCTACGATGAAATAACTATTTAATTAACATTGAAAATGTTAAATTTTCATGCATTGCAAATACTTATTATTAACCCAAGAATAATGTTAATTTCTCATACCATGTAAATTCTTATTTTTAACACTAACAAAAATGTTAAATTTGTCATACAGTGAATTTATGTTTTAATTTCATATAAAAAAAAGTAAATTTTTATCCCATTCTAATTCATATGTAAATTACATAGAAAAATGTAATTTAATTCATGCGGTGTAAATTCTTATCTAAATAACATATAAAAATGCTATTTTACTTTACATCGCAAAATTCATTCTTTTACTTATAATGCAAAAATATTCACTTTTATGTTTACAATGTAAAGATATCAACTTTTTATTTTGATAATGTAAAAATATCAACTTCTCTACAACGTAAAGATATTAATCTTCCTATTTTACAATGTAAAAATATTATCTCTTCTATTATACAATGCAAAAAGATTGTCTTTTTATTTACATCGTCGGATTTTCATCTTTTTGTTTTCAATATAAAAAGATTTGTCTTTTTATTTTAAGTTTAAAAAGATCGTCTTTTACTATTTACATGGTCAAATTTTCATCTTTTTGTTTTCAATGTAAAAAGATTATGATATTTCAAGCAACATCATAAAATTTCTGTCTTTTTATGTTTCTGTCCAACGTTTTCATATCCAATTCCACCACAAACAATAAAATGTCACATCATCAATTCAAATCTAGCGCTTCAACTCAGATCTAATATCACATCATCTAAATACAAATTGGCTTCACAACATAGAATAACATCCATCGCATAACAATTCATTTTCACCATTCAACATTAAACAATCAAAAGAATAAAAATTTAATTAATTAATATTAAATTAAAAATAAATTCTCACCTTGCTTGTTTCTGAAAAGAAAGTGATTTCAATCAGGTTTCGTGTTCGGAGCCACGACGGTTTCGGATCTGAAGGATCTAAATTTAAAATTCATGTGTAAATTAGAATTCTGACTTTTAACAACTGGCACTGCGACGCTATAAAGCGTGGCAAATTCTGAAATAAATTTTACCTTAGAACCCACTTTTGTTCAAAAATTCAAATCCGATTTTCTTTTGATTTACTGAACGGTTTTGGGTGCCGTTTGTTGGAGCTTGGAGTGCTACGAGAGGTGCATCCACGTTTGGAGTTGGAGGAGGAGCGGCGGCTGCTGGTGGGGCCCAGGGGGCTGCGTTCGGCGGCTCTTTGAGGGCTCGGGGCGGCTTCGATAGGCAACGGGGAGGGGCGAGACTTGTCGGAGATCGAAGAGCTCGGGAAGAGCTTCGATATGAGTGCTAGTTTGCTGATTATCGTTAAGAAATGAAAGAGAATTTGGAGTTCAAAGTTTGGAGCTGATAATGGGTTCGGCGGCGTGAAATAGAACGAGGAGGAAGAAGTATACGGACCGTATACAGGTGTATTTATACCAGTATTTTAGGGTTTTATTTATTTAATTATTTAATTAATTAATTCTAGAAATTACTGTTTTCGCATACGATCTCCAAACGAAGCTCGACGACTGTCGAACCTAATGTTTTGACGTCTTCTGAACGCGATGGCACTATCCCCGAAGTCCAATTCTGAAGTTATACGCATGTTTCTTTTATTTTTAAAATAAATCCTTTATTTTTAATTCAAACGTAAATATAATTTTGCTGGGGCCACATACGAAGTCAGAAAAATCCGAAAAAATTATTTTTGGCTATGTTTTGACGATACGAATCCAACAAAATTTATTTCGTTCGATTCTGAGACTTTTTGAAAAATGGCTATTTTCAAGGCGAATATATTTAATATTAAAAATACATTTTTAAACAAATATTTTCTGAAACTCGAAACATATAAGTGTTTACTGTTTTTCAATGCAGAAACATCATTTCGAACTCAATTGAAGTGGTTTCGAGTCGAAATTCCTTTATATGCAAAAAGTAGCATTTTTGTCCTATGCAAATTACCCAACGACCTTTCTAAAAATTGAATTGGCCATAACTTTTGATTTCCGCTATGAAATTTCGATTTTTTGGATTCGCTGGAAAGATATTTTTAAATAGATTCTAATATTTTTGGTTTCACTAAAATCCGTTAAATTTTGCATCCTGTATGATTAGTCAAAGTTCAAGTTTGACTTTTCAAACTACCGCGCTATTTCTAGCCCTTTTTATAATTAAAATTAATTTATTCATTCTAACTTCGATTAAAATAAATAAATCATTAAAAATACTTTAAATTAAAATAAAAATTTTAATTTGGCCCTAAAATTCCGGGTCGTTACACCTTGGGTGTTTGTCTGATATTGGTTTAGGCCTTTGGGGGTTGTGCTTGGGGAATGTTGATTTCGACTAGGATGGTTTGCGTGAGGGGTAAATAGTTGTTGTGATTTTTCATTGGATGATATCGTGGTTTACTCGAGGAGTGATGGGCAGAAGGAATAGGATAAGACTGTTCAATGGTATAGACTGCACAGAGTTAGACTCTATAGGGTTATGAGATGGCTCGACTGGGACTCGAGAAAGATGCAAGGTAATGGATTGTTTAGAACCCTATGTTGATGTTCTCTTTGGATAGTAGGACATTGAAGGAATAGGATGTATTCGTTGATTATGGATGATACAACGAAGATTAGGGCGATTCAACTTGGACTTGAACTCGTAAAAGGAAAATGGGTGTTCTTTGATCTTGGAGATGCAACGAATAAGGAGACGACGACTCATGTTGGACTAGAGTTTTTCGGTAATGGATACTCAAGAATGGGTCTGAGTTATAGATTGACTCGAGTTGGACTCAAGAAGGCTGCAAGGAATTGGATTCGGCTTGAGTTGGACACGAGAGGGCAGCAAGACAATGGATAGACTTGGGTTGGACTCAAGTATTTTAGGCGGACTAAAAGCAGGGGTATCTGGTGACGCCTGTTACCTTGGATCCGTTGGACGTGATCTACTTATCCTTGGAGGATAAACGTACGTTGGACGTACGGTAGTCCATAGGGAGGCGGGGCTTCCATTGGCCTGGGATTGGTTGGACCAGTCAAGTAGGCATCGGTGTATGTATGGAGGCTGGGCTTCCATTAGTTATTGATGTTGGTTGGACCAGACATACTAGAATCAGCATCTTGGGATTGGTTAGAACAGTCATGTAGGTGTCGATGTGTTTATGGATTTAGCAGGTGATAGGTAGGACTTGTTTGATGGATGTTATGGTTGCTATGTTGTTCCTGTTTTTCTTCCCTTGAGTAGACTATCACCTGTAGGGTTCCAGCAATAGGGAACAAAGTGATTGTAGTAGGACTATGAGCCAGTGCAGTAGAGTCGTCATGACTCGAGGGGAAATGTGGACATAGTAAAGGATTAGTAAGGCTATGAGCCAGTGCAGTGGAGTTTTTATGACTTCATGGGCAGAGTGGACATAGCAGAGAACTAGTGGCTATGGATCAGTGCAGTGGAGTCGCCATGACTCCATGGGGCAAAGTGATCATAGTAAAGGATTTGGGTGCGCTAATAGTTGCATTGAGTAGGAGACATGCCAGTTTAGGGGTTTTGTTTCTAGGATGGAAGCAACTAGAGTATATCACAGGATATGATTTCAGGCCCAAGAGTGAATTGGATTCAGAAACGCTAGTAAGCTTGACGATTAGATCGATTTTGATTGAGTGGATTGGTTCCAGTTAGAAGGACGAACCTAACCTATTGGAAATCATCTCTAGGGTAGAGATGGGTATCGATGGAAAAAGAACGATCAAACAAGGATTTGATCGAGAAGGATGGCTTCAAAAGAATGGAGCACTAGTTGTACCCAACGTACATGGACTGAGAGATGGAGTGCTTAGAGCATATCATTACCCGAAATTGACTATACATCCCAGTGGTAACAAGATGTATTGAGACATGGAGCAGATCTACTACTGGGAAAGGATAAAGAAAGACGTTGATTTATGTCCAAATGCATAAATTGCCAGCTAGTTAAAGCTGAGCGAAAAGAAGCCTAGTGGTTTGACACAACCGTTGGAAACAAGTCTCAATGGATTTCATTGATGGTTTACCAAGGATTAGGTCAGGTCATGATGGTATTTGAGTGAATTGTATATTAGAGAATGAAGGCTACCAAAGATAGACAGAAGACTTATCTCGATAAGAGACGAAGAGATTTGGAATTCTTCGTTAACGACTTGGTGTTCGTCAAGATCTCTCCATTGAGAATGTGATTCAGATAGGTTAGAGAGGTAAGTTAGCACCATGATTTGTTGGTCCATTCCCAGTCCTAGAGCAAGTTGGGAATTTGGCGTATGAAGTAGAGCTACCTGACAAGATGGAGGGAGTTCACAACGTATTTCATGTTTCCCAGTTAAGGAAGTTTGTGCAAGACCCTAATGTGGGTATTTCACCAGATCAGTTGGACGATATCGAGGTTGAACCCGAGGCGGTTGAGAACTGCAAGTCTATGCGTATTGTTGGGAACGATACAAAGCAGCTTCGGAGGAAGGCGGTGAAACTAGTCAAAGTCCAGTAGGGTGAGAATGAAATTGTAATTGGGAAGCACTGGTGGACGTAAGGAAGTATCCCGAACTCTTTGCCTGGTAAGGTTTTGGTAATGATAGTTTCTTCCCTTGTTAGTAAACCGCATGCTAGGATAGGTTTCTTTTGTTTGTTATGCATGTTTGATTGTTTATAAATGACTGATAGGCATGCGGAATACCCTTGTATGTTTTGGGGTAAGGAATGTCGGGGACGAAATTTCCTAAGGGGGGGAGAATGTAACAACCCGCATTCTACGCATCTAGGATCGTAGAATATTTATTTCATTTTCATACGAAGTCGTATGGTCATGTAACTTTGGTACACGACTATTGGGGTCATTTCCCATGTTCATGATTTTTCCCGATTTTTAAATGACCATTTTGCCCCTGGCGAATCTTGTTTCGCCTATAATTTTTGATTTGTAAGGAGTTTTTCCCTGAAACCACTTCCATTAGATTCAAATGATGGTTTCTCTTTCCGTAGAGTGGTCATAATAGCCAAACGGACTTACCGTTTGGGAGATATGACTGAGTTAAGGTTTAGAGGGTTAAAAACAGCTAATTGGGCTTAACCGGGTGATTAGCAGCTAGGCCCAGTGGGGGATTTCGGGTTTATGAGTATTTAAAGGCTGATAGGGTTAGAAATTTCGGTTTTTAGTCATTTTCTAGTCGCCACAAACTTTCTCTTCAACCCTAACAATGGTTTCTACCTCCTAAAACATCTTCTAATCACCGTTTAATCAAGTATTGGCTTAATCTACATCAAACCAAGGCAAATTAGCATAGGAATTGGAATTGGAATAGAGCTGCTGGAATACATAGAGATTGGATCTATATCAAAGGAGTTTCAGTTCTGAAAGTTTACTTTGTGGCAAATGTGAGTGATTTGCATTGTTTTTCACTAATTACGGCTAATTATGGTAATTAGCGAAGATTAGCGAAATTATGACTCAGAAAAATCTAGGAAAATTCCTAAAATTCTAAAACATCATCTTATGCCTCTGATATGAATTTGGGTTAATTTAGACTAATTTTGCAAATCTTGGAATTTGGTGGATTAAGGGGTGATTAGTGATAATTAGTGAATTTATGCATGTTAAAAATCTGGAAAAATATTCAGAAATTCTGAAATATTGTTTTAGACCGCTGTTAGAAAATTTGGCTAATTTAGTTAAGTTTTGTTAATCCTATCATCAGTTTTGCTTGAACATGCTTAAGGGGAAAATATGGGTTTTTGGGCATGTTTGAACCATTTTACATGCCATGATTGTTGTTTTGCTGTTTGTGGATGTTTATACATGTTGCTATGGCTGTATGGTATGCTTTATGATTATTTAGAACAGTCAGAATTGTCGAAAACGCCGTCGTGTGGCGTAAAACAGTCATTGGAAAGAAGTGCAGGAAATCGCCTGAACCGGATCGGATCGCCCCTGCTCTCCATGTCCCGACCCGATCGCGATCCAACGTCACAAGCTGCTCCACCTTAAAGGCCACGAACCAGAAGATCACGACCCGACCCGCCTGCATCTGAAGCCCACGATCCGCTCGCGTAAAGACGTCACGATCCGAATCACTCCAGCTTAATGACCGCGAACCGACCCGAAGTAGAAGTCACGAACTGTTGGAGTGCCACGACCTGGATGATGGAGACCGACTCGAGCCGATGGGTGAGCACGGTCCGAACCAATGGAGAAGCCGTGAAGTCAGGAGCACGACTCGACCCGTATGGGGAACACGACCTGAACCAGTATGGCGATCGCGAACCGATCTGGATGGAGGAAGAAGACGAGCCGAGCCTACGTGATGATCACGAACTGAATGAAGACCGATCCGGAGGAGACCAAAACCCGAGATGCAAAGGTAGTCTAAATGGAAGTTAGAGCTCAGGATTCAGTTGGGAACCAAGAGTTCACTTCATGAGTTGGACTTTGCTGCGGGACGTGTGCAAAGGGGTTATCGGTATCCGTAACCTTGGTTCACTATTGATAGATAGATTAGGGGCTTGTAGTGATAGTTGTATGGGATTGGATTCCGTCATGGCCCAAAGGATTAGGTGGCCAAGGTAGTGGATATCATATACTTTACGCACCGAGTGAGAGATGTGAGGATGGTTGTTATGCTTGATTGTTTGACATCACTATGACATGCACATCCCCACCCCGTATGCTTGTACACCATATGTTAGTGTCACCTTAGAGTATTGTATAGTATGTAGTGCTAACTCTTTGGTTGCAGGTCCAGGTTCAGGTATGATTGGATTATACCTGTTTTTGTTTTGTTTTGTTGCTTATCTCTCACACCAGACTTTTTTCTGACCCAGAGTTTTATGTCTCTTCTTATTAATCTGGGTGCTCACACGAGCAGACTAGAGACAGGTTAGCTGGTGATGCGCGAGTAGCTGATTCAGAGGCGAGCAGGAGGCTTCCACGTATGATATATAGATATTCTCCCTGTGTCGTTGGTGGTCGCTACTTGGGCATTAGTATTGTACCTCCTTTATCTTGCTTTTGCTTTTTGAGACAGTTTGAAAAGTTGTAATAATGTTGGCTTTGGATCATAAGCTGTATTTGGATTTTCCGCTGCTATGTTAGTTTATTTTCAGCTTATGCACTGTCTCACCTGTTTTATGTCAAGTATGTTGTTATTATATTTTATCCTATGCGCTGTGAGACATTCTACACGTTCCTAGTTAGTTCATTCTCTTCTTTCCTTTCTTTGGCGACCGTCAGGTGCTAGCTGGACATGTGTACAACGCACTTTCGGAGGAAATGTCGGTTGGTGTGGGACGTGCCGTCACATACCCTTTCTTTCAAAGTATTTTTCAAAGCTAAACAATATGGTTGGAGTTTACTCACACCAGTCCCATGACTGACCCAAAGTTTATTTTGTTGGTTTTTTCCTAAACTCTTGGGTGCTCAAATTTTTACGGGCAGTCAAGTGTTTCAGGCTTTACAGATACACTTGGAGGAGTTTGAAGCAGTGTAACAACCCGTATTTCAATAACATATTAAAACGAGAATCAAGGCAGAATTTAATTTTAAATTCTGAATCAAGTGAAACAGGCTATGCCATTGCGTTCGTCTCGGAAAAATACGCGAAATAGAGTCCGAGTTTTCGAAAATCGGAGTCCGTATGACCCGGTTAAGGCCCAAAGAAGATTTCTGAAAATTTGAATTTCGGAAACAGTTTTGGAAATCAGATCTGGGGCTAGGCGGGAGGTTTCCCGCCTAGGCCATGTCGACAGGGCTGTCGACAGGCCTGTCGACTTGGGCCCAGACCAAGTCGACAGCCCTGTTGACTTGCCTGTCGACAGGGGGTGGCCGGGGCAGATAGCCTGGCGCACCTGTTTGTCTCACCTGGTCTTGTTCTTGGGCTGGGTCTGGAAGCTTCCGAGATCTGATGGTCCTAATCTGTCCTAGGGTTAATCTAAGGGCCTAAAACTATCCTAATCTCTATAAAAAGACCCTAAACCTAACCTAAATCCCTAAAAATCAAACCTAGCAACTAAGTGCTGCCAAAATCAATCTTGATCATGGCCTCCATCTCCAATCCCTAGAGCCTATGCACTCAAATCAAGTTCAAATCAAAATATGCAAGCTTGCTACACCAAATGGAGGCCAAATCAACCTTGTTATGCGAGTTTCATGACAGATCTTCATCAAAGGAGCCACCTTTCTTCGCCAAAACGATGCATGCTCCTAGTCCTCTTGCCATGCTATGTAAGTTCTAGCTACTTTTGGATCAAAACGGTATTTTTAATGTTGACATGGGATAAAATGAGGCTAAACATGATTATGCGAATTTATATGAACCTTACCATGCCTCTTGTGTTCATATTTATGATCTTAGGCCATGTGAGTGACTTAATCATGCCTCTCATGCTATGCATAACCTAGTTTAACTTGCAAGTTTGGATCTTTATGCATGAAATGCTAGCATGAACCTTTAGGAACCACTTTACTTATGAAACATTGGCTAAGGCAAGATTTTGGGGCTTATGCATGTTTATGAACCCAAACCCCTTGTGCTAACATGCAAGTTTGTGGCCAAATCCTTTATGAGATTATGCATGCTCGTGGCCAACCCCCTCTTTTTAAGTTGTGCATGTTTATGGCCAAATCCCTCTTGATAATATGCATGTTTGTGGCCAAATTACCTTATGACACTATGCATGTTTATGGCCAATCCCTTTATGATGTTATGCATGTGGAAGCCAAGCCCTTTTTGGCATCATGCATGTTTTGAGACCAATATGTGACATAGTATCCTTACTATGTTGACTCGCTTTGGTTGCGTTGGGAAAACACGATTTTGGGTAGTTAGATAAACATGAACATGTCGCAAAATCTTAACTTGAATATGACATGTGTTTATACTTGAAAATATGACTTGAAAGATAACATGGAAGATGACATGTAAGTATGCATAAAAACATGAGCTTGGGAATTTACCTATTAAGTTAGGTCTACCCTTTGGGAATTTACCTATTAAGTTAGGTCTACCCAAATGCTTGAAAAACTTGTAACATGTTTTGGAAACATGATGAACTTAGATAATATGAGTATGGCCAACTCGAGGTTGGGTTGAGTTTGCAACGTAAAACTACCCGGAACCGACCGGCCTAACTAGTAGTTGCAAACAATAGGACCCAATGTGAGAAGTTGGTCATGTCGCGCTTAAGACCCGAGGTTAGACTAGGTTGTGGTGTAAATCTACCCGGACCCGCCCGGCTTAACTAGTAACCACAACAAGGTCTAATGTGAGAGGTTGAGGGTGCATTAATTAAATTAATGCCACATAATAGGGTTAAGTTAATTTGATTAATGAGGCTTAACCAAATATGATATGGACAAATGGGTTAAGTAATTTGATTAGGCTAATGATACTTAACAAAACATGATAAACTTGGATAAGGTTAAGTAAATTTCCTTAATGACACTTAACCGTATAATACAGTTAATGGATGGGGTTAAGATTAGGCTTAACTAATCTAAACATGGTAATCGGATGGGGGTAAGTCAGCCTAGACTTAATTAATCCCACTTGGTAATTTAATGGGGTTAAGTTAAACACTTAACTAATTTAACACGATGATTTGATGAGGTTAAGTGACCTATACTTAACCAATCTAACTCGTTAATTGGATGAGGTTAAGTTAATCTATACTTAACCAATCTAACGTGAAAACATGATAAGGCTAAGTCACGAATCACTTGAATACGCTTGACCGATTTGACTCGGTAATTTGACAAGGTCAAGTTAATTTATATAATTAACCAATCTAAAATGATAATTAGACGAGGTTAAGTTATGGATTGCTTGATATACTTAGCCAACTTGACACATGGTTCGTAGGGTTAAGTCTTGGACTTGGATACTTAGCCAATTTTGACATGGTTTGTAGACGGGCTAAGTTATGAACCTAAGTGACACTTAACCCATTAGATAAACCCTAATTCGGAGGATTAGGTAAATAGCCATAGTTAACAAGGGTAATGGAAATAGGGCTAAGTGGTGAACCTTAGTTAAGGGAAACTAAGTAATAATTCTTAGTCAAGGAAATCTGGACCACTTCTTAGATAGATGAGTAACCCGATACGGTAGGTCATCGTTTAAGTATACGCGTAGGAGCAGGCTATCTGATTTAGATAAAGGCTCCAGCGAACTGGGTAACGAAGCAGCGGCTTCGGGGAACGTGAGGATATTCTTGGTATCCCTCTGTGAGGTCGCAGATGATCATCCTGGGCTCACAAGAGGTTGAGGTCTGCGGTAGAAGAACCAAGAATATGCCTTGGTTGCTATGCGAGCGACCTAAAGACTGGGGTGGATAGCAGTGAGTCGACGGATACATAAGGTGCCCGAGATAGGAAGTTCGCCGATCATCTACCATCTTGAGTCAAGCGTGTACGTACGGAAAGGCAGGGAACACCCAACAGACCATGATTTGCTATCTAATTATGGGTGAGGTAGGCCGTAGGATGTGGGCTGGCCGGAGTGTAGTTCTCATGCAAGATTTTCTCTTATGTTGCCTTTCACTAGTTGAGGGAGGGGTCTCGTGGGACCATAGCCACGTGTAGAAAAGCAGACCTTAGCATCTGCATCGGCAGATAAATCTAAAGCTCCCGACCGCGTCCTGTATTTCTTGTTTTGGCCGGTGACAGGACTCGGATGGCACGATGTGATACATGTGCATCCAGTTATAGAAAAACGATTCACGATGAATGCGTAGGGAAAAGGGCGCGGTTGAGGGTTAGCGTAATCCCTAGTGGCCTAGGTGGTTTAACCCAAACCGAAATACGAAAGCGTGCAATAGGTAAGCGTAATCCCTAGTGGTGCTAGGTGGCGTAAGTCCTAGTAGTTCAAACGATGATTCATATGGAAGAGCCTAGCTAGAACAAGGGTGACAGTCCAAACGATTTCAAGGATAATACGACATGAGGAAGCCCGTACGAGGTACGGCAAAGGACTGAACTTATATACATATGATTTGAGTAACCTATATATGCGATATATTAGGTCGACATGGACCATTACACGACTTTGAGCAAGGGACATTCATGGTTAACACATGACGCGGGTAGGGATACTAGTACGAGAGGTGCAGAGCAAATATACATGTTAGAACTAGGAAGAATACACATAATAGATACCGTGGGATGTTAGACGGGGTAGATACCTTGGGATAATGTACTCGATAGAAATCTGACGATGTGGTACCTTGACTTATGATAACACCGTAGTATATCATGATACCTTAGTTTACCTTGCCGCAGTAGTTCAACCGGCAACCCTGGTTTATCTATCTTGTAGTTATCCTTATGTTTACTTTCAGTTTATGCATGTCATGTTACCTTTACCTGTTTTTATACTGGAAGTAGATAGGGCTTACTCAGTCTTTTTGACTGACCCGTTTTGTTTCGCCTCTTTTCTTCCGTTTCCCCCCCAGGTTTCAGGGAGGAAACAATGCTGTTTAGTTCGGACTTCTTCTGCTTGAAGGTCATCATGGATGGCTTGGACTACTCTTGGCTATGGCTACTTTACTGTTTTACTTGGGGAATAATTTATTAAAAAGTCTTTATGCTTCTTTACTATTGCAAGACAGGTTTTGATGTACTCTGATGTAAAAGGCTTTAGACCTTATTTATTCATGTTATGAAAGTTTGATTTTACTTCCGCTATTTATATATGTTCTGTCTTGTGATATTTCTGTGCATGTTTACCAATAATGCCCCTCTAAAGCTAGTGCATTCCTTTGCGAGTGACCCTAGCGGAGGCGGGGTGTTACATTTGGTATCAGAGCAGAAGGTTACCAGGCTGGGCAAAAGTTTTTAAAGACCTTCTGAAAATTATTTGAAAAACCGTTTACAAAGAAGCATTTTTCAAGGAAATTTTCTTTTAAAAAGAAAAAGGCTATTCCCCAAAGGCCATTAGCATTATCCTTGTTTCCTTGATTGAATCTCTTTTCCTTTCTTTCCTCCATCTGTAGTCACAGTGGTTTTGACTGCGACTAGTCTTTCTAGCTGCGTAAGAGTTTCTCGTACGATGGAGGTGGTTCTCGAGAGACCGTTGCAGAGTTATGAAAGGATAGTAAGAACAAGGATAAAGGATACGAGGTCAGGGATAAGCAACATGTTGGTATGGCTCAACCCAGAATGAGAGAGAAAGATGAACAATGAAACCCATGACGAGAGGGTACCTTTGGCATGGTGAAACGGGACGGATAGTTAAGTATCATGGGACAAGGACAAGATCATTGGGAGGGCAATAGTATGCTCTCATTTCCAGGGTACCTCGGAAGGAGGGTAACGATCTTGTTAAAGGTTTAGTTTTTCTTCTCTATCATCCCGTCGGGACTTTGTTTGGATCACCGCATCTTTTTAAGTCCGCTTCGATAGTTGAGTCTCTGCACCTTAAGTACTAGCGTAATAGAGAATCCCATTTTTGTCTCAAGTCCTGTGGAGAACCAGTCCATTTATTCATGACTTGTTTTGGATTTGAGAATAACATGCCTCGGTTATGGATGAAGTGGTTATCCAGTAAGGGGTGCCACTCTCGGTTTTGATAGGAGGGTAGTTAGACTCTTTGACTAGCCTTAGTAATACCCTCGAAGTCTCGTGTAACCTTTTTGGGTTCAGTCATGATTAATTACTTAGAATCCCGTGATGCCTTTATTGGAAATTTGAAGCCCGATCGAGTGGTGTTCGCCGATAAGACGGATGGTTTATTTCACTTATGCACGGGTTATGGAGATCACCCAACTAAGTGCGCTTGATAACCTGGTTGGCATCTGTTTACTTTCAAGAGAAAGTTCTCCTACGTGGAATACCTTGTGGTACGAGGTCCGAGATTCACTAGTGAATTTTGGAAAGCTTGCATGAGATCATGAGTACGCAGTCATGTTTGCGTCAAGTATTCTAGGAAAAGGATAAGTGCAAGTGGAACGAGAGGCGACAAAGAAATGAGTTCTAGCTCATGTTATGGAAACAGGAAATAAGAAGCTGCGAAATCGTGAAGTTAAAAGACGGTCAAGGCACGATGGAATTAAGCTCAGGAAAGACGACTTTGATGGTCAAAAACTAGATACGCGCATGATATCACTTTTTGGGAGTATATTCTTGATCCCTGTTTTCGGTAGAGCTTACTTGTAGGCTATCTTTTGTGGACATCCTCTCGGTCCTATTTTCTGTTACAAACCCCGTAAGGAGTTTGTCCTGTTTATCTTCTCGACCCTGTTTCAGGGAATCCTAGGTAGAACCCTATGGATGTAAACATATATTTGAAACATGTTATGATTGATATGGTTGCAAGTGGTTGCAAGTGGTTTCTCGTGGATGCGCGAATACACATTAGATACTAGCTCGACTCGGTCACATTTCATATTGCATATGCACGAGTATTTATACTTGTTTATGGATGAAATCGAATGTATTATCATGCGGTTGTTGCATATGAATGAATGATTGTGCACGCATATAGTGTATATGACTAGGACTATTTGCATACATGATGGATTCATAGCACTAAACATATTTTTGCATTCAAAAGATTTTTCAGGCCTGATCATTAGCATTAGCTAAGGAACATATACACACACTCTTTGCATGTATTCATACAGCATTAGAAATCATCTAAGGACGATGGTTGCTTGTGGATGATGTTTTGAGTAGATGGATGATGGATGGTAGGATATGTTCTTCCTAACTTGGAGATTTCGGGGACGAAATCCTAAAAGGTGGGGAGAATGTAACAACCCGTATTTCAATAACATATTAAAACGAGAATCAAGGCAGACTTTAATTTTAAATTCTGAATCAAGTGAAACAGGCTATGCCATTGCGTTCGTCTCGGAAAAATACGCGAAATAGAGTCCGAGTTTTCGAAAATCGGAGTCCGTATGACCCTGTTAAGGCCCAAAGAAGATTTCTGGAAATTTGAATTTCGGAAACAGTTTTGGAAATCAGATCTGGGGCTAGGCGGGAGGTTTCCCGCCTAGGCCATGTCGACAGGGCTGTCGACAGGCCTGTCGACTTGGGCCCAGACCAAGTCGACAGCCCTGTCGACTTGCCTGTCGACAGGGGGTGGCCGGGGCAGATAGCCTGGCGCACCTGTTTGTCTCACCTGGTCTTGTTCTTGGGCTGGGTCTGGAAGCTTCCGAGATCTGATGGTCCTAATCTGTCCTAGGGTTAATCTAAGGGCCTAAAACTATCCTAATCTCTATAAAAAGACCCTAAACCTAACCTAAATCCCTAAAAATCAAACCTAGCAACTAAGTGCTGCCAAAATCAATCTTGATCATGGCCTCCATCTCCAATCCCTAGAGCCTATGCACTCAAATCAAGTTCAAATCAAAATATGCAAGCTTGCTACACCAAATGGAGGCCAAATCAACCTTGTTATGTGAGTTTCATGACGGATCTTCATCAAAGGAGCCACCTTTCTTCGCCAAAACGATGCATGCTCCTAGTCCTCTTGCCATGCTATGTAAGTTCTAGCTACTTTTGGATCAAAACGGTATTTTTAATGTTGACATGGGATAAAATGAGGCTAAACATGATTATGCGAATTTATATGAACCTTACCATGCCTCTTGTGTTCATATTTATGATCTTAGGCCATGTGAGCGACTTAATCATGCCTCTCATGCTATGCATAACCTAGTTTAACTTGCAAGTTTGGATCTTTATGCATGAAATTCTAGCATGAACCTTTAGGAACCACTTTACTTATGAAACATTGGCTAAGGCAAGATTTTGGGGCTTATGCATGTTTATGAACCCAAATCCCTTATGCTAACATGCAAGTTTGTGGCCAAATCCTTTATGATATTATGCATGCTCGTGGCCAACCCCCTCTTTTTAAGTTGTGCATGTTTATGGCCAAATCCCTCTTGATAATATGCATGTTTGTGGCCAAATTACCTTATGACACTATGCATGTTTATGGCCAATCCCTTTATGATGTTATGCATGTGGAAGCCAAGCCCTTTTTGGCATCATGCATATTTTGAGACCAATATGTGACATAGTATCCTTACTATGTTGACTCGCTTTGCTTGCGTTGGGAAAACACGATTTTGGGTAGTTAGATAAACATGAACATGTCGCAAAATCTTAACTTGAATATGACATGTGTTTATACTTGAAAATATGACTTGAAAGATAACATGGAAGATGACATGTAAGTATGCATAAAAACATGAGCTTGGGAATTTACCTATTAAGTTAGGTCTACCCTTTGGGAATTTACCTATTAAGTTAGGTCTACCCAAATGCTTGAAAAACTTGTAACATGTTTTGGAAACATGATGAATTTGATAATATGAGTATGGCCAACTCGAGGTTGGGTTGTGTTTGCAACGTAAAACTACCCGGAACCGACCGGCCTAACTAGTAGTTGCAAACAATAGGACCCAATGTGAGAAGTTGGTCATGTCGCGCTTAAGACCCGAGGTTAGACTAGGTTGTGGTGTAAATCTACCCGGACCCGCCCGGCTTAACTAGTAACCACAACAAGGTCTAATGTGAGAGGTTGAGGGTGCATTAATTAAATTAATGCCACATAATAGGGTTAAGTTAATTTGATTAATGAGGCTTAACCAAATATGATATGGACAAATGGGTTAAGTAATTTGATTAGGCTAATGATACTTAACAAAACATGATAAACTTGGATAAGGTTAAGTAAATTTTCTTAATGACACATAACCATATAATACAGTTAATGGATGGGGTTAAGATTAGGCTTAACTAATCTAAACATGGTAATCGAATGGGGGTAAGTCAGCCTAGACTTAATAAATCCCACTTGGTAATTTAATGGGGTTAAGTTAAACACTTAACTAATTTAACACGATGATTTGATGAGGTTAAGTGACCTATACTTAACCAATCTAACTCGTTAATTGGATGAGGTTAAGTTAATCTATACTTAACCAATCTAACGTGAAAACATGATAAGGCTAAGTCACGAATCACTTGAATACGCTTGACCGATTTGACTCGGTAATTTGACAAGGTCAAGTTAATTTATATAATTAACCAATCTAAAATGATAATTAGACGAGGTTAAGTTATGGATTGCTTGATATACTTAGCCAACTTGACACATGGTTCGTAGGGTTAAGTCTTGGACTTGGATACTTAGCCAATTTTGACATGGTTTGTAGACGGGCTAAGTTATGAACCTAAGTGACACTTAACCCATTAGATAAACCCTAATTCGGAGGATTAGGTAAATAGCCATAGTTAACAAGGGTAATGGAAATAGGGCTAAGTGGTGAACCTTAGTTAAGGGAAACTAAGTAATAATTCTTAGTCAAGGAAATCTGGACCACTTCTTAGATAGATGAGTAACCCGATATGGTAGGTCATCGTTTAAGTATACGCGTAGGAGCAGGCTATCTGATTTAGATAAAGGCTCCAGCGAACTGGGTAACGAAGCAGCGACTTCGGGGAACGTGAGGATATTCTTGGTATCCCTCTGTGAGGTCGCAGATGATCATCCTGGGCTCACAAGAGGTTGAGGTCTGCGGTAGAAGAACCAAGAATATGCCTTGGTTGCTATGCGAGCGACCTAAAGACTGGGGTGGATAGCTGAAACACCCCGAGAATTCTATAACTGTGAAATTCATGAATTAAAGTATAATCAAATTCAAATCAAATAACTAAGGGAAACGGGATACGCCATTGCGTTCGTCTCGGAAAAATACGCGAAATAGAGTCCGAGTTTTCGAAAAACGGAGTCCGTATGAAGAAGATATGGCCTTCGGAAGTTTTGAATTAAATTTAAAATTCAAACAGAATAAAATAATTAAAAATCGGGCCCAGTGGGCCAGGGTGGATAAACACCCGCCTAGGCCACCCAGGTCGACTGGGCTGTCGACCTGGGCTACCCATGTCGACAGGGCTGTCGACAGCCCTGTCGACAGGGGTGTCGTCCTGGTCGAGCCCAGTCTACCTGGCTGGCCAGGTCTGTGTTTGGTCGAATTTCTGTGGTCTGCTTTGTCATTAGGGCTAGGTGGCGGGTTCTAATTGGTCTCTCTATCTAATGAATGGCTACGATCTAACCTAGCAACATCAATGGTCCTAATCAATTCCTAACCTCTATATAAACAACCCTAGACTAAACCCTAATCTATTCATTCAAATTAAGAACATAGCCGCCATGTTGCTGAGGAACGACAAAGAGTAGCCGCCAACTAGAGAGGGAATTAGGAAGAAAGTTCTAAAGCCTAAAGCAAATTCAAGCAACCTAAAGCCAATCAATTCAACAAAGGAATCATATCTCTTAATTAGAGAATTCGCCGCAACCATTGTAAGTAGAGTATTACTTTGGTATGAATAAACAACTGTATTGATTTGTATGCTTGAATTGGGATAATAAAATAATTCATATTTGTGCAAAATTATGTTATTCATTATAAGGAACTACATGCGGTAGTTCTATGCAAGTATACGTTTGAAATATTGCGCAAATTATGTAACCTATGTTGAAGTTACATGTATGTAGTTGATTGAAATTCATGCGAGTTTGGGGCTTTGTTATTATGCCATCATGATGTATATTTTTATGCATAAATCATTTTGCAAGTAATTGAAACAAGTTTGGTTGTTATAGTTCATATGAAACTATGTTGGAATTTTGACACCATAATCCATGTATTAAGTCATGCTTTTGCAAAACTTATGAATATGGCTAGGCTATGAATGATATTTGGCATAATTGAAATCTATGATTAAGTCTATCTTGTTTAAAAGAATTATATGATGACATATGTGAGACATGGCTAGGTTAGACTCAAAAATCCGTTTTTGCAAGTTTAAAGCAAACACCATGATTAGGAATATTTATGCCATGCTTATGTTTGACATTATGCCATGTTTATGCTAGAAGTACTTATGCCATGCTTATGTTTGACATTATGCCATGTTTATGCTAGAAGTATTTATGCCATGCTTATGTTTGACATTATGCCATGTTTATGCTAGAAGTATTTATGCCATGCTTATGTTTGACATTATGCCATGTTTATGCTAGAAGTATTTATGCCATGCTTATGTTTGACATTATGCCTAAATAAAAATATAGGTTCATGTGTATTTAATGATATCTCAATTACAAGTTCACATGCTTTGATTCATGTCACCTATGTTTTATGACCAAAGTATATGTCACTACTATGCAAGTACACCAGTTTCTATTTTGTATTCCCATCGTCATATTGCAAGTTCATACGCTCACCTTCCCCTCTTTGTGTATGTAATCACGCTTTAAGCCTCCCCTTTCGCATGGCTAAATTGGGCTTTAAAAGGCTAGGCCCAATATATATGAACGGACGTGTAAAACAGGGGAAAATAACATTGGGTTAAAATTAATTAATGAATGAAAATATAAAATAGAAGGGCCCAAATTCAAGTATGGGTTGGGCCCGTGATTGGTGTAACCTTTACACCATTAACTTAATAATGGGCCGCAAATATTTACATATAAATAAAGAAGAAAGACAAAATATGTAAATGTAGAAAAGACGATGTGTTTAACCCGAGGTTGGATTGAGTTGTGATGTAAACCTGCCCGGAACCGCCCGGCTGTCCAGTAGTCACAACAATACCTATCCAATGTGAGAGGTTAAACATGGAGCCCAATAAGGACCCGAGGTTAGACTGAGTTGTGGCGTAAGACTGCCCGGAACCAACCGGCAACAGGCAGCCACAACAATACCTGTCTAATGTGAGAGGTCAGGGCCTTAATAAGACAATTAAGGCTGAGTCAGGATTGTTAGGATTAAGTGGACTAAAGACTTAATCAAAATGGAACATGCTAAACTAAACGGACTGGTGGGGGTTAGGTTAGAAACACTTAACCAACTTAGCATGTTGGCTAGAGATAGAAAACCTAGTAACGGGGGGACCCTTTTCAGCAGTAACCCTAAAAGGTGTATCATGATACCCTGAAACTAGGCAGGGTGGGGCACGATTACTGGGCTGATTGTAAGAGGTCAAAGCGACGGCGGTGGTGTAGCAGTGTAGGTTCTAACGGTGTGCGGGCGTGCACGCACTCCGGCGCAGAAAAATAAAGCACTGGGCACCAATAGCATACCTGTGCATTCTAAGGTTGTGTCGGGCCGCTGCCATGGGACTTGATACACCCCATGGTGGGACCAGCATAGGTAACTACAGACATCGGGGGCCGTAAGACACATGTAACTATGCGAGTAGGAGCCGATCATCATTGAATGGATCACATCACCCTGACTATGGGGTGCCAGTTGGGAAACTAGTTTATATGGGTTCAGAGATTAACATGGGGTACGATAGTATATTCGACCCTAGACAACTTAACCAAGTTTATAGTGCTTGCCCACTTCTTGTTTAAACTTATCATACCCAGTTCTTTATTCATAGACAAAGTAGTACTAGACTTACTCAGGCTTTATGTCTGACTCTATTTTCCTTTCGTCTTCTTTTCTTCCGTTTCCCCCCCAGGTCCTCAGGGAGGGAACACAGCAGCTTGACCAGCCTTACCATCCAGCTTGAAGAAGAAGAGAAATGTATTGCTTGGACTTTCATGTTTTGAACTATGGCTTTGGACAATCCACTATGGGGCTTTTGCAGTTTATCTATGTTTTATTTATGCTTCTTTAAATAATGTACTCAAGACAGATTATGAAAATGTTATGTTATGTTTTTGGAAAGGATGTAAGACAATCATGGTGATGTTTTGTAACACGTAAAAAGTTGTTGTTCTTCCGCTGTTTACAAATATGTGTTCTTATATCTGTCTTGTATATCTGTGACTTGTACTTATAAACCTCCACCGAAATTAGGGCATTCCCTTTGAGAGTGACCCTAACGGAGGTGGGGTGTTTCACTTGGTATCAGAGCATAGGTTTACCAGATAAGATAAAAAGTTTTGAAAAATTATTTTCAAAAAGGAAATTTAAAGAAGCATTTTTAAAAGATAAAAATATTATTTTATTTTTAAAAGGCAAAGTCCACTCCCCAAAGCCATAGGTACTATCTCTTATCCTTCGTTTTGAATCTATCCTTTTTGTTTCAGCATGTCCGAAGATCTTAACTTACCGGAAGGGGTACCAATACTTGGTTGGTTTAGACGGTTCTTAGAAGCAAGGGCCACTCAGCCAGGTCCTACCGTTCCTCCTCCCCCAGCTGCAGGAAATCATCCAGCTGCAGCAGCACCTCTTCCTCTACCTCCTCCGCGGGGAAACGCGTTTGCTAAGATATGTAAGGATTTTAAAGCTATGGGAGGAAGGGATTTCCATGGAACTGAGTCCTTCGTAGCAGCTAGGAATTGGCTGAAGGAAACTGAGGATCTATTTATTATCTTTGAGGTAGAGGATAGACAAAAAGTACAACTGGCGGTGTGGCTATTGAAGGGCGAGGCTTCCTACTGGTGGGAAGTCACTAATGCTGAAATACCAGTGGAGACATGGGAGGACTTTAGGGCAAGGTTTGAGACCAAATTTCTCTCAGATGCGGAAAGAAGTTTGCAGTTGGAAAAATTCTTATTTCTTTAGCAAGGAGACAAGACTGTCAGAGAATATGTGAACCAATTTGATGAGCTGGCTAGGTTTGGGCTTGACCTAGACAACACCCCGCACAAGAAGGCTCTCCGTTTCGTCAAGGGGTTAAATGAGCCATTACACAGTTTGGCCATGACCCATATACCCATGGGAGCCACGTATGAAAGATTGGTGCAAATGGCATTGCTGAATGAGGATGATAAGGACAAGAAGGAGACGAAGGAAGAAAGCTCTCAAGGGAAGAAAGAGGGTTTGCAGCCTAAGAAGACAGACTTTAAGAAAGGCGGGGAAGGCAACAAAGAGAAGAGGACGTGTAATTTCTGTGGCAAAGTGGGGCACTTAGTAAAGGACTGCCGGAAAAAGAAGGCCAAGGAGAATGGTGGGTGCTTTTCTTGCGGTGAGACGGGCCACAGAGCTAAGGACTGCCCAAAGAAACGAGGGCAGGGGCAGAGCGCTGGATCCACCCCAGGGGCACAGGTTCATGTGCTGGAAGCGCCACCTTTGCAACAGCGAGGTACAAACACTTCTGTAGAAAGTGTAGTTTATCTTTATGATCACCCCGTTCGCACTTTATTTGATTCTGGCGCATCACACTCCTTTATCTCGTCTGTTTTAGTAGAATCTCTGCACCTAAAAACTAGTATGGTAGAGGACCCCTTAATTGTTTCAAACCCAATTGGGGGCCCAGCTCATTTGTCTATGATCTGTGTGGGATTGAAAATTTCTATTCTAAGCGTAGAATTTCAATGTAGTGCCTTTGTTTTGGGCTTTTCGGGGTATGGTTTGATTTTGGGTATGGATTGGCTATCCCGTAATGGGGCCATCCTTGATTGTGAGAAAAAGGGTTGTTAGGCTCCTAACCCAGCTCGGTAATACTTTGGAAATTTTTTGTAATCCCTCGTATGCGGTTATGCTTAGTTATCTTGAATCGCTAGATGCCTCTGTTGAAAATTTGCAATCAGCTAGAGTTGTCCGGGAATATCCGGATGTCTTCGAAGAGGTGAAGGGCTTGCCTCCGAAGCGGGAAATAGACTTCCGCATATATCTTGTAGATAATGCAAAGCCCGTTGCGTTGCCCGTTAGACACATGGCTCCACGAGAAAGGAAAGAGCTCAGTAAACAGATTAAAGAGCTTCTAAAAAAGGGGTTCATTAGAAGGAGCATTTCAGAATGGGGCGCTCCAGTAGTGTTCGCCACTAAAGCAGAAAGTTCATTTCGCTTATGAATGAGTTGTGGAGAATCACCTTAGTAGGTACATTTGGCAACATAGTTGACATTTGTTTATTTCCAAGAGATAATTCATCTATGTGGAATACCTTCTAGTAAGGGAACAAGATCCAAGTTTCACTAATGAATTTTGGAGAGCTTGAATGGAACCATGAGTACGCAGTTATGCTTGAGCCAAGTATACTAGAAGGAGAATAAGTGAAAAAGGAACGAGAGGCAAGGGTTCCAACTCATATTTTGGAAATAAGAATTAAGAAACTACGAAATTGTGAAGTTAAAGGCAGACAAAGCATAATGGAGTTAAGCTCAAGGTAATGCGACTTAGAAGATTTAAGACTAGATTCGTGCATGCTATCTTTTGTGTATATCCTCTCGGTCCTATTCTTAATCCAATTTCTATTTCAAGCCCCATAGGGAGTATGACTCATCGTTAGTAACACATGTTGGGGCTCGAGGGTGTTCGTTGGTTTTACTAAAGTTTTTGGGCTTTATAGGATACGGGTTGGTCTTAGGAAGGGACTCCCTTGTGACCTAAAAGGAGTCCATCATGCTTAGTTTCCTAGAATCATATATGGTGGTTGGGTTGAGAAATTCTTTGGGTGTCAGTCTGATGTTGATTTCGGTCTTCGGGGCTGATGCTTAGAGAGTTCTTCTCCTAATCAATATATATGTGGCATAGATTTCCAGTTTTGACATTGCCTAATGGGCACAAAGTTTTTACTTGCTTCTATCATTCGACTATACCTTTAGATAGGACCATTCCCTATCATCGAGAAAATTTGGAAGATGACCTATAGATTAGGGCTACCCGAGAAGTTGGCTGGAGTCCACAACGTTTTTCACGTTTCACATCTACGAAAATGTCTACATGAGTCTGCTGAAGTGGTAGAGCCAAATATCCTCGAAGAGGCCGAAGTGGAACGCGAAGCAACCATAAGAAAGGTTCCAACCCGCATCTTAGGAACGGAAGTGAAGAAGCTACGCAACCGCGAAGTCAAGCTCGTCAAAGTCCAGTGGAGCGACGCCGAGGGAGACGCGACTTGGGAAACTGAAGCTAGAATCCGTACAGCCTACCCTTTTCTGTTCAAGGGTACATCCTTGATCTTTCATTTTCCTTAAGTTGCGCTTTTATCTATCTTTTTAGGCATATTTCCTCGACCGTATCTTTTAGGTAGAAACTCTTTGGATGGAAACATGTAATTGAAACATGTTATGTATGATGGTTGCGAGTGGTTGCAAGTGATTGCTAGTGGTTGCTCGTGGTTGCATATACACACACAATCTAGGTTTTAGATCGGCTCAGTCACTTCATATTGCATATGCATATATGTTTGCATTCGTATATGGTTGAATTGTAATGTGTTGTCATATGGATGTTGCATTTGTATGAATGATTGTGCACTCATGTAGAATCAAGAATAGGAAAATTTGCATACATAATGGATTCATGGCACTTACATAATTCGCATTAAGGAGGTTAACTGAATCAGTAGACCGCCTGATTTTGCAATAGATAAGTACATGTACACACACACTTTGCATATGATCATGAAGCATTAGAAGTCTTTTAAGGACAATGGATGCTCGTGTTTAATGGATGAGTAGACGGATGATTGGATGTTAGGATATACATTCCTCCTAACTTGAAGATTTCGGGGACGAAATCCTTTTAAGTGGGGGAGAATGTAACACCCCGAGAATTCTATAACTGTGAAATTCATGAATTAAAGTATAATCAAATTCAAATCAAAGAACTAAGGGAAACGGGATATGCCATTGCGTTCGTCTCGGAAAAATACGCGAAATAGAGTCCGAGTTTTCGAAAAACGGAGTCCGTATGAAGAAGATATGGCCTTCGGAAGTTTTGAATTAAATTTAAAATTCAAACAGAATAAAATAATTAAAAATCGGGCCCAGTGGGCCAGGGCGGATAAACACCCACCTAGGCCACCCAGGTCGACTGGGCTGTCGACCTGGGCTACCCATGTCGACAGGGCTGTCGACAGCCCTGTCGACAGGGGTGTCGACCTGGTCGAGCCCAGTCAACCTGGCTGGCCAGGTCTGTGTTTGGTCGAATTTCTGTGGTCTGCTTTGTCATTAGGGCTAGGTGGCGGGTTCTAATTGGTCTCTCTATCTAATGAATGGCTACGATCTAACCTAGCAACATCAATGGTCCTAATCAATTCCTAACCTCTATACAAACAACCCTAGACTAAACCCTAATCTATTCATTCAAATTAAGAACATAGCCGCCATGTTGCTGAGGAACGAAAAAGAGTAGCCGCCAACTAGAGAGGGAATTAGGAAGAAAGTTCTAAAGCCTAAAGCAAATTCAAGCAACCTAAAGCCAATCAATTCAACAAAGGAATCGTATCTCTTAATTAGAGAATTCGCCGCAACCATTGTAAGTAGAGTATTACTTTGGTATGAATAAACAACTGTATTGATTTGTATGCTTGAATTGGGATAATAAAATAATTCATATTTGTGCAAAATTATGTTATTCATTATAAGGAACTACATGCGGTAGTTCTATGCAAGTATACGTTTGAAATATTGCGCAAATTATGTAACCGATGTTGAAGCTACATGTATGTAGTTGATTGAAATTCATGCGAGTTTGGGGCTTTGTTATTATGCCATCATGATGTATATTTTTGTGCATAAATCATTTTGCAAGTAATTGAAACAAGTTTGGTTGTTATAGTTCATATGAAACTATGTTGGAATTTTGACACCATAATCCATGTATTAAGTCATGCTTTTGCAAAACTTATGAATATGGCTAGGCTATGAATGATATTTGGCATAATTGAAATCTATGATTAAGTCTATCTTGTTTAAAAGAATTATATGATGACATATGTGAGACATGGCTAGGTTAGACTCAAAAATCCGTTTTTGCAAGTTTAAAGCAAACACCATGATTAGGAATATTTATGCCATGCTTATGTTTGACATTATGCCATGTTTATGCTAGAAGTACTTATGCCATGCTTATGTTTGACATTATGCCATGTTTATGCTAGAAGTATTTATGCCATGCTTATGTTTGACATTATGCCATGTTTATGCTAGAAGTATTTATGCCATGCTTATGTTTGACATTATGCCATGTTTATGCTAGAAGTATTTATGCCATGCTTATGTTTGACATTATGCCTAAATAAAAATATAGGTTCATGTGTCAATAATGATATCTCAATTACAAGTTCACATGCTTTGATTCATGTCACCTATGTTTTATGACCAAAGTATATGTCACTACTATGCAAGTACACCAGTTTCTATTTTGTATTCCCATCGTCATATTGCAAGTTCATACGCTCACCTTCCCCTCTTTGTGTATGTAATCACGCTTTAAGCCTCCCCTTTCGCATGGCTAAATTGGGCTTTAAAAGGCTAGGCCCAATATATATGAACGGACGTGTAAAACGGGGGAAAATAACGTTGGGTTAAAATTAATTAATGAATGAAAATATAAAATAGAAGGGCCCAAATTCAAGTATGGGTTGGGCCCGTGATTGGTGTAACCTTTACACCATTAACTTAATAATGGGCCGCAAATATTTACATATAAATAAAGAAGAAAGACAAAATATGTAAATGTAGAAAAGACGATGTGTTTAACCCGAGGTTGGATTGAGTTGTGATGTAAACCTGCCCGGAACCGCCCGGCTGTCCAGTAGTCACAACAATACCTATCCAATGTGAGAGGTTAAACATAGAGCCCAATAAGGACCCGAGGTTAGACTGAGTTGTGGCGTAAGACTGCCCGGAACCAACCGGCAACAGGCAGCCACAACAATACCTGTCTAATGTGAGAGGTCAGGGCCTTAATAAGACAAATAAGGCTGAGTCAGGATTGTTAGGATTAAGTGGACTAAAGACTTAATCAAAATGGAACATGCTAAACTAAACGGACTGGTGGGGGTTAGGTTAGAAACACTTAACCAACTTAGCATGTTGGCTAGAGATAGAAAACCTAGTAACGGGGGGACCCTTTTCAGCAGTAACCCTAAAAGGTGTATCATGATACCCTGAAACTAGGCAGGGTGGGGCACGATTACTGGGCTGATTGTAAGAGGTCAAAGCGACGACGGTGGTGTAGCAGTGTAGGTTCTAACGGTGTGCGGGCGTGCACGCACTCCGGCGCAGAAAAATAAAGCACTGGGCACCAGTAGCATACCTGTGCATTCTAAGGTTGTGTCGGGCCGCTGCCATGGGACTTGATACACCCCATGGTGGGACCAGCATAGGTAACTACAGACATCGGGAGCCGTTAGACACATGTAACTATGCGAGTAGGAGCCGATCATCATTGAATGGATCACATCACCCTGACTATGGGGTGCCAGTTGGGAAACTAGTTTATATGGGTTCAGAGATTAACATGGGGTACGATAGTATATTCGACCCTAGACAACTTAACCAAGTTTATAGTGCTTGCCCACTTCTTGTTTATACTTATCATACCCAGTTCTTTATTCATAGACAAAGTAGTACTAGACTTACTCAGGCTTTATGTCTGACTCTATTTTCCTTTCGTCTTCTTTTCTTCCGTTTCCCCCCCCCCCCCCCCCAGGTCCTCAGGGAGGGAACACAGCAGCTTGACCAGCCTTACCATCCAGCTTGAAGAAGAAGAGAAATGTATTGCTTGGACTTTCCTGTTTTGAACTATGGCTTTGGACAATCCACTATGGGGCTTTTGCAGTTTATCTATGTTTTATTTATGCTTCTTTAAATAATGTACTCAAGACAGATTATGAAAATGTTATGTTATGTTTTTGGAAAGGATGTAAGACAATCATGGTGATGTTTTGTAACACGTAAAAAGTTGTTTTTCTTCCGCTGTTTACAAATATGTGTTCTTATATCTGTCTTGTATATCTGTGACTTGTACTTATAAACCTCCACCGAAATTAGGGCATTCCCTTTGAGAGTGACCCTAACGGAGGTGGGGTGTTTCAATAGCAGTGAGTCGACGGATACATAAGATGCCCGAGATAGCAAGTTCGCCGATCATCTACCATCTTGAGTCAAGCGTGTACGTACGGAAAGGCAGGGAACACCCAACAGACCATGATTTGCTATCTAATTATGGGTGAGGTAGGCCGTAGGATGTGGGCTGGCCGGAGTGTAGTTCTCATGCAAGATTTTCTCTTGTGTTGCCTTTCACTAGTTGAGGGAGGGGTCTCGTGGGACCATAGCCACGTGTAGAAAAGCAGACCTTAGCATCTGCATCGGCAGATAAATCTAAAGCTCCCGACCGAGTCCTGTATTTCTTGTTTTGCCCGGTGACAGGACTCGGATGGCACGATGTGATACATGTGCATCCAGTTATAGAAAAATGATTCACGATGAATGCGTGGGGAAAAGGGCGCGGTTGAGGGTTAGTGTAATCCCTAGTGGCCTAGGTGGTTTAACCCAAACCGAAATACGAAAGCGTGCAATAGGTAAGCGTAATCCCTAGTGGTGCTAGGTGGCGTAAGTCCTAGTAGTTCAAACGATGATTCATATGGAAGAGCCTAGCTAGAACAAGGGTGACAGTCCAAACGATTTCAAGGATAATACGACATGAGGAAGCCCGTACGTGGTACGGCAAAGGACTGAACTTATATACATATGATTTGAGTAACCTATATATGCGATATATTAGGTCGACATGGACCATTACACGACTTTGAGCAAGGGACATTCATGGTTAACACATGACGCGGGTAGGGATACTAGTACGAGAGGTGCAGAGCAAATATACATGTTAGAACTAGGAAGAATATACATAATAGATACCGTGGGATGTTAGACGGGGTAGATACCTTGGGATAATGTACTCGATAGAAATCTGACGATGTGGTACCTTGACTTATGATAACACCGTAGTATATCATGATACCTTAGTTTACCTTGCCGCAGTAGTTCAACCGGCTACCCTGGTTTATCTATCTTGTAGTTATCCTTATGTTTACTTTCAGTTTATGCATGTCATGTTACCTTTACCTGTTTTTATACTGGAAGTAGATAGGGCTTACTCAGTCTTTTTGACTGACCCGTTTTGTTTCGCCTCTTTTCTTCCGTTCCCCCCAGGTTTCAGGGAGGAAACAATGCTGTTTAGTTCGGACTTCTTCTGCTTGAAGGTCATCATGGATGGCTTGGACTTCTCTTGGCTATGGCTACTTTACTGTTTTACTTGGGGAATAATTTATTAAAAAGTCTTTATGCTTCTTTACTATTGCAAGACAGGTTTTGATGTACTATGATGTAAAAGGCTTTGGACCTTATTTATTCATGTTATGAAAGTTTGATTTTACTTCCGCTATTTATATATGTTCTGTCTTGTGATATTTCTGTGCATGTTTACCAATAATGCCCCTCTAAAGCTAGTGCATTCCTTTGCGAGTGACCCTAGCGGAGGCGGGGTGTTACAAGCAGGCGGCTTCACCGTTAGATATTTAAGAGTTATTTTCCGCTGTATCAAATGTTGTATTATACTTTGACGATGATATGTATATATGATACAAATTCAGATTTGTATTTCAAAGGTTATGTTATATATTACATTTTATTCGTTCCGCTGTGAGATTCTGTATTGTTATTTCTATTCTTCTTCTATCTGTTCTATTTCTTTAACCCCAATGACTTGTATTTCTGTATTATTTGAATTGGACATGTGTTGTTTTAGTCAACTCAGATAGTGCGTATTTGCGGGCCATCACAGTTGGTATCAGAGCCAAGTTGAGCGAACACCTAGGCTTTGGTGGAGGTTTACTCATTAGAGATAGGGTCAGTGGTGCCCTATAATGAGTTGAGATTATATACGAGAGAGCATATTTGTAAGTTGATACAAAAACTATTTTATATTGTGCTGATTGGTTTGGGAAGTGGTTTATGAATACTGGTCGATACTGGAAGTACAACTGTATCGATAGGTATTTCTAAACACTTGAGCAGAGTAATTTGACACAGTATGTTTTAAAAGTTGGGTAAATGAAATAATTTTACCCAAAAATTATTTTTATATGAAAAGAATTTTTTTCTGAAATAATTATAATATATGGATGTGTCGATGGTAATTGTTATAATCAAATGAGATTATAAAGTTAAAATGATTATAGATAACCAAATAGAATTTGTATACAAATACAAATGAGATGAACTAAAATGGAATTCAAACCAGAATTGGAATTTAATTCTAAGAAACTTGGGAAATAAATTTTTTTAGGTATATTATTTTTATATAGCTTTGTTTTGAAAATATTTTGAATAAAATCATATTGTATGGATTTTGAAAATGATAAAGCATTGAATTCAGTTTGGTCACTGGAAAATAATTCCGATGATGAAGCGCGCCATCGTCGGTGTTCATCTTCGAGTTTCTAAGTGACGGATTGTTACTATAGTGAGATTTTCAAAGGAATTTATTTGAAGAAAACAAATTAGTTTGAAAATTCAAATGTTTTGAATTTAGAATGGTTGTAAATATATGTGTATATTTATGTGATTTCAAAAAGGATTTGAAATAAAAACCCAGAAATTTGAATTCTGAAATCTAAATTTAACTTAAGCAAGTTAAATAAATCGAAATAATAGAAACCAGTTAAATGAACTGAAATTGAATATTCCCATGAAAAATTTAAGTTGTATCGGACTTGAGTTATAAAATTTGAAATACCGAGTTATAACAAAGTGGGCATGTAATGGGTCTGCAGCATTTCTTCTGCCTTAGTAATTTCGGGAACGAAATTCTTGTAAGGGGGAAGGAATGTAACGTCTCGGATTTTTAGCTTTTTTATAATGGATAGTTAAGTCAGTTTTGAATATTTAATTTGAATTATAAATGAATTTTTATATTAATTTTCGATTTAATAATCGATATACAAATTAATATCGAATATCTTGAACTATAGTAATACGAAGACAAAATACAATAGCAGTCGTAGTTCAAACAGAATCGAAACAATTCAGTCGATTAATATAAATTCAATTTGAATTAGAACGATAATAGTAATTTATTATCAATGAATTTAATTGTTTAAAATTGATTTATATTTTAATCAATTTAATTTAATTTAATTTAAATAGTCAGTTTAAATTGTTATCTTTGCCATACGATCGAATTATACTCTGAAATCTGCTCCACTGTGTTCAGAATACAGGGATAACCCCAGTAACGTTAGTTGTTATGCTCAAATAAGGATTCAAAACCACAAAATATAATTTAAAAAGACAAAATCAAATTAATAGATATAAAATATAAATAAAATAATAAATTCACGTTTAAAATAAAGAAGCCGACCTATACATTAAATTCTCGCAGCCATTTGTTCCTCGAGCAGGAAAACTGGTCTTCCACCTTCGATATCAGGGAGGACACCAAATTAATGGCGACGTACGGGTGTCCCTTGTTCACGCTATATAAAAATCCATCCAAGCCTTCAAATTCCAGCGAAACATTTCAAAGGCCTCTTCTTTCATTTCTTTCTTCCAGGGAAAACCAGATCCGCATAGAACAAAAAAACAATAGAATAGGAAATCGTGATTAGGCGAACGACAAGGGGGCTTTGATCATCAGTGGAGGGTGAAGTGCGAATCAAGTTGTTAAAGGGTGCGGTATGGGCTGAAGTAATGGGCGAATTCACCATCGGTGGTGAGTACGTCCGAGAGTTTCAGAGCTCGCGATTTGGGAAAGTTCAGTCTTGGATTTTCTAGAGGTGAACTGTGTAAATCCGGAGGTCTCAACTTGAGGGGCGCGGTGTGGTTTTGGGTGCGAATACAGCAAGAAGATGTGATGACAAGGTGTGTATTTGGGGAGGGGTATGGTCTGTTTGAATTTGGGGACAATGGATTTTTGTCTTTGGCATTGGTTGGAATCAATTGTGTATAACAACAGGAAGTTTGCTACTTCAGCAAGTGGAAGGGGTCATAGAATGGTGCGTTTACCTGGAGCATGAAGGAAGAGGTTTACTGGATGTTGGAAGTCGCAGTATTGAAATGTATATGAGAGGTTGCGAATTGGATTTTGGTAAATATGAAGTTCGATGGGGATGCTCAGTATTATATTGAGTATGGACGGGGTGTTTGGGAAGAGTTTGGTCCCTGTGTTTTTGAGATAGACGATAATGGAGCTTATGTGTTGAGTGGTTGGACTGGGGTTTGTATCAGTGAGCAGGTGCTCAGATTTCGGTCCAATGATAAGAGTGAGGGCAGCACAGTAATAGGAATTTGCAGCAGTAGTATGATTGCTTTGGTGGTACAATAGCAGCAGTGTATGTGAGTTGTTCGATGTAATGTCCAAGTGGTATAGATCAGTTTTGGAGCTGATGGAAGTAGTCAGGAGCTGTTTGAGAATTTGTTCATCGATTAGTCGAGATATAAGAGAAGCAATAAGGTATTTGGTTCTCACACCAGTCAATGGAAATATATAGATATCCCACTTTCGAAACTCGAACATAAGTTCTGATGATGTACATACTAAAGCGATCATCAGAACCATCTTCACGCTACTAGAGCATGATTCTATATCTATCCAGTATATTTGAGGCTTCAAATACACGCTAGCTAGACGTATACGCAAAATCTCTATATACTCGATTGCCCAAATCAATATAAAAATAATATTCAAATACATATAATAAGGTTTAAATTCTCAAAACAAATTTGTTTTCATTTTAATTTTAAAAATAACACTCTTCACACTCGTTCTAGGATACTACCGATCCCATCTCTAACGAGTCATTTTCATTGGATATTACTAATCCAGTCTCCGATGAATTCTGTCATTTGGTTCTAATGTTTCTTGTTCTCGAGCTCTGTAAACCAAAGATCTGATACCATTTTGTAACGACCCGAACTTCCCCGGTCTCCGCAGAGGAGAGAAAGAACGGATTATTCTTAGACAAGACGAATGAGAACACAAACAGAAGAACATTTCATTGGTTATTTACAACAATTACATCAGAATACAAGAATATACAGAGTATGAACAAATAATATACATTTGATAAATATCAGAGGTTTAAATACAATACTGCTGCGGAAAGATAATACAAAACATAACTGAAAGAAATACACGGATACAGAGCTTTCCGAATATCACTTCAGCTATAAACCGGGATCCTGTAAGAATAAATCTGCAAAACCAAAACTACTAGCTGCCCGTGTGGAAAATAATGGCACCCAGAGTTTAGGTTAAAACAATAAACTCCAGGTCAGTCATGTGACTGGTGTGAGATCTAAACCAGTTATAAATCATTGTTTTTAAAGCTAGGTAAATCAAGGGACCATGCCGTATAACACGGAATGGGTTTCCTCTCAAGAATACCAGTGCATAAAACAAATAGTGCAATGCTAAATAAAGAACAAGGAAGCTATTATAAGACCCAGGTCCCATCACACAATGCAACGCAAGCCGGAGGATAAGGTTTTACGTTATAATAGCCAAATAATGCTTGTTACGTGAAATTTAATCTTTTATTATTATTATAAGTGAAGAAATCAACTTTAAATATAAATGTATCAATCATAGGCGACAAGAGCGTCCAATGTCACTATGCCACCAATATAGGTTTTCAACTAAAACCGCATGATGCCGTATTGGAGGTTGAATTTCCATCTGTGAACCGAGGCGAAAGATAGTCCTCACCGATTTGTTAGACAATCTAGCCCATGTCTCAAGATCAGAGATCGAGTGGTCGTTGGATCATCAAGGCTGGTCTAAACGCAGTGGATTAAACTTAAAGCCTGAACATGCGTTTCCCCGCCCTTTGGGGGTGTAAATGAGGCAAATGACTCCATCGATCCCGGATCGACCGATATAACCGAGGCACCTCGCTTTCCAGCAAGTAATAATAAGCAACATCCACAAGAGTCAAACTTGTCAGGGCTGGTATGTCACTGACAACACTCCTAGCTAGAAAGAAACACATGTTGTCCCTGAGGTCCTCCCCCGTTTTTGGTTCGCACCGGGGTGTGAGGCTCGCAAATTAACGCTACACAAAGCGATGCCACAAAGGCCGTGCTTTGATCGTCAACCACAAGTCCCTGCTTTTCAACAAAAACCTTGATAATTTGCATCTTAGAATGCCACACAGGTAATTCACGCTATGCAACTGATGTATATCAATCACACAGAATGAAATCCAATGTCAGACATACAGTCCATTTACAAGTTCGTTCTAGGTCTGAACGAAACCGGAGGAACCTTATTCCTCGCATATCCGTTCGATCTCCAAGTACGTTTGGATGATCACCAGCTTATTCCCGCCTCTTGGGTGTTACGCCCAATCAAGATTATCAGGAATCGTCCAAACGATGTGAAGACCTCCGGTCTTCTACCCCCGTCTTCATCTTCGACATATCGTCGTATCAGTTATTCAGAATGGGATACACCCGACCTTTCCGAATAACTCACGTATATAATAAATAAGTGCTACACAAGCACATCATACGCCTTATTCCAATCCAGAATATTATTTTATTCAAATATTCTTTTCACATTTTCAACCATATTTTTTTGAATTGATAATTTTAGTTATCACATTCCATCAGTCTCTAACCATAAATTAGTAAGAGAATAATTCCCTAAGTATTAACCCCGAAGGCCGAAACCAACATCGGATCAATACCCAGGAAACCATTCAACTTAGCTAGTCTCCAGTTAGTTTTTAATTTTCTTAACTCCATTGGGTTTAAGAATAGTATTATTAAAGATACCATTCACGACAAACCCAAAATCTTATTCCATTAATTATGGAATCTTTACAGAAAACAGATAAATATAATCGATGTAAACTTCCGTATCCAACCAATAATATAAATGGAATAATGGCGAAGCCTTTTAAATTCCGTATATAGTAACGGTCTTCATCCACAGAAGCTCACTTCGATTATTACCAAATCGAATTCCATTCCATTCCAATTTATATATTGGAAAACTTTACTTTGGAAAATTTCCATTAAACCTAATTAAAAACGTTTATAAATTCAAAATCACATTTCACTGTCAATTGGGTTAAAGCATGAATATCGTTTAAAACACAGTTCACGATAAACCCAATTCACATTCTATCAGTCTCTAACTGTAAATTAGTAAGAGAAAAATTCCCTAAGTATTAATCCCGAAGGCTGAAACCAACATCAGATCAATACCCAGAAAATCATTCAACTTAGCTAATCTCCAGTTAGTTTCTAATTTTCTTAACTCCATTGGGTTTAAGAACAATATTATTAATGATACCATTCACGACAAACCCAAAATCCAATTTGAAATTAAATACAAGGCTCTGAATAGAAAATATATCGGCTTATATTCAATACCAAATTCTGAAACCAACAAATATCATATTGGAATAACGATATATATATCTTTCAAATTCCTCCACAATATCCGTATAATCACGGAATCCAATATCGAAATATTCCGAAGATAATTTCGATTCAAATCCCTTCCAATTCTTATATTGGAAATCCTGGTTATATTAAAACCCATTCTCAATCCATTTTATTTATTTAAAAATATTGGATTTCAAATCTAGTTAATAACTAGTTCATTTGATAAAAATATATTTTTATCTTTACAAACATGGAATTTTTCATTCCAATTCTTTAAAAGTCATTTATTATGATTTTACACAAATTATTAATATTTTTAATAATTTTATCAAGGCCCGTACAGTCGGTTTCCATAAACGGTCATCGAACTGCACTTACAGCGATCATTTCCAAATTTGATTTGGACATAATTCCAAATCCAACCATTATATTTCAAATCTCCTATATTCCTTAGAAAGTTCTTTTCGATACGAACCCAACGGTCCCGGTTTCAGGAGAATCCGACGGTCGGATCTCCCGTAACGTCAATTCGAAGTTAATGGTCGAAATTCGCGAACGGCCGCGGCGCGACGCGGTCTATTCAGGCCATTAATATATATAATATATATTATATATATTTCATCGATTTCGATTAAAAAATGTATTTTATAAATTGTTTTAATTTTGTTTTAAAAACGATTCCAACTTCATTTTCAATTTTAAACCAAAATTGAATGTTCTATATCATTTATATATAAATGATAATATTTTCAAAATATTATATTTTGAAATCACTTCCTTTTCTATATTCATTATAAAAATGAATAAAATCGATATAAATATCGTTCGCATCAAAATGGGGCATATCTAATCAACACGGCTTTATACATTTCAATAATTCATGTCCATTCAAAATCGGACATCAAAATCAGATTTTAATCCTTTACAGAATATTATTTTAAAATATTCCTTATTTTAAATTATTCGTTATTTTAAACTATTCTTCAGTTTTGAATTGGAAGCAGACGCAGCCAACTACCATATAAAGTGATTTATATGGATTTCGTACAACACATATGTATCACACCCATGATAAATAATCAACCATCATCCATAGTGCATTTTACACTGTATGAGCATCAAATATAAATAATTCATGCTTACAACAGTCTGTCAACCTATCGATCGACATACAACTAACTAATTGGGATTAGCGTACGTCAAATATCATCCCAACACCCGTGTGGGGTTTCAACCAACAAATACTGAATATTATTTGTGCAGTTGGGCGATGTGTAAAATTTATCGTCCCAATCCATATCAGTCAAATGGGTGTACATAAACAAATCGTCAGATTTGTAAATGAATATTTTATTTTATTCATTTATCTCATAAAAATGATATTTTTATTTTTCAGACATATTTTAGAAAATTTCGGCGGCATAATGGCGCGATACTAGAACCGAGATAATGTCTAGCCTTATCCCTCGCCTCATAATGGCGCACGTCATACCCGAACCAAATTATATCAACTCGTTTCATTTCTCAAACCAAATTCACACAAATTCAACCAAATCCAACCAAACAACCAAACATACAAGTCGTCCATGGTCTGTGGACGATGGGGAACAGTTCATATATGCAGTTATAATAAAAATAACTGTATAAATAAATTAGAGTGAGAAGTTCTCACTTATAAGCTTAACCAAACACCGCGACTCTTCTTATGTAGAAAATCTTCGCTGTGCTCGCCTTTTGTCACTTTCGTCATCCATATTCGCTACATATATAAAAATCACATTCTTATATTCTCTAGTACATAAAAATCATATTTTTATTTCGCTATATACATAAAAATCACATTTTTATATTCTCTATTATATGAAAATCATATTTTTAATTCACTATATATATAAAAATCACATTTTTATAATATCGCTTCATGTATAAAAATTATATTTTTGTATCTCTCTTTTCATAATAAAAATCATATTATTATTATGCAATGGTATAAATGAAAATCATACCTTTACATCGCTATTGTATAAATAAAAATCTCAACTTTCTTCATGACAAAAATCTAAACTTTCTTTATATTAAATAAAAATCTCACCTTTATAATAAAAATCTCGCCTTTACTATAATAAAAATCTTGCCTTTATAATTATAAAAATCTCGCCTTTAGCTAGTTAAAAATCGAATCTTTATCATATAAAAAATCTAATCTTTTATCACATTCATATATATAAATTTCAGATTTTTAAATACATACATATATGTATAATTTCAGATTTATAAATATATACATATAATAAAAATTGTTTTTTTTAATCTACACGAACTAATAAAATTAAAAATATACACTCACAAGCGTTGTCGGTTGGTGGAGGAGGCTTAAGGGGGCCTGCGGTGGTGATTTGGGTGGAAAGGGGTTTTAAAACGAAGAGGAGAAGTTCTTGGAGGTGGCGGATGGATTGTAGATGGTCGGGGAGAGGTGCTGGGCTTCAGGTGGTGCACTGTGGGGGGTATAATGGTGGTGGGGCATCGCAGCTAGGCGGAGAATGGCCAGGTGTGGTGGCATCATCCGATTTGGGGAGGGTTTCGGGCGTTTGGCTCCGCGAAGGGAGGAAGACGGAGAGAGGAGGAGGAAGAGGAGGAGAAGGGGGCGGCTTCGGCGGTTGGACGGGCGCTCGACGACGGTGGGTGGAGGGGTGGTCTGGTGGGAGCGGATTTCAAGAGTTATGTTTTTTTTATTAGAACGTTGACTGAAGTGGGATAGGAGAGAGAGAGGAGGGAGTATATAAATGTATATATATATATATATTTATATTTAATTTAAATTTTGAAAAGGTAACTTTTTAATTCCAAATCAATCCCTACGACTATCGCCCCTAGCCAAATACCCCCATTCCGAACACAATGGGATATGTTTCATAAGCCAATTCGACTGTTACGATCAGTTTTCATTAAATTTAAAATATAAGTCATTATATATTCAATTTAAACTTATGTTTTAAATTACCGAGGTCACATACGGACTCTAAAAATTCTAGAAAAATTATTTCTAGCTTCGTATTGACGACACGGTCCTAACAAAACTAATTTCATCGAATTCTGAGACCGTTTGAAAAATGGCCATTTTCCAATCGATTAAAATCAACTGAAATTGGTCAAACACGTTTAAGTGTTCCACACTCACATATTGATTTCAAAAATTATGAAAATTGGAATCTACCAATAACTTGACATCTCGGATCCAACAAAAGTGGTTTCGTCGAAAATGGAGGTCGTTTGCAAAATTTCCATTTTCAAGGGCTTTATATATATTTAAAATATATAAAAATTCCCAAGCGACTATTCTGAATTTTAAACTGGATGTAACTTACACTCTATAAAGTAAAATCTCAATTTCTTAACTTCGTTCGAAAGATATTGCTAATCAGATTCAAATATTTCTTATTTCGTCCAATTCCGACTTATATTGAATTATGTATTTTAAATTGAAATTAGAAATCAAATTTTCGAACTACCGCACAATTTCAGCCTCGTTTTATAATTAAATTAAATTTATTCATTCTAACTTCATCGAAATAAATCATTTTAAATTATCAAAATCTGTTAAAATTGCCAAAATAAAAATTTTAAATTGGCTCTCATTTTCCTGGTTGTTACAAAGTTTTTATTCAATTTAAAAATACATAGAAAAGCTATTTATTTTAGTAAGTTAATTTAAATTAGTAATAGCTTAATTGTTAAATAAATTATTGTAGGTACTAGATAAATTCATTTAAGACAAGTCGAGTAGGTTCTTAGCCACGCAATATGGAATTAACGGGATATTCAGAACAAATAAAATCAAGGTGAGTAAATCTCACTTAAAATTTATTTTTATCATTAAAAATAAATTATTGGCTGCTTGGTTGCATTTATAAATTATTTATCAGTCTTGGTTATTATATATTTTAGTTATATTAGGCTTGGTGGTTGTGGCTATTATTATATATATTGGATTCCCCGCAGTACCATTAGCGGATGCCGGCAGTATCATTAGCGGATGACCCTATCGCCCTACGATATATGAGTGGATGACCTTTTATGCCGCGATATCCTGCCTTGAAGCACGATTGGTATTATTTATATTGTGTGACATCTGTGGATGCAGGAAACAGGTTGGAGGGATCCAACTGGATTCCTCGAAATGTATTTATCGTTGTTTATATATTTATAAATGCATGAAACGTTGAATTGAATTAATGTTGTGTGTTGAATGCATGAATATCACTGGCCCTAGAGGTTGATATTTAAAAATATCATAAAAGGGATTTTTAGATTTAAAAAGGGAATTTTATTTTTTGAAATAAAATTTGAATTTCGAATAGGTTAAGAAAATATTAACTTGTTTTTAATAAAACAAGTATTGAATTTATAAACGATATTTTTAAATTGGCATTCGATTTTTGTCGAATTTCATATAATAATTTAGTTCCAAAGAAATTGGTTATTAATATAGAGAATTGAGTTGAAAATGAATTTATAAGTTATAAATTTTGAACGAAGAAATAGACGATGTTGGGTACTCTAAAATTTAGCTTTATAAAATTAGTTAAATTTATAGTAGTATAGAAATAGAATAAAAGGAGAGATTTAAATCGAGTTTTTTTATATTACAAGCTTTTATCAGTCTCAAGATAAGAATGTTGTCGGTCAAGGCCTGAGAGGTAAATAAAATACCTTAACTTGAACGACTTCACTATTAGCTAGGGATGGTATTAGTTTGTAAAGGTAAAGGATGTTGAATTAATTGATTATTCCTATAAAAAAAATTTATAACTGAAATTTGATTATGTCAAATTTTATAAATGATTTGAAAAAAGGAATTTGGGTTTTTAAATCAATCATAATTGGGTTATGAATATAGAATAAAATAGTCAACGAGTTTGAATAATCTGAATTGTTATGTTCGTTTTGGATAACGGGTTCAGTTTATTGAAAATGGAATTGAAATTATTTTATAACACAATTTTTAAAAGTTTATATTTATTTAAATTAAAACGAACTCGCCGTAGCACGGTAATTCGTATATTGATGATTTGAAATTCAATTGAGTATATAGAACTCGATATAAGTCAAAATTTGATTAAATCAGAAATGTTTGGACCTATTAAATAACAATTTTCTAATGGAAGAGAAAAATCTGGAATTTGTCTTATATATTTTGAGTTATGTCAAAATCAAATTTTAGAAAAGTCGTTGTAAAAATGTTTAAAAACAATTACAATTTAATTAATTAATTAAAAGGATTTTTAGAGAATAAAAATCTGAATTTCGATTAGAAAAATCCAGATTTGAGTATAAAATAAATATGATTTCAAGCAAGTTGAATAAAGGATTTTTGATAATAAAATCAGATTTTGAATGATGGAATTGTATTAACTAAATAATACAAGAAGTTAGATAATATGGTTTGAATGGAACTTGATGTGGGTTCAGCAAAGTGGATTTGTAAATTTGAATTTGAATTCAAATATGAGGCATGAGTTATAAATGGAATTCGAATTATCATAAGTTAATTGCAATATGTTTGAACACTATTGTAACACCCCGCCTCCGCTAGGGTCACTCGCAAAGGAATGCACTAGCTTTTAGAGGGGCATTATTGGTAAACATGCACAGAAATATCACAAGACAGAAAATATAAAATAGCGGAAGTAAAATCGAACTTTCATAAACATTAATAATTAAGGTCTAAAGCCTTTTACATCAGAGTACATCAAATCCAGTCTTGCAATAGTAAAGAAGCATAAAGACTTTTTCATAAATTATTCCCCAAGTAAAAACAGTAAAGTAGCCATAGCCAAGAAAAGTCCAAGCCATCCATGATGACCTTCAAGCAGAAGAAGTCCGAACTAAACAACAGTATTTCCTCCCTGTAACCTGGGGGGGGGGGAAACGGAAGAAAAGAGGCGAAACAAAACGGGTCAGTCAAAAAGACTGAGTAAGCCCTATCTACTATTAGCATAAAAACTAGTAAAGTTAACTGACATGAGAAACTGAGATGAACATAAGCATGATAACAAGATAGATAAGCTAAATCAAAATAACAGGATGAACTACTGAACTCAGATAAACTAAGGTGTCATGATAAATTACGATATCTAGATAAAACAAGGTATCACGTCGTCAGGTTTCTATCAAGTATAATATCCCAAGATATCTATCAAGTCTAACGTCCCATGGTATCTATCCTGTACATCTGCTCTGCACCTACCGTACTAGTATCCCAACCGTATCATGTGTTATCCATGAATGACCCTTACTCAAAAGTCGTAATGGTCCATGTCAACCTAATATGCCGCATATATAGGTTACTCAACTCGTATGTTCCTTTCCATGTAAATGTTCAGTCCCTTGCCGTAGACCATACGGGCTTTCTCATGAGATTCTATATTACTTTAACATAGTTCCACGATCCTTAAGATCGGTTTGGACTGTTACCCTAAACCTAGCTAGGGTCTTCCAACATGAATTATCGTTTGTACAACTAGGACTTATGCTACCTAGGGCTACTAGGGATTATGCTTACCTATTGCACGTTTTCGTATCTCGGATTTTGGTTCAACCACCCAGGGCCACTAGGATTTACGCTAACCGTCAACTGCGCCCTTTTTCCCACGCATTCATCGTGAATCGTTTTTCCATGACTGTATGCACATGTATCACATCGTGCCATCCGAGTCCTGTCACAGGGCAAATCAAGAAGTACAGGACTCGGTCGGGAGCTTTAGATTTATCTGCAGATGCAGATGCTAAGGTCTGTTTTTCCCTATACGTGGCTATGGTCCCACGAGACCACTCCCTCAACTAGCGAAAGACAAGACCGGATAAATCCTGTATGAGAACACAACACTCGCCAACCCACATCCAAGCCTTACCGCAACCATAATTATATAGCAATTATGGTCTTTTGGGTGTTCTCTGCCTTTCCGTACGTACACGCTTGACCATAGATGGTAGGTAGCCTGACGAAATGCTATCTAGGGTACGACCGTGTATCGTCGACTATCCCCTATCCATCCCCGTCTTTAGGTCGCTCGTATAGCAACCAAGGCATACTCTTGGTTCTTCTAACGCAGACCTTAACCTCTCATGAGCCTAGTATGATCACCTGGCAGCTCACAGAGGGATACCAAGAATACCCTCACGTTCCCCGAAGCCGCTGCTTCGTTACCCAGTTCGCTGGAGCCTTTATCTAAATCTGATACTTGCTCCTACTCGTATACTTAAACGATGACCTACCGTATCAGGTTACTCATCTATCTATGAACTGGTCTAAATCTCCTTGACTAAGAATCATTACTTAGTTACTCTTCAACTAAGGTTTACCACTTAGCCTTATTCCCGTTATCCTTGTTAACTACGGTTATCCATCTAATCCTCAGAACTAGGGTTTTCATAATGGATTAAGTGTCACTTAAGTTCATGACTTAACCCGTCTACAAATCATGTCAAAATTGGCTAAGTATCCAAGTTCAAAACTTAACCCTACAAACCATGCTCAAGTTGGTTAAGTATATATTAACTTGACCCTATCAAATTATTGAGTCAAATCGGTCAAGCGTATTTAAGCGATTCGTAACTTAGCCTTATCATGTTTTCACGTTAAATTGGTTAAGTATAGGTTAACTTAACCTCAATAAATTCGCGAGTTAGATTGGTTAAGTATAGGTCACTTAACCACCTCAAATCATCATGTTAGATTAGTTAAGTGTTTAACTTAACCCCATTAAACGGCCAAGTGGGATTAATTAAGTCTAGGCTAACTTGACCCCATCCGATTTCCATGTTTAGACTAGTTGAGTCTAATCTTAACCCCATTCATTAGCTGTATATTTCGGTTAAGTGTCATTAAGAAAACTTACTTAACCTTACCAAATTATCGTGTTGGATTGATTAAGTGTTGGTTAACTTAACCCCGTCCACTAGTCGTATAAAAATGGTTAAGTGTCATTAGGCAAATCAAGTTACTTAACCTACCCAACCTTGTCATGTTTTGTTAAGTATCATTAGCCTAATCAAATTACTTAACCCATTTGTCCATGTTATATTTGGTTAAGAGTCATTAATCAAATTAACTTAACCCTATCATGTGGCATTAATTACTTAATGCACCTCAACCTCTCACATTAGACTTTGTTGTGGTTACTAGTTAAGCCGGTCGGTTCCGGGTAGCTTTACACCACAACTTGGTCTAACCTCGGGTTCAAGCACAACATGACCAACTTCTCACATTGGGTCCTATTGTTTGCAACTAATAGTTAGGCCGGTCGGTTCCGGGTAGTTTTACGTTGCAAACTCAACCCAACCTCGAGTTGGCCACACTTATATTATCTAAGTGTCACGTCCATTATGTTTCCAACACATATTACCAGTTTTCAAGCAATTGGGTAGACCTAACTTAATAGGTAAATTCCCAATGGGTAGACCTAACTTAATAGGTAAATTCCCAAGCTTATGTTTTCAAGCATACTTACATGTCAACTTCCATGTTATATTTCAAGTCATGTTTTCAAGTACAAACACATGTCATATTTAACGTTACATGTTGTCATGTTTATACCCATTTACCCAAATCATGTTCATGTCATTATGTTTTCCCATAATGTGACCCCAACGCTTTTAAACTCGCATAATGGATTCAAAGAAGGAACTTGTCAAAGGCATGACAAAAGGGGGTATAAAACCACTAGTTGAACATGGTGGCAAATGAGACATAATGTGTTCATTAACTTGCATGTTACATTCTTAAGCCTCAAAAACATGCACAACGTTCAAACTTGGCAAATAAGCGAATCATGATGATAAATGACATAGAAAGATGGCTAGAAGTTCGCATATGACATTACATGCAAGCTATCATAAGGGGTATGATAGTTCTCATGTTGCCAAAATGCAACATTTAACCTAAAGGCCAAAGCTTTATGACCACAAGATCAAGATGAAGACTTCATAAACTTGCATGACATGATAGCATGTATTATACTCAATGATCAAACCCAAACTTGCACATGAACATTTAACTTCATAGTTAATATCTAGGAGTAGGGAAAGGGCTTACATTGCTATGAAGGCACAAAAGATATGACAAAGCCCTTATGCAATCAACTTGACCCAAAATGCAAGCTCTAACATAAAAACCCTTGAGCCAAAATGATCAAAACCCTTGCTTTATGATGCAAATATAGAAACTTGACTTGAATGCAAGCTAATGACACTCATACAAGCTTGAAAACACTTGTATGCATGGAAAATTTCTCATAGATACAATTTAGAAATTTTATGAAGAGAGTGGAGGCCATGAGAGGTAAAATTTTGCCATAGTTTAGTTGTATGAATGAATAATGATGATTTAGGGTTAGGTTAGGGTCATATTTATAGATTAGGCAAGTGTTTTAGGCCATAGGATTAAACCCTAGTTGCAATCTCAGCCCTTAAAACCGAATCTGGCCCCCAAACTCAGCACAAACCCAAAATGGTGCACCAGGCAGAACTGCTCGGCTGGACCAAGTCGACGGCCAAGTCGACAGGGCTGTCGACTTGGGTCCAACCAAGTCGACTCCCAAGTCGACAGGGCTGTCGACTTGGGTGCTCTGGCGGGAATTTTCCCTCCTGGCCCAAACTGGCCCAAATTTCCAAATTCAAACTTGAATTTGAAATCTGTTTTTACTTTGAAATTTTCTGGAAACTTCGTTGGGCCTTAATCGGGTCATACGAACTCCGATTTTCGAAAACTCGGACTCTATTTCGCGTATTTTTCCGAGACGAACGCAATGGCATAGCCCATTTTACTTGATTCATAATTTAAAATTAAATTCAGCCCTGATTCTCATTTTAACATGTTATCGAAATACGGGTTGTAACATTCTCCCCACCTTTTAGGATTTCGTCCCCGAAATCTCCTAGTTAGGAAGAACATATCCTACCATCCATCATTCATCTACTCAAAACATCATCCACAAGCAACCATTGTCCTTAGATGATTTCTAATGTTGTATGAATATATGCAAAACGTGTGTGTACATGTTCCTTAGCTAATGCTAATGATCAGGCCTGAATAATCTTTCTAATGCAAAATATGTATAGTGCCATGAATCCAACATGTATGCAAATAATCCTAGTCATATAGATACTATATGCGTGCACAATCATTCATTCATATGCAACAACCGCATGAGAATACATTCGATTTCATCCATAAACAAGCATAAATACTCGTGCATATGCAATATGAAATGTGACCGAGTCGAGCTAGTATCTAATGTGTATTCGTGCATCCACGAGCAACCACTTTCAACCATATCAATCATAACATGTTTCAAATATATGTTTACATCCATAGGGTTCTACCTAGGATTCCCTGAAACAAGGTCGAGAAGATAAACAAGACAAACAAGACAAACTCCTTACGGGGTTTGTAACAGAAAATAGGACCGAGAGGATGTCCATGAAAGATAGCCTACAAGTAAGCTCTACAGAAAACAGGGATCAAGGATATACTCCCAAAAAGAGATATCATGCGCGTGTCTAGTCTTTGACCATCAAAGTCGTATTTCCTTGAGCTTAATTCCATTGTGCCTTGACCGTCTTTTAACTTCGCGATTTCGTAGCTTCTTATTTCCTGAGCTGGAACTCATTTCTTCGTCGCCTCTCGTTCCACTTGCACACTTGGCGCAAACATGACTGCGTACTCATGATCTCATGCAAGCTTTCCAAAATTCACTAGTGAGTCTTGGATCTCGTTTATAAACTATAAGGTATTCCATGTAGAAGAACTTTCCCTTGAAAGTAAACAGATGTCAACCAGGTTATCATGCGCACTTACTAGGGTGGTCTCTATAACCCATGCATAAATGAAGTAAACCATCCGTCTTATTGGCGAACACCACTCGATCGGGCTTCAAATTTCCAATAAAGGCATCAAGGGATTATAAGTAACTAGTCATGACAGAACCTCAAAAAGGTTACACGATACTTCGAGGGTATTACCAAGGCTAGTCAAAGGGTCTAACTACCCTCCTATCAAAGCCGAGAGTGGCACCCCCTACTGGATAACCATTTCATCCCTAAAATCCATCCATAGCTTATAAACATAAGCATTATTTCCAAACTCAACACTTGGCATAGACATTCTCAAATCCAAACAAGTCATGTATAAATGGACTGATTCTCCAATAGGACTTTGAGACAAAAATGGGATTCTCTATTACGCTAGTACTTAAGGTGCAGAGACTCAACTATCGAAGCAGACTTAAATGATACGAAAAACGAAGTCCTAACGGGATGATAGAGAAGAAAAGCTAATCCTTTAACAAGATCGTTACCCTCCTTCCGAGGTACCCTAGAAATGAGAGCATACTATTTCCCTCCCGATGATCTTGTCCTTGTCCCATAATACTTAACTATCCGCCCCGTTTTACCATGCCAAAGGTACTTTCTCGTCATGGGTTCCATTGTTCATCTTTCTCCCTCCTTTGAGGACTAAGCCATACCCACAAGTTGCTCATCCTTAAGCTCGTATCTTTTATCCTCTTTCTCACTATCCTTTCTTATAACGCGGCCATTGTGTAACAACCCGTAAAATCTGGGCCAGTTTAAAATTTTTATTTTGGCAATTTTAGCGAATTTTGATTATTTAAAATGAATTATTTTAAATAAAAACGACGAGAAATTTATTTTGAATATAATTAGAACGTATATATTATATACGTCGTCGTTAGGCTATATAATATTTATATATAATTATAAATAGAATTGAAAATGGCGCGGTAGTTCGATTTCAAACTTCAATTGAATGTACCGGGTGCAAAACAATCCGGATTTTAGTGAAACCAAAAATGTTGGGATCTAATTGATGATATCTTTCCAACGAATCCGAATAATCGAAATTTGATAGCGGGAATCAAAAGATATGTCCAGTTGAAAATTCTGAATAGTCGCTATGGAATTCAGGCCCTTAAAAATGGAAATTTTGCAAATGACCTCGGATCTCGACGAAACCGGTTTTGTTGGGTCCGTGATGTTAAACTATTGCTAGGTTTCAAGTTTCATAATTTTTCGAATCAATATGTGAGCGTGGCAAAGGAAAACGCGTTTGACCAGTTTCAGTTGATTTTAATCGACTGGAAATTGGCCATTTTTTCAACGGTCTCAGAATTCGACGAAACTAGTTTTGTTAGGACCGTATCGTCAATACGAAGCTAGAAAATATTTTTATGAAATTTATAGAGTTAGTATGTGACCCCGGCAATTTGAAATGTACGTTTAAAATTCAATATATAGAGTTAAATGTAAATTTAAATGAAACTGATCGAAACGATCAAATCAGCTTGCGATACATATCCCATTGTGCTCGGAATGGGGGTATTACGCTAGGGACGACAGTCGGCGGGTTCAAATCTGAGTTGAAACGGAAAGTCAACTTTAAATTGAGATAAATAAATAAATAATTAAATAAAAAATAAAATATCCCTTCCCTTAAAACCTAGGCCCCCCCCTCCCCCCCCGTTCGTTTATCTCAGAAAAAAAAAAAAAAAAAAAGAGACGAGATCCCAAATCGGGATCGGAGGAGGCCGCTCCCCAACGCGCGCCACCGCAGGTGGAGGCGCCGACCATCGCCAGGAGCCCCCCTCATCAATCGACGACGCGACACCACATCTCCCCACTCCCTGCCCTCCTCGACGAAGACGAGACGCCCCCCAGATCCGAATAGAACGCCGCCGTGACACCCGACCTTCCCCTCCTTCGCCTGAGTGATGGCGCACCCCACCCCCTCTGTAAGTCCCCTTCTTTTTTTTTAATTTTTTATATGTAACTGTTTTTTTATTTAAATATAGAAAACTGATTTTTATAAAATTTAAAAAACTGAAATGATTTTTAGAAAAGTTAAAACCTGTTTTTTTTTAATAAAAAAAAAGAAGTTAAAACTGAAATTTTTAGAAAAGATTTTTAAACTGAATTTTAATTAGATTAGAAAACTGATTTTTTTTAATGATTTTTAAACTGATTTAAAAAGGAATTTTAAAATTGATTTTATTTTAAAGGTTTGAAAAAAAAGGGTTTAAACTTTAAAATAGAAAAGGCGGAATTTTTATTGAGTAGTAGAAGTAAAAATATGATTTTTTATATTTTTAAAGTATTAAAAATATAGTCTTTACTATATAGAAATATTAAAAATAGGATTTTTATATTTTTAAAGTATTAAAAATATAATCTTTATAGGATAGAGAATATAAAAATATCATCTTTGTATGTGTAGCAAAATAAAAATCTGATTTTTATTTTCTATACGTCGAAATAAAATGGTAATTTTTATAATGATGAAGTCTTTATTTTTATAAAGGCGAAAACTTTATTTTTATAAAGGCGAAAACTTTATTTTTATAAAGGCGAAAACTTTATAGTTTAAAGGGCGAGATCTTTATATATAGAATAACGATGTAAAAATAGAATTTTTATCTATATAATAACGGTGTGAAAATAGAAATTTTATCCATATAGCGTCAAAGTAAAAATGTGATTTTTATATATTGAACTTCGAACTAAAAATTCGATTTTTATATATTGAACTTCGAACTAAAAATTCGATTTTTATATATTGAACTTTGAAATAAAAATTCGATTTTTATATACTGAATAACGAAGTAAAAATTCGATTTTTACATATGTAGTGAAAGCAGCAACGAAGATGCGATAGGAATGAAGATTTCTATCAATGAAGTGCCGTGGAGCTAGGATAGCTATATGTGAGAACTTCTCACCTTTCAATTTAATTTTTCTAGTTATATATATACTAGGATGCAGACGGTGCTTAGTAGCACCCGACACAATCGTCCACAGACCATGGACTTGTTTGTTTGGTTGTTTGGTGATTGATTGCGATATTGGTTTGAATGTGGTTTGTGGTGTGAAAAATCGAATCGATAAATTGGTTAGGATTAGACGTGCGCCGTTATAAGGCGAAGGAGTAAGGCTAGGTTAGACTCTTACTCCAAGTTTTGTGGTTTGCATAACGAATTGATTTGATTGATGTGTGAATGGCGTGGGCCTTCACTAGACCGGGGATAAGGCTAGGCCTTGTCCCGTTTCTAGTATCGTGCCGTTATGCCGCCGAAATTTTCTAAAATATGTTAGAAAATAAAAATATCATTTTATTGTGTAAATGAATTGAATAGAAATTCATAGGTTGAAATAAAATGTTTTATCATTAAAAATATAATTTTTAACGTGAATGTGAATAAATGAATAGTTATAAACAAATCGGTCGATTTGTTTGTATATAAACTGATTTGACTGATATTGATTGGGTCGATAAATTTCACACATCGCCCAACTGCACAAATAAAATCTGTGTTTGATTGTTTGAAACCCCACACGGGTGTTGGGATGAAATTTGAAGTTCACTCATCCTGATTGATTAAATATGTCGATCGATTGATTGACAGGCTGTTATAAGCGTTAGATATCTATATTTGATGCTTATACAGTGTAGTGCACTTTGGTTGATGGTTGATTATTTTTCAATGCTATTATACATGTGTTGTATGAAAATCCATATAATAACTTTATATGGTAACTGATTGGGCCTCATTCCAGTTTTAAAATAGAAATATTTAAAATAGAAATATTTGAAATAGAAATATTCGAAATGGAATATTTGGAAATATCAATATATGAAGCCGTGTTGATTAGGTTGGCGCCATTTTGACGTGAACGATATTTATATCGATTTTATTCATTTTAAAATAAATATTGAAAACGATTTCGAAATGAATTGAATTGAAAACGATTTCGAAATGAATTGAATTGAAAACGATTTCGAAATGAATTGAATTGAAAACGATTTCGAAATGAATTGAATTGAAAACGATTTCGAAATGAATTGAATTGAAAACGATTTCGAAATGAATTGAATTGAAAACGATTTCGAAATGAATTGAATTGAAAACGATTTCGAAATGAATTGAATTGAAAACGATTTCGAAATGAATTGAATTGAAAACGATTTCGAAATGAATTGAATTGAAAACGATTTCGAAATGAATTGAATTGAAAACGATTTCGAAATGAATTGAATTGAAAACGAATTCGAAATGAATTGAAAACGATTTCGAAATGAATTGAATTGAAAACGAATTCAAATGGAATTGAAAGCGAATTGAAATGAATTCAAATTGAATTGAAATTCGAATTGAATAGAAATGAATTTTAAAATGAATTTATAAAGAAGAATTCAATTTTGCTTTGAATTGAAATAGAAGTTGAAATAGAATTTGAAACGATTTCAAAACTAATTATATAATTCGTTTTAAATAGAAATCGACGAAATATATATTATATATATAATATAATGGCCTGAATAGAACGCGCCGCGCCGCGGCAGTTCGCGAATTTCGACCATTGACTTCGAATGGACAATACGGGAGATCCGACCGTCGGATTCTCCTAAAACCGGAACCGTTGGGTTCGTATCGAAAAGAGCTTTCTAACGGATATTGGAAATTAGAAATCTAACGGTTGGATTTGGAATTATGTCCAAATCAAATTCGAAAAAGGTCGCTGTAAGTGCAGTTCGATGGCCATTGATGGAAATCGACTGTACGGGCCTTGATAAAATTATTAAAAATAGTAATAATTTGTGTAAAATCATAAGAAATGATTTAGAAAGAATTGGGATGAAAAACTCCCTATTTGAAAAGATAAAAATAGATTTTTATCGAAATGAACTAGTTTTGAACTAGAATTATAATTCTATTTATTTTTAAATAAATAAATTGAATTTGAAAAGGGTTTTGAAAATAACCAAAATTTCCAATGATTGCATTGGAGTGGATTTGAATCGAAATTGTCTTCGGAATATTTCGATGTTGGAATTTGTGATTATACGGATGTTGTTACGAAAATTTGAAAGATATATATTTATATCGTTATTACCAATACGACATTTGTTAATCGTAGAATTTGATATTGAATATAAGCCGATATATTTTCCATTCAGAGCCTTATATTGAATATCAAATGGGATTTGGGTTTGTCGTGAATGGTGTCTTCACTAACACTGTTCTTGAACCCAGTTGAGAAAAGATTAAATCTTTTTATTTAGATTTAATGAAGTGTACCAATTAAACAATATTTAATTGGAATTGAATGGATATTGATTTTTGGGTTTATCGTGAACAGTGTTTTAAATAACACTTGTTCTTTAACCCGATAATTAATGAATGTGATTTGGGTTTGTCGTGAATGGTGTCTTTACTAACACTGTTCTTGAACCCAGTTGAGAAAAGATTAAATCTTTTTATTTAGATTTAATGAAGTGTACCAATTAAATAACATTTAATTGGAATTGAATCGATTGATTTTTGGGTTTATAGTGGACAGTGTTTTAAATAACACTCGTTCTTTAACCCGACGATTAATGAATGTGATTTTGGGTTTATCGTGAACCGTGTTTTTAAATGACACTGATTCTTTAACCCAGTCAAAAGATTAAAACTAAGTGGAGTTTTAATGAATCTTTAATTAGATTGAAAAGATCGAGAATGGAGTATCACCAGTTTTGCTCCAGGCGATAGTTAAATCTTTAATTAGATTTGAACGTGAAATTTAGAACTAACTGTCAGTTAGCTAAGTAGAATGGTTTTCTGGATATTGATCTGATGTTGGTTTCGGCCTTCGGGGTTAATATTTGGGGAATTATTCTCTTGATTAATTTACGGTTAATGACTAATGAGTTGGAATGAGGCGTATGTTGTGTTTGTGTAACACTTTTATAATATATACGCGAGTTATTCGGAAAGACCGGGTTTATCCCATTCTGAATAACTGATACGACGATAAGTCGAAGATGAAGACGATGGTCGAAGACCGGAAGTCTTCACGTCGTTTGGGTGATAACTGATGATCTTGATTGGGCTGTACACCCAAGAAGATGGAAACAGTTGGTGATCGTCCAGACGTACTTGGAGATCGATGGATATGCGGGGTACTAGGTGCCTCCGGTTTCGTTCAGACCCAGAACGAACTTGTAAATGGACTGTGTGTCTGACATCGGATTTCATTCTGTGTGACTGATATCGGTTGCATAGGATGGTTTGCCTGTGTGGCATGCTAAGATGCAAATGATCAAGGCTTCTGTTGAAAAGCAAAGTCTTGTGGTGATGATCAAAGCACGACCTTTGTGGCGTAGCTTTGTGTAACGTTTACCTCGCGTGTTTCACACCCGGTATGAACCAAAAACGGGAGAGGACGTCAGGGAGGGCATGTGTTTCTTTCTAGCTAAAAAGTGGCGTCAGTGGTTTTACACGCCCTAACGAGTTTGACTTATGTGGTTGTTGCTGTTGCGAGGCGCCTCGGATTGATCGGTCGTTCTCGAACCGATGGAGTCATTTAGTTGGCTCGTTTACGCCCCATAGGGCGGGGAAACGCATGTTCAGGCATTTTAATCCACTCCGTGTGGACCGGCCCTGACGATCCAAGGGTCACTCGAGCTCTGATCCTGAGGGGCGGGCTAGAGCGTCTCGAATCGGTTGAGGACTATCTTTTGCCTCGGTTCATAGATGGAAATCCAATTTCCAAATACGTGACATTTGCGGTTTTATTTGTAAACCTATATATGGCGACATGATATATGGTACCCATGCCGCCTATGATTGATACTTATGATTTGAAGTTGTTATATACACTATGCACTTATAATAGTATCAAATGATTTGTTTTAAACGTATCAAGCATTCTTTGGCTGTTATAAGGGAAAACCCTATCCCCCGGCTTGCGTTGCATTGTGTGATAGGACCTGGGTCTTATAACAGCTTCATTTTTCTTTATTTAGCATTGCGCTGTTTGTTTTATGCACTGGTATTCTTGGGAGGAAACCCGTTCCGTGTTATACGGCGTGGTCCTTTGATTTACCTAACTTGGAAAATAAAGATAATAACTGTTTTTAGTTCTCACACCAGTCACATGACTGACCTGGAGTTTATTGTTTTAACCTAAACTCTGGGTGCCCTTATTTTGACACGGGCAGCTAGTAATTTTGGTTTTGCAGATTTATATTCACAGGATCCTGGTTTACAGCTGGAACGATATCCGGAAAGCTTTATATCCGTATATCTTCTTCTAGTTGTGTATTGTATTATTTTCCGCTGCTATGTATTTAAATGTAATTTAAATCTCTGATATTTCTGTGTAATATTCATTTGTACTCTGTATATTCTTGTAATCTGATGCATTGTTGTAATATACAGTGAAATGTTCTTCCGTCCGCGTTCTGTTTTGTCCTGTTCTCAAACGATAGGGCGTTTCGAACGGCCTGGATCGGTTTAGCGACTGGTTCGGACCGAGCGAAATTCCTTGCTGTCACAGTTGGTATCAGAGCTTTGGTTTACAAAACAGAGAACAAGGCACATTGGAACCATATGAAAGAATTCATCAGATATTGGGTTGGTAATATCCAATTAGAATGACTCGTTAGAGATAGGATCAGTAGTATCCTAGAACGAGTGTGAAGAGTATATTTTTCAAATGAAAACAAATTTTGTTTTGAAAATCTAAATCAATTATTCGTATTTGATTACTTATTTATATTGATGTGGACAATCCAGTATATATAGATTTTGCGTATACGTCTGATCCGCGTGTATTCGAAATTTTAATATACTGGATAGATATAGAACCGCACTCTAGTAGCCCGACAATGTTCTGATGGTGGTTCGAAACATCATCAGCATTTATTTTCGAGTGACGAAGGTGTGATTTCTATATATTTCCATTAGACTGGTGTGAGAACCAAAACTTATATAGTTAGGAACACATTGTTGTGAATTGGCATCAAAAACATGATTTTTGTATATGTATCAAAATTATGAATTTGAAACTCTAAGGCACTAATTGATTGATGTTTGTGTTGTTTATTTAATTGTTTGATAATTTTGAACCATTTGGCCTAATTGAATCAAATATTGAACTGTATTGAAAATTGGTCGCATTTGCTTGCATATACATGTATATCATTGAACAGGTCATAGCAAGGAGGCTAGAGCCAGAGAATAAAATTTGTTTGCCCGACAAATAGGTACATGTTTACTACATAATTTCCTGTTTTGTTTGGGTGATGATGATTTTGTGAGCCTATTGGCTAGCCACTTGGCTTTTTCTTTTTCTTTTTGAGATCTGAAGGACCGGGGAAGCTATTTGAAATTCCCCGATGCTCCCGGTGCAGGGGAGGTTATGGCGAAATTTTTCAAAAATTTAGGGTGTTAGCCAAATTTTTGAAATTTTGAAAATTCTCAGAAACTGAAGAGTTGGAGAATGGAAGCCAGATCGAGCGTAGAGCTGAATAATCAAACCACTTTCAACTTTGTTCCTTTTCGGGGACGAAAAGTTTTAAGTGGGGGAGATTGTAACAACCCGTAAAATCTGGGCCAGTTTAAAATTTTTATTTTGGCAATTTTAGCGAATTTTGATTATTTAAAATGAATTATTTTAAATAAAAACGACGAGAAATTTATTTTGAATATAATTAGAACGTATATATTATATACGTCGTCGTTAGGCTATATAATATTTATATATAATTATAAATAGAATTGAAAATGGCGCGGTAGTTCGATAATTCGATTTCAAACTTCAATTGAATGTACCGGGTGCAAAACAATCCGGATTTTAGTGAAACCAAAAATGTTGGGATCTAATTGATTATATCTTTCCAACGAATCCGAATAATCGAAATTTGATAGCGGGAATCAAAAGATATGTCCAGTTGAAAATTCTGAATAGTCGCTATGGAATTCAGGCCCTTAAAAATGGAAATTTTGCAAATGACCTCGGATCTCGACGAAACCAGTTTTGTTGGGTCCGTGATGTTAAACTATTGCTAGGTTTCAAGTTTCATAATTTTTCGAATCAATATGTGAGCGTGGCAAAGGAAAACGCGTTTGACCAGTTTCAGTTGATTTTAATCGACTGGAAATTGGCCATTTTTTCAACGGTCTCAGAATTCGACGAAACTAGTTTTGTTAGGACCGTATCGTCAATACGAAGCTAGAAAATATTTTTATGAAATTTATAGAGTTAGTATGTGACCCCGGCAATTTGAAATGTACGTTTAAAATTCAATATATAGAGTTAAATGTAAATTTAAATGAAACTGATCGAAACGATCAAATCAGCTTGCGATACATATCCCATTGTGCTCGGAATGGGGGTATTACGCTAGGGACGACAGTCGGCGGGTTCAAATCTGAGTTGAAACGGAAAGTCAACTTTAAATTGAGATAAATAAATAAATAATTAAATAAAAAATAAAATATCCCTTCCCTTAAAACCTAGCCCCCCCCCCCGTTCGTTTATCTCAGAAAAAAAAAAAAAAGAGACGAGATCCCAAATCGGGATCGGAGGAGGCCGCTCCCCAACGCGCGCCACCGCAGGTGGAGGCGCCGACCATCGCCAGGAGCCCCCCTCATCAATCGACGACGCGACACCACATCTCCCCACCCCCTGCCCTCCTCGACGAAGACGAGACGCCCCCCAGATCCGAATAGAACGCCGCCGTGACACCCGACCTTCCCCTCCTTCGCCTGAGTGATGGCGCACCCCACCCCCTCTGTAAGTCCCCTTTTTTTTTTTTTTTTTTTTATATATAACTGTTTTTTTTATTTAAATATAGAAAACTGATTTTTATAAAATTTAAAAAACTGAAATGATTTTTAGAAAAGTTAAAACCTGTTTTTTTTAATAAAAAAAAAGAAGTTAAAACTGAAATTTTTAGAAAAGATTTTTAAACTTAATTTTAATTAGATTAGAAAACTGATTTTTTTTAATGATTTTTAAACTGATTTAAAAAGGAATTTTAAAATTGATTTTATTTTAAAGGTTTGAAAAAAAAGGGTTTAAACTTTAAAATAGAAAAGGCGGAATTTTTATTGAGTAGAAGAAGTAAAAATATGATTTTTTATATTTTTAAAGTATTAAAAATATAGTCTTTACTATATAGAAATATTAAAAATAGGATTTTTATATTTTTAAAGTATTAAAAATATAATCTTTATAGGATAGAGAATATAAAAATATCATCTTTGTATGTGTAGCAAAATAAAAATCTGATTTTTATTTTCTATACGTCGAAATAAAATGGTAATTTTTATAATGATGAAGTCTTTATTTTTATAAAGGCGAAAACTTTATTTTTATAAAGGCGGAAACTTTATTTTTATAAAGGCGAAAACTTTATAGTTTAAAGGGCGAGATCTTTATATATAGAATAACGATGTAAAAATAGAATTTTTATCTATATAATAACGGTGTGAAAATAGAAATTTTATCCATATAGCGTCAAAGTAAAAATGTGATTTTTATATATTGAACTTCGAACTAAAAATTCGATTTTTATATATTGAACTTCGAACTAAAAATTCGATTTTTATATATTGAACTTTGAAATAAAAATTCGATTTTTATATACTGAATAACGAAGTAAAAATTCGATTTTTACATATGTAGTGAAAGCAGCAACGAAGATGCGATAGGAATGAAGATTTCTATCAATGAAGTGCCGTGGAGCTAGGATAGCTATATGTGAGAACTTCTCACCTTTCAATTTAATTTTTCTAGTTATATATATACTAGGATGCAGACGGTGCTTAGTAGCACCCGACACAATCGTCCACAGACCATGGACTTGTTTGTTTGGTTGTTTGGTGATTGATTGCGATATTGGTTTGAATGTGGTTTGTGGTGTGAAAAATCGAATCGATAAATTGGTTAGGATTAGACGTGCGCCGTTATAAGGCGAAGGAGTAAGGCTAGGTTAGACTCTTACTCCAAGTTTTGTGGTTTGCATAACGAATTGATTTGATTGATGTGTGAATGGCGTGGGCCTTCACTAGACCGGGGATAAGGCTAGGCCTTGTCCCGTTTCTAGTATCGTGCCGTTATGCCGCCGAAATTTTCTAAAATATGTTAGAAAATAAAAATATCATTTTATTGTGTAAATGAATTGAATAGAAATTCATAGGTTGAAATAAAATGTTTTATCGTTAAAAATATAATTTTTAACGTGAATGTGAATAAATGAATAGTTATAAACAAATCGGTCGATTTGTTTGTATATACACTGATTTGACTGATATTGATTGGGTCGATAAATTTCACACATCGCCCAACTGCACAAATAAAATCTGTGTTTGATTGTTTGAAACCCCACACGGGTGTTGGGATGAAATTTGAAGTTCACTCATCCTGATTGATTAAATATGTCGATCGATTGATTGACAGGCTGTTATAAGCGTTAGATATCTATATTTGATGCTTATACAGTGTAGTGCACTTTGGTTGATGGTTGATTATTTTTCAATGCTATTATACATGTGTTGTATGAAAATCCATATAATAACTTTATATGGTAATTGATTGGGCCTCATTCCAGTTTTAAAATAGAAATATTTAAAATAGAAATATTTGAAATAGAAATATTCGAAATGGAATATTTGGAAATATCAATATATGAAGCCGTGTTGATTAGGTTGGCGCCATTTTGACGTGAACGATATTTATATCGATTTTATTCATTTTAAAATAAATATTGAAAACGATTTCGAAATGAATTGAATTGAAAACGATTTCGAAATGAATTGAATTGAAAACGATTTCGAAATGAATTGAATTGAAAACGATTTCGAAATGAATTGAATTGAAAACGATTTCGAAATGAATTGAATTGAAAACGATTTCGAAATGAATTGAATTGAAAACGATTTCGAAATGAATTGAATTGAAAACGATTTCGAAATGAATTGAATTGAAAACGATTTCGAAATGAATTGAATTGAAAACGATTTCGAAATGAATTGAATTGAAAACGATTTCGAAATGAATTGAATTGAAAACGATTTCGAAATGAATTGAATTGAAAACGAATTCGAAATGAATTGAAAACGATTTCGAAATGAATTGAATTGAAAACGAATTCAAATGGAATTGAAAGCGAATTGAAATGAATTCAAATTGAATTGAAATTCGAATTGAATAGAAATGAATTTTAAAATGAATTTATAAAGAAGAATTCAATTTTGCTTTGAATTGAAATAGAAGTTGAAATAGAATTTGAAACGATTTCAAAACTAATTATATAATTCGTTTTAAATAGAAATCGACGAAATATATATTATATATATTATATATATAATATAATGGCCTGAATAGAACGCGCCGCGCCGCGGCAGTTCGCGAATTTCGACCATTGACTTCGAATGGACATTACGGGAGATCCGACCGTCGGATTCTCCTAAAACCGGAACCGTTGGGTTCGTATCGAAAAGAGCTTTCTAACGGATATTGGAAATTAGAAATCTAACGGTTGGATTTGGAATTATGTCCAAATCAAATTCGAAAAAGGTCGTTGTAAGTGCAGTTCGATGGCCATTGATGGAAATCGACTGTACGGGCCTTGATAAAATTATTAAAAATAGTAATAATTTGTGTAAAATCATAAGAAATGATTTAGAAAGAATTGGGATGAAAAACTCCCTATTTGAAAAGATAAAAATAGATTTTTATCGAAATGAACTAGTTTTGAACTAGAATTATAATTCTATTTATTTTTAAATAAATAAATTGAATTTGAAAAGGGTTTTGAAAATAACCAAAATTTCCAATGATTGCATTGGAGTGGATTTGAATCGAAATTGTCTTCGGAATATTTCGATGTTGGAATTTGTGATTATACGGATGTTGTTACGAAAATTTGAAAGATATATATTTATATCGTTATTTCCAATACGACATTTGTTAATCGTAGAATTTGATATTGAATATAAGCCGATATATTTTCCATTCAGAGCCTTATATTGAATATCAAATGGGATTTGGGTTTGTCGTGAATGGTGTCTTCACTAACACTGTTCTTGAACCCAGTTGAGAAAAGATTAAATCTTTTTATTTAGATTTAATGAAGTGTACCAATTAAACAATATTTAATTGGAATTGAATGGATATTGATTTTTGGGTTTATCGTGAACAGTGTTTTAAATAACACTTGTTCTTTAACCCGATAATTAATGAATGTGATTTGGGTTTGTCGTGAATGGTGTCTTTACTAACACTGTTCTTGAACCCAGTTGAGAAAAGATTAAATCTTTTTATTTAGATTTAATGAAGTGTACCAATTAAATAACATTTAATTGGAATTGAATCGATTGATTTTTGGGTTTATAGTGGACAGTGTTTTAAATAACACTCGTTCTTTAACCCGACGATTAATGAATGTGATTTTGGGTTTATCGTGAACCGTGTTTTTAAATGACACTGATTCTTTAACCCAGTCAAAAGATTAAAACTAAGTGGAGTTTTAATGAATCTTTAATTAGATTGAAAAGATCGAGAATGGAGTATCACCAGTTTTGCTCCAGGCGATAGTTAAATCTTTAATTAGATTTGAACGTGAAATTTAGAACTAACTGTCAGTTAGCTAAGTAGAATGGTTTTCTGGATATTGATCTGATGTTGGTTTCGGCCTTCGGGGTTAATATTTGGGGAATTATTCTCTTGATTAATTTACGGTTAATGACTAATGAGTTGGAATGAGGCGTATGTTGTGTTTGTGTAATACTTTTATAATATATACGCGAGTTATTCGGAAAGACCGGGTTTATCCCATTCTGAATAACTGATACGACGATAAGTCGAAGATGAAGACGATGGTCGAAGACCGGAAGTCTTCACGTCGTTTGGGTGATAACTGATGATCTTGATTGGGCTGTACACCCAAGAAGATGGAAACAGTTGGTGATCGTCCAGACGTACTTGGAGATCGATGGATATGCGGGGTACTAGGTGCCTCCGGTTTCGTTCAGACCCAGAACGAACTTGTAAATGGACTGTGTGTCTGACATCGGATTTCATTCTGTGTGACTGATATCGGTTGCATAGGATGGTTTGCCTGTGTGGCATGCTAAGATGCAAATGATCAAGGCTTCTGTTGAAAAGCAAAGTCTTGTGGTGATGATCAAAGCACGACCTTTGTGGCGTAGCTTTGTGTAACGTTTACCTCGCGTGTTTCACACCCAGTATGAACCAAAAACGGGAGAGGACGTCAGGGAGGGCATGTGTTTCTTTCTAGCTAAAAAGTGGCGTCAGTGGTTTTACACGCCCTGACGAGTTTGACTTATGTGGTTGTTGCTGTTGCGAGGCACCTCGGATTGATCGGTCGTTCTCGAACCGATGGAGTCATTTAGTTGGCTCGTTTACGCCCCATAGGGCGGGGAAACGCATGTTCAGGCATTTTAATCCACTCCGTGTGGACAGGCCCTGACGATCCAAGGGTCACTCGAGCTCTGATCCTGAGGGGCGGGCTAGAGCGTCTCGAATCGGTTGAGGACTATCTTTTGTCTCGGTTCATAGATGGAAATCCAATTTCCAAATACGTGACATTTGCGGTTTTATTTGTAAACCTATATATGGCGACATGATATATGGTACCCATGCCGCCTATGATTGATACTTATGATTTGAAGTTGTTATATACACTATGCACTTATAATAGTATCAAATGATTTGTTTTAAACGTATCAAGCATTCTTTGGCTGTTATAAGGGAAAACCCTATCCCCCGGCTTGCGTTGCATTGTGTGATAGGACTTGGGTCTTATAACAGCTTCATTTTTCTTTATTTAGCATTGCGCTGTTTGTTTTATGCACTGGTATTCTTGGGAGGAAACCCGTTCCGTGTTATACGGCGTGGTCCTTTGATTTACCTAACTTGGAAAATAAAGATAATAACTGTTTTTAGTTCTCACACCAGTCACATGACTGACCTGGAGTTTATTGTTTTAACCTAAACTCTAGGTGCCCTTATTTTGACACGGGCAGCTAGTAGTTTTGGTTTTGCAGATTTATATTCACAGGATACTGGTTTACAGCTGGAACGATATCCGGAAAGCTTTATATCCGTATATCTTCTTCTAGTTGTGTATTGTATTATTTTCCGCTGCTATGTATTTAAATGTAATTTAAATCTCTGATATTTCTGTGTAATATTCATTTGTACTCTGTATATTCTTGTAATCTGATGCATTGTTGTAATATACAGTGAAATGTTCTTCCGTCCGCGTTCTGTTTTGTCCTGTTCTCAAACGATAGGGCGTTTCGAACGGCCTGGATCGGTTTAGCGACTGGTTCGGACCGAGCGAAATTCCTTGCCGTCACACATTGGTCTCTCGAGAACCACCTCCATCGTATGGAAAGCACTTTCGTAGATAGAAAAGACTAGTCACAGTTAAAACCACTGTGACTACCGATAGAGGAAAGAAAGGAAAAGAGATTCAATTAAGGAAACAAGGATAGTGCTAATGGCCTTTGGGGAATAGCCTTTTTCTTTTAAAAGAAAATTTTCTTGAAAAATGCTTCTTTGTAAACGATTTTCAAATAGTTTTTAGAAGGTCTTTAAAAACTTTTGCCCAGTCTGGTAACCTTCTGCTCTGATACCAAATGTAACACCCCGCCTCCGCTAGGGTCACTCGCAAAGGAATGCACTAGCTTTTAGAGGGGCATTATTGGTAAACATGCACAGAAATATCACAAGACAGAACATATAAAATAGCGGAAGTAAAATCGAACTTTCATAAACATTAATAATTAAGGTCTAAAGCCTTTTACATCAGAGTACATCAAAACCTGTCTTGCAATAGTAAAGAAGCATAAAGACTTTTTCATAAATTATTCCCCAAGTAAAAACAGTAAATAGCCATAGCCAAGAAAAGTCCAAGCCATCCATGATGACCTTCAAGCAGAAGAAGTACGAACTAAACAACAGTATTTCCTCCCTGTAACCTGGGGGGGAAACAGAAGAAAAGAGGCGAAACAAAACGGGTCAGTCAAAAAGACCGAGTAAGCCCTATCTACTATTAGCATAAAAACTAGTAAAATTAACTGACATGAGAAACTGAGATGAACATAAGCATGATAACAAGATAGATAAGCTAAATCAAAATAACAGGATGAACTACTGAACTCAGATAAACTAAGGCTTCATGATAAATTACGATATCAAGATAAAACAAGGTATCACGTCGTCAGGTTTCTATCAAGTATAATATCCCAAGATATCTATCAAGTCTAACGTCCCATGGTATCTATCCTGTACATCTGCTCTGCACCTACCGTACTAGTATCCCAACCGTATCATGTGTTATCCATGAATGACCCTTACTCAAAAGTCGTAATGGTCCATGTCAACCTAATATGCCGCATATATAGGTTACTCAACTCGTATGTTCCTTTCCATGTAAATGTTCAGTCCCTTGCCGTAGACCATACGGGCTTTCTCATGAGATTCTATATTACTTTAACATAGTTCCATGATCCTTAAGATCGGTTTGGACTGTTACCCTAAACCTAGCTAGGGTCTTCCAACATGAATTATCGTTTGTACAACTAGGACTTATGCTACCTAGGGCTACTAGGGATTTTGCTTACCTATTGCACGTTTTCGTATCTCGGATTTTGGTTCAACCACCCAGGGCCACTAGAATTTACGCTAACCGTCAACCGCGCCCTTTTTCCCATGCATTCATCGTGAATCGTTTTTCCATGACTGTATGCACATGTATCACATCGTGCCATCCGAGTCCTGTCACAGGGCAAATCAAGAAGTACAGGACTCGGTCGGAAGCTTTAGATTTATCTGCCGACGCAGATGCTAAGGTCTGTTTTTCCCTATATGTGGCTATGGTCCCACGAGACCACTCCCTCAACTAGCGAAAGACAAGACAGGATAAATCCTGTATGAGAACACAACACTGGCCAACCCACATCCAAGCCTTACCGCAACCATAATTAGATAGTAATTATGGTCTTTTGGGTGTTCTCTGCCTTTCCGTACGTACACGCTTGACCAAAGATGGTAGGTAGCCTGACGAAATGCTATCTAGGGTACGACCGTGTATCGTCGACTATCCCCTATCCATCCCTGTCTTTAGGTCGCTCGTATAGCAACCAAGGCATACTCTTGGTTCTTCTAACGCAGACCTTAACCTCTCATGAGCCTAGTATGATCACCTGGCAGCTCACAGAGGGATACCAAGAATACCCTCACGTTCCCCGAAGCCGCTGCTTCGTTAACCAGTTCGCTGGAGCCTTTATCTAAATCAGATACTTGCTCCTACTCGTATACTTAAACGATGACCTACCGTATCAGGTTACTCATCTATCTATGAACTGGTCTAAATCTCCTTGACTAAGAATCATTACTTAGTTACTCTTCAACTAAGGTTTACCACTTAGCCTTATTCCCGTTATCCTTGTTAACTACGGTTATCCACCTAATCCTCAGAACTAGGGTTTTCATAATGGATTAAGTGTCACTTAAGTTCATGACTTAACCCGTCTACAAATCATGTCAAAATTGGCTAAGTATCCAAGTTCAAGACTTAACCCTACAAACCATGCTCAAGTTGGTTAAGTATATATTAACTTGACCCTATCAAATTATTGAGTCAAATCGGTCAAGCGTATTTAAGCGATTCGTAACTTAGCCTTATCATGTTTTCACGTTAAATTGGTTAAGTATAGGTTAACTTAACCTCAATAAATTCGCGAGTTAGATTGGTTAAGTATAGGTCACTTAACCACCTCAAATCATCGTGTTAGATTAGTTAAGTGTTTAACTTAACCCCATTAAACGGCCAAGTGGGATTAATTAAGTCTAGGCTAACTTGACCCCATCCGATTTCCATGTTTAGACTAGTTGAGTCTAATCTTAACCCCATTCATTAGCTGTATTTTTCGGTTAAGTGTCATTAAGAAAACTTACTTAACCTTACCAAATTATCGTGTTGGATTGATTAAGTGTTGGTTAACTTAACCCCGTCCACTAGTCGTATAAAAATGGTTAAGTGTCATTAGGCAAATCAAGTTACTTAACCTACCCAACCTTGTCATGTTTTGTTAAGTATCATTAGCCTAATCAAATTACTTAACCCATTTGTCCATGTTATATTTGGTTAAGAGTCATTAATCAAATTAACTTAACCCTATCATGTGGCATTAATTACTTAATGCACCTCAACCTCTCACATTAGACTTTGTTGTGGTTACTAGTTAAGTCGGTCGGTTCCGGGTAGCTTTACACCACAACTTGGTCTAACCTCGGGTTCAAGCACAACATGACCAACTTCTCACATTGGGTCCTATTGTTTGCAACTACTAGTTAGGCCGGTCGGTTCCGGGTAGTTTTACGTTGCAAACTCAACCCAACCTCGAGTTGGCCACACTTATATTATCTAAGTGTCATGTCCATTATGTTTCCAACACATATTACCAGTTTTCAAGCAATTGGGTAGACCTAACTTAATAGGTAAATTCCCAATGGGTAGACCTAACTTAATAGGTAAATTCCCAAGCTTATGTTTTCAAGCATACTTACATGTCAACTTCCATGTTATATTTCAAGTCATGTTTTCAAGTATAAACACGTGTCATATTTAACGTTACATGTTGTCATGTTTATACCCATTTACCCAAATCATGTTCATGTCATTATGTTTTCCCATAATGTGACCCCAACGCTTTTAAACTCGCATAATGGATTCAAAGAAGGAACTTGTCAAAGGCATGACAAAAGGGGGTATAAAGCCACTAGTTGAACATGGAGGCAAATGAGACATAATGTGTTCATTAACTTGCATGTTACATTCTTAATCCTCAAAAACATGCATAACGTTCAAACTTGGCAAATAAGCGAATCAGGATGATAAATGACATAGAAAGATGGCTAGAATTTCGCATATGACATTACATGCAAGATATCATAAGGGGTATGATAGTTCTCATGTTGCCAAAATGCAACATTTAACCGAAAGGCCAAAGCTTTATGACCACAAGATCAAGATGAAGACTTCATAAACTTGCATGACATGATAGCATGTATTATACTCAATGATCAAACCCAAACTTGCACATGAACATTTAACTTCATAGTTAATATCTAAGAGTAGGGAAAGGGCTTACATTGCTATGAAGGCACAAAAGATATGACAAAGCCCTTATGCAATCAACTAGACCCAAAATGCAAGCTCTAACATAAAAACCCTTGAGCCAAAATGATCAGAACCCTTGCTTTATGATGCAAATATAGAAACTTGACTTGAATGCAAGCTAATGACACTCATACAAGCTTGAAAACACTTGTATGCATGGAAAATCTCTCATAGAAACAATTTAGAAATTTTATGAAGAGAGTGGAGGCCATGAGAGGTAAAATTTTGCCATAGTTTAGTTGTATGAATGAATAATGATGATTTAGGGTTAGGTTAGGGTCTTATTTATAGATTAGGCAAGTGTTTTAGGCCATAGGATTAAACCCTAGTTGCAATCTCAGCCCTTAAAACCGAATCTGGCCCCCAAACTCAGCACAAACCCAAAATGGTGCACCAGGCAGAACTGCCCGGCTGGACCAAGTCGACAGCCAAGTCGACAGGGCTGTCGACTTGGGTCCAACCAAGTCGACTCCCAAGTCGACAGGGCTGTCGACTTGGGTGCTCTGGCGGGAATTTTCCCTCCTGGCCCAAACTGGCCCAAATTTCCAAATTCAAGCTTGAATTTGAAATCTGTTTTTACTTTGAAATTTTCTGAAAACTTCGTTGGGCCTTAATCAGGTCATACGGACTCCGATTTTCGAAAACTCGGACTCTATTTCGCGTATTTTTCCGAGACGAACGCAATGGCATAGCCCGTTTTACTTGATTCAGAATTTAAAATTAAATTCTGCCTTGATTCTCGTTTTAACATGTTATCGAAATACGGGTTGTTACAACTATTGATTTGAACTATAAGTGAATGGAGCGGTTGAATTATTTAAAAAATTAATTAGTGGAATTGAATGCGATTTAAACAAACTAGTCGTATGGATTGAGATAAAATAAAAATGCAGGTGCATGTATATTAGACAGGTATCAGATAAAGTGAATGACGAGTATGAAGATTTTAATTTAAGTGCCCGACAAAAAGGTACATGTTTAAATTTCCATATGAGGTTTTATGTGATGAATCGGCATGCCGCTTGGCTTTTTGATTTTCTTTCTGAATGGAATGGGCCTAGAGAGGCGAGTTGGCATTTGAACGATTGACCGGTACAGGTGAGGTGCTGGCAAAATTTTCCGATAATTTAAGGAGTTAGAATATTTTTAAGAAATTTGGTTACTAAAAATCAATATAGAAAACCCGATAAGAAAACAAACATGAAATATTAAATAGGGCCAGTGATTGTTTGGTATTAGAAACTTAGATGGATGTTTTGTTTACTTTTGATAGTTAATTCACCAATTATCAAGGATTTTTACCATCATTGTCAATACGGAGAGACCGGTTGGATTTAATATCCGAAAACCACTCCGTATAGGCATAGACATTGCGAATTAGATTATGCTGAAAATAATTGAACACAGAGTGAAATGCAAGGGTTGTTCTGTTTTGTACAGTCCCAGGACAACTTGTATGGACGAATGTCTGACAGAGTATTCCTAACGGATCACATAAGACAATCTTTTCAAGGTATTACGTCTGGTGGCGGAGGAATTCATTTCACTTAGCTTTTATGCCCGTAATATTTTTGGGAAGATCAACTAGTGATTCGACGGGTTTGACGATGTGGCATTCAAAGTTTATTGTGGCCAGTTATTCTAAGAAGTAAACGTAGCCTCAAGCCTCACAACTCGGAAATGAAAAAAATCGGGTGGGCAGCATGGCTAGTTGGGTTATACCCAAGCAGGGTATATTTGTCACTGATCTAGAGAAAATTCAGTATTCATTCTTCTTTCGATTCTGTATCTTACGGATTACGGTAGGATGGCCGACAACCGTGGGTGGTAATATATTTGTTACACTCAAGCTAAATGAGTGGGCGGTCATGTGTGGTCGGGTTGCAAGATGTTCTTGCTGAACCCCAGTCTATCCCCTCTAGAGTACATTGATCAGGAGGTGGTCCCATACCTTATCATAATTGGAATCCAAACTCCAATAAGCTCCTTGCGGTTTTTGATTTTATACTATATATATGTAAAGCGTGAGATACAAGCGTTCTACTATTTGGTTATTTATTTAATTAGACATTATTATAATATCACTGGATTTTGATATCAAAAATGTTTTGGTTATAGTAAGGTAAAAACCGTCCATGTTTATGTGTGGGCTGGTCTTACTATTACACTTTCTTTCAAAGGATTTCGAAAGTTAAACAATATGGTTGGAGTTTACTCACACCAGTCCCATGACTGACCCAGAATTTATTTTGTTTGTTTTTTCCCAAACTCTTGGGTGCTCAAATTTGTATAGGCAGTCAAGTGTTTCTGGCTTTTACAGATAAACTTGGAGGAGTTTGAAGCAGGCGGCTTCACCGTTTGATATTTAAGAGTTATTTTCTGCTATATCAAATGTTGTATTATACTCCGACGATGGTATGTATATATGATACAAATTCAGATTTGTATTTCAAAGATTATGTTATATATTATATTTTATTCGTTCCGCTGTGAGATTCTGTATTGTTATTTCTGTTCTTCTATTTGTTCTATTTCTTTAACCCTAATGACTCGTATTTATGCATTATTTGGATTGGACGTGTGTTGTTTTAGTCAACTCAGATAGTGCGGATTTGCGGGCCATAACATTAGTTATTTTAAAATATTTTTTCTTTCTGAATTGGAATTAGACACAATCAATTACCATATAATGTTATTTATATGGATTTCATACAACACATGTATACAACAACAATGATAACCAATTATCCATCATACAGAGTGCATTACACAACTGCATAAGCATTAAATATAAATAATTAACGCTTACACCAGTCTGTCAAACAATCGATTGACATACAACTAATAATTGGGATTAGTGTACATCAAATATCATCCCAATACCTGTAATGACCCGGATTTTAGGCGACTTTGGTTATCGACATAAGCTCGATGTCGATAACCAAAACATCGAAAAATCCTGGTAATTAATGAAAGAAATTAGGGGGTGAGGATAGATAAGATAGAAACTTAGAATAGAAGAAGAAGAAGAACACAACATCGGAGTAACACGAACCTCACAGCGGAACAAATAACATATAATATATAACATAACTTTGAAATATAACAGTTATGTACACAATAGCACTTATCAGAGTACAACACTTACAACACAGAGGAAATAAACTATAGCTATATGATCCAGAAGCCTCCTGCTCCAGCCCTTCAAGTATATCTGTAAATCCCGACTACTTGACTGCCCGTACAAATTTAGGCACCCAAGAGTTTAGGGAAAACAACAAAGTAAACTCCGGGTCTGTCATGGGACTGGTGTGAGTAAAACAGTTTAAACAGGTATATGAACAAGTAAACGATATCTCATAAGACCACGCAGTAGAACGGAACGGGTTTTTCCCTTATGAGAATCCAAAATATCTTTATATCAAAAACCTTTGGATATTATAATAATGTCTATGTACAAATAGATATCAACTAGCAGAAACGCTTTCGTCTCACGTTCTACATATATAGTATACAATCAAAATCGCAAGCACGTATTGGATAATGGATTTCCAACTATGACAAGGTATGGAACCACCTTCCAATCTGTGTACTCTAGGAACGATACACTGGAGTTCAACAAGAACATCTTGTAACTCAGCCACACATGACCGACCACTCATTTTGCTTGAGTGTATCGAATGTACATCACCAACGGTTGGGATCAGCAACCGTTACCGTATATATATGGAACAACATTGATAGATTTAAGAAACAAATGAATATTCTCTAGATAGGTGATTATGCACCCTACGTCGGTGCGACCGACTTAGCCATGTTGCCTGCCCAATTTCTGTCATTTACCGGTTGATGAGGCTAGAAGCTACGCTTTATCATTACATCAGATTCACTTCGAATGCCACATTGTTAGATCCATCGAAAATCACTAATTGGCGTCTACAACAGTATGTTACGTGTTAGCTAAAGAAGTTTCCTTCTCCGCGTCCACTCTTGGTAAAGTTGAAGAAATCAATGTATGTGACCTTTCTGGAAATACTCTGTCAGACATTCATCAACACAAGTCATCCTCATTCCCTTAGAATGTCACATCTTCATACCCGCCAAATCACAAATTGATTTATCCAAAAGTAACACGGGTATACAGCTTAGAGAAACGAATTCCTCCACCACAAAACGTGAATACGTTTGAACAGATCAACTTACGCGATCCATTGGATATACTCTGTCAGACCTTCGTCCATACAAGTTGTCCTAGGACTGGACAAACCGAAGGCACTATTCAGTATATCCATCTTAGTCACTGTTATCTAAGACTTATACAACAACCCTTGCATTTTACTCCATCTTCAATTAACTTTGGCATATATGATTCGCAACGCTTATGCCAATACAGAGTGGTTCTTTGGATAATAATCCAACCGGTCTCTCCATATTAACAACGTTAAAATAGTCAATACTTCGATAGTCGGTGATTTAACTATCAAATGAAAACATGTCCGTGTGAAAACAATGATCTTATTCCCAAATGGAAATACCGATCCAATCATCAAACATATATATATATATATGTATATATATATATATATATATATTCACATTTCCTTATTTTCTATATTCAGAAAATATACGTTATTAACACTGGAAAACATTTCCATAGCTTATTCACGTATCACTATTCCTCCGCAACTATTAGTCCCTGACTGTAAACTAGTAGGAGAACGATTCTCTAAGTATAAACCCCGAAGGTCGAAACCAACATCAGATAGACACTTAGAAAACCATTCAATTTACTAATCTCTAGTCAGTTCTAATTTTACTTAACTCTATTAGATTAAATCTGATTGATTAACTCTAACTGGTCAACCTTAATTAATTAACTCTAACTGGTTTTACTTGGTTTAACTAACTCCATTTATTAACTCGACTGACAAATTCAACTCGATTAACTGAACTAATCACTTTGATTAACTCGACAAATTCACTTTGGTTAACTTAACCAATTCATTAACTAATTCACTTAGTTTAACTTAACTAATTCACTTTGATTAATCTAACTATTCACTTAACTCATGTCGAATAAACCATATTCGATAACTCCTCTAACTTTATTTGAATAAACTATATTCGATTAACTCCTCCAACTCTATTCGAATAAACGATATTCGATTAACTCCTTTACTTTATTCGAATAAACTATATTCGATTAACTCCTTTGATTTAACTCTAATCGATTAACTCCATCGAATAAACTATATTCGATAACTCCTTCGATTTAACTAATATTCTATAACTCACTTCGATTAACTAATAATCGATAACTCCTTCGATTTAACTAATATTATATAACTCACTTCGATTAACAAATAATCGATAACTCCTTCGAATAACTATATTCGATAATCTCCTCTCAAATAAACGATATTCGAAAATCTTCCCTTTCGATTTAACGAATCAATAACTCCTTTCGATTAAACTATAGTCGATAACTCCCTTCGATGAAACTAACATCGATACTCCTTTCGATGAAAGTAACATCGATTAACTCCTTTCGATGAAACTAACATCGATTAACTCCTTTCGATCAAACTAACATCGATTAATTTAACTCGACGAACTTAACTCGACTCACTTATCTCGATAATCTAACTCAAGAACTTAACTCCTATCGAATAACTAATATTCGATTTAACTTCATTCGCTTGACTTTAGATCGCAGCGATCACAATTGTTATGCCTGACTCCCTCAGGAAACATCCGACCGCCGTAGGCTATTTACAGCCCTGCGAATTACGCTAGCAGTCGTACGAGATGACAAATTATCCTTAATAACTCTGTTTGACTAACTCTATCTCAAGTAACAATATTTGATAACTTCTACTTCGAATAAGTGGTATTCGATAACTTAACTCGATTATCAACTCGAAAATCTTAACTCGAATCGATTAACTCCAACTGATTAACTCTATTGAACTGGTTAACTCTACTGAACTGGTTAACTCTATTCAACTAACTCGACTCGACTAACCCCTTTCGAATAGCATATTCGTTTTACTAACTTTCGAATACCATATTCGATTTACTCCCATCGAATACCATATTCGATTTAACTCCTTTCGAATACCATATTCGATTTATTTTATTCACTTTATAAAGATTTCCTTTTTAACAAAGTTTTATTCAATTGAAAAGATTTACTTTTAAATAATGGTTCTACACTTATAAAAATGATTTCCTTTTTATAACGTTTCCTTTTCAATTCTATTTGTAAATGTTTTACAAATATTTCCTTTTCAAATTTATTCATGAAATATTCTAACTCCTTAAATTCTCTGAAAAATTTGCCATAACCTCCTTTGTAACGGGAGCATCGGGAAAATCCCCAAACCCGCCACACAGGCCTTTCCACTCAAAAGAAAATGTTTTGAATTTTTTTTTCTATGTATCTCCTATTTATAAATATTCCAATTTATAAATATTCCTTATTTATAAATATTCGAATTTATAAATATCACTTATTTATAAATATTCCAGTTTATAAACATTCTGTTTTCAATATCACTTTGAAAATCCCCTTATCAACATCCCATATGTTATGGTATTCAATCATATCAAATCAGGATGTTCAATATCGTCGAAGCACATATAATTGCCCGCAGATTTTATAACACATCATATAACAATATATGAAAAACAATAAAATAACTGTTGAGGAATCCAGTCGGATTCCTCCAACCTGTCTCCTTGCATCCACAGATGTTACACAATATGATTATCATCACTTTCAGTTCAATATAAATTATTCTGATAGCAGAATCAATATATAAATACTTAACGGTTTATATATATATATATAATTACATATACATATATATATAATTTTCACTAACTGACTAGAAGTTCAATCAATCAACCAACACACAACAATCAACAAGTGTTTAACAGTTCTAAAAATACATTATAAAAATATAACTATCCAGAGTTGGTGAGTTTTACTCACATTTGCGCGTTAACCGAAGAATATCGGTTTGCGTTATTTGATTCAGTCGGACAATTTAATTCTCCATAAACTGTAACTGTCTCCGATCCTCTCCCGGTCAATCTCATTGTGTTTCTCTAGTCCATAAGATCCCAACGCAACTTGTTTCACGGAATTTTGATTACGTATGAGCAAGTTATACCATTTCGAAATTTATATACTTTGAAATAAAATAAACTTGGGTTTAAATGTAAATGGGCTAAACCCTTTCAAACCTCGACCCAAATTAAATACACCAGACCCGCTTCTGTCTCCTTCTCCAAAAACTCACGGTCTCCTGCTCCTCCAATCCAATGTTGACCCATCCTTTGACCGTCACCTACTCCTACCTCGGCCATCCATTCTGGCTCCGACCACCCCCATCCGACTCACCACCAAAACCCACACCCGGCATACCCCACCACCTCAAACTCGTTGGCCCCGATCAAATCCCGACATCAGCTCAATCTCGCGGCTCCCACAGTTGAGATTGACATATTATATCACAAAATCCCACCCAAACCCGTCTATCCGTGCGCCGTGGCATCAGTGTTGCCATGAACTTCTTCATTCGAACCCTTGACGCTGGAATCAGGAGCAAAGTCCAGCCCTAGCTCCTACGGTCTAGGAACAACGAACCAGAAAAATGATTCGAACCCATACTAGTGTATATCGATGTGTAGCTAATCTTGTCAAGAGCTTGAAAACGCAAACCTTGTGATTTAATGATTTCCCTTTGAATTGATTTGAATTTTTGAAGATCGGTTTTAACTGTTGGAAATATTCTGAGGTAGCGGCGCAAATTGTTTGACTTCTGAGAGAATTTGATTAGGTTTAGAAAGAGTTTTCATGTGTATTTATAGAAAATAAATAAATATCTTGATATTTTAAAAAGGGAATATTCCCGATATATGCTCATTTATATATTAATTTTTTTTCTAAAAATTCTCGTGATTACATACGATACCCAAAAATCACGAAAGTGGACACGTAGTTAGAGTTCGACATTACTGTCCCAATGAAACTGGTTTCGTCGAATTTCGACTTCGTATGCTCAACCAGCGTATTTTTAACTGTCGAAATACTGACTGTTTCTCACTCTAAAAATCCGTACGGCCACACAGTGACTCTAAAAATCACGGAACTTGGAATCTAGCAACTATTTGACATTGCGGATCCAACAAAACTAGTTTCGTCGAATTCTGACTTCGTTTGCAAAAGTGGCTATTTTTAATGCTCTGAATAATCTATTTAAATATATACATAAATTTAAATAAATTAAATTAAATATTAATAATTTAATATTATCGTTTATATCCACAAAGGATATGCCACAGCTTCAGAATATTCATATATGGATTTGTAGCTCGATATTCCAAATCCATATTATATCGATATTCAATTTATATTGAAATTCCTTTTATAAATCGTTACAAATTATAAAGGAACTCCATAGCGACTTTTCTAAAATTTGATTTGGAAATACATCAAAATCTACACGACGAAATTCCGATTTTTCTCTTCCATTAGAAAACTATTATCAAATCGGTCCTGACGATTCTTGTTTCACAGAAATCCGACTTAAAACGGACCATGTATATTCAGTTGAAGTTCAAATCGCCAAATAGCGAACTGCAGCCCCATTTCGAGCTCGATTATAATTATATTATAATTCTACGTTCAAACTATCGTTTATATAATATATTCATTATTATAATTCAACTCTAAACTGAATTATACCTTATATATATAATCCAATTCACACTGTATTGTGAATTCAGCTATTTTTGACTATTTCGACATTATAATATATTATTATATTATAATTATTAATTAAATATTCAATACTATTTAATTCCAGTTATCGATATCGCCAAAACGATATTTATATAATTAAATAAATTAATTATTCAACAGCTAAAAATGCGGGTCATTACAATCATTCCCCCTTAAAATAATTTCGTCCTCGAAATTGCTAAGGTAGGGGACGACCCTATCTACTGGGTAAAAATTTATCTGTTTACCTCTTATCTCCGGTTTCAACTGAACAAATTAATACCGACAAAAATATTAATTTATTCCGACTAACTAAATTTTCAAAAATTCTGAAAATTTTCTAACAACTTACTTTTCGAAAAATTTCGCCAGCGTCTCCTTTATACCGGCATATATGTAAAACCAAAACTCGCCTCTCTAGGCCTTCTCCAATCCAAAAGAAAATCAAATAGCCAAGCGGCTTGCCAATTCGGTTCATAAATCTCAAATCCATATATAATATAAACTGGTACCTTTAGGTCAGGCATATCAACTCTATCACTTCCATATGCTATCAACTAAACATATACAAGTGTTATCTCAATCAAATCCCAATCAGTTCATATCCTCAAATCCAAATCGAATTTCATTCAAACCCCAATATCAAATTTCAAATTCTTAACTCATCAACCCAGTTCCATAACAGATTATTCTCTAATCCAATTCAATTCTTTTTAACTCAGTTCAAGTTTAATTTCAATTTATTTTTACTATCTCAATCTCTTTAACTTCATAGGTTAAATTTATATTCCAGAATTTAAATTCCTGGGTCTATTTCAAATCAATTTGAAATCACAGTACCAATTAAAAACATTTGAATTTCCGAACACCTTGTTTTCACAAACGATTTTAAAACAAAATCTTTGGTAGTAATCCGTCACTTACAACTTGAAAATGAACACCGATGATGTCATGATCATCATCAGAATCTATTTTTCGGCAATCGAAGTGAGTTCAATACTATATCACTTTCAGTTTGAAAAACGTTTTCAAAATCTCCTAGGAACTAAAAATTTCCTTATTTTAATTCCAAATTCTGATTCACATTCAGATTTAATTCATCTTATTTCATATACTCTACTTATATGAATTCTGATTTGTTATTTATAACCATTTCACTTTTATAATATAATTCGATTATAATAACAACCAGTACAACCAGTATACTATATTATTATATTTGGGTAAAATTATTCCATTTACCCTCTTTCAAAACATACTATGTCGGTTCATCGTATTCAAGTGTTTGGTAACCCATATCGATACAGTGGTCGACCAGAATTCACAAACAACTCAACCAATAAAACTCCACCATATAAAATCATTTAAATAACAAATACATTCACTCGTATATATACACTCAACTCAATCTAGGATATTACTAATCCCATCTCAACTGAGTCACGCCACAGAGCCAAGGTAATTACTTAACCTTATGCTCTGATACCAACTGTAACGACCCGGATTTTCGGTAGCTGTAACGACCCAGATTTTGAGTAGGCTTTACAACCGTCCCCATCCTCCAAAGCAGCAGGTAAAACCCATTGTGGCTTACACTGGTACCCCAATACCATATTTTACGACCATCCTTTCGACTTCACAACCAACCCACCAATGGACATGTAGAGGTAAGAGTCTCCCGTTCTCCACCTAACGAAAAGCGAGAACCCCCTATCATGCGACACATGCCAAAGCACGCAACATGGACTGGTGTGAGTAAAACAGTTTAAACAGGTATATGAACAAGTAAACGATATCTCATAAGACCACGCCACAGAACGGAACGGGTTTTTCCCTTATGAGAATCCAAAATATCTGTATATCAAAAACCTTTGGATATTATAATAATGTCTATGTACAAATAGATATCAACTAGCAGAAATGCTTTCATCTCACGTTCTACATATATAGTATACAATCAAAATCGCAAGCACGTATTAGATAATGGATTTCCAACTATGACAAGGTATGGAACCACCTTCCGATCAGTGTACTCTAGGAATGATACACTGGAGTTCAACAAGAACATCTTTTAACTCAGCCACACATGACCGAACACTCATTTTGCTTGAGTGTATCGAATGTACATCACCAACGGTTGGGATCAGCAACCGTTCCCGTATATGTATGGGACATCATTGATAGATTTAAGAAACAAATGAATATTCTCTAGATAGGTGATTATACACCTTACTTCGGTGCGACCGACTTAGCCATGCAGCCTGCCCGATTTCTGTCATTTACCGGTTGATGAGGATAGAAGCTACGCTTTATCATTACATCAGATTCACTTCGAATGCCACATTGTCAGATCCATCGAAAAACACTAATTGGCATCTACAACAGTACGTTACGTGTTAGCTAAAGAAGTTTCCTTCTCCGCTTCCACTATTGGTAAAGTTGAAGAAATCAATGTACGTGACCTATCTGGAAATACTCTGTCAGACATTCATCAACACAAGTCATCCTCATTCACTTAGAATGTCAAATCGTCATACCCGCCAAATCACAAATTCATTTATCCAAAAGTAACACGGGTATACAGCTTAGAGAAACGAGTTCCTCCGCCACCAAACGTGAATACGTTTGAACAGATCAACTTACGCGATCCATTGGATATACTCTGTCAGACCTTCGTCCATACAAGTTGTCCTGGGACTGGACAAACCGAAGGCACTATTCAGTATATCCATCTTAGTCACTGTTATCTAAGACTTATACAACAACCCTTGCATTTTACTCCGTCTTCAATTATCTTTGGCATATATGATTCGCAACGCTTATGCCAATACAGAGTGGTTCATTGGATAATAATCCAACCGGTCTCTCCATATTAACAACGTTAAAATTGTCAAAACTTTGATAGTCGGTGATTTAACAATCAAATGAAAACATGTCCGTGTGCAAACAATGATCTTATTCCCAAATGGAAATACCGATCCAATCATCAAACATATATATATATATGTATATATATATATATATATATATATATATATATATATTCACATTTCCTTATTTTCTATATTCAGAAAATATACGTTATTAACACTGGAAAACATTTCCATAGCTTATTCACGTATCACTATTCTTCCACAACTATCAGTCCCTGACTGTAAACTAGTAGGAGAACGATTCTCTAAGTATAAACCCCGAAGGCCGAAACCAACATCAGATAGACACTTAGAAAACCATTCAATTTACTAATCTCTAGTCAGTTCTAATTTTACTTAACTCTATTTGATAAAATCTGAATTATTAACTCTAACTGGTCAACCTTAATTAATTAACTCTAACTGGTTTTACTTGGTTTGACTAATTCCATTTATTAACTCGACTGACAAATTCAACTCGATTAACTGAACTAATCACTTTGATTAACTCGACAAATTCACTTTGGTTAACTTAACCAATTCACTTAACTAATTCACTTAGTTTAACTTAACTAATTCACTTTGATTAATCTACCTATTCACTAAACTCCTGTCGAATAAACCATATTCGATAACTCCTCTAACTTTATTTGAATAAACTATATTCGATTAAATCCTCCAACTCTATTCGAATAAACTATATTCGATTAACTCCTTTACTATATTCGAATAAACTATATTCGATTAACTCCTTTGATTTAACTCTAATCGATTAACTCCATCGAATAAACTATATTCGATAACTCCTTTGATTTAACTAATATTCTATAACTCACTTCGATTATCTAATAATCGATAACTCCTTCGAATAACTATATTCGATAATCTCCTCTCGAATAAACGATATTCGAAAATCTTCCCTTTCGATTTAACAAATCGATAACTCCTTTCGATTAAACTATAATCGATAACTCCCTTCGATGAAACTAACATCGATACTCCTTTCGATGAAATTATCATCGATTAGCCCCTTTCGATGAAACTAACATCTATTAACTCCTTTCGATGAAACTAACATCGATTAATTTAACTCGACGAACTTAACTCGACTCACTTATCTCGATAATCTAACTCAAGAACTTAACTCCTATCGAATAACTAATATTCGATGTAACTTCACTCGCTTGACTCTAAATCGCAGCGATCACAATGGTTACGCCTGACTCCCTCTGGAAACATCCGACCGCCGTAGTTTATTTACAGCCCTGCGAATTACGCTAGCACTCGTACGAGATGGCAATTTATCCTGAATAACTCTGTTTGACTAACTCTATCTCAAATAACTATATTTGATGACTTCTACTTCGAATAAGTTGTATTCGATAACTTAACTCGATTATCAACTCGAAAATCTTAGCTCGGGTTGATTAACTCCAACTGATTAACTCTATTGAACCGGTTAACTCTACTGAACTGGTTAACTCTATTCAACTAACTCGACTAGACTAACCCCTTTCGAATAGCATATTCGTTTTACTAACTTTTGAATACCATATTCGATTTACTCCCTTCGAATACCATATTCGATTTAACTACTTTCGAATACCATATTCTTTTTTTGAAGGAAAAGGTCGTGAATCAACATGATTCACGCCTAAAATATATAGCATCCATCAAGTAACATAAAGTAGCTGTGCGTGTATGTACAACATATACAACCAAAACAGGTCATCGCTATATACGGCCATACAAAAAGGAACCATACATCATAATTAACATTACATAGCTTTAAACATAATAGTAAAACAGCAAAAGGCCAGTGAACCAGTGAACATCATCATCAAGCGTGTGGACCAGTGATGCCCTGCCCCCTTTTACGCACTCGGTCTGCGATGCTTTCAACATGTCTTTTGCGCTCCATGCCTGCCCAGTCATAGACAAAATTAAGGATAGAGTAAATAATACTGTTAGGAGCTTTCAATTTGCGGTTAAATTTTCTGAAGTTACGTTCATGCCAAAGCAACCAAGTGTAAGCAAAGTTCAACAAAGCAAAAAGAAGACTATCATGAGAGGCATGCAAGGTCGGGTAAATTGAATGCCAAAAAACAAATTGGTCAGCTATGAAGTCACTCCAGTGCAAATCAAGTTAAAGCGCAACCAAAAATTTTGTCCAAATATAAAAAGCAAAGTCGCAAGCCAAAAATAGATGATGATAGTCCTCGTCGTCATGACCACAAAAAACACAGCCATCCATAACATGCACCCCTCTCTGATGAATTCTGCTAACCGTGCTCAATCTACCATGTATCACAACCTACATATGAATTTTGACTTTATCAGGGATTTTGAACCGCCACATATGCTCGAACCCCAACCTCCTAACCCTAGCAAAATTGAACAACTTGTAAATGCTACGAATGCTAAACAACTTCCTCTCCCCCTCCAACATCAAAATAAAATCATCCCTCTCATTATTCAAACTCACTGTTTCAAGCAAATCAAACAAACCGCATAGTTGAACCAATGCATTACCAGCCACTAACCTTGAGAAATTCAATCTCCATTTGAAACCCGCTGCATCATTATCGTACATCTCTCTAACTGTGAAGTTTTTGTTGCAAGCAATACCAAAAAGCTCTGGAAACTCCACACTCAAAGGGACATTAGTTAGCCAACTATCCAACCAAAATGACGTGTTGTGTCCATTCTTCACCACAATCTTAGTACCCAACTTCATCCACTGCGCATGAACCATAACATTGCGCCAAAACACAGAGCATCTTGAGAAATTAGTGTTCCAACCAAAATTTCCATTGTAATATGTACTAATTATCCACTCCTTCCATAAAGCATGCTTGTCAGAGATCATAAACTACAACCACTTACAAACAAGAGCAGAATTCATTGTCTTTAAGTTTATAACATCAAGTCCCCCTTGATCTTTAGATTTGCATACTTGGTTCCAAGATATCAAACAGCTAAGCTACTTCGTCTCTTTAGAACCAGTCCAGAAAAGTTATGACGAATTGCGTCAATCTTCTCCAACACCCACCCTGGAAAGTGATCGAAGGACATCCAGTACAATGGAATCGACGAAAGGACAGAATTGACAAGCACAAGACGACTAGCTCTGGATAATGAGTTGCCTTTCCACCTCGCCAGTCTAGTGTCCACCTTCTGGATCAAGTGCTGCCAGTCTTTCTTCATTAATTTCTTGGGGCGAATGCACATACCCAGATAATTCAAATGAAAAACTTCAGCCTTGCAATTAAACATTTCAGCACATGACCTGCGTAAATCATCACTACAACCCAACGTGTAAACACTGCTCTTATGAAAGTTAATTTTTAAGCCAAATAAACTTTCGAAAGCATAGAGAATAAAATTAACTGCAGCAAGGAATTTACAGTCAGGTTTGCTGAATATGATGGTGTCATCAGCATATTGCAAAGATTTGATGCCCCCAACCAAATGGTCACTGCCAAAACCGCTAATAATCCCCTCTGCACAGCCCAGCTTCAGAATTTTTGAAAAAACATCTGCCGCCAAATCGAAAAGAAGAAGGGAAAGTGGATCGCCCTGTCTTAGTCCACGCTTAGAATGGATAGTAGAGCCAGCAACTTCATTAACACAAATGTTGGATCTACTCAATGAAAGAATCATGGAAATCCATTCAATCCAATTGGTGGGGAAGCCTCTTGCCTTCAGCACTTCAATCAAAAATCGCCAGTCAACTGTGTCAAAAGCTTTGGCGAAGTCCAGTTTAAGGATAACACAAGGGACGTCAAATCTATCACAATGAGAAATCACTTCGCCAACCAACGCAACACCATCCAGAATGTTTCTTCCTTTAATAAAAGTAGTTTGGGATATATCAATCAGCGAGTCCATCTTAGTTTTCAGTCTATTGGCTAAAACCTTCGTGATTAGTTTGAAACTAGTGTCGAGGAGGCTAATCGGTCTGAAATCAGCGGCAGAGACATTACCTTCCTTTTTGGGGATTAAAACTACGTTAGCATAGCTAATCAAATCCAACCTCAAAGAGCCTTTGTGAAACTCGTCAAACAAACGCAAAACATCATTTTTCAACATGCCCCAGTATTGTTTGAAGAAAAAAGTGGGGAATCCATCAGGCCCAGGTGCCTTGTCACCAGGCATCTCCTTCAAAGCATTCAGAATTTCCTCTTCAGAAAAAACACTTGCAACATCCGAGAGATCAGTTACTTCAGGGTACAATTTGCGCCATTCAACAGAAATACGGTTCTCAATGCGAGCACCGAAGATACTTTTATAGTATTCAGTGAAAGTATCACTCAAAAGTTGTTGCTCACAAATCTCCACACCATCTTTCCAAATACTGTGTATCAAATTAGTACGGAGTCTACCATTGGCAACTCTATGAAAATACGCAGTATTTCTATCTCCTTCCTTCAGCCACTGAGATCTGGATCGCTGTCTCCAAAAAATCTCTTCTTGATCCAAAACTTTGTTGAGTTCTCTTTCTCGCTGCTGAAGCAAATCTCTTTCAACGGCATCGAGTCCTCTTTCTTCTTCCAGTACATTAAGTTCTAGAATCAGTTTTTCAATCCTCTCCTTTTTAATTCTAATATGACCAAACTCCTCTGTATTCCACTTTTTAAGAAATTTCCTCAAAAATTTAAGTTTATTACAAAGAGCTCTCGCTGCATCGCCACTCTCCCCAAAATCAGACCATTTATTATACAACAAATCGTCAAAGTTATCTTCCAGAAACCACATTTTTTCAAATCTAAAAAAAGGCTTTTTTCTAATGGCATCTCCAGAATCTAATACAACAGGGCAATGGTCGGAAATAATCGTAGATAAGCCTTTTTGGGAGGTTAAAGGATGAAGATCCTCAAAGTGAGCGTTAATGAAGAAACGATCAAATTTCACAAGCGTTGGTGGAGTTCTGCCGTCAGACCTAGTGAACTTTCTATTAGCAAGAGGGAGGTCAATCAACTCACACTCCCCAACAAACTCACTAAAATCAGCCATGTCACCAAAATGATTAGCACCTGAGTTACTCCTTTCATAACCAAATCTAGTAACATTAAAGTCTCCTCCAATAACCCAAGGGCCATACATCAAACTATGAAATTCCATCGCTTCTCACCACAAAATTTTCCTTTCACTTCTAGTGTTTGGACCATAAACGTTTGAGAAAAAGTAAAGCTTCTTAGTCGTTACACATTCCAATGCAACATGCAGGCAATAAGTTTGACAAATCTCTTGTTTAAACGTCCATAATTTACTATCCCAACCAGTGAACAATCATCCAGCACTTCCAGTGGCCGGTATAAATCTCCACTCATCAATAACCCCCCAACCCAGAGTTTTAAAAATAAGAAAATCAGGATTATCAAGCTTAGTCTCTTGAAGCAACACAATGTGGGGCTTGACCGATTTGAGATAATTTTTAACTCTAAGACGTTTATCATAATTACCCAATCCTCTAACATTCCAAGTTAAAACAATCATTGGGGTGTGTCAGCCCTATCTAACTCTTTACTTCTAATATCACTAGCAACAGAATCATTTAACAAAAAACTAGAGCTACCAGCAACAGCATGCATTTGGTCAGGAGACAAAGAATTAAGGATAGCAGGGATAAAATCGCTACCTTCCAAAGGATGAGGAAGGCCACGAGCAATTCTCCTTAGGATAACCACACCAGAGTCCACTGGCTTCTTGCCTTTCCTTCTACTTGTTGCACAAGAGCGTTCTTCGGAATCTGAAATGGCCAAAGCATTACTCCCTCCACCAAGATCATAATCATTATCATCCCCCCCAAGATCGTAGTCCTCATCATTATCATCCCCAAACATATTCCCCAAGCCATCAAATCCACTCTCCTCCCTACCAGCGTCTTCATTACCATCATCAACAACATCCACATCCTGAGCTTCCACATCATCCTTAGCAACATTATGGTCCACTGCATCACCTTCTTCATCAACTGAAATTGGTGCAAAAGAATTACTGCCCAACCCAACATAAGCCATGGGAGCACTAGCACTTCTAGCCTTTAGCACTTTCATCTTGCCATTCTCCCCTCTAACAAACACCGTTTTACGAAGTTCTTGTCTATCCACTTCCTCAGAGGATTCTCCATTAACTTTCGTAATTGAAACATTGTGGAAAAAACCCTCGACAGGAACCACAATCGAAGGTGGAAGCTCCAAATCCTCATCGATCCATATCATCGCCCACAGAGAGGAAAAATCAGTTACATTCCACACTCCATGCTGGAGTCTAATCACTTCTCCTACCTCCGCCAACACCGACTTGAGGGAATCAACGCTTCTACACACTAATGGAATATTTTTGAGTGAAACCCAGACTTCAATTCTCTTTTTAGCCATACTCCCAATTTGTGGGCTCCAACACTTCAAATTAATTACTCCATTTGAGTCGAAGAGCGAGTAGTAAAATGTTTCAGTCAACAAAAAGGGAGGGAATTTCGCTATGAAATCATCGCCGAATCTACGCACCGTCCACACCCATCCCGTCGCTCGCTTACCAAAATGATTTCCCAATAAAGTCTCCATTTCATTGATCGAGAAAGCACCACGAGCGATGGAGAGAACAACCATCGATCTAGCCTTTTTAAAATCGTCAGGATAAAACGCCGCTGAAAGAGGAGGGAGCGATTTCGGGTTCTCCATTTTTTCCGGATTTTTGAGATGAAATTTGCAGTTGAAGCCCTTATGCCCAATTGTATTACAGCGAAAACAAACCATAGGATTTCGACAGCTCCTAGCCCAGTGATCTGGAGGGCCGCATCTGAAGCAACCATTATCAGATTTGATGTTTTTTAATTTTTCAAGGTAATTGATCGAAAAACGAGGCGGCGGCTGAGGAGTAATGCGAGAATTAAATATATTATTTCGAACGTTACGCTTTACACCTGGCCGCAACAAGATCTTCTTGTACGATGGAAGTACACCTTTGTTTTTATCTGGTCTGTTGTCTAGTGAAGAAGAAACGTGATTTGAAATAGAGGAAGTGAGATTATTGATCACGTTTTTGGAATTCTCAATTAGGGTTTTGAAGGTAACCATTATTGATCCTTTCGAATACCATATTCGATTTATTTTATTCACTTTATAAAGATTTCCTTTTTAACAACGTTTTATTCATTTGAAAAGATTTACTTTTAAATAATGGTTCTACACTTTAAAAATGATTTCCTTTTTATAACGTTTCCTTTTCAATTCTATTTGTAAATAGTTTACAAATATTTCCTTTTCAAATTTATTCTTGAAATATTCTAACTCCTTAAATTCTTTGAAAAAATTGCATAACCTCCTTTGTAACGGGAGCATCGGGAAAATGCCCAAACCCGCCACACAGTCCTTTCCACTAAAAAGAAAATGTTTTGAAATTATTTTCTTTTTCTATGTATCTCCTATTTATAAATATTCCAATTTATAAATATTCCTTATTTATAAATATTCGAATTTATAAATATCTCTTATTTATAAATATTCCAGTTTATAAATATTCTGTTTTCAATATCACTTTGAAAATCCCCTTATCAACATCCCGTATGTTATGGTATTAAATCATATCAAATCACGATGTTCAATATCGTACAAGCACATATAATTGCCCACAGATTTTATAACACATCATATCACAATATATGAAAAATAATAAAATAACTGTTGAGGAATCCAGTCGGATTCCTCCGACCTGTCTCCTTGCATCCACAGATGTTACACAATATGATTATCATCACTTTCAGTTCAATATAAATTATTCTAATAGCAGAATCAATATATAAATATTTAACGGTTTATATATATAATTACCCATATATATATATATATATATATATAATTTTCACTTACTGACTAGCAGTTCAATCAATCAACCAACACACAACAATCAACAGGTGATTAACAGTTCTAAAAATACATTATAAAAATATAACTGTCTAGAGTTGGTGAGTTTTACTCACATTTGCGCGTTAACCGAAGAATATCGGTTTGCATTATTTGATTCAGTCGGACAATTTAATTCGCCATAAATTGTAACTGTCTCCGATCCACTCCCGGTCAATCTCATTGTGTTGCTCTCGTTCATACGATCCCAACGCAACTTGTTTCGCGGAATTCCGATTACATATGAGCAAGTTATATCATTTCGAAATTTATATACTTTGAAATAAAATAAACTTCGGTTTAAATTTAAATGGGCTAAATCCTTTCAAACCTCGGCCCAAATTAAATACACCAGACCCTCTTCTGTCTCCTTCTCCAAAAACTCACGGTCTCCTGCTCTTCCAATCCAATGTTGACCCATCCTTTGACCGTCACTTACTCCCACCTCGGCCATCCATTCCGGCTTTGACCACCCCTATCCGACTCACCACCAAAACCCGCACCTGGCCTACCCCACCACCTCAAACTCGCTGGCCCCGATCAAATCCCGACATCAGCTCAATCTCGCGGCTCCCACAGTTTAGATCGACATATTATATCACAAAATCCCACCCGAACCTGTCCATCCATGCGCCGTGCCATCAGTGTTTCCATGAACTTCTCCATTCGATCCCTTGTCGCCGGAATCAGGAGCAAAGTCCAGCCCTAGCTCCTACGGTCTAGGAACAGCGAACCAAAAAAATGATTCGAACCCATACTAGTGTATATCGATGTGAAGCTAATCTTGTCAGGAGCTTGAAAACACAAACCTTGTGATTTAATGATTTCCCTTTGAATTGATTTGAATTTTTAAAGATCGGTTTTAACTGTTGGAAATATTCTGAGGTAGCGGCGCAAATTGTTTGACTTCTGAGAGAATTTGATTAGGTTTAGAAATAGTTTTTAGGTGTATTTATAGAAAAAAATAAATATCTAGATATTTTAAAAAGGGAATATTCCTGATATATGCTCATTTATATATTCATTTTTCCTTCTGAAAATTCTCGTGATTAAATACGATACCCAAAAATCCCGAAAGTGGACACGTAGCTAGTATTCGACATTACTGTCCCAACGAAACTGGTTTCGTCGAATTCCGACTTCGTATACTCACACAGCGTATTTTTAACTGTCAAAATACTGACTGTTTCTCACTCTAAAAATCCGTACGGCCACACAGTGACTCTAAAAATCACGGAACTTGGAATCTAGCAACTATTTGACATTGCGGATCCAACAAAACTAGTTTCGTCGAATTTCGACTTCGTTTGCAAAAGTGGCTATTTTTAACGCTCTGAATAATCTATTTAAATATATAAATATATTTAAATAAATTAAATTAAATATTAATAATTTAATATTATCGTTTATATCCACATAGGATATGCCACAGCTTCAGAATATTCATATATGGATTTATAGCTCGATATTCCAAATACATATTATATCGATATTCAATTTATATTGAAATTCCTTTTATAAATCGTTATAAATTATAAAGGAATTCCATAGCAACTTTTCTAAAATTTGATTTGGACATACAACAAAATCTATAAGACGAAATCCCGATTTTTCTCTTCCATTAGAAAACTATTATCAAATCGGTCCCGACGGTTCTTGTTTCACAGAAATCCGACTTGAAATGGACCATGTATATTCAGTTGAAGTTCAAATCGCCAAATAGCGAACTGCAGCGCAATTTCGAGCTCGATTATAATTATATTATAATTCTACGTTCAAACTGTCGTTTATATAATATATTCGTTATTATAATTCAACTCTAAACTGAATTATACCTTATATATATTATCCAATTCACACTGTATTGTGAATTCAGCTATTTTTGACTATTTCGACATTATAATATATTATTATATTATAATTATTAATTAAATATTCAATATTATTTAATTCCAGTTATTGATATCGCCAAAACAATATTTATATAATTAAATAAATTAATTATTCAACAGCTAAAAATGTGGGTCATTACAATCTTTCCCCCTTAAAATAATTTCGTCCTCGAAATTGCTAAGGTAGGGGACGAACCTATCTATTGGGTAAAAATTTATCTGTTTACCTATTATCTTCGGTTTCAACTGAACAAATTAATATCGAAAAAATATAAATTTATTCCGACTAACTAAATTTTCAAAAATTCTGAAAATTTTCCAACAACATACTTTTCGAAAAATTTCGCCAGCGTCTCCTTTATACCGGCATATATGTAAAACCACAACTCGCCTCTCTAGGCCTTCTCCAATCCAAAAGAAAATCAAATAGCCAAGCGGCTTGCCAATTCGGCTCATAAATCTCAAATCCATATATAATATAAACTGGTACCTTTTGGTCAGGCATATCAACTCTATCACTTCCATATGCTATCAACTCAACATATACTAGTGTTATCTCAATCAAATCCCAATCAGTTCATATCCTCAAATCCAAATCGAATTTCAATCAAACCCCAATATCAGATTTCAAATTCTTAACTCATCAACCCAGTTCCATAACAGATTATTCTCTAATCCAATTCAATTCTATTTAACTCAGTTCAAGTTTAATTTCAATTTACTTTTACCATCTCAATCTCTTTAACTTCATAGGTTAAATTTATATTCCAGAATTTAAATTCCTGGGTCTATTTCAAATCAATTTGAAATCACAATACCAATTCAAAACATTTGAATTTCCGAACACCTAGTTTTCACAAACGATTTTAAAACAAAATCTTTGGTAGTAATCCGTCACTTACAACTCGAAAATGAACACCGATGATGTCATGATCATTATCGGAATCTATTTTCCAGCAATCGAAGTGAGTTCAATACTATATAACTTTCAGTTTGAAAAACATTTTCAAAATCTCCCAGGAATTAAAATTTCCTTATTTTAATTCCAAATTCTGATTCACATTCAGATTTAATTCATCTTATTTCATATACTCTACTTATATGAATTCTGATTGGTTATTTATAACCATTTCACTTTTATAATCTAATTCGATTATAATAACAACCAATACAACCAATATACTATATTAGTATATTTGGGTAAAATTATTCCATTTACCCTCTTTCAAAACATATTATGTCGGTTCATCGTATTCAAGTGTTTGGTAACACCTATCGATACAGTGGATCAAACTGATCGACCATAATTCACAAACAACTCAACCAATAAAACACCACAATATAAAATCATTTAAATAACAAATACGTTCACTGGTATATATACACTCAACTCAATCTAGGATACTACTAATCCCATCTCAACTTAGTCACGCCACAGAGCCAAGGTAATTACTTAACCTTATGCTCTGATACCAACTGTAACGACCTGGATTTTCGGTAGCTGTAACGACCCGTATTTTGAGTAGGCTTTGCAACCGTCCCCATCCTCCAAAGCAGCATGTAAAACCCACTGTGGCTTACACTGGTACCCCAATACCATATTTTACAGCCAGCCTTTCGACTTCACAACCAACCCACCAAGGGACATGTAGAGGTAAGAGTCTCCCGTTCGCCACCTAACGAAAAGCGAGAACCCCCTATCATGCGACACATGCCTAAGCACGCAACATGGACTGGTGTGAGTAAAACAGTTTAAACAGGTATATGAACAAGTAAACGATATCTCATAAGACCACGCCACAGAACAGAACGGGTTTTTCCCTTATGAGAATCCAAAATATCTTTATATCAAAAACCTTTGGATATTATAATAATGTCTATGTACAAATAGATATCAACTAGCAGAAACGCTTTCATCTCACGTTCTACATATATAGTATACAATCAAAATCGCAAGCACGTATTGGATAATGGATTTCCAACTATGACAAGGTATGGAACCACCTTCTAATCAGTGTACTCTAGGAACGATACACTGGAATTCAACAAGAACATCTTGTAACACAGCCACACATGACCGACCACTCATTTTGCTTGAGTGTATCGAATGTACATCACCAACGGTTGGGATCAGCAACTGTTCCCGTATATATATGGGACAGCATTGATAGATTTCAGAAATAAATGAATATTCTCTAGATAGGTGATTATACACCCTACTTTGGTGCGACCGACTTAGCCATGCTGCCTGCCCGATTTCTATCATTTACCGGTTGATGAGGCTTGAAGCTACGCTTTACCATTACATCAGATTCACTTCGAATGCCACATTGTTAGATCCATCGAAAATCACTAATTGGCGTCTACAACAGTACGTTACATGTTAGCAAAAGAAATTTCCTTCTCCGCTTCCACTCTTGGTAAGGTTGAAGAAATCAATGTATGTGACCTTTCTGGAAATACTCTGTCAGACATTCATCAACATAAGTCATCCTCATTCACTTAGAATGTCACATCGTCATACCCACCAAATCACAAATTGATTTATCCAAAAGTAACACGGGTATACAGCTTAGAGAAATGAATTCCTCCGCCACCAAACGTGAATACGTTTGAACATATCAACTTACGCGATCTATTTGATATACTCTGTCAGACCTTCGTCCATACAAGTTGTCCTCGGACTGGACAAACCGAAGGCACTATTCAGTATATCCATCTTAGTCACTGTTATCTAAGACTTATACAACATCCCTTGCATTTTACTCCATCTTCAATTGTCTTTGGCATTTATGATTCATAATGCTTATGCCAATACAGAGTGGTTCTTTGGATAATAATCCAACCGGTCTCTCCATATTAACAACGTTAAAATGGTCAAAACTTTGATAGTCGGTGATTTAACTATCAAATGAAAACATGTCTGTGTGCAAACAATGAACTTATTCCCAAATGGAAATACCGATCCAATCATCAATCATATTTTTTTTTGGAAATTGGTTAAACTTTTATTAGGCAACAAACTAGTGCCAAACAATATGTACACTATAGCTAACAGCTATCGTCCACGTGGCCCACTCACTTTACAAACCTAATTACGCAATGAAACACTCATTATCCCACTCCAGTGTCCTCTCGTCTACTTCCAAAGCTCATCAATGGACGCTCCACGCTCGTACAGCTGGTTCCGAGAGTTTCTCCCTCTGCCATTCGATGATCCACTTCTCCATACTCATCTAGTCTGCGTCTCAAGCTATCGGTGATCTTCCTATTCCTTTTGCTCATGATTTTAATTTCATATACCTGCAATTTACTCAAAGCTAACGCATTTCTCTCTTTGTTCTCAAAAATTCTGCGATTTCTCTCTCTCCATAACATCCACATAGTGCATGCAGCGATGGATCTCTTGAATTTGGTCTCCAGATCCACCACATGGTTATCGAGGGACAGGTAATCGGCTATCTCCTGAATTTGGTTGCTTTCAATTGTTATTGAGAAATAACTACAGCAATAATGTAATACCGCCTTCGAATAATCACATGCAAAGAAAAGATGTTCGTGGTTTTCATCTTTATGTTGACATAGAACACATATCTTGTCATTAGTGATCCCCCAATTATTTAGTCTATCTCTAGTAGGGAGACGCTGTAGTATAGCGTTATAAAGAGTAATAGACATTTTAGGACTGATTGCAGAATCCCAAACAGCTGAACTCTAATTCACCACGCTATCTCTGTTTCGAGTATTTTCCCATGCTGTTTTGGTGGTGAAAACGCCTTTGTTCCATCTCCATATATCAGTGTCCCTGTTAAAGTAAAGTGGGATTCCCTTGATTTTTCCTTTGATGTCTGCATTACAAGGCAAATGCTCACATCTCCAATCGTTGTTAGTTATCAATTCATTAACCTTGGATACTGGACAACCATAAGCTGAGAATGTGTCCCATCCCAATTTATCTAACAAAGCTTCCCCATCTATCCACGGATCAAGCCATAAATCAGTTTCTAATCCTTTTGTCACTTCACGTTCACAATTTGTTGCTAATAAATTTCTGATTCTGAGTATCGCTTTCCAATTGGCCGATGCATTATTGTCTATACTTGCATGCCAAAAATTTCCTTTTAAGTATCTTTCTCTCATCCATCTAGCCCATAAACCTTCAGATTGAATAATTTTCCAACCTTGCTTTATTATAAACACTCTTCTCATGTCTCGAAAGTTTCTTAAACCAACTCCATCTTCCTTTTTTGGTCTGCACAAATCAGAGAGTTTTATATAATGCATCCCCCCTTCCAAATGAAATCCACACACAACTTTTCAATCTTTTTTATGGAGGCATCTAGAATTTGGAAAGATTGCATCCAGAAATTAACCTTTGTATGGATGACAGTGTGAGTCAGCTCAATTCTACCTGCAAACGATAGTAAATTTGAGCTCCATCCTTGTAATTTCTCTCTTATATTAGAAATCAGAACTGCACATTCTCTATCCGTGATTTTATAATTGGATAATGGAACCCCCTAGTATTTCACCGGTAACACACCTTCTTCAACTCCCAAAATTCTTTTGATGTCATCTTTGCATTTACAAAATTTATTAAAATAACATTTGGATTTTTGTTCAATCATCTTCAGTCCCACATACTTATACAGCTCACCAAAAATTCTAGTGATAGTTCCAGTAATTTTTCCTGTAGCCTTAGTACAGATTATCAAATCATCCGCATAAAGCAAGTGTGTAAGTTTTGGATGAAAATTATATATAGGCTGTATGTTACCTTCAAATTCTGCTAGCTCCATTTGCAAGGAAAAGAACTCCATCGCAATTGTGAAAAGGTACGGAGATAGTGGATCTCCTTGCCTGATACCCCGATTAGAATTTATATGTCCTTTAGGAACACCATTAATAAGTATAGAGTAAGTAGGGGATTCAATACATTCTTTGATGAGATTAACAAATTTCCTTGGAAACCCCATAGCCAAAAGCATATGTATGATAAAGCTACGGTTGATTTTATCATACGCTTTGTGGAGGTCCACTTTCAGGCAAAATTTATCAGCGCCTTGCTTATTGAAATTTCGTACCAACTCATGAGCCAGAAGTGAATTCTCTGAAATACTTCGCCCTTTGATAAATGCACTCTGAGACTCAGCAATTATGTCTGGTAATATTTTCTTCATTCTATTGCACAGTACCTTGCATAATATTTTATAATTAACATTACAGCAATCAATAGGTCTGTAATCTTCAATTCTGGTGGGATTTTTGATTTTGGGGATGAGACAAATGAAAGTTGGTTGATTTCCTTCAGAATTTTCCCTGTGTCCAAAGCTTCTTGAATTGAATTGATTACATATTTTTTCAGGACTTCCCAGTGCCTTATGTAGAAACTGGAACCCAAGCCATCGGGGCCCGGGGATGCATCGATAGGGATGGACTTGATAGCCTCCCATACTTCAGTTTAACTGACCATGGAACTCAGCATCCTCCTCCCACTTTCATTGACCAACCGTCTGCAATGGACACGGGGTAAGTGAGTTTCACAAAAACCATTAAACAAGTTAGAATAATAGTTTAAAGCTGCAGATTCCATGATGTTCTTGTCGTTAGACCAAGAACCATCTGGGTTTATCAGCTGAAAATTATTATTCATTTGAGTACGTATAGCCATTTTAGTGTAGAAAAATTTTGTGCATTCATCCCCTTCTGTAAGCCAATGCTCTTTCGCTTTTTGTTTTAATTGGCTTTGGCTTTGAGCAGCTCCTTTAGATTGCTCTGAGCATTATAGTACAACGTCCATGTTGAATCACTAGCTTTGCCTTCGTCAATTTGCTTTAGATAGTTTTCAATGCTGCTTTCCAACTTCAGAATTTGATCATTTTCTTTTGGTCTTTCTTTGTTCCACTTCTTCAGTCTGATTTTTGCAAATTTTAACATTTGAAGTAGAATGTAAGAAGCGCAGCCAGGTTGTAACACACATTCATTGAAATCCACAGCTTCTTTATACCCCTCTTTCATAAACCAATCATTAACATATTTGAAAGGCTTTCCTTTTGCACTCTCCTCTTTTTCAATCAAGTTAATTAACAGAGGACTATGATCACTCGTAGAATTATGCAAGATTTTAATTTTGATTTCTGGAAATTTATTAATGCAGTTTGAATTAACAAGAACTCTATCCAATTTACATGATATTTTCTTACTTTCCCCACTTCTCCAAGTGAATTTTAGGCATGTGTGGATGGGTTCCAACAATCCAGCACCAATGACGCAAGTGTTGAATTCTTCTAGCAGTAAAACTCTCAATGTAAGTCCTCCACTCTTTTCATCAGCATTAAGAACAGCATTAAAATCTCCCATTATCAACTATGGTGTGTTAATTGCATTAGAAAGTTGTTTAATTTTCTCCCATAAGTTGGTTCTGCCTGCAGCTAAATTACTTGCGTAAACTGCAGTGAAATGCATAATTAATCCTCCGGTATTGTTAGCAAGCATAGTAATTTGTTGAGTGTCTTTGTCAATTACTTGCAATTGCCAAATTGATTTTCTCCACATACATAGAATCCTGCCTTTGCAACCAGTGTCATTGTTATGTACAAATTGCCATTCATCTCCAAAGCTTGCAGTGAAAAAATTAACACTATCTGCTTCAAGTTTGCTTTCAAGTATACTTAACATAGAAGGATTATGATTCCTTCTAATATTGTAAAGGTCTAATTGGCGAGTATCGCCATTTAAACCTCTAACATTCCAGCTAATTATTGTCATTTGGAGGTGGTGGAGCTGCTCCTCGTTACCCTAGGAGTAGGTCCACGCGAGTTCTTCACCAAGTTTTCTTGCCTTTACCTGTTCTGAATTGTTGTTCATAGTCCTTGTTTGGCTTTGTATACTTTCCAGAATTTTCATTGTCGTCTTCTGTGTCATCATCCTCATTTGTCAAATTTATGTCCAAGTTTTTTAGTTGTTCAACATTAATAGGACTGTCTGATATATTTTGGTTTTCAACTTGTGCAGGAGCCTCAGAATTCAGCTGTGCTACCTCACCAGAACTCTCCCCTTCCATCACCTGTGGAGAGTTCCCTCTTCCCATTCGGAATGCAGTAGATGTGTCATCTGGGGTTAACTCGTTATGTAAATTATCTTCCTGTTTTGACGTGTAAATATTGTTAGTGCTCGAATCAGACACGTTATTATCCTCTGTGTTCTCCGTATGTGAATTAGCTATGTCAGTATCGTTGGCTGTGTCTCTTGTGGCCTTTTTTTGCCAAACTTGTTTGGTACAACACTGTTCAGTTTCATGACCAAAACACTTGCAGTGTTTACAAATTGGAGGAACGTATTCATATTCTATCTTCTAAAGATAAACATGTCCATGTTTGTCCTTCGTTCTCACCTGTTTTTAAACTCATCAGTAGCTTTCATATCCACTAGGACTCTAGCATATTTTAATCTCTTAATGTTTTTTGTGTAGTCATCCATAGCTAGGGGCGTACCAAGTAAACTAGCAAGTTTACTGATACCACGTGCATTCCATAAAGCTAAATCTTGATTAGGCATCTTAACCCAAATCGGATGAGTTTCAAGCATATCCCGTTCATGTCTGAAATTTGGTTCCCATTTCTTGATGAATATAAGTTTGCTATCCATGAACCATGGACCTTCATCAAGCACTTGCTTACATCAAATTTATTCGTGTATTTTACAAGGTAAAATCCAGTTTTTCGCGCAAAAATCTCCCAATTACCTGTAGGTTTCCACTCCCTTTTGATGTATGCTTTCAAATGAATGTAATAAGGTCGTTCTCCAGTCAAGTATATGTAAATCGAATTATTCCACATTTTATTAGCTTCATCAAAAACTGGATCATCTAGATCTGCGTAATTTCCTTCCTCACCTGTCTCAAAATTGCAAATCTTTACTCCTCCATTGATTCTGGTATTGCCTGCTAACGCTTGAGCCCATGATCTAGTAGTATTGCCAATTTTTATGCCTTGCGAATTAGGTCCATTATCCGATCCTCTCCAGTGGGAGCCAGTGTCTCTCCTCTCAGCCGTTATAGGGTTCTTACCTTTCCTACGTCTAACCTCTTGCCAATGTTCTTAAGTCACATCTTCTTCATCAATAACTTTTTCAGATCCGGTTGAGGTTGAATTCGAAATAGGGTTTCCAGGAGATGTCGCCATTGAATTTATTCCAATTCCCTTAAATCCGTTTTATATATTATATTGAAAATATAATGGATTTTTAATCGAATTTATTTATAAAATTTTAACCGTTTCATCAATCATATATATATGTATATATATATATTCACATTTCCTTATTTTCCATATTCAGAAAATATACGTTATTAACACTGGAAAACATTTCCATAGCTTATTCACGTATCACTATTCTTCCACAACTATCAGTCCCTGACTGTAAACTAGTAGGAGAACGATTCTCTAAGTATAAACCCCGAAGGCCGAAACCAACATCAGATAGACACTTAGAAAACCATTCAATTTACTAATCTCTAGTCAGTTCTAATTTTACTTAACTCTATTTGATTAACTCTGGTTGATTAACTCTAACTGGTCAACCTTAATTAATTAACTCTAACTGGTTTTACTTGGTTTTACTAACTCCATTTATTAACTCGACTGACGAATTCAACTCGATTAACTAAACTAATCACTTTGATTAACTAGACAAATTCACTTTGGTTAACTTAACCAATTCACTTAACTAATTCACTAAGTTTAACTTAACTAATTCACTTTGATTAATCTAACTATTCACTTAACTCCTGTCGAATAAACCATATTCGATAACTCCTCTAACTTTATTTAAATAAACTATATTCGATTAACTCCTCCAAATCTATTCGAATAAACTATATTTGATTAACTCCTATACTATATTCGAATAAACTATATTCGATTAACTGCTTTGATTTAAATCTAATCGATTAACTCCATCGAATAAACCATATTCGATAACTCCTTCGATTTAACTAATATTCTATAACTCACTTCGATCAACTAATAATCGATAACTCCTTCGATTTAACTAATATTCTATAACTCACTTCGATTAACTAATAATCGATAACTCCTTCGAATAACTATATTCGATAATCTCCTCTCGAATAAACGATATTCGAAAATCTTCCCTTTCAATTTAACAAATCGATAACTCCTTTCGATTAAACTATAATCGATAACTCCCTTCGATGAAACTAACATCGATACTCCTTTCAATGAAACTAACATCGATTAACTCCTTTCGATGAAACTAACATCGATTAACTCCTTTCGATGAAACTAACATCGATTAATTTAACTCGACGAACTTAACTCGACTCACTTATCTCGATAATCTAACTCAAGAACTTAACTCCTATCGAAAAACTAATATTCGATTTAACTTCATTCGCTTCACTCTAGATCGCAGCGATAACAATTGTTATGCCTGACTCCCTCAGGAAACATCCGACCGCCGTAGGCTATTTACAGCCCTGCAAATTACGCTAGCACTCGTACGAGATGGCAACTTATCCTGAATAACTCTGTTTGACTAACTTTATCTCAAATAACTATATTTGATAACTTCTACTTCGAATAAGTGGTATTCGATAACTTAACTCGATTATCAACACGAAAATCTTCACTCGAATCGATTAACTCCAACTGATTAACTCTATTGAACTAGTTAACTCTACTGAACTGGTTAACTCTATTCAACTAACTCGACTCGACTAACCCCTTTCGAATAGCATATTCGTTTTACTAACTTTCGAATACCATATTCGATTTACTCCCTTCGAATACCATATTCGATTTAACTCCTTTCGAATACCATATTCGATTTATTTTATTCACTTTATAAAGATTTCCTTTTTAACAACGTTTTATTCACGTGAAAAGATTTACTTTTAAATAACGGTTCTACACTTTAAAAATGATTTCCTTTTTATAACGTTTCCTTTTCAATTCTATTTGTAAATGGTTTACAAATATTTCCTTTTCAAATTTATTCTTGAAATATTCTAACCCCTTAAATTCTCTGAAAAATTTGCCATAACCTCCTTTGTAACGGGAGCATCGGGAAAATCCCCAAACCCACCACACATGCCTTTCCACTCAAAGGAAAATGTTTTGAAATTATTTTCTTTTTCTATGTATCTCCTATTTATAAATATTCCAATTTATAAATATTCCTTATTTATAAATATTTGAATTTATAAATATCTCTTATTTATAAATATTCTAGTTTATAAATATTCTGTTTTCAATATCACTTTGAAAATCCCCTTATCAACATCCCGTATGTTATGGTATTCAATCATTTCAAATCACGATGTTCAATACCGTCCAAGCACATAAAATTGCCTATAGATTTTATAACACATCATATAACAATATATGAAAAACAATAAAATAATTATTGAGGAATCCAGTCGGATTCCTCCAACCTGTCTCCCTGCATCCACAGATGTTACACAATATGATTATCATCACATTCAGTTCAATATAAATTATTCTGATAGCAGAATCAATATATAAATATTTAACGGTTTATATATATATATATATATATATATATATAACTACATATATATATGTATAAAATTTTCACTAACTGACTAGCAGTTCAATCAATCAACCAACACACAACAATCAACAGGTGATCAACAATTCTAAAAATACATTATAAAAATATAACTGTCCCGAGTTGGTGAGTTTTACTCACATTTGCGCGTTAACCGAAGAATATCGGTTTGCGTTATTTGATTCAGTCGGACAGTTTAATTCGCCATAAATTGTAACTGTCTCCGATCCTCTCCCGGTCAATCTCATTGTGTTGCTCTCGTCCATACGATCCCAACGTAACATGTTTCGCGGAATTCTGATTACTTGTGCAAGTTATACCATTTTTAAATTTATATACTTTGAAATAAAATAAACTTGGGTTTAAATTTAAATGGGCTAAACCCTTTCAAACCTCGGCCCAAATTAAATACACCAGACCCACTTCTGTCTCCTTCTCCAATAACTCATGGTCTCCTGCTCCTCCAATCCAATGTTGACCCATCCTTTGACCGTCACCTACTCCCACCTCGGCCATCCATTCCGGCTCCGACCACCCCCATCCGACTCACCACCAAAACCCGCACCTGGCCTACCCCACCACCTCAAACTCGTTGGCCCCGATCAAATCCCGACATCAGCTCAATCTCGCGGCTCCCACAGTTGAGATCGACATATTATATCACAAAATCGCACCCGAACCAGTCCATCCGTGCGCCGTGCCATCAGTGTTGCCATGAACTTCTCCATTCGAACCCTTGACGCCGGAATCAGGAGCAAAGTCCAGCCCTAGCTCTTACGATCTAGGAACAGCGAACTAGAAAAATTATTCGAACCCATACTATTGTATATCGATGTGAAGCTAATCTTGTCAGGAGCTTGAAAATGCAAACCTTGTGATTTAATGATTTCCCATTGAATTGACTTGAATTTTTGAAGATCGGTTTTAACTGTTGGAAATATTCTGAGGTAGCGGCGCAAATTGTTTGACTTCTGAGAAAATTTGATTAGGTTTAGAAATAGTTTTCAGGTGTATTTATAGAAAAAATTAAATATCTAGATAATTTAAAAAGGGAATATTCCCAATATATGCTCATTTATATATTCATTTTTCTTTCTGAAAATTCTCGTGATTACATATGATACCCAAAAATCACGAAAGTGGACACTTAGCTAGAGTTTGACATTACGGTCCCAACGAAACTGGTTTCGTCGAATTCCGACTTCGTATGCTCACACAGTGTATTTTTAACTGTCAAAATACTGACTGTTTCTCACTCTAAAAATCCGTATGGCCACACAGTGACTCTAAAAATCACGGAACTTGGAATCTAGCAAATATTTGACATTGCGGATCCAACAAAACTAGTTTCGTCGAACTCCGACTTCATTTGCAAAAGTGGCTATTTTTAATGCTCTGAATAATCTATTTAAATATATTTAAATAAATTAAATTAAATATTAATAATTTAATATTATCGTTTATATCCACATAGGATATGCCACAACTTCAGAATATTCATATATGGATTTATAGCCCGATATTCCAAATCCATATTATATCGACATTCAATTTATATTGAAATTCCTTTTATTAATCGTTATAAATTATAAAGGAATTCCATAGCGACTTTTCTAAAATTTGATTTGGACATACATCAAAATCTACACGACGAAATCCCGATTTTTCTCTTCCATTAGAAAACTATTATCAAATCGGTCCTAACGGTTCTTGTTTCACAGAAATCCGACTTAAAATGGACCTTGTATATTCAGTTGAAGTTCAAATCGCCAAATACTGCAGCGCCATTTCGAGCTCGATTATAATTATATTATAATTCTACGTTCAAACTGTCATTTATATAATATATTCGTTATTATAATTCTACTCTAAACAGAATTATACCTTATATATATAATCCAATTCACACTGTATTGTGAATTCAGCTATTTTTGACTATTTCGACATTGTAATATATTATTATATTATAATTATTAATTAAATATTCAATATTATTTAATTCCAGTTATCGATATCGCCAAAACGATATTTATATAATTAAATAAATTAATTATTCAACAGCTAAAAATGCGGGTCATTACAATACCCGTTTGGGGTTTCAACTAACAAATACTGAATATTATTTGTGCAGTTGGGTGATGTGTAAAATTTATCGTCTCAATCAATGTCAGTTAAAGGGGTGTACATAAACAAATCGACCGATTTGTAAATGAATATTCATTTTCATTTCGGGAGAATTCTATGTCGTTCATATATACGTTAAAAATTATATTTTTTACAATAAAATATTTATTTCAACACTTGATTATTTTATATAGTTCATATACACATTAAAAATTATATTTTTAATGAACAAATATTTATTTCAGAAAATTTCGGCATTAAAACGGCGCGATATTAGAACCAGAGTAATGTCTAGCATTACCCCTCTCCTAATGCTGGCTCGCACCATACACATCAATCACAATCAATCCAAAATCGCAATACAATCCATTTCACCACAACACTGTCAATTCACACAAATCATCCATGGTTCGTACAAAAAGTAGAGTCAGGAGCTACTGAGCCCCGTCTACAACCTAGGATATATTTAATTGTAAAATACTTGAGTGAGAAGGTGTTTTCACTTTGGTTTCCACTCTGCCAGTTTTTATTTCTGAATTTCTGGTGTGGTTCGGGTTTGAATTTGCCTGAAATTATGACATGCTCCGTTTCTGTCCCAGTCAGTTTCATTGCGCAGATATTTTCATCACGATCCTAACGATCTGAAATCGTTGAATTCCAATGTCATATGAACAATATATTAAATTTTATACATTTGCTTACATAAATAATATAATTAATTATAATTACACTACAATTACGCTTAACAAAGTGTTGCTAATTCCCTTTCCTTCTTCAACCCGTAATGCTTCTCTATAAAAAAAACTTGAACCACCATCGCAGCAAACTTTCACCGTCGCACGCCTCTAGGGCTAACTGGCCGTCGATAAGCGATGACCCCCTGATAGCCTGAGATGCTCCCTCCCCAACACCACTGATGGCGTCAACCCCGATGGCTTGTTTGCCACAAAAACCTCACTTGAACGAAAGTGGTTCGACCCTCTAATTCGAACTAGACATCGAAAGAAAAACGATCACTTATATACAGATTTAAAGATCGAACTTCCCTCTATGATATTCTTTTCATGAGTTTCTGAAATTATAACATGGATTGGTCGCGATTTGGGGTTTAATTTCGGATGATTTGGGTTGTTTATTCAGGCGCGGCGGCTTGGGTTCTGAGGAATGGGGGGTTTATAGAAAAATATTTTATATTTTATTATTATTTAAATTCTTTTAATTTGAAAAATACTTGTTCGTTGATCCTAACTCCAAATCGAACCCAACGACTGTCACCCCCAGCTAAACACCCCCATTTCGGACATAGTATAACATGTTTAGTAAGCCAATTCGACTGTTTCGATCAGTTTTTCTCAAAATTAAAATAAAAATCAATATATATTGAATTTAAACGTACATTTTAATTTACCAGGGCCACATAATAACTCCAAAAATTTCATAAAAATAAATCTAGCAATATTTTGATGATACGGTCCAAACCAAACTAATTTCATCAAATTTGGAGACCGTTTGAAAAGTGGTCATTTTCCTGTCGATTGAACTCTAATTGAATTGGCAAAACATGTTTAAATTCACCACACTCACATTTTAATTCCAAAAACTATGAAAATTAAAACCAAATAATAATTTGACATTCCGGATCCAACTAAAGTGGTTTCATCGAAAACAGAGGTCGTTTGCAAAATGGCTATTTTTAAGGGCCATACATATATTTAAAACATATATAAATATGTATAAAATCCACAGCGACTATTTTATATTTTAAAGTGGCCATAACTTTCAATTTAGATTGTGAAATCTAAATTTTTCACATTCATTAGAAAGATATAATTAAACAGATTCCAACGTTTCTTGTTTTACTGAAATCCGATTTATTTTGAATTATTTACATTCAATTAAAGTTTAAAAATCAAATTTTCAAACTATCATGCCATTTCAAACTCTATATATAATTAAAATAAATTTATACATTCTAATCTCGATTTAAATAAATATATTTTTTGATAGGAAAAAGAGAAGCTTTATTAATTACAAGAGAACCAGGTTCAGTACATACAAACTATACACGTGAAGATACAAAATGACAACATTATTAGAAATAGGTTACAAAAGTAACCAAAGAATGACTATATCAGCAAAAAGAAAGACCCAATCCTAAGAAGAATGTTGAGCAGACCTATGCACACAACGAATTATATGCATACACAACTGATCACTATTCTTCTTCTCCAAGCAAAAGATACGATTATTCCTTTCACACCATATCTCATAGACAAGCTTTTTAAGCAGCTTGAGCAAGATGCAAGACTTCACATCCTTCCATCTAGTCGCCTAAAAGATATTGTACCACTCCATTTGACTTGATATTGACGGCTGAAGATATCCGCCAACAGCAAGAAGTCTGGACCAAATAACATGGACATAAGGGCATTCAAAAAAGACATGCACATTAGATTCAAAGTGAGAGTTCAATAAAACACAAACATCATCAGGTATAATGCCAAAATTATAAAGCTTATTCTTTGTGATTGCCAACATTTGACATTATCTTCCATAGGAGGAGATTTTCTTTAGCTGAACTACCACAATTCCAAACTCTCGAATGCCATGCAAATATATGCCGATCATTTTGAAGCAAATTATACACCGTCTTGATAGTATGATCCTTACCCATCCATTGCAGTTCCTTATTTCCATCAAAAAAGAAGCAACCAGATATTTCTTGCCATAAGTTCCTCAAAAATGATGAGCTAGTATAAGGTAGGATTAGTTGACCATCGTGAACATAATTAGTAACAATAGCAGATTGAGGGATAACTGACTTCATCATGATATTGTAATCTACCACCTCGCTTAAGATTAAACCTGGCCTTGCCCAAGGACTGTGCCAAAATGAAAGATTTGGAATGGCTTTATAATTACATTGTACAAATTTTTTGAAAGTCTCACGGAGGTTAAGAATATTACGCCAGCTCCAACTGCAATTTTGACGGATTGACATAGTCCAAAAGTTCTTATTACCAATCAAGTTTTTGTGAACCCACTGTGCCCATAATCCACGATCTGTTGCAAAAATCTTTTCATAGTAAACAGAAACAGCAGCTTTGTTCCACAAAAATATATTTTTAGTCGTTATTATTTAAAATAAATCATTTTAAATATTTAAAATAGCCAAAATAAAAGTTTTAAATTGGTTCTGAAATCCCGGGTTGTCACAATCTCCCCCACTTAAAATCTTTTCGTCCTCAAAAAGGAACGGAGCAAAAAGTTGTTTAACTAACCAACTCAACTTTCATTCTGTCTTTCATTCTTCAACTTTTCAGTTTCTAAAAATTTTATAATTTCTCACAAATTTGGCTAACAACCTAAATTTCTGAAAAAATCGCCATAGCCTCCTTTGTACGGGGAGACCTTTAATATCACAACTTGCCTCACAGGGCCCTCATCATGCCAAAAGAAAATGAAAAAGCCAAGCGGCTTGCTAATCGGCTCATAAAATCATTACAACCCAATGAATACAGTAAACATGTACCAATTTGTCGGGCATATAATTTTATTCCTCTTCTTGGCATCAATGCTATGACCTGTTCAATGTATATACATGGACATATATATAATTCCAAACAGTTTCCAATTCAATTCAATATTTGATTCGATTTGGATAAATTTTACCTCTCCATTATCATATTGGTAGTATCATTCCAATATTTTAAATTAGTCAAATTAATTATCATCCATCATAACCATCAATCAATTTGTTAACTAGCTTTTCAAACATATAACTTTTCTATAAATACTCAAAAATCCAATTTTTTGTGTCAAATCACAGGCAATAAACTCTGACTATGTTTTGGTTCTCACACCAGTCAAATGGAAATATATAGATATCCCACTTTCGAAACTCGAACATAAATGTTGATGATGAAGCTTCAATCATCAGAATCATCTCTGGGCAATTAGAGGGTGATTATATATCTACCCAGTATATTTGAGGCTTTGTATACACGTTTGCAAGGCGCATATGTAAAATCTTCATATACTAGATTGTTGTAACACCCCACACCCGCTACGGTCACTCACTAAGGGAATGCCATAACATCGGTGGAGTATTTTAAGTGAATATAGAACAGAAAAATTACAACAAGACAGATATAAGTAATACTTGAGAATTTAAAACATCATTTCATTCCAGCAGAAAGTAAAACATGTTTGGTTACATCAAAACCATAAATAAGAGTCAAGTACATAATATCCATCCTGATAAAAACAAAAGTACATAATCCCACTACATAACCTAATAGCCATAATAGAAAAGATAAACTGAGCTTTACATCCACGGTCCAAGCTCCAAAAGATAGATAAAGCAGTCTGATCAAAGCACACTAGTGCTAGGCCCACTCTGAAAACCTGAGGGTTGGGAAAAAGATAAAGAAACAACGGGGTCAGACATAAGTCTGAGTGAGTCCTATAACCCTAACAATAAAATCATTAAAGTAATTAGGGTATGATATAAACAAGGTACGGTACCTCTGGGGATAATGACTACACTAAGTAGCCAACTAAACACAGGATGTACTAAGATAACCGGAAAGACGCATTTATCCACCCAAGGATAATTACTAGATTGCACCACCCCAGATCTACCCACCCAAGGGTAATTCCTACACTGCACCACACCAGTTCTACCCACCCAAGGGTAATTCCTACTTAAAGGTTGATCCCACTAAGTGTGCTTAGTAATTTTTAGTACTAGTTTCGTGTACCCCTAGCTGACTACATAGGTGCCATCTGCCCCTATCTCCACTAGGTGTACCCACTACTCCCCAAGCGATCGGCTCCCTACCGTAGATACCCGTGCTGGCCCCACAGTGGGGTGTATCACTCCTGAAAGTGGCAACCCGATAATCAATGGTGCACGGCTTATACCTACACGATGCAACAACGTCTTACCTACCAGCCCGGGTCCACACACGCATATGAAACCCGTTGGACTCGCGTTGCCACCGCTACCCCGTTTTGGCCTCTTACAGTCAAGCCCAATATGCGTGTCCCGTCCTCGACTTGGGTCGAGCCCACAAAGATACGTTTGGGATATTGGTTGAAATGGACCCCCACAAGCAACTACTTAAGCTTGTCATTTTATCTAGTGCATCCCACTTAACCCTTTAACCATGTCCACCTACATGTTATAGATTTTGGTTAAGTCTTTTAATCATATTTTAATTGCCACTCAAGGCCCCCACAAGCTACTACTTAAGCTTGTTATTTAATTAATTGCCACTTAAGGCACCCACAAGATTTCTACATGCCACCCAAGGCACTTACTTGATTCTCACATGCCACCCAAGGCACTTACTTTATTCCCACATGCCACCCAAGGCACTTACCTAACCCTTTAATCATGTTTAATTACATGTTCCACTTTGGTTAAGTATTCTAATCGTATTTTCTATTGCCACCCAAGGCAACCCACTAGTTTCCTTATGCCACCCAAGGCACCCCCACTAGTTATTACATGCCACCCAAGGCACCCACTTAACCCCTCATGCCTCACTACATGCTAATTTGGTTAAGTGTTTCTTAATTAATTAAGATCGTAACCTTTGTAAAGACCCCTCACATTAGACTGTCTTTTATGGTAGCTGGATATGCCGGTTGGCTCCGGGCAGCCTTACACCATAACAGAGTCTAACCTCGTGTCTCTACACTTGTCACGTATTTAGTTTATGACTAAGACCTCTCACATTGGGCCAATCATTTGTAGCCGCTGGATTTGCCGGTCGGTTCCGGGCAGTCTTATGCTACAAAAGGGTCCAACCTCGTGTCTTAGTAGATTAATTACACCTAATTAATCACCCCCATAATTTGTATTAATTATCCCTAATTAATTACAAATATTTAAGAATATGGGTAGACCTAACTCAATAGGTAAATTCCCAATTCCATAATATGGGTAGACCTAACTTAATAGGTAAATTCCCAATTATGTCCATCCACTTTATGGTATGTTTAATCATACCCACTTCACACAATTTTATGTGTTCATTAATTTTTACCCCATCGTCCCCACGTAAATACGTTAACATGACATACTTCAAAAGAGAAGATTCATCATACACACAATGGGTTCAACTTAGCATATCATTAGCATTATCATGGGTTTAAAAGGTGTCAACTTGTATATATGACCATAAACCCATCTTGCATAAATAACAAACCCAAACTTGCATGAATCACATATGTCATAAAGATGGTAACTTGCTTAAATGTTCATGTCATAGACCTATCATAAAGGTGTCAACTTGCATACATGTCATAGGTCTAAAAGGGATGAACTTGCACATGTACTTATGTCATACATAGAGGCAAACATGCATATCATAAAAAGAGACAAACTTGCATATGAACTTGCATCATAACTTGCATATGAACTTGCATCATAACTTGCCTATGAACTTGCATCATAACTTGCATATGAACTTGCATCATAACTTGCATATGAACTTGCATCATAACTTGCATATGAACTTGCATATGAACTTGCATCATAACTTGCATAAAACCAAACACTTAGCATGCATAAAACCAAATACTTAGCATGCATAAAACCAAATACTTAGCATGCACAAAACCAAATACTTAGCATGCATAAAACCAAATACACAACTTGCATAACATGTTACCTACAACTTGCATATAATTTCACATATAGTTTGCATAACATGTTACATATGCATCAATGTTCAACATAGTGTTTTGTATAGTGAGCATCATAAAACATAGCATTAAACTTGCATATAGCATAAAACTTGCAAAACACACAACATACACTATACAAAACTTGCATAAGCACATTTATCCACAAACATAGCCATATCTTATCATATCCTATCATAATCAATTTAACAATTGATTATCAAGGCTATAGAAACTCACCACTAAACTCCAATAAGCAAACCCTTGCCAAAAATCACCCAAAAACTCTAGCCTTGAACATAAAGCTTGCAACTTGATGATGAATGCAAGCTAATGATCACTCATACAACTCAAAGATGCTTGTATGGACATGAAAGCTTTCATAGAAATAGTATATGAAGAGGATGGAGGCTAGGCTTTTGAGTGGAGGCCATGATCATAGAAAATTTTGGCATAGTTTAGTTAGGAGATAGGATTATGATCATTTAGGGCTAGCTTAGGGTCTTATTTATAGGATTAGGCAAGTGTTTTAGGCCATTAGATTAACCCTAAATTAGATTAGGGCCATCAGATCCCGGAAGCTTCCAGAAACCAGCCCCAAAACACAGTCCAAACACTAAAATGGTGCACCAGGCCAAACTGGCCGAGCACCCCCTGTCGACACCCAAGTCGACAGGGCTGTCGACTTGGTCCTATCCAAGTCGACTGCCCAGTCGACAGGGCTGTCGACTTGGGTAGCTAGGCGGGAATTTTCCCCGCCTGCGCCCAATGGCCCCAATTTTGAATTTTGAACCTGAATTTTAAATCTGTTTTGAACTTTGAATTTTCTGTAAACTTCATTGGGCCATAACCGGGCCATACGGACTCCGATTTACAAAATTTCGGACTCTATTTCGCGTATTTTTCCGAGACGAACACAATGACGTAACCCGTTTCCCCTGATTCTCACATCTGAGATTATTAATTCTGTAATTAGTGAATTTTAGCATTAACCGAAATTCGGGGTGTTACATTCTCCCCTCCTTAAAGGATTTCGTCCCCGAAATCTCTAAGCTAAGGAGAATGCATATCCTACCATCCAAACAACCATCTACTCAATCCATCAAACACGGGCATCCATTGTCCTTAAAACAATTTCTAATGATGTATGAGCATATGCAAAAAGTGTGTGTATATGTTCCCTATCTAATGTATGAACATATGCAAACCATGATAGTGCCATGCACCCATTATGTATGCGAGAGAACCCTATCGACACATACAATATCTACATGAGTGCACAATCGTTCACCAAAATGCATCATCCATATGATAACACAATCATTATACATCCAAAAATATAGTTACCTACACACAATTATATGCAATATGCAATATGAAGTGATTGAGCCGATCTAGTGTCTACAGTGTGTGTATATGCATCCACGAGCAACCACTTGCATCCACACGCATCCATCAAACATAACATGTCTCAAACACATGTTTCAACCATAGGTTTACCCTATCTAAAGGTCAAAGGTACTAATGAGAGGACATACTAAAGATAAGATAAGCACTAGACAAACAATAAAGGAGACGTTTAAAGGACATACCCTCAAAAGGAATGGGTATAACGAACGCATCTTCGCTTCTGTCTCCCCAGTAGCATTGCTCTCCTTCTCCCCTTTTCACTTTGACTAGTCGAACCTCTCTGTTTCTCAACTTCCTAATCTCTGACCCAAGGATGCGAGTAGGAGATCGTCGAATAATCACATCACGCTCTACCTTTACTTCTTTAAGCAAGCTCGGCTCTACCGCCTCTGCGGTCTCATGTAGGCACTTCCTCACATGGAATACATCATGTACACCACTAAGTCTGTCGGGCAACTCCACCAATGGAAGATGCTCTTCTCATGTACCTCCAAAATCTAAGATACATAGCCTCAAAAGGTCTTCTAAAATACGATTCACCCTCTCGGTCTGGCCGTCCGTCTGATGATGATATGCGGTACTCAAACAAAACTGAGTCCCTACCGCCTTATGCAAACTCTTCCAAAACTCTCTAGTGAAGATAGGATCTCAATCGCTCACTATACTGGAAGGTACACCATGCAATCTAACAATCTCTCGAATGTAAACTGAAGCTAGCCATGGAGCAGTTCTCTTACTCTTCACGGGTATGAAATGGGCACTCTTAGTAAGTCTATCTACCACAACCCAAATTCCCGTATTACCCTTCCTCGATCTCGGTAATCCATCGAGACACTATTCCACTTCTGTGAAAACCCGTAACTTCCCCGTAAAGGAAAGTGTCGGATAGTTCGAGAACAAACCACAACAGAACGCATACAGAAGAACATTTCATTGTATATGACAACAATGCATCAGATTACAAGAATATACAGAGTAAAAATGAATATTACACAGAAATATCAGAGATTTAAATTACATTTAAATACATAGCAGCGGAAAATAATACAATACACAACTAGAATGTGATATACGGATACAAAGCTTTCCGGATATCGTTCCAGCTGTAAACCAGGATCCTGTGAATATAAATCTGCAAAACCAAAACTACTAGCTGCCCGTGTCAAAATAGGGGCACCCAGAGTTTAGGTTAAAACAATAAACTCCAGGTCAGTCATGTGACTGGTGTGAGAACTAAAACAGTTATTAATCTTTATTTTATATCATTAGGTAAATCAAGGGACCACGCCGTATAACACGGAACGGGTTTCCTCCCAAGAATACCAGTGCATAAAACGAACAGCGCAATGCTAAATAAAGAAAAATGAAGCTGTTATAAGACCCAGGTCCCATCACACAATGCAACGTAGTCGAGGATAGGGTTTTCCCTTATAACAGCCAAAGAATGCTTGATACGTTTAAAACAAATCATTTGATACTATTATAAGTGCATAGTGTATAAAACACTTCAAATCATAAGTATAATCATAGGCGGCATGGGTACCATATATCATGTCGCCATACTAGTTCTACAATTAAAACCGCAATACACGTATTGGAAATTGGGTTATCATTTATGGTATGAACCGAGGCTAGGGGAAAGATCCTCTACCGATTCGAGACGCTCTAGTCCGTGTCTCAGGAACAGCCGCAACTGCCCCCTGGATCGTCAGGGCCGGTCCACCGATGTGGATTATTATGCCTGAACACTACGTTTCCCCGCCCTTTGGGGCGTAAGCCTGGCCCGTCAGCCGACCAGAAGCATCGGCCGAAACCGATATCACGAGGCGCCTCGCTTTTCAGCAAGTAATAATAAGTAACATCCACATGAGTCAAACTCGTCAGCCAGTTCAAGCACTGACGCCACTCATAACTAGAAAGAAACGTAGGTCCTCCCTGATGTCCGTCTCCCGTTTTTGATTCATACCGGGTGTGATACTCGCGAATCAACGTTACACAAAGCTACGCCACAAAGGCCGTGCTTTGATCATCACCACAAGACTTTGCTTTTCAACAGAAGCCTCGATCAATTGCCACTTAGGCATGTCACACAGGCAATTCACTCCATGCGATTGATATCCATCAATATATAACCCCTGAGCTCGTACGTCTCAGAGAAGGGCGTTAAGCAAGAGAATAAATTCTCCGCCGCCAAACAGATATATATTTAATAGAGATCAATCACACGGACTAAAATCCAATGTCAGACACACAGTCCATTTACAAGTCCGTTCTGGGTCTGAACGAAACCGGAGGCACCTAGTACCCCGCATATCCATCGATCTCCAAGTACGTCTGGACGATCACTAACTGTTTCCGCCTTCTTGGGTGTACAGCCCAATCAAGATCATCAGTAATTACCCAAATGACGTGAAGACCTCCGGTCTTCGACCATCGTCTTCATCTTTGACTTATCGTCATATTAATTATTCAAAATGGGATAAACCCGGTCTTTCCGAATAACTCGCGTATATATTATAAAAGTGTTACACAAACACAACATACGCCTCATTCCAATTCATTAGTCACTAACCGTAAATTAATCAAGAGAATAATTCCCCAAATATTAACCCCGAAGGCCGAAACCAACATCAGATCAATATCCAGAAAACCATTCTGCTTGGCTAACCGACAGTTAGTTTCTAAATTTCACATTCATAGGGAAAGGTTCCCATTAATTTTATCCAAGATAAATTCCTGGAATTTATTCTTTAATCTCCTTTGAATATCGATTCAAACTAGTCGGGATTAGCGAACCTCACCGAAGTAATTATTTATTTTAATTTCCGCATCCCAACCTATTCATCCCATGAAGTAAAACTGGTAATACTTCATATCTAACACCACAGTGTTATCGGTAAATTCAATTACCATTTCGCGTTCAAATCTAATTAAAGATTTAACTATCGCCTGGAGCAAAACTGGTGATACCCCATTTCGATTATCTCAATCTAATTAAAGATTCATTAAAACTCCACTTAGTTTTAATCTTTGACTGGGTTAAAGAATCAGTGTCATTTGAAAACACGGTTCACGATAAACCCAAAATCACATTCATTAATCATCGGGTTAAAGAACGAGTGTTATTTAAAACACTGTCCACGATAAACCCAAAAATCAATATCGATTCAATTCCAATTAAATATTATTTAATTGGCGCACTTCATTAAATCTAAATAAAAAGATTTAATCTTTTCTCAACAGGGTTCAAGAACAGTGTTAGTGAAGACACCATTCACGACAAACCCAAATCACATTCGATATTCAATACAAGGCTCTGAATAGAAAATATATCGGCTTATATTCAATATCGAATTCTACGACTAACAAATGTCATATTGGAAATAACGATATAAATATATATCTTTCAAATTTCCATAACAACACCTGTATAATCACGAATTCCAACATCGAAACATTCCGAAGACAATTTCGATTCAAATCCACTCCAATGCAATCATTGGAAATTTTGGTTATTTTTAAAACCCTTTTCGAATTCGATTTATTTATTTAAAAATAAATAGAATTATAATTCTAGTTCAAAACTAGTTCATTTCGATAAAAATCTATTTTTATCTTTTTAAATATGGAGTTTTTCATCCCAATTCTTCTCAAATCATTTCTTATGATTTTACACAAATTATTACTATTTTTAATAATTTTATCAAGGCCCGTACAGTCGATTTCCGTCAACGGCCATCGAACTGCACTTACAGCGACCTTTTTCGAATTTGATTTGGACGTATCTCCAAATCCAACCGTTAGATTTCAAATTTCTAACATTCATTAGAAAGCTCTTTTCGATACGAACCCAACGGTTCCGGTTTTAGGAGAATCCGACGGTCGGATCTCCCGTAATGTCCGTTTGAAATAAATGGTGGAAATTCGCGAACTGCCGCGGCGCGGCGCGTTCTTTTCAGGCCATTATATTATATATATAATATATATAATATATATATTTCGTCGATTTCTATTTAAAACGAATTATCTAAATAGTTTTAAAATTCATTTCAAAAGCAATTTCAACTTCCATTTCAATTCAAATCAAATTTGAATTCTTCTTTATAAATTCGTTTTAAAATTCATTTCTATTCAATTCAAATTTCAATTCAATTTGAATTTGGTTTTAATTCAATTTGAATTCGTTTTCAATTCAATTCATTTCGAAATCATTTTCAATTCAATTCATTTCGAAATCGTTTTCAATTCAATTCATTTCGAAATCGTTTTCAATTCAATTCATTTCGAAATCGTTTTCAATTCAATTCATTTCGAAATCGTTTTCAATTCGATTCATTTCGAAATCGTTTTCAATTCGATTTGAATTCGTTTTCAATTTATTTCATTTCGAAATCGTTTTCAATTCAATTTGAATTCGTTTTCAATTTATTTCATTTCGAAATCGTTTTCAATTCAATTTGAATTCGTTTTCAATTTAATTCATTTCGAAATGAATTAAATCGATATAAATATCGTTCACGTCAAAATGGCGTCAATCTAATCAACACGGCTTCATAAATTTCTATTTTCAAAATAGTTGTTATTATCAAAATATTTCGTTCAACACATGACCAATCTCAATGAATGAGTACTGTCAACACATGAACTTTTATTTTATAATATTCTTTATTTTTCAAATTGGAATGAGGCCCAATCAATTACCATATAAAGTTAATTATATGGATTTTCATACAACACATGTATATCATAGCATTGAAAAATAATCAACCATCAACCAAAGTGCACTACACTGTATAAGCATCAAATATAGATATCTAACGCTTATAACAGCCTGTCAATCAATCGATCGACATACTTAATCAATCAGGATGAGTGAACTTCAAATTTCATCCTAACACCCGTGTGGGGTTTCAAACAATCAAACACATATTTTATTTGTGCAGTTGGGCGATGTGTAAAATTTATCGTCCCAATCAATGTCATTCAAATAGGTGTACATAAACAAACCGTTCGGTTTATAAATGAATATTTATTTATTCACATTCACGTTAAAAATTATATTTTTAACGATAAAACATTTTTATTTCGACATATGAATTTCTATTCAATTCATTTATTCTATAAAATGATATTTTTATTTTTCTAACATATTTTAGAAAATTTCGGCGGCATAACGGCACGATACTAGAAACGGGACGAGGCCTAGCCTTATCCCCGGTCTAGTGAAGGCCCACGCCATTCACACATCAATCAAATCAATTCGTTATGCAAACCACAAAATTTGGAGTAAGGGTCTAACCTAGCCTTACTCCTTCGCCTTATAACGGCGCACGTCTAATCCTAACTAATTTATCGATTCGATTTTTTTTTCACACCACAAACCACATTCAAACCAATATCTCAATCAATAACCAAACAGCCAAACAAACAAGTCCATGGTCTGTGGACGATTGTGTCGGGTGCTACTAAGCACCGTCTGCATCCTAGTATATATATATAACTAGAAAAATAAATTGAAAGGTGAGAAATTCTCACATATAGCTATCCTAGCTCCACGGCACTCCTTTGCAGAAGTCTTCGTCGGTTCGCCTTTTTCTCACCTTCGTTGCTGCTTTCACTACATACGTAAAAATCACATTTTTACTTCTCTATTCAATATATATAAAAATCGAATTTTTACTATGTTATTCAATATTTAAAAATCACATTTTCTTTCGAAGTTCAAAACATAAAAACTATATTTTTCTTTCGAAGTTCAAAACATAAAAACTATATTTTTCTTTCGAAGTTCAAAACATAAAAACTATATTTTTCTTTCGAAGTTCAATATATAAAAATTCTATTTTTCTATCGAAGTTCAATATATAAAAATTCTATTTTTCTATCGAAGTTCAATATATAAAAATTCTATTTTTCTATCGAAGTTCAATATATAAAAATTCTATTTTTCTATCGAAGTTCAATATATAAAAATCATATTTTCTATCGAAGTTCAATATATAAAAATCATATTTTCTATCGAAGTTCAATATATAAAAATTCTATTTTTACTTCAACTTCATAAATAGAAAAATCGTATTTTTTTTTTTTTTTGCTACGATAAAAATTTATACTTTGCTACAATACGAACTAAGGCTTTTAATTGCCAAATTTAATAAATTAAAACTGAAATTTAAATTAATTTTATTTGTATTAAAACTGAAATTTAAAATAATTTTGTTTATATTAAAACTGAAATTTAAAATAATTTTATTTATATTAAAACTGAAATTTAAAATAATTAAATACAAAGATAAAAGAAAGCTCACGGTTTTGTCCTGGAAACAAGGCTGACGTCGCTCAACAAGGGAGAACCGTCGCTGGCCATCAATCCCGACCACCGGAGCAAGATCCACGACCGCCACGCCCTGCGCCAGAGCATAGCCATCCACCGCCCGCCACCATGCCAAACTCGAAGCTCCGATGAACCCAGAAACCCGCCCCTAAACTCACGCCTTCAAGCTCAAAATTCGAGCAGCTTTCTTCACGAAAAATTCCGACGATTATATGGATCTCGGGATCTTGGAGGGGGCTAGGATTTTTGATTGAGGAGTTGGATTAATTCAGTTTGGATCGGGAGATTTTAGGGCTCGAAAATTCGAGCTGATTCCGCCGTAAATCGGCTTGAACGGGGGCGAAGAATTAGGGTTTTAATTTTGTGAATTCTGATTGGCCCTAAATTATTTATATTTAATATCTTTAATATTTATTTCATTAAATTCCAACATCACTTGTTTAACGGTTTGAACTCCAAACGAACCCCAACGAATGCCGCCCCTAGCTAAATACCCCCATTCCGAACACAATGGGATATGTTTCGTAGGCCAATTCGGCTGTTACGCTAAGTTTCCGTCAAATTTACATTTAAATCACTATATTGAATTTTAAACGTACATTTCAAATTACCGGGATCACATACTAACTCTATAAATTGCAGAAAAATATTTTCTAGCTTCGTATTGACGATACGGTCCTAACAAAACTAGTTTCGTCGAATTCCGAGACCGTTGGAAAAATGGCCAATTTCCAGTCGATTAAAATCAACTGAAACTGGTCAAACGCGTTTTCCTTTACCACGCTCACATATTGATTCGAAAAATTATAAAATTTGAAACCTAGCACTAATTCGACATCACGGACCCAACAAAAGTGGTTTCGTCGAAATCCGAGGTCATTTGCAAAATGTCCATTTTTAAGGGCCTGAATTCCATAGCGACTATTTAGAATTTTCAACTGGACATATCTTTTGATTCCCGCTACGAACTTTGGATTTTTCGGATTCGTTGGAAAGATATTCACTATTAGATTCCATTATTTTTGGTTTCACTAAAATCCGGATTGTTTTGCACCCGGTACATTCAATTGAAGTTTGAAATCGAATTATCGAACTACCGCGCCATTTTCAATTCTATTTATAATTATATATAATTATTTATATTCTAACGACGACGTATATAATATATACGTCGAATTATATTCAAAATAAATTTCTCGTCGATATTATTTAAAATAATTCATTTTAAATAATCAAAATTCGCTAAAATTGCCAAAATAAAAATTTTAAACTGGCCCAGAATTTCCGGGTTGTTACAATCTCCCCCACTTAAAACTTTTCGTCCCCGAAAAGGAACAAAGTCGAAAGTGGTTTGATTAATCAACTCTACGTTCGGTCTGGCTTCCATTCTCCAACTTTTCAGTTTCTGAGAATTTTCAAATTTTCAAAAATTTGGCTAACTCCCTAAATTTTTGAAAAATTTCGCCATAACCTCCCCTGCAATGGGAGCATCGGGGAATTTCAAATTGCTTCCCCGGTCCTTCAGATCTCAAAAAGAAAAAGCCAAGCGGCTAGCCAATAGGCTCAGAAAATCATCATCACCCAAACAAAACAGGAAATTATGTAGTAAACATGTACCTATTTGTCGGGCAAACAAATTTTATTCTCTGCTCTAGCCTCCTTGCTATGACCTGTTCCATGTAAGTATATGTATATGCAAGCAAATGCGACCAATTTTCAATACAATTCAATATTTGGTTCAATTAGGCTAAATGACTAAAAATTAGCAAACAAATAAACAAACAACACAAACATCAATCAATTAGTGAATTAGAGTTTCAAATTCATAATTTTGATACATATACAAAAATCAAATTTTTGGTGCCAAATCACAACCATAAGCCCTATCTAATTTTGGTTCTCACACCAGTCAATAGGAAATATATAGAAAGCCCACTTTCGTCACTCGAACATAAATTCTAACGATGGAGCTCCATCATCAAAATCATCTTCGGGCGATTAGAGTGTGAATCTATATCTATCCAATATATTAAAACTTCGAATACACGCGGATCAGACGTATACGCAAAATCTTTATATACTGGACTGTCCAACTCAATATAAATAGATAATCAGATACGAATAATTGATTTAAATTTTCAAAACAAAAATTTGTTTTCATTTTTAAAAATATACTCTTCACACTCGTTCTAGGATACTGCTGATCCCATCTCTAACGAGTCATTCTCGTTGGATATTACTAATCCAATTTCTGATGAATTCTTTCGTAAGGTTCTAATGTGCCTTGTTCTCTAAGCTTTGTAAACCAAAGCTCTGATACCAACTGTGAAAACCCGTAACTTCCCCGTAAAGGAAAGTGTCGGATAGTTCGAGAACAAACCACAACAGAACGCATACAGAAGAACATTTCATTGTATATGACAACAATGCATCAGATTACAAGAATATACAGAGTAAAAATGAATATTACACAGAAATATCAGAGATTTAAATTACATTTAAATACATAGCAGCGGAAAATAATACAATACACAACTAGAATGAGATATACGGATACAAAGCTTTCCGGATATCGTTCCAGCTGTAAACCAGGATCCTGTGAATATAAATCTGCAAAACCAAAACTACTAGCTGCCCGTGTCAAAATAGGGGCACCCAGAGTTTAGGTTAAAACAATAAACTCCAGGTCAGTCATGTGACTGGTGTGAGAACTAAAACAGTTATTAATCTTTATTTTATATCATTAGGTAAATCAAGGGACCACGCCGTATAACACGGAACGGGTTTCCTCCCAAGAATACCAGTGCATAAAACGAACAGCGCAATGCTAAATAAAGAAAAATGAAGCTGTTATAAGACCCAGGTCCCATCACACAATGCAACGCAGTCGAGGATAGGGTTTTCCCTTATAACAGCCAAAGAATGCTTGATACGTTTAAAACAAATCATTTGATACTATTATAAGTGCATAGTGTATAAAACACTTCAAATCATAAGTATCAATCATAGGCGGCATGGGTACCATATATCATGTCGCCATACTAGTTCTACAATTAAAACCGCAATACACGTATTGGAAATTGGGTTATCATTTATGGTATGAACCGAGGCTAGGGGCAAGATCCTCTACCGATTCGAGACGCTCTAGTCCGTGTCTCAGGAACAGCCGCAACTGCCCCCTGGATCGTCAGGGCCGATCCACCGATGTGGATTATTATGCCTGAACACTACGTTTCCCCGCCCTTTGGGGCGTAAGCCTGGCCCGTCAGCCGACCAGAAGCATCGGCCGAAACCGATATCACGAGGCGCCTCGCTTTTCAGCAAGTAATAATAAGTAACATCCACATGAGTCAAACTCGTCAGCCAGTTCAAGCACTGACGCCACTCATAACTAGAAAGAAACGTAGGTCCTCCCTGATGTCCGTCTCCCGTTTTTGATTCATACCGGGTGTGATACTCGCGAATCAACGTTACACAAAGCTACGCCACAAAGGCCGTGCTTTGATCATCACCACAAGACTTTGCTTTTCAACAGAAGCCTCGATCAACTGCCACTTAGGCATGTCACACAGGCAATTCACTCCATGCGATTGATATCCATCAATATATAACCCCTGAGCTCGTACGTCTCAGAGAAGGGCGTTAAGCAAGAGAATAAATTCTCCGCCGCCAAACAGATATATATTTAAAAGAGATCAATCACACGGACTAAAATCCAATGTCAGACACACAGTCCATTTACAAGTCCGTTCTGGGTCTGAACGAAACCGGAGGCACCTAGTACCCCGCATATCCATCGATCTCCAAGTACGTCTGGACGATCACTAACTGTTTCCATCTTCTTAGGTGTACAGCCCAATCAAGATCATCAGTAATTACCCAAACGACGTGAAGACCTCCGGTCTTCTACCATCGTCTTCATCTTCGACTTATCGTCATATTAATTATTCAGAATGGGATAAACCCGGTCTTTCCGAATAACTCGCATATATATTATAAAAGTGTTACACAAACACAACATACGCCTCATTCCAATTCATTAGTCACTAACCGTAAATTAATCAAGAGAATAATTCCCCAAATATTAACCCCGAAGGCCGAAACCAACATCAGATCAATATCCAGAAAACCATTCTGCTTGGCTAACCGACAGTTAGTTTCTAAATTTCACATTCATAGGGAAAGGTTCCCATTAATTTTATCCAAGATAAATTCCTGGAATTTATTCTTTAATCTCCTTTGAATATCGATTCAAACTAGTCGGGATTAGCGAACCTCACCGAAGTAATTATTTATTTTAATTTCCCCATCCCAACCTATTCATCCCATGAAGTAAAACTGGTAATACTTCATATCTAACACCACAGTGTTATCGGTAAATTCAATTACCATTTCGCGTTCAAATCTAATTAAAGATTTAACTATCGCCTGGAGCAAAACTGGTGATACCCCATTTCGATTATCTCAATCTAATTAAAGATTCATTAAAACTCCACTTAGTTTTAATCTTTGACTGGGTTAAAGAATCAGTGTCATTTAAAAACACGGTTCACGATAAACCCAAAATCACATTCATTAATCATCGGGTTAAAGAACGAGTGTTATTTAAAACACTGTCCACGATAAACCCAAAAATCAATATCGATTCAATTCCAATTAAATATTATTTAATTGGCGCACTTCATTAAATCTAAATAAAAAGATTTAATCTTTTCTCAACAGGGTTCAAGAACAGTGTTAGTGAAGACACCATTCACGACAAACCCAAATCACATTCGATATTCAATACAAGGCTCTGAATAGAAAATATATCGGCTTATATTCAATATCGAATTCTACGACTAACAAATGTCGTATTGGAAATAACGATATAAATATATATCTTTCAAATTTCCATAACAACACCTGTATAATCACGAATTCCAACATCGAAATATTCCGAAGACAATTTCGATTCAAATCCACTCCAATGCAATCATTGGAAATTTTGGTTATTTTTGAAACCCTTTTCGAATTCGATTTATTTATTTAAAAATAAATAGAATTATAATTCTAGTTCAAAACTAGTTCATTTCGATAAAAATCTATTTTTATCTTTTTAAATATGGAGTTTTTCATCCCAATTCTTCTCAAATCATTTCTTATGATTTTACACAAATTATTACTATTTTTAATAATTTTATCAAGGCCCGTACAGTCGATTTCCGTCAACGGCCATCGAACTGCACTTACAGCGACCTTTTTCGAATTTGATTTGGACGTATCTCCAAATCCAACCGTTAGATTTCAAATTTCTAACATTCATTAGAAAGCTCTTTTCGATACGAACCCAACGGTTCCGGTTTTAGGAGAATCCGACGGTCGGATCTCCCGTAATGTCCGTTTGAAATAAATGGTCGAAATTCGCGAACTGCCGCGGCGCGGCGCGTTCTATTCAGGCCATTATATTATATATATAATATATATAATATATATATTTCGTCGATTTCTATTTAAAACGAATTATCTAAATAGTTTTAAAATTCGTTTCAAAAGCAATTTCAACTTCCATTTCAATTCAAATCAAATTTGAATTCTTCTTTATAAATTCGTTTTAAAATTCATTTCTATTCAATTCAAATTTCAATTCAATTTGAATTCGGTTTCAATTCAATTTGAATTCATTTTCAATTCAATTCATTTCGAAATCGTTTTCAATTCAATTCATTTCGAAATCGTTTTCAATTCAATTCATTTCGAAATCGTTTTCAATTCAATTCATTTCGAAATCGTTTTCAATTCAATTCATTTCGAAATCGTTTTCAATTCAATTCATTTCGAAATCGTTTTCAATTCAATTCATTTCGAAATCGTTTTCAATTCGATTTGAATTCGTTTTCAATTTATTTCATTTCGAAATCGTTTTCAATTCAATTTGAATTCGTTTTCAATTTATTTCATTTCGAAATCGTTTTCAATTCAATTTGAATTCGTTTTCAATTTATTTCATTTCGAAATCGTTTTCAATTCAATTTGAATTCGTTTTCAATTTAATTCATTTCGAAATGAATAAAATCGATATAAATATCGTTCACGTCAAAATGGCGTCAATCTAATCAACACGGCTTCATAAATTTCTATTTTCAAAATAGTTGTTATTATCAAAATATTTCGTTCAACACAAGACCAATCTCAATGAATGAGTACTGTCAACACACGAACTTTTATTTTATAATATTCTTTATTTTTCAAATTGGAATGAGGCCCAATCAATTACCATATAAAGTTAATTATATGGATTTTCATACAACACATGTATATCATAGCATTGAAAAATAATCAACCATCAACCAAAGTGCACTACACTGTATAAGCATCAAATATAGATATCTAACGCTTATAACAACCTGTCAATCAATCGATCGACATACTTAATCAGTCAGGATGAGTGAACTTCAAATTTCATCCTAACACCCGTGTGGGGTTTCAAACAATCAAACACATATTTTATTTGTGCAGTTGGGCGATGTGTAAAATTTATCGTCCCAATCAATGTCATTCAAATAGGTGTACATAAACAAACCGTTCGGTTTATAAATGAATATTTATTTATTCACATTCACGTTAAAAATTATATTTTTAACGATAAAACATTTTTATTTCGACATATGAATTTCTATTCAATTCATTTATTCTATAAAATGATATTTTTATTTTTCTAACATATTTTAGAAAATTTCGGCGGCATAACGGCACGATACTAGAAACGGGACGAGGCCTAGCCTTATCCCCGGTCTAGTGAAGGCCCACGCCATTCACACATCAATCAAATCAATTCGTTATGCAAACCACAAAATTTGGAGTAAGGGTCTAACCTAGCCTTACTCCTTCGCCTTATAACGGCGCACGTCTAATCCTAACTAATTTATCGATTCGATTTTTTTTTCACACCACAAACCACATTCAAACCAATATCTCAATCAATAACCAAACAGCCAAACAAACAAGTCCATGGTCTGTGGACGATTGTGTCGGGTGCTACTAAGCACCGTCTGCATCCTAGTATATATATATAACTAGAAAAATAAATTGAAAGGTGAGAAATTCTCACATATAGCTATCCTAGCTCCACGGCACTCCTTTGCAGAAGTCTTCGTCGTTTCGCCTTTTTGTCACCTTCGTTGCTGCTTTCACTACATACGTAAAAATCACATTTTTACTTCGCTATTCAATATATATAAAAATCGAATTTTTACTATGTTATTCAATATTTAAAAATCACATTTTCTTTCGAAGTTCAAAACATAAAAACTATATATTTCTTTCGAAGTTCAAAACATAAAAACTATATTTTTCTTTCGAAGTTCAAAACATAAAAACTATATTTTTCTTTCGAAGTTCAATATATAAAAATTCTATTTTTCTATCGAAGTTCAATATATAAAAATTCTATTTTTCTATCGAAGTTCAATATATAAAAATTCTATTTTTCTATCGAAGTTCAATATATAAAAATCATATTTTCTATCGAAGTTCAATATATAAAAATCATATTTTCTATCGAAGTTCAATATATAAAAATTCTATTTTTACTTCAACTTCATAAATAGAAAAATCGTATTATTTTTTTTTTTTTTTGCTACGATAAAAATCTATACTTTGCTACAATACGAACTAAGGCTTTTAATTGCCAAATTTAATAAATTAAAACTGAAATTTAAAATAATTTTATTTATATTAAAACTGAAATTTAAAATAATTTTATTTATATTAAAACTGAAATTTAAAATAATTTTATTTATATTAAAACTGAAATTTAAAATAATTAAATACAAAGACAAAAGAAAGCTCACGGTTTTGTCCTGGAAACAAGGCTGACGTCGCTCAACAAGGGAGAACCGTCGCTGGCCATCAATCCCGACCACCGGAGCAGGATCCACGACCGCCACGCCCTGCGCCAGAGCATAGCCATCCACCGCCCGCCACCATGCCAAACTCGAAGCTCCGATGAACCCAGAAACCCGCCCCTAAACTCACGCCTTCAAGCTCAAAATTCGAGCAGCTTTCTTCACGAAAAATTCCAACGATTATATGGATCTCGGGATCTTGGAGGGGGCTAGTATTTTTGATTGAGGAGTTGGATTAATTCAGTTTGGATCGGGAGATTTTAGGGCTCGAAAATTCGAGCTGATTCCGCCGTAAATTGGCTTGAACGGGGGCGAAGAATTAGGGTTTTAATTTTGTGAATTCTGATTGGCCCTAAATTATTTATATTTAATATCTTTAATATTTATTTCATTAAATTCCAACATCACTTGTTTAACGGTTTGAGCTCCAAACGAACCCCAACGAATGCCGCCCCTAGCTAAATACCCCCATTCCGAACACAATGGGATATGTTTCGTAGGCCAATTCGGCTGTTACGCTAAGTTTCCGTCAAATTTACATTTAAATCACTATATTGAATTTTAAACGTACATTTCAAATTACCGGGATCACATACTAACTCTATAAATTGCAGAAAAATATTTTCTAGCTTCGTATTGACGATACGGTCCTAACAAAACTAGTTTCGTCGAATTCCGAGACCGTTGGAAAAATGGCCAATTTCCAGTCGATTAAAATCAACTGAAACTGGTCAAACGCGTTTTCCTTTACCACGCTCACATATTGATTCGAAAAATTATAAAATTTGAAGCCTAGCACTAATTCGACATCACGGACCCAACAAAAGTGGTTTCGTCGAAATCCGAGGTCATTTGCAAAATGTCCATTTTTAAGGGCCTGAATTCCATAGCGACTATTCAGAATTTTCAACTGCACATATCTTTTGATTCCCGCTACGAACTTTGGATTTTTCGGATTCGTTGGAAAGATATTCACTATTAGATTCCATTATTTTTGGTTTCACTAAAATCCGGATTGTTTTGCACCCGGTACATTCAATTGAAGTTTGAAATCGAATTATCGAACTACCGCGCCATTTTCAATTCTATTTATAATTATATATAATTATTTATATTCTAACGACGACGTATATAATATATACGTCGAATTATATTCAAAATAAATTTCTCGTCGATATTATTTAAAATAATTCATTTTAAATAATCAAAATTCGCTAAAATTGCCAAAATAAAAATTTTAAACTGGCCCAGAATTTCCGGGTTGTTACAACTTCCATAGTGGAACCTCCAATGGGTGAAGCAACCCACCGGGTTTCTTCTGCTCCATTTTCACTTGCTAGCACACCAAGCATCTAGCGACATACTCGGCCACATCTTTCTTCATACCGGCCCAAAAGAAAACTCGCTTCATGTCTTGGTACATCTTGTCCCCACCGGGATGAATGGTCATCTTCGACCGATGTGCATCTTCAAGTATAGCCTTCCTCAAACCCTCGTCTTGCGGTACACAAAGTCTACCGTCTCTACGCAACCACCCCTTACCATCTAGGGTGTACCTACTCAAATGGCTGGACGACTGCCCCCTTATGAGCTTCTCTACTAACTCAACCAACTATGGGTCGTCTCGCTGTGCCTCGCCAATCCGTCCCAAAAGAGTAGGCCTAACCTCCAAGGAGGCTAGCAAACTGGGTACAAAGTCAATGGAAGGTCTAAAGTCAAACATAGAAATAAACTCTAAGCTCCATCGTTCAACGAACAATGAACTCAAGGACAACCTTTTTCTACTTAAGGCGTCCGCTACCGTGTTACCCTTGCCATGGGTATACGCTATCTCAAACTCATAGGATGCTAAGAATCCCATCCAAAATCATCAAACTGTCCATCTCTCACGCAGACCACCCTAGTCGAACTCGACATCCCCCAAATGCAAGCCCCAAAGGCCTAAACCAATATCAGACAAACACCCAAGGGATACCTCCTTCGAATTCAGACGACCTATGTGAGATGATACTAGTAAAAACGGCTAAATAATTAAGCCCTTGTCCAACTCTGGATGTCCTCGCCAGTCTCGCTCCAAAACCACCGTTTATCCCATAACTGGCTTTGCTCAACCTATTGAGCACATACGAAAACTTATTTTGCTCCTAGAAAAGACCATCACGAACTTATTTAGGTACTCCCTAAACACCCTTCTCATCAAATCAACAAAGTATGCGGGGGCGTTCGTCAAACCAAATGGCATCACCAGCCACTCATAAAAAAAACCATCCGGAGTCCTAAAGGCAGTCTTCTCTATACTATCCTCAGTCACTCTCAACTGTCGAAACCCCGTGGCTAAGTCCAACTGCGAAAATACTGAGGCGCCAACTAACTGATCAAAGAGAATATCAATCCTCGGCAATGGATATCTATTCTTCCTTGTGAGTTTATTTAGTTCTCTTTAGCCTACACAAAGTCTGAGGGACCCATCCGCCTTCGTGGCAAAAACTACTAGAGCACCCCACTCCGATATACTTCGCCTTATGAACCCCTTCTCAAGCAAATCGCCGACTTGCTTATGGAGTTCCCTCCTCTCACGAGGAGCCATGTGGCACACTGGCCAAGATACTGGTTTGGCATTGTCTACCAGATATATTCGGAATTCAATCTCCCGCTCCGGAGGTAAGCCCTTCACCTCCTCAAACACATCCGAGTATTCCCGGACCACTCTAACAGATCGCAAACTCTAGACCGACGTGTCAAGCGATTCTAGATAACTTAGCATAACAGATTCCATGGGATTACAAGAGATCTCGAGAGTGTTACCCAAGCGGGTCATAAGCCTAACAACTCTCCCTTCAAAATCAAGAACGGCACACCTACTGGATAACCAGTCCATGCCCAAAACTAACCCATAGCCCGTGAAGCCCAAAAAGCATCACATCTAAACTCAACGCTAAGTATAGCAACTTTCAAACCCAAACACATCATGGAGCCCCAATTGGGTTTGAAACAACTAAGGGATCATCTACCAAACTGGTGTCTAAGTGCAGTGACTCAACTAACAATGATGAGATAAACGAACTCGATGCGTCAGAATCAAATAAAGCTCGAACCGGATAATAAAGAAATCCAAATTCCAACCTAGACGGTCCTATCCCCATCTGGTACACTAGCCGTGAGGGAATACAACTACCCTCCAAAAGATTCCGTACCTTGCCCTTGCCTCCTTGGACAATCCTGATAAGGTGTCCCATTCCTCAAAAGGATAACTACTCGCCTTCTTCTTCCCATTCTCCACTCGTAACCTCCCACCAATGAGGTTTCATCCTTCATTAACCAAACAACCATTTGAGCCTTCCTCCCATCGTCTATCCCATAGGTACCTACAAGTCCTCCTCCTTCTTGAACCAACTTCTAATCCGACTAACGTCTAATTCCCTTGAAGTGGTTTTCCATTCTTATCTATCTTAGAAAGATCATCTACACACGGAGGGGAAACTCAAAACGAGAGAGGAAGAGATTCAAAACGGAGAATTCGAAAGATGAAGATATGGCTATTGGGGATTACGCTTTTCTTTCAAAAACTTTTCTCTTAAAAGACATGTTTTTGAAAATACTCCTTTCAAAAATATTCTTAGAAAATAGTTTTTCTAAAAAAATTTATCTTTTCTGGTAACCTTAAGCTATGATACCACGTGTAACACCCCACACCCGCTACGGTCACTCACTAAGGGAATGCCATAACATCGGTGGAGTATTTTAAGTGAATATAGAACAGAAAAATTACAACAAGACAGATAGAAGTAATACTTGAGAATTTAAAACATCATTTCATTCCAGCAGAAAGTAAAACATGTTTGGTTACATCAAAACCATAAATAAGAGTCAAGTACATAATATCCATCCTGATAAAAACAAAAGTACATAATCCCACTACATAACCTAATAGCCATAATAGAAAAGATAAACTGAGCTTTACATCCATGGTCCAAGCTCCAAAAGATAGATAAAGCAGTCTGATCAAAGCCCACTAGTGCTAGGCCCACTCTGAAAACCTGAGGGTTGGGAAAAAGATAAAGAAACAACGGGGTCAGACATAAGTCTGAGTGAGTCCTATAACCCTAACAATACAATCATTAAAGTAATTAGGGTATGATATAAACAAGGTACGGTACCTCTGGGGATAATGACTACACTAAGTAGCCAACTAAACACAGGATGTACTAAGATAACCGGAAAGACGCATTTATCCACCCAAGGATAATTACTAGATTGCACCACCCCAGATCTACCCACCCAAGGGTAATTCCTACACTGCACCACACCAGTTCTACCCACCCAAGGGTAATTCCTACTTAAAGGTTGATCCCACTAAGTGTGCTTAGTAATTTTTAATAGTAGTTTCGTGTACCCCTAGCTGACTACATAGGTGCCGTCTGCCCCTATCTCCACTAGGTGTACCCACTACTCCCCAAGCGATCGGCTCCCTACCGTAGATACCCGTGCTGGCCCCACAGTGGGGTGTATCACTCCCCAAAGTGGCAACCCGATAATCAATGGTGCATGGCTTATACCTACACGATGCAACAACGTCTTACCTACCAGCCCGGGTCCACACACGCATATGAAACCCGTTGGACTCGCGTTGCCACCGCTACCCCGTTTTGGCCTCTTACAGTTAAGCCCAATATGCGTGTCCCGTCCTCGACTTGGGTCGAGCCCACAAAGATACGTTTGGGATATTGGTTGAAATGGGCCCCCATAAGCTACTACTTAAGCTTGTCATTTTATCTAGTGCATCCCACTTAACCCTTTAACCATGTCCACCTACATGTTATAGATTTTGGTTAAGTCTTTTAATCATATTTTAATTGCCACTCAAGGCCCCCACAAGCTACTAATTAAGCTTGTTATTTAATTAATTGCCACTTAAGGCACCCACTAGATTTCTACATGCCACCCAAGGCACTTACTTGATTCCCACATGCCACCCAAGGCACTTACTTGATTCCCACATGCCACCCAAGGCACTTACTTAACCCTTTAATCATGTTTAATTACATGTTCCACTTTGGTTAAGTATTCTAATCGTATTTTCTATTGCCACCCAAGGCAACCCACTAGTTTCCTTATGCCACCCAAGGCACCCCCACTAGTTACAACATGCCACCCAAGGCACCCACTTAACCCCTCATGCCTCACTACATGCTAATTTGGTTAAGTGTTTCTTAATTAATTAAGATCGAAACCTTTGTAAAGACCTCTCACATTAGACTGTCTTTTATGGTAGCTGGATATGCCGGTTGGTTCCGGGCAGCCTTACACCATAACAGAGTCTAACCTCGTGTCTCTACACTTGTCACGTATTTAGTTTATGACTAAGACCTCTCACATTGGGCCAATCATTTGTAGCCGCTGGATTTGCCGGTCGGTTCCGGGTAGTCTTATGCTACAAAAGGGTCCAACCTCGTGTCTTAGTAGATTAATTACACCTAATTAATCACCCCCATAATTTGTATTAATTATCCCTAATTAATTACAAATATTTAAGAATATGGGTAGACCTAACTCAATAGGTAAATTCCCAATTCCATAATATGGGTAGACCTAACTTAATAGGTAAATTCCCAATTATGTCCATCCACTTTATGGTATGTTTAATCATACCCACTTCACACAATTTTATGTGTTCATTAATTGTTACCCCATCGTCCCCACGTAAATACGTTAACATGACATACTTCAAAAGAGAAGATTCATCATACACACAATGGGTTCAACTTAGCATATCATTAGCATTATCATGGGTTTAAAAGGTGTCAACTTGTATATATGACCATAAACCCATCTTGCATAAATAACAAACCCAAACTTGCATGAATCACATATGTCATAAAGATGGTAACTTGCTTAAATGTTCATGTCATAGACCTATCATAAAGGTGTCAACTTGCATACATGTCATAGGTCTAAAAGGGATGAACTTGCACATGTACTTATGTCATACATAGAGGCAAACATGCATATATTATGCATATCATAAAAAGAGACAAACTTGCATATGAACTTGCATCATAACTTGCATATGAACTTGCATCATAACTTGCCTATGAACTTGCATCATAACTTGCATATGAACTTGCATCGTAACTTGCATATGAACTTGCATCATAACTTGCATATGAACTTGCATCATAACTTGCATATGAACTTGCATCATAACTTGCATATGAACTTGCATCATAACTTGCATAAAACCAAACACTTAGCATGCATAAAACCAAATACTTAGCATGCATAAAACCAAATACTTAGCATGCACAAAACCAAATACTTAGCATGCATAAAACCAAATACACAACTTGCATAACATGTTACCTATAACTTGCATATAATTTCACATATAGTTTGCATAACATGTTACATATGCATCAATGTTCAACATAGTGTTTTGCATAGTGAGCATCATAAAACATAGCATTAAACTTGCATATAGCATAAAACTTGCAAAACATACAACATACACTATAAAAAACTTGCATAAGCACATTTATCCACAAACATAGCCATATCTTATCATATCCTATCATAATCAATTTAACAATTGATTATCAAGGCTATAGAAACTCACCACTAAACTCCAATAAGCAAACCCTTGCCAAAAATCACCCAAAAACTCTAGCCTTGAACATAAAGCTTGCAACTTGATGATGAATGCAAGCTAATGATCACTCATACAACTCAAAGATGCTTGTATGGACATGAAAGCTTTCATAGAAATAGTATATGAAGAGGATGGAGGCTAGGCTTTTGAGTGGAGGCCATGATCATAGAAAATTTTGGCATAGTTTAGTTAGGAGATAGGATTATGATCATTTAGGGCTAGCTTAGGGTCTTATTTATAGGATTAGGCAAGTGTTTTAGGCCATTAGATTAACCCTAAATTAGATTAGGGCCATCAGATCCCGGAAGCTTCCAGAAACCAGCCCCAAAACACAGTCCAAACACTAAAATGGTGCACCAGGCCAAACTGGCCGAGCACCCCCTGTCGACACCCAAGTCGACAGGGCTGTCGACTTGGTCCTATCCAAGTCGACTGCCCAGTCGACAGGGCTGTAGACTTGGGTAGCTAGGCGGGAATTTTCCCCGCCTGCGCCCAATGGCCCCAATTTTGAATTTTGAACCTGAATTTTAAATCTGTTTTGAACTTTGAATTTTCTGTAAACTTCATTGGGCCATAACCGGGCCATACGGACTCCGATTTACAAAATTTCGGACTCTATTTCGCGTATTTTTCCGAGACGAACACAATGACGTAACCCATTTCCCCTGATTCTCACATCTAAGATTATTAATTCTGTAATTAGTGAATTTTAGCATTAACCGAAATTCGGGGTGTTACAATTGTCCAAAATCAATTTAAGATAAAATACTCAAATACGTATAATAAGGTTTAAATTTTCAAAACAAATTTTGTTCTCATTTTTATTTTAGAAATAACACTCTTTGGAATTCATTCTAGGATACTACTAATACCATCTCTAGCGGGTCATTATTATTGGATATTACTAATCCAATCTCTGATGAATTCTTTCGTTTGGTTCTAATGTGTCTTGTTCTCGATCTCTGTAAACCAAAGCTCTGATACCACAAATGTTACTGTCAGAACCCGTAACTTCCCCGTGAAGGAAAGCACGAATACTTTGAGAACAACACACAAAAGGACGCATACGGAAGAACATTTCATTGTTATTACAACAATTCCATCAGATACAAGAATATACGGAGTACAAATGAATAAATTACATTCGATAAATATCAGAGATTACAATAAATTACATCGCAGTGGAAAATAATACAAAAGCACAACTAGAAGTGATACACGGATACAGAGCTTTCCGAGCATCGTTCCAGCTGTAAAACAGGACCCTGTGGATATAAATCTGCAAAACCAAAACTACTAGCTGCCCGTGTGGAAAATAGGGGCACCCAGAGTTTAGGTTAAAACAATAAACTCCAGGTCAGTCATGTGACTGGTGTGAGAACTAAAACAGTTATTAATATTGGTTTTAAAGTTAGGTAAATCAAGGGACCACGCCGTATAACACGGAACGGGTATCCTCCCAAGAATACCAGTGCATAGAACAAACAGCGCAATGCTAAATAAAGAAAAATGAAGCTGTTATAAGACCCAGGTCCCATCACACAATGCAACGCAAGACGGAGGATAGGGTTTTCCCTTATAACGGCCAAAGCATGCTTGATACATTTAAAACACATTATTTGATACTATTATAGGTGTATAGTGTCAAAACACTTCAAATCATAAATATCAATCATAGGCGGCATAGCTACCATCTACTATGTCGCCATACTAGGCTCTACAAATAAAACCGAAACACACGTATTGGAAATTGGATTCCGTCATGAGCCGAGGCAAGGGGCAAGCTCCTCTCCGCGTTTGAGACACTCTAGCAAATGTCCCAGGACCCCACTATGATCCTTGGATCTTCAGGGCCGGTCCTCTCTTACTTTTGAGGATTGGCAATTCCTGAACACACGTTTCCCGGTCCTTACAGACCTATATCCGAGGCGCCTCGTATCCAACAACCACACAGGTGAAAAGTATATAAATGTTAGGGCTGGTAGGTCACTGACACCACCCTAGCTAGAAAGAAACGTCGTGCTCTCCCTGCAGTCACTATCCCGTTTTTGACTCATACCGAGGTGTGAGGCTCGCGAATTCACGTTATACATAAAGCTACGCCACACAGGCCGTGCTTTGATCATCAACCACAAGACTTTGCTTTTCAACAGAAGCCTTGATCAATTGCCACTTACGCATGCCACATTGGCAATTCACTCCATGCGACTGATGTCCATCGATATACAACCTCTGAGCTCGTACGTCTCAGAGAAGGGCGTTAAGCAAGAGAATAAATTCTCCGCCGCCAAACAGATGTATATTTAATAGAGATCAATCAACACAGAATAAAATCCAATGTCAGACACACAATCCATTTACAAGTTCGTTCTGGGTCTGAACGAAACCGGAGGCACTTTCCTCGCATATCCATCCATCTCCAAGTACGTCTGGACGATCACCAACTGTTTCCCTCATCCTGGGTGTACAGCCCAATCAAGATCATCAGTAATCACCCAAACGATGTGAAGACTTCCGGTCTTCAACCACCGTCTTCATCTTCGACATCTCGTCGAATCGGTTATTCAGAATGGGTATAACCCGACCTTTCTGAATAACCCATGTATATAATAAACAAATGTTACACAAAAACAATGAACGCCTCATTCCAATTCAGAATATTCTTTTATTCACAAAATCACATTCTTAGGGAAAGGTTCCCATTAATTTTATCAAAGATAAATTCTTCTAAATTTATTATTTAATCCTCCTTTGGATATCATTTCAAACTAGTCGGGATTAACGAACCACACCGAAGTAATTATTTATTTTATTTCCCAATCTCAACCTATATATCCCATGGAGGAAACTGGTAGTACTCCACATCTAACACCACGGTGTTATCGGTAAAATTAATTACCATTTCACGTTCAAATCTAATTAAAGATTTAACTATCGCTTTGGAGCAAAACTGGTGGTACTCCATTCTCGATCACCTTTCAGATTTGATAATTTAAATTATCAATTCCTTTTTCAATCTAATTAAAGATTCATTAAAACTCCACTTAGTTTTAATCTTCTCAAAAATCAATATCTTGCCTTTAACTGGGTTAAAGAACTAATGTCATCTAAAACACGATTCACGATAAACCCAAATCACATTTGATATTAAATACAAGGCTCTGAATAGAAAATATATCGTCTTATATTCAATATCAAATTCTGAAACCAACAAATATCGTAATGGAAATAACGATATATAATATATCTTTCAAATTCCCAAAACAATATCTGTATGGTCATGAAATCCAACATCGAAATATCCCGAAGATAATTTCGATTCAGCTCCAGTCCAATCCACGTATTGGGAATATTGATTACGTTTAAAATCACTTTCAAATTCAATTTATTTATTTTAAAAATAAATTCATTTCAATTCTAGTTCAAAACTAGTTCATTTCGATAAAAATCTATTTTTATCTTTTCAAATGTGGAATTTTCCAGCCCAATTCTTTCCAATTCACATATTATAATTTTACACAAATTATAGATATTTTTAATAATTTTATCAAGGCCCGTACAGTCGATTTCCATCAACGGCCATCGAACTGCACTTACAGCGACCTTTTTCGAATTTGATTTGGACATAATTCCAAATCCAACCGTTAGATTTCAAATTTCTAATATTCATTGGAAAGCTCTTTTCGATACGAACCCAACGGTTCCGGTTTTAGGAGAATCCGACGGTCGGATCTCCCGCAATGTCCGTTTGAAATAAATGGTCGAAATTCACGAACTACCGCGGCGCGGCGCGTTCTATTCAGGCCATTATATATATAATATATATATATTATATATATTTCGTCGATTTCCTTTTAAAACGAATTTTATAAATCGTTTTAACTTCGTTTCAAAACCATTTCAACACTATTTCCATTCAAAGCCAAAATTGAATTCTTCTTTATAAATTCGTTTTAAAATTCATTTCTATTCAATTCAAATTTTAATTCAATTTGAATTTATTTCAATTCAATTTGAATTCGTTTTCAATTCATTTCGAAATCGTTTTCAATTCAATTCATTTCGAAATCGTTTTCAATTCAATTCATTTCGAAATCGTTTTCAATTCAATTCATTTCGAAATCGTTTTCAATTCAATTCATTTCGAAATCGTTTAAAATCGATATAAATATCGTTCACGTCGAAATAACGCATCTCTAATCAACACGGCTTCATATTTTTCAAAACTCCTTTATTCTATCCAACAAATGAATATTTGTTCTATTCAACACATGAATCTATATTTCTTTCAACACACGACTAATCTCAACACATGAGTACTGTCAACACCTCACTATTTTTGTTATGTAAAATATTTTATAAAACTAAGGTATCTATCGTTTGATTTTCAATTAGACTTCTACTAGGAAGTAGTTCTAATTTTAAATGTGATAAAGATGTAATTTATTTTATTTAAAATATTTTACTCAACACATGAATAGTTTCAACACATGATCATCGTCAACACATGACTATTTTTATATTCAACACATGAATTTTCCTCTTATAATATTCATTATTTTCCCGATTGGAATGAGGCCCAATCAATCACCATATAATGTTAATTATACGGATTTCCATACAACACATGTATGTAATAGCTTTGAAAGATAATCAATCATCAACCAAACTGCACTACACTGTATAAGCATCAAATATAGATATCTGACGCTTATAACAGCCTGTCAATCAATCGATCGACATATTTAATCAATCAGGATGAGTGAACTTCAAATTTCATCCCAACACCCGTGTGGGGTTTCAAACAATCAAACACAGATTTTATTTGTGCAGTTGGGCGACGTGTAAAATTTATCGACCCAATCGATATCAGTCAAATCAGTGTATATAAACAAATCGGCCGATTTGTTTATAAATATTCATTTATCCATTTTCACGTTAAAAATTATATTTTTAACGATAATACATTTTATTTTAACACTTGAATTTCTATTCATTTCTTTTATTCAATAAAATGATATTTTTATTTTTCTAACATATTTTAGAAAATTTCGGCGGCATAACGGCACGATACTAGAAACGGGACAAGGCCTAGCCTTATTGTAACAACCCGGAAAATCTGGGCCAGTTAGAAATTTTTATTTTGGCAATTTTAGCGAATTTTGATTATTTAAAATGAATTATTTTAAATAATATCGACGAGAAATTTATTTCGAATAGAATTCGAACTTATATATTATACGCGTCGTCGTTAGAATATAAATAATTATATATAATTATAAAAGGAATTGAAAATGGCGCGGTAGTTCGATAATTCGATTTCAAACTTCAATTGAATGTACCGGGTGCAAAACAATCCGGATTTTAGTGAAACCAAAAACATTAGGATCTGATTGATAATATCTTTCTAACGGATGTAAGAAACTGAGATTTCACTTTAAAAATTGAGAGATATGTCCAGTTGAAAATTAGAAATAGTCGCTGTGGAATTTATATATATTTTTATATATATAAGGCCCTTAAAAATAGTCATTTTGCAAACGACCTCGGATTTCGATGAAACCAGTTTTGTTGGGTCCGGGATGTAAAGTTATTGCTAGGTTTCAAATTTCATAATTTTTCGAATCAATATGTGAGCGTGGCGAAGGAAAACGCGTTTGACCAGTTTCAGTTGATTTTAATCGACTGAAAATTGGCCATTTTTCAAACGGTCTCAGAATTCGACGAAACTAGTTTTGTTAGGACCGTATCGTCAATACGAAGCTAGAAAATATTTTTCTGGAATTTTTCTAGTTAGTATGTGACCCCGGTAATTTGAAATGTACGTTTAAAATTCAATATAATGATTTAAATGTAAGTTCAACGGAAACTGATTCAAATGATCGAACCAGCCTGCGATACATATCCCATTGTGTTCGGAATGGGGGTGAAACGCTAGGGACGTCAGTCGGTGGGTCTCGTTTCGAGTTCGAACTAGAAAGTTGCTTTAAGGAATAAATTAAATAAAATATAAATAATATAACATCTCTCTCACCCCTTTTCTCTCTCCTCGTTGGTCAACCCCCCCCCCCCCCCCCGTTCGATTATCTTTCAAAACCGATTTCAGAATAAAAAAGAAAAAAAAAAAACCTAATGGGCACGAACCCGTCGCCTCTTCTCCAGCGACGCCAACGTCGCGCCGCCCTCAGGCACCGCACTCCCACCCCTTGAAGCCCTCGGCGCCGACGAAGAAGGCGGCCCCCCCCTTGAAGGCCTCGACGCCGACGAAGAAGGCGGCCCCCCCTTGAAGCCCTCGACGCCGACGAAGAAGCCGCGCCACCCCCCCCCCCTCTCAGTAAGAATTTCTGTTTATTTTTTTTATTTTTTATTTTTTTTTAAAACCGAATTTAATAATGAATTTGTTTTAAAAATAAAAACTGAATTTGTTTTAAAAGTTTAAAAACTGAATTTGTTTTAAAAGTTTAAAAACTGAATTTATTTTAAAAATAAAAACTGAATTTTATAAAAAAATAAAAACTGATTTAGTTTTAAAGGTAAAAGCTTTAACATGGGAAGAAAGGTTTGAACTTTCAAGCGAAATAAAAATCATATTTTTATGTGTTGAAAGTTGAAATAAAAATCATATTTTTATGTGTTGAAAGTCGAAATAAAAACCATATTTTTATGTGTTGAAAGTCGAAATAAAAATCATATTTTTATGTGTTGAAAGTCGAAATAAAAATCATATTTTTATGTGTTGAAAGTCGAAATAAAAATCATATTTTTATGTGTTGAAAGTCGAAATAAAAATCATATTTTTATATGTTGAAAGTCGAAATAAAAATCAAATTTTTATATATTGAACTTCGATAGAAAAATAGAATTTTTATATATTGAACTTCGATAGAAAAATAGAATTTTTATATATTGAACTTCGATAGAAAAATGTGATTTTTATATATTTAACATCGAACTAAAAATTTGATTTTTATATATTGAATAGCGAAGTAAAAATTCGATTTTTATATATATAGTGACTACGGGCAACGAAGATGGCGATGATGCGATAGCGATGAAGATTTCTATCAATGAAGTGCCGTGGAGCTAGGATAGCTATATGTGAGAATTTCTCACCTTTCTATTTTATTTCTAGTTATATATATATACTAGGATGCAGACGGTGCTTAGTAGCACCCGACACAATCGTCCACAGACCATGGACTTGTTTGTTTGACTGTTTGGTGATTGATTGCGATATTGGTTTGAGTGTGGTTTGTGGTGTGAAAAATCGAATCGATAAATTGGTTAGGATTAGACGTGCGCCGTTATAAGGCGAAGGAGTAAGGCTAGGTTAGATCCTTACTTCAAAGTTTGTGGTTTGCATAACGAATTGATTTGATTGATGTGTGAATGGCGTGGGCCTTCACTAGACCGGGGATAAGGCTAGGCCTTGTCCCGTTTCTAGTATCGTGCCGTTATGCCGCCGAAATTTTCTAAAATAAGTTAGAAAAAAATAGAAATAGCATTTTATTTAACGAATGAACTGAATAGAAATTCATATGTTAAAATAAAATGTGTTATCGTTAAAAATATAATTTTTAACGTGAATGTGAATAAATAAATATTCATTTACAAACCAGACGGTTTGTTTATGTACACCTATTTGAATGACGTTGATTGGGTCGATAAATTTTACACATCGCCTAACTGCACAAATAAAATATGTGTTTGATTGTTTGAAACCCCACACGGGTGTTAGGATGAAATTTGAAGTTCACTCATCCTGATTGATTAAATATGTCGATCGATTGATTGACAAGCTGCTATAAGCGTTAAATGTCTATATTTGATGCTTATACAGTGTAGTGCACTTTGGTTGATGGTTGATTATTCATCGTTGTTGATATATACATGTGTTGTAGAAAATCCATATAATTAACATTATATGGTAATTGATTGGGCCTCATTCCAGTTTCGAAAAAAAGAAATATTTGAAATAGAAATATTTGAAATAGAAATATTTGAAATAGAATATTTGAAAATAGAAATATGTGAAGCCGTGAGGATTAGATTGACGCCATTTTGACGTGAACGATATTTATATCGATTTTATTCATTTTAAAATGAATATTGAAAAGTGATTTCGAAATCGAATATTTTGAAATGAATTGAATTGAAAACGATTTCGAAATGAATTGAATTGAAAACGATTTCGAAATGAATTGAATTGAAAACGATTTCGAAATGAATTGAATTGAAAACGATTTCGAAATGAATTGAATTGAAAACGATTTCAAAATGAATTGAATTGAAAACGATTTCGAAATGAATTGAATTGAAAACGATTTCGAAATGAATTGAATTGAAAACGAATTCGAATTGAATTGAAAGCGAAGTGAAGTAAATTCAAATTGAATTGAAATTTGAATTGAATAGAAATGGATTTTAAAACGAATTTATAAAGAAGAATTTAATTTTGATTTGAATTGAAATGGAAGTTGAAAATGTTTTTGAAACGAATTCAAAACTATTTATATAATTCGTTTTAAATAGAAATCGACGATATATATATTATATATATATTATATATAATATAATGGCCTGAATAGAACGCGCCGCGCCGCGGCAGTTCGCGAATTTCGACCATTTATTTCAAACGGGCATTACGGGAGATCCGACCGTCGGATTCTCCTAAAACCGGAACCGTTGGGTTCGTATCGAAAAGAGCTTTCTAACGAATATTAGAAATTTGAAATCTAACGGTTGGATTTGGAGATACGTCCAAATCAAATTCGAAAAAGGTCGCTGTAAGTGCAGTTCGATGGCCATTGTTGGAAATCGACTGTACGGGCCTTGATAAAATTATTAAAAATAGTAATAATTTGTGTAAAATCATAAGAAATGATTTAGAAAGAATTGGGATGAAAAACTCCCTATTTGAAAAGATAAAAATAGATTTTTATCGAAATGAACTAGTTTTGAACTAGAATTATAATTCTATTTATTTTTAAATAAATAAATTGAATTTGAAAAGGGTTTCGAAAATAACCAAAATTTCCAATGATTGCATTGGAGTGGATTTGAATCGAAATTGTCTTCGGAATCTTTCGATGTTGGAATTTGGGATTATACGGATGTTGTTACGGAAATTTGAAAGATATATATTTATATCGTTATTTCCAATACGACATTTGTTAATCGTAGAATTTGATATTGAATATAAGCCGATATATTTTCTATTCAGAGCCTTATATTGAATATCAAATGTGATTTGGGTTTGTCGTGAATGGTGTCTACACTAACACTGTTCTTGAACCCAGTTGAGAAAAGATTAAATCTTTTTATTTAGATTTAATGAAGTGTACCAATTAAATGATATTTAATTGGAATTGAATTGATATTGATTTTTGGGTTTATCGTGAACAGTGTTTTAAATAACACTTGTTCTTTAACCCGATAATTAATGAATGTGATTTGGGTTTGTCGTGAATGGTGTCTTCACTAACACTGTTCTTGAACCCAGTTGAGAAAAGATTAAATCTTTTTATTTAGATTTAATGAAGTGTACCAATTAAATGATATTTAATTGGAATTGAATGGATATTGATTTTTGGGTTTATCGTGAATAGTGTTTTAAATAACACTTGTTCTTTAACCCGATAATTAATGAATGTGATTTGGGTTTATCGTGAACCGTGTTTTAAATGACACTGATTCTTTAACCCAGTTAACGATTAAAACTAAGTGGAGTTTTAATGAATCTTTAATTAGATTGAAAAGATCGAAAATGGAGTATCACCAGTTTTACTCCAGGCGATAGTTAAATCTTTAATTAGATTTGAACGTGAAATGGTAATTGAATTTACCGATAACACTGTGGTGTTAGATATGAAGTATTACCAGTTTTACTTCATGGGATTAATAGGTTGGGATTGGGAGATTAAAACAAATGATTACTTCGGTAAGGTTCGCTAATTCCGACTAGTTTGAATTGATATTCAAAAGTAGATTAAAGAATAAATTCAAGAATTTATCTTTGATAAAATTAATGGGAACCTTTCCCTATGAATGTGAAATTCAGAAACTAGCTGTCGGTTAGCTAAGCAGAATGGTTTCCTGGATATTGATCTGATGTTGGTTTCGGCCTTCGGGGTTAATATTTGGGAAATTATTCTCTTGATTAATTTACGGTTAGTAACTGATGAATTGGAATGAGGCGTATGTTGTGTTTGTGTAACACTTATTTAAAATATACGCGAGTTATTCGGAAAGTCCGGGTTTATCCCATTCTGAATAACTGATACGACGATAAGTCGAAGATGAAGACGGTGGTCGAAGACAGGAAGTCTTCACGTCGTTTGGGTGATAACTGATGATCTTGATTGGGCTGTACACCCAAGAAGATGGAAACAGTTGGTGATCGTCCAGACGTACTTGGAGATCGATGGATATGCGGGGTACTAGGTGCCTCCGGTTTCGTTCAGACCCAGAACGGACTTGTAAATGGACTGTGTGTCTGACATCGGATTTCATTCTGTGTGACTGATATCGGTTGCATAGGATGGTTTGCCTGTGTGGCATGCTAAGATGCAAATGATCAAGGCTTCTGTTGAAAAGCAAAGTCTTGTGGTGATGATCAAAGCACGGCCTTTGTGGCATAGCTTTGTGTAACGTTTACCTCGCGTGTTTCACACCCGGTATGAACCAAAAACGGGAGACGGACCTCAGGGAGGACTTGCGTTTCTTTCTAGCTAGAAGTGGCGTCAGTGGTTTTACACGCCCTGACGAGTTTGACTTATGTGGTTGTTGCGGTTGCGAGGCGCCTCGGTTATATCGGTTTCGGCCGAATGCATTCTGGTCGGCTGACGGACCAGACTTACACCCCATAGGGTGGGGAGACGTAGTGTTCAGGCATTTTAATCCACATCGGTGGACCGGCCCTGTCGCTCCAAGGCTTGACTGAGTACTTGCCTATGGCTCGGGCTAGAGAGTCACGAATAGGTAGAGGACTATCTTTTGCCTCGGTTCATAGATGGAAATCCAATTTCCAAATACGTGACATTTGCGGTTTTATTTGTAAACCTATATATGGCGACATAGTGGCATGGGACGCTCATGCCGCCTGTGATTGATACTTATGATTTGAAGTTGTTTTATACACTATGCACTTATTATAGTATCAAATGATTTGTTTCAAACGTATCAAGCATTCTTTGGCTGTTATAAGGGAAAACCCTATCCCCCGGCTTGCATTGCATTGTGTGATAGGACCTGGGTCTTATAACAGCTTCATTTTTCTTTATTTAGCATTGCGCTGTTTGTTTTATGCACTGGTATTCTTGGGAGGAAACCCGTTCCGTGTTATACGGCGTGGTCCCTTGATTTACCTAATGATTTAAAATAAAGATTAAAAACTGTTTTAGTTCTCACACCAGTCACATGACTGACCTGGAGTTTATTGTTTTAACCTAAACTCTGGGTGCCCTTATTTTCGACACGGGCAGCTAGTAGTTTTGGTTTTGCAGATTTATATTCACAGGATCCTGGTTTACAGCTGGAACGATATCCGGAAAGCTTTGTATCCGTATATCTCCTTCTAGTTGTGTATTGTATTATTTTCCGCTGCTATGTATTTAAATGTAATTTAAATCTCTGATATTTCTGTGTAATATTCATTTATACTCTGTATATTCTTGTAATCTGATGCATTGTTGTAATATACAATGAAATGTTCTTCTGTATGCGTTCTGTTTTGTCCTGTTCTCAAACGATAGGGCGTTTCGAACGGTCTGGATCGGTTTAGCGACTGGTTCGGACCGAGCGAGATTCCTTGCCGTCACATTTGGTATCAGAGCTTTGGTTTACAAAGCTAGAGAACAAGACACATTAGAAACATACGAAAGAATTCATCAGATATTGGATTAGCAATATCCAATGGGAATGACTCGTTAGAGATAGGATCAGTAGTATCCTAGAACGAGTGTGAAGAGTATATTCGTAAAATGAAAACAATTTTTGTTTTAAAAATTTAAATCAATTATTCGTATTTGATTATCTATTTATATTGAGTTGGACAGTCCAGTATATAAAGATTTTGCATATACGTCTGATCCACGTGTATTTGAAATTTTAATATATTGGATAGATATAGAATCACACTCTAGTCGCTCGGACATGCTTCTAATGGTTGACGCGTCATCATTAGAATTTATTTTCGTGTTTCGAAGGTGAGATTTCTATATATTTCCATTAGGCTGGTGTGAGAACCAAATCTTATATAGCTAGAACACTTTGTTGTGAATTGGCATCAAAAACAAGATTTTCAGTATATATATCAAAATTATGAATTTGAAACGTTAAATTCACTAATTGATTGATGTTTGTGTTGTTTGTTCATTTGTTTGCTAATTTTAAACCATTTAGCCTAATTGAATCAAATATTGGATTATATTGAAAATTGGTCGCATTTGCTTGCATATACATATACTTATATTGAGCAGGTCATAGCAAGGAGGCTAGAGCCAGAGAATAAAATTTGTTTGCCCGAAAAATAAGTACATGTTTACTACATAATTTCCTGTTTTGTTTGGGTGATGATGATTTTGTGAGCCTATTGGCTAGCCGCTTGGCTTTTTCTTTTTCTTTTTGAGATCTGAAGGACCGGGGAAGCTATTTGAAATTCCCCGATGCTCCCATTACAGGGGAGGTTATGGCGAAATTTTTCAAAAATTTAGGGTGTTAGCCAAATTTTTGAAATTTTGAAAATTCTCAAAAACTAAAGAGTTGGAGAATGGAAGTCAGATCGAACGTAGAGTGGAATAATCAAACCACTTTCGACTTTGTTCCTTTTCGGGGACGAAAAGTTTTAAGTGGGGGAGATTGTAACAACCCGGAAAATCTGGGCCAGTTAGAAATTTTTATTTTGGCAATTTTAGCGAATTTTGATTATTTAAAATGAATTATTTTAAATAATATCGACGAGAAATTTATTTCGAATAGAATTCGAACGTATATATTATACGCGTCGTCGTTAGAATATAAATAATTATATATAATTATAAAAGGAATTGAAAATGGCGCGGTAGTTCGATAATTCGATTTCAAACTTCAATTGAATGTACCGGGTGCAAAACAATCCGGATTTTAGTGAAACCAAAAACATTAGGATCTGATTGATAATATCTTTCTAACGGATGTAAGAAACTGAGATTTCACTTTAAAAATTGAGAGATATGTCCAGTTGAAAATTAGAAATAGTCGCTGTGGAATTTATATATATTTTTATATATATAAGGCCCTTAAAAATAGTCATTTTGCAAACGACCTCGGATTTCGACGAAACCAGTTTTGTTGGGTCCGGGATGTAAAGTTATTGCTAGGTTTCAAATTTCATAATTTTTCGAATCAATATGTGAGCGTGGCGAAGGAAAACGCGTTTGACCAGTTTCAGTTGATTTTAATCGACTGAAAATTGGCCATTTTTCAAACGGTCTCAGAATTCGACGAAACTAGTTTTGTTAGGACCGTATCGTCAATACGAAGCTAGAAAATATTTTTCTGGAATTTTTCTAGTTAGTATGTGACCCCGGTAATTTGAAATGTACGTTTAAAATTCAATATAATGATTTAAATGTAAGTTCAACGGAAACTGATTCAAATGATCGAACCAGCCTGCGATACATATCCCATTGTGTTCGGAATGGGGGTGAAACGCTAGGGACGTCAGTCGGTGGGTCTCGTTTCGAGTTCGAACTAGAAAGTTGCTTTAAGGAATAAATTAAATAAAATATAAATAATATAACATCTCTCTCACCCCTTTTCTCTCTCCTCGTTGGTCAACCCCCCCCCCCCCCCCGTTCGATTATCTTTCAAAACCGATTTCAGAATAAAAAAGAAAAAAAGAAAAAAACCCTAATGGGCACGAACCCGTCGCCTCTTCTCCAGCGACGCCAACGTCGCGCCGCCCTCAGGCACCGCACTCCCCCCCCTTGAAGCCCTCGGCGCCGACGAAGAAGGCGGCCCCCCCCTTGAAGCCCTCGACGCCGACGAAGAAGGCGCCCCCCCCCCCCCCTTGAAGCCCTCGACGCCGACGAAGAAGCCGCGCCACCCCCCCCTCTCAGTAAGAATTTCTGTTTATTTTTTTTATTTTTTATTTTTTTTAAAACCGAATTTAATAATGAATTTGTTTTAAAAATAAAAACTGAATTTGTTTTAAAAGTTTAAAAACTGAATTTGTTTTAAAAGTTTAAAAACTGAATTTATTTTAAAAATAAAAACTGAATTTTATAAAAAAATAAAAACTGATTTAGTTTTAAAGGTAAAAGCTTTAACATGGGAAGAAAGGTTTGAACTTTCAAGCGAAATAAAAATCATATTTTTATGTGTTGAAAGTCGAAATAAAAATCATATTTTTATGTGTTGAAAGTCGAAATAAAAACCATATTTTTATGTGTTGAAAGTCGAAATAAAAATCATATTTTTATGTGTTGAAAGTCGAAATAAAAATCATATTTTTATGTGTTGAAAGTCGAAATAAAAATCATATTTTTATGTGTTGAAAGTCGAAATAAAAATCATATTTTTATATGTTGAAATTCGAAATAAAAATCAAATTTTTATATATTGAACTTCGATAGAAAAATAGAATTTTTATATATTGAACTTCGATAGAAAAATAGAATTTTTATATATTGAACTTCGATAGAAAAATGTGATTTTTATATATTTAACATCGAACTAAAAATTTGATTTTTATATATTGAATAGCGAAGTAAAAATTCGATTTTTATATATATAGTGACTACGGGCAACGAAGATGGCGATGATGCGATAGCGATGAAGATTTCTATAAATGAAGTGCCGTGGAGCTAGGATAGCTATATGTGAGAATTTCTCACCTTTCTATTTTATTTCTAGTTATATATATATACTAGGATGCAGACGGTGCTTAGTAGCACCCGACACAATCGTCCACAGACCATGGACTTGTTTGTTTGACTGTTTGGTGATTGATTGCGATATTGGTTTGAATGTGGTTTGTGGTGTGAAAAATCGAATCGATAAATTGGTTAGGATTAGACGTGCGCCGTTATAAGGCGAAGGAGTAAGGCTAGGTTAGATCCTTACTTCAAAGTTTGTGGTTTGCATAACGAATTGATTTGATTGATGTGTGAATGGCGTGGGCCTTCACTAGACCGGGGATAAGGCTAGGCCTTGTCCCGTTTCTAGTATCGTGCCGTTATGCCGCCGAAATTTTCTAAAATAAGTTAGAAAAAAATAGAAATAGCATTTTATTTAACGAATGAACTGAATAGAAATTCATATGTTAAAATAAAATGTGTTATCGTTAAAAATATAATTTTTAACGTGAATGTGAATAAATAAATATTCATTTACAAACCAGACGGTTTGTTTATGTACACCTATTTGAATGACGTTGATTGGGTCGATAAATTTTACACATCGCCTAACTGCACAAATAAAATATGTGTTTGATTGTTTGAAACCCCACACGGGTGTTAGGATGAAATTTGAAGTTCACTCATCCTGATTGATTAAATATGTCGATCGATTGATTGACAAGCTGCTATAAGCGTTAAATGTCTATATTTGATGCTTATACAGTGTAGTGCACTTTGGTTGATGGTTGATTATTCATCGTTGTTGATATATACATGTGTTGTAGAAAATCCATATAATTAACATTATATGGTAATTGATTGGGCCTCATTCCAGTTTCGAAAAAAAGAAATATTTGAAATAGAAATATTTGAAATAGAAATATTTGAAATAGAATATTTGAAAATAGAAATATGTGAAGCCGTGAGGATTAGATTGACGCCATTTTGACGTGAACGATATTTATATCGATTTTATTCATTTTAAAATGAATATTGAAAAGTGATTTCGAAATCGAATATTTTGAAATGAATTGAATTGAAAACGATTTCGAAATGAATTGAATTGAAAACGATTTCGAAATGAATTGAATTGAAAACGATTTCGAAATGAATTGAATTGAAAACGATTTCGAAATGAATTGAATTGAAAACGATTTCGAAATGAATTGAATTGAAAACGATTTCGAAATGAATTGAATTGAAAACGATTTCGAAATGAATTGAATTGAAAACGATTTCGAAATGAATTGAATTGAAAACGATTTCGAATTGAATTGAAAGCGAAGTGAAGTAAATTCAAATTGAATTGAAATTTGAATTGAATAGAAATGGATTTTAAAACGAATTTATAAAGAAGAATTTAATTTTGATTTGAACTGAAATGGAAGTTGAAAATGTTTTTGAAACGAATTCAAAACTATTTATATAATTCGTTTTAAATAGAAATCGACGATATATATATTATATATATATATTATATATAATATAATGGCCTGAATAGAACGCGCCGCGCCGCGGCAGTTCGCGAATTTCGACCATTTATTTCAAACGGGCATTACGGGAGATCCGACCGTCGGATTCTCCTAAAACCGGAACCGTTGGGTTCGTATCGAAAAGAGCTTTCTAACGAATATTAGAAATTTGAAATCTAACGGTTGGATTTGGAGATACGTCCAAATCAAATTCGAAAAAGGTCGCTGTAAGTGCAGTTCGATGGCCATTGTTGGAAATCGACTGTACGGGCCTTGATAAAATTATTAAAAATAGTAATAATTTGTGTAAAATCATAAGAAATGATTTAGAAAGAATTGGGATGAAAAACTCCCTATTTGAAAAGATAAAAATACATTTTTATCGAAATGAACTAGTTTTGAACTAGAATTATAATTCTATTTATTTTTAAATAAATAAATTGAATTTGAAAAGGGTTTCGAAAATAACCAAAATTTCCAATGATTGCATTGGAGTGGATTTGAATCGAAATTGTCTTCGGAATCTTTCGATGTTGGAATTTGGGATTATACGGATGTTGTTACGGAAATTTGAAAGATATATATTTATATCGTTATTTCCAATACGACATTTGTTAATCGTAGAATTTGATATTGAATATAAGCCGATATATTTTCTATTCAGAGCCTTATATTGAATATCAAATGTGATTTGGGTTTGTCGTGAATGGTGTCTACACTAACACTGTTCTTGAACCCAGTTGAGAAAAGATTAAATCTTTTTATTTAGATTTAATGAAGTGTACCAATTAAATGATATTTAATTGGAATTGAATTGATATTGATTTTTGGGTTTATCGTGAACAGTGTTTTAAATAACACTTGTTCTTTAACCCGATAATTAATGAATGTGATTTGGGTTTGTCGTGAATGGTGTCTTCACTAACACTGTTCTTGAACCCAGTTGAGAAAAGATTAAATCTTTTTATTTAGATTTAATGAAGTGTACCAATTAAATGATATTTAATTGGAATTGAATGGATATTGATTTTTGGGTTTATCGTGAATAGTGTTTTAAATAACACTTGTTCTTTAACCCGATAATTAATGAATGTGATTTGGGTTTATCGTGAACCGTGTTTTAAATGACACTGATTCTTTAACCCAGTTAACGATTAAAACTAAGTGGAGTTTTAATGAATCTTTAATTAGATTGAAAAGATCGAAAATGGAGTATCACCAGTTTTACTCCAGGCGATAGTTAAATCTTTAATTAGATTTGAACGTGAAATGGTAATTGAATTTACCGATAACACTGTGGTGTTAGATATGAAGTATTACCAGTTTTACTTCATGGGATTAATAGGTTGGGATTGGGAGATTAAAACAAATGATTACTTCGGTAAGGTTCGCTAATTCCGACTAGTTTGAATTGATATTCAAAAGTAGATTAAAGAATAAATTCAAGAATTTATCTTTGATAAAATTAATGGGAACCTTTCCCTATGAATGTGAAATTCAGAAACTAGCTGTCGGTTAGCTAAGCAGAATGGTTTCCTGGATATTGATCTGATGTTGGTTTCGGCCTTCGGGGTTAATATTTGGGAAATTATTCTCTTGATTAATTTACGGTTAGTAACTGATGAATTGGAATGAGGCGTATGTTGTGTTTGTGTAACACTTATTTAAAATATACGCGAGTTATTCGGAAAGTCCGGGTTTATCCCATTCTGAATAACTGATACGACGATAAGTCGAAGATGAAGACGGTGGTCGAAGACAGGAAGTCTTCACGTCGTTTGGGTGATAACTGATGATCTTGATTGGGCTGTACACCCAAGAAGATGGAAACAGTTGGTGATCGTCCAGACGTACTTGGAGATCGATGGATATGCGGGGTACTAGGTGCCTCCGGTTTCGTTCAGACCCAGAACGGACTTGTAAATGGACTGTGTGTCTGACATCGGATTTCATTCTGTGTGACTGATATCGGTTGCATAGGATGGTTTGCCTGTGTGGCATGCTAAGATGCAAATGATCAAGGCTTCTGTTGAAAAGCAAAGTCTTGTGGTGATGATCAAAGCACGGCCTTTGTGGCGTAGCTTTGTGTAACGTTTACCTCGCGTGTTTCACACCCGGTATGAACCAAAAACGGGAGACGGACCTCAGGGAGGACTTGCGTTTCTTTCTAGCTAGAAGTGGCGTCAGTGGTTTTACACGCCCTGACGAGTTTGACTTATGTGGTTGTTGCGGTTGCGAGGCGCCTCGGTTATATCGGTTTCGGCCGAATGCATTCTGGTCGGCTGACGGACCAGACTTACACCCCATAGGGTGGGGAGACGTAGTGTTCAGGCATTTTAATCCACATCGGTGGACCGGCCCTGTCGCTCCAAGGCTTGACTGAGTACTTGCCTGTGGCTCGGGCTAGAGAGTCACGAATAGGTAGAGGACTATCTTTTGCCTCGGTTCATAGATGGAAATCCAATTTCCAAATACGTGACATTTGCGGTTTTATTTGTAAACCTATATATGGCGACATAGTGGCATGGGACGCTCATGCCGCCTGTGATTGATACTTATGATTTGAAGTTGTTTTATACACTATGCACTTATTATAGTATCAAATGATTTGTTTCAAACGTATCAAGCATTCTTTGGCTGTTATAAGGGAAAACCCTATCCCCCGGCTTGCGTTGCATTGTGTGATAGGACCTGGGTCTTATAACAGCTTCATTTTTCTTTATTTAGCATTGCGCTGTTTGTTTTATGCACTGGTATTCTTGGGAGGAAACCCGTTCCGTGTTATACGGCGTGGTCCCTTGATTTACCTAATGATTTAAAATAAAGATTAAAAACTGTTTTAGTTCTCACACCAGTCACATGACTGACCTGGAGTTTATTGTTTTAACCTAAACTCTGGGTGCCCTTATTTTCGACACGGGCAGCTAGTAGTTTTGGTTTTGCAGATTTATATTCACAGGATCCTGGTTTACAGCTGGAACGATATCCGGAAAGCTTTGTATCCGTATATCTCCTTCTAGTTGTGTATTGTATTATTTTCCGCTGCTATGTATTTAAATGTAATTTAAATCTCTGATATTTCTGTGTAATATTCATTTATACTCCGTATATTCTTGTAATCTGATGCATTGTTGTAATATACAATGAAATGTTCTTCTGTATGCGTTCTGTTTTGTCCTGTTCTCAAACGATAGGGCGTTTCGAACGGTCTGGATCGGTTTAGCGACTGGTTCGGACCGAGCGAGATTCCTTGCCGTCACACTTATCCCCGGTCTAGTGAAGGCCCACGCCATTCACACATCAATCAAATCAATTTCATTTCACCAGACAATTCAATTTCAAACCAAATCATCTAACTAACCTATGCAACCAAACAAACAAGTCCATGGTCTGTGGACGATTGTGTCGGGTGCTACTAAGCACCGTCTGCATCCTAGTATATATATATATAACTAGAAAAAGAGAATTTAGAGTGAGAAGTTCTCACCGAAAGCTATCCAATACCACGACACTCCTATTGTAGAGATCTTCGTCGTTCTCGCCTTTTCTTCCATCTTCGTTGCCCGTAGTCACTACATATATAAAAATCACACATTTTTATATTTTGATGTCTTTAAAATAAAAGTCACATTTTTATTTGTTTACTTTCAATTTAAAAATCATATTTTATAATCACCTCATATATATAAAAATCGAATTTTCACTTCGTTATTCAATATATAAAAATAAGCATATTTTCACAACGCTACTATATAGATAAAGATTATATTTTTATCATGCTATTCTCTATATAAAGATTTCGCCCTTTCAAAAATAAAGTTTTCGCCTTTATAAAAATAAACACTTCATTTCAACGTATATAAAATAAAAATCAAATTTTTATTTTGCTACATACACAAAGATGATATTTTTATTTCGATGTTCAATATATAAAAATCATATTTTTATATCATCTATATAGTAAAGACTATATTTTTAATACTTTATATGTATAAAAATCATATTTTCAATATGCCACTAGTATAAAAATTATATTTTTAACCTTTCTATATTATAAAAATTATATTTTCTTGTTCAAAAATATAACCTTTCATACTAAAAATATGATCTTTCATTTGCTACTTCATATGAGAAAAATCACATTTTTATATGAATAAAAATCTCACCTTTACATACTTTTATATGCTATAAATATAATTAAAAACTGAATTTTAAAATTATGTTTTATAAAAAAACTGCTTTTCAAACTATGCTTTCTATTCTAAATAAATCAAAATCAAAAAGAGGAAACTTACATTTTTCTTGATAAAATTTGGATCTTGCTGCGTCGGTGGACTCGAAGCTTCGTATGTGGTGGTAGCTGCGAAGTGGTGCGGCGGTTTTTTTTCGTGGATTGGGGGTTTCCAGCGGAGGAAGGAGAAGAGAGAGGGAGAGGAGAGGATGGCTGTCGATCGACGGAGGGGCACCGTTCGAGATGCTGGCGGGCGCGACGGAGGGGGGGGGGTCAACGGTGGAGCGACGGGATGAGCGATTCGGGGGTTGCTCGAAGTGGGTAGGAGAGGAGATCGAAGGCGGAGGGGAGGTCGGGGCCGAGGTGATGGAGGGCGCGGCGTCGACGGTGAAGGAGGAGGGCCATGATTTCGATTTGAAGATTTAGGTTTTTTTTTCCTGAAAACCGATTTTGAAAAATAAGAGGAGGGGGGGCAGCGTAATAGGGGGAGAAGGATTATTTTATATTTTTATTTATTTATTTTATTTTATTTTCACATAAAGCAACTTTTTCTATCGACCTCGAAACAAGGCCCACCGCCTGTTGTCCATAGCGTTTCACCCCCATTCCGAACACAATGGGATATGTATCGTAGGTTGATTTGATCGTTTCGACCAGTTTCCTTTGAATTTACATTTAAATCACTATATTGAATTTTAAACGTACATTTCAAATTACCGGGGTCACATACAAACTTTAAAAATTCCTGAAAAATATTTTCTAGCTTCGTATTGACAATACGGTCCTAACAAAACTAGTTTCGTCGAATTCTGAGGCCGTTGGAAAAATGACCATTTTCCAGTCGATTAAAATCAACTGAAACTGGTCAAACGCATTTTCCTTTGCCACGCTCACATATTGATTCGAAAAATTATGAAATTTGAAACCTAGCAATAATTTGACATCACGGACCCAACAAAAGTGGTTTCGTCGAAATCCGAGGTCGTTTGCAAAATGTCCATTTTTAAGGGCCTGAATTCCATAGCGACTATTCAGAATTTTCAACTGGACATATCTTTTGATTCCCGCTACGAAATTTCAACTTGTCGGATTCGTTGGAAAGATATTATCAATTAGATCATAATGTTTTTGGTTTCGCTAAAATCCGGATTGTTTTGCACCCGGTACATTCAATTGAAGTTTGAAATCGAATTATCGAACTACCGCGCCATTTTCAATTCTATTTATAATTATATATAAATATTTATATTCTAACGACGACGTATATAATATATACGTTCGAATTCTATTCAAAATAAATTTCTCGTCGATATTATTTAAAATAATCTATTTTAAATATTCAAATTCAGCTAAAATTGCCAAAATAAAATTTTCAAACTGGCTCGCATTTTACGGGTTATTACAGTTACGACCCGAATTAGCTAGCCTCAGAGGAGACCGGAAAACACGGATTGTAATGAGAACACGACAAACCAGAACATAAACAATAGAACACTTCAATGTTATTACAACAATTACATCAGAGTACAAGATATCAGAGTATAAATAAATAATATACAACAGAAAAATATCAGAGATTAAATTACAAAGCAGCGGAAAATTAATACAATGCAAAGCGCAAATATATTAACAAATACAACTGAAAGAAACACACGGATACAAAGCTTTTCGAATATAGCTCCAGCTGTAGACTAGGATTCTGTAAAATAGAAATCCGCAAAACCAAAATTACTAGCTGCCCGTGTGGAAAATCGGGGCTACCAGAGTTTAGGTAGAAACAATAAACTTTACGTCAGTCATGGGACTGGTGTGAGAACTAAAACAGTTATTAACTTGAATTTTAAAGTTTGGTAAATCAAGGGACCACGCCGTATAACACGGAACGGGTTAACACCAAAGAATACCAGTGCATGAAACAAACAACGCACTGCTAAAATAAAAAAAATGAAGCTATTATAAAACTCAGGTTCCATCACACAATGCAATGCAAGTCGGAGGATAGAGTTTTCCCTTATAATAGCCAGACATGCCTGATATATTTAAAACAAATCATTCGATACTATTATAAGTGCATATTGTTAAATACAACTTCAAATATAAATGTATCAATCATAGACGACATGGGTACCATATATCATGTCTCCATACTAGTTCTACAATTAAAACCGCACAATGTCATTTTGGAAATTGGGTTTCCATCATGAACCAAGGCAAGGGATTGTCCTTACCGAATTCGAGACAATCTAGCCCATGTATCAGGATCAGTCGCAACTTGTGATGACCCCAAACCCCCGTACAACGGTGACAAGGATAATCTTTGGAATATAACACATAAAAAATAACAGAAGAACAGAAATATAAAATTACACCAGATAATGTACATCAAAATACACTGGATGAATATAATCATCAGAGTTACACAGTATAATAAGATCATACATAGCACAAAATACAGTTTCAGTTCAATATAAAATGTTTGTAGCGGAATCACACATAATATACATAATGAAGTCTGAAACAGTAAAATAGAAATGATAAAGTCCATCTCTAGCTCCATAGCTATCCAGAATGAGCCTGCTAAAACATGAATACAATGCTGCCCGTCTAGAAATATGGGCACCCGAGTTTGCAAGTCAAACAACCTACGAGTCTGTCATGGGACCGGTATGAGAAATCTACTTAACTGGTTAAACGATAATAATAAGGCAGATCATAGGACCACGCCTCTAACGCGGAACGAAGCCAATATAAGACTCAAGTCCCATCACACAATGCAACTCAAACCAGAGGTAGAGTTTTACCTTATAATGGCAAAAATATGCTTGATACGTATAAAACGAAATCATTTGATATTATTACTAGTGCATAAATGTTTCAAAAACAATATCAATCATAAGTATCAATCATACACGGCATGGGTACCACATATCATGTCGCCATATATATTTACAATCAAAACAGCACAATGTCGTATTTGGAAGTTGGATTTCCATCATTAACCAAGGCAAAAGATAGTCGTTACCACTTCGAGATGCTCTAGCCCGCCCCTCAGGACCCAGACTCAGTTGGGCCCTTGGATCATCAGGGCTGGTCCATGCGGAGTGGATTAAAATGCCTGAACATGTGTTTCCCCGCCCTATGGGGCGTAAACTAGTCATATCCTGACCAGACCATCGGCCCCGTAACGACCGATATAACCGAGGCGCCTCGCATTCAAACATCCATATAGGTCAAACTTCTCAGGGCTTGTAAACCACTGACACCACCTCTAGCTAGAAAGAAACGCATGTCCTCCCTGATGTCCTCTCCCGTTTCTGGTTTATACCAGGGTGTGAGGCTCGCGAATTAACGCTATACACAAAGCTAGCTATATTAAACCTATGCTTTGATCATCAACCACAAGGCTCTGCTTTTCAACAAAAGCCTTGATCACTGCATCTCAGCATGCCACACAGGCAATTCACGCAATGCAACTGACGTCTATCAATCACACAGAATAAAATCCAATGTCATACACACAGTCCATTTGCAAGTCCGTTCAAGGTCTGAACGAAACCGGAGGCACCTTATTCCTCTCCCATATGTCCAATACAGGAGAGATGTCCTCGCACATCCAAACAATCAACAAGTACGTCCGGACAACCACCATTGTAACCCTTTCAAGGCAGAAACTACTACCAAAGGCATCAGTAGCCATCCATTCGATGTGAAGATCATCGGTCTTGCACCGTCTTCATATCTTCGACTTCTAATCATCGGCCAATTATTTGAAATGAGAATTAACTCGGCCTTTTCAAATAATTCACATATATTAGAATTCAAATCAATTCTTTCCATGGTTAAATTATTCGACATCCACATTTCAGTTCATTATGTAATTTTAATGTCAAACACATTAAACCATCAAATATCAAGCAAATCAAGTAAATTCGGTTTATTTCCTTTCCATATCCTTTATAATATTTTATAACGAATTTTCGCTATTTTTATTTGTTTAAAAATAGCCCATATTAATTAAACGACGCTTCAAGTCGTGCCATGGCAGTGGCTTTGTTTTTCTTCAGAATTGATTTACACATATATGAAAATCTAACCTTTGGATCTTAACAAAGTTCACATCATTGGAAAGACCTCTCAACAGCGAACCCAACGGTTCTAGTTTCATGAAAATCCGGTGGTCAGATCTTTCACTATAATCGTTTAAAGTTACGATTTCAAAACGCGAACTGCAGCAGCTCGATTCGTTTTAATTTAATTTATATTTATATATATATAAATATAATTCATTCAACGATTTCTAAATCGTTTTTCACTTCAAATATTTCAATAATGCCTTTAAATTTCAAAAAAATTCGCCATAGTTTCTCTTGTACAGAGAGGGGTTTGGAAATTTATTGGGCCATATTAGGCACCCAATAAATCCTAAAAAGCATACACATATTTATAGTGATATATTCTAATGTCCACAGGGGAGTGTGTTTAGATCATGACTCCAGAGAATAAATTCTCTTCACCCTATAAATAGTTTTCGTGCCTTACCAACTAGAGAGACGTTATTATTGTCAACTCCAGACCCTTGTGGGGTTTTTATTAATCTGGCATTTTACAGTTATAGTTTATATAGTCCATATCCATCTTCGGCTCAACCCGGATTATAGTCATCGCCATACAAGCCTCTCGCATGTATGGTAAATCTTCAACCTCATCACATAAGCTCCAAGTGCTTATGTGATATATGATGATGTATGCTATTTTCAAGAAGTATGGCATGTTGCGTAGTACAAAATTAATTGTTACTATCCTATGGCGACATTTATGATTTCACACAGAACAACCAGCACTCCGCATCCAATGGCATTCACAGGAGTTGATATAATAATAATGTTGCGCAGCCAACTCATTAAGGCTTACCTATTTGTCGGGCACGCAAATAAATTCTTTACTCAACAGCTAATCCATTTTCCTGTTTAGCATATGTATATATGTGCATAACTAAGCTAAAAAAATTATTTCTTGCCAACAAATGTTTATTTCCATGTATGGTTATTTTTAACACTTCCTATACATGTTAAAAATAATATTTTCAACTCACAAATATTTATTTCAACAAGTGGTTATTTTTAACACTTCAAATTTCCTATAAAAATGATATTTTTGGCTAACAAAAATATATTTCAACTCATGACTATTTTATTTAGTACGTAAACATGTTAAAAATAATATTTATAGTGAACAAATATTTATTTCAACACATGTGTATTTTTAGTGAGTTGTATACATGATAAAAATGTTATTTTTTCGTTCGAAATATTTATTCAACACATGAATGTTTTTAGCACTTCATGTTCTTGAGAAAAATGATATTTTTATCGTTTCCATAATTTATTTCAGATATGAGCATTTTTAGTGACACATATATGTGATAAAAATGATATTTTTATCGTTCAAATATTTTATTTCACACATGAGTATTTTTAGTGACTCATATACGTGATAAAGATGATATTTTTATCGTTTAAATACTTCATTCAACAATTGGTTATTTTTAGCGAGTCATCGTTACTATAAAAATGTGATTTTTATTGTTTAATCAATTTATTTCAATCATGAATATACTATAAACTTCAAAGGCATAATAAAAATGTGATTTTTATTATCTAAGCATTTTATTTCTATCATGAATAAATTATCAACACATGAATATACTTCAACATATGAAAATAATTCAAACACATGAATATTTCTGAAAATTTCGGCAGCATAACGGCAGGTAATTAAAACCGGCACCGTCCCGAGTACGGCTCCTCGCACTACCTTAAAACCTCGCGGTTTTTGACAATGGGGATTTCAATAATCTAGTTTGTACACAGACGAATATTTTTTTTCCTTTCCACAAACTATTCTAACTTTGTTACAACCACAAACAAATATTTTTAACCAAAATCCATCATTCTTAACCACAAACAATCATAATCAACCATTTGCTATCACCCAATTTTCACGCCAATCACAATCAATATATATCGTCCATGGTTTTTGGACGAGTGGAGTGTGTGTGTGTGTATATATATATAAGTATATTTCATTTCCATTTCAATGCACATATGATTTATACCATGCATGTATAATTTATACATCGCTCATATAACTTATACAACACATCTACATGAGGTATACAACGCGTATATAATTTCAATATCGCTTATATAACTTATACAATGCATTTCCATTCACATTTGAATTTAGAAACCTCACATCACTATTTCGCTTTGCCAAAAATTTTAGAAGGCTCTAAAAATTCCACGGTCACTTCGAGAATGTAGATGACGTCGTCATGGTCCCAATGGTTTGTAACGACCCAACTTTCGAACACATCGGAAGTCGTGCCATTATTAAGAAATAAGAATAGATAGAAAATAATCACAAAAATATCAGAATCTTGCAGCGGAATTTTCACAAAAGATAATACTTTATAACATTACACAGCGGAATATATTACATCAGAGCATACAGAATCTTGTGATACAACCCATCAGTAATTATACATATCATAGAAACCCAAACTTCTTGACTTAATTATACAGTAGATAGGTGGACCAACACACAGCAAAATCTTCATTCCAGCTTCACAAGTTTCATCATAATCCTGATTCACTTGTCTATTCATAAAAAGCGTTATGAATACCCAAGAGTTTAAGGGAAAACACATAAAATAAACTCCGGGTCAGTCAGGGGACTGGTATGAGTAAACAGTTTAAAACAAAAAAAAATATCTCATAAGACCACGCCGTAAATACGGAACGGGTTTTTACCTTATGAGATCAAAACTCTTTGTATACTTTAAAACAGATATTATCATAGTGTCTATATGTTTTCACAAATAATTTAGAATCTAGAAGAATGCTTGCATCTCACATTCTCCTATATAGTATACAAGTAAAAACCGCTTGGCTCTTAGGGAAATTGGATTTCCAACTATGACAAGGTATGGGACCACCTTCCGCTGATGTATCTCTAGAGGCCAATACACCTGGGTTCAACAAGAACGCCTTGCAACCCGGCCCTCACATGATCGACCACTCATTTCTCTTAATTGTATCGAATGTATATCACCGATGGTTGTGTACGGCAACCATCCCCGAATGTGCAGAATCGATAGATTAGGAAACAAAAGGAATTTCTCTAGATAGGTGATGCTACACCCTAATGGGAGTGACCCACATAGCCATGCTGCCTGCCTGATTTTTGTCATTTCCTGGGTGTGAGGCTTGAGGCTGGACTTACATTATCTTCCAGAACAACTGGTCACCATCTACTTTGATTGCCACATCGTCAAACCCGTCAAATCATAATTTGATCTCGCCAAAACCATGGGTATAAAGCTAAGAGAAATGAATTCCTCCTCCACCAAACTAAGTTTTAAAAAAACCAACTTACGCGATCTGTTAGGTATACTTTCTTAGACATTCGTCCATACAAGTTTTCCTGGGACTGGACAAACCGAAGGCACTATTCGAAAATAGTGCTTGTATATCACCGTCTTCGATTCAACAATCTCTGACGCGCGGCGTATAATCAAATCAAAGTGAAATATTTATTTCGGCCTCTTTGAAATGAATAACGAACATTTTTCTCTTTAAATTATAAATCTACCCAGATTATCATCAAATCTGTATATACAGTTATAGTCAAACCAACAGTATATGGTTATCTCGTCAATATCTGGTATATTGACTAAATTTTCAAACGGTCAATTTCAGCGTGTTCGTCGCACGTGCTTTTTCCTTCTGCTTGTTCGACATCTTAAAATGAATTCTTACCTTATTTTTCCTTTTGAAAAACTTTCTCCTCATCATCATTAAATCCGACTATTCATGAATGAATAAATTTGACAATTTACAACCTTTACACTTTTTATCATTTTGTTAAAATTTTTACTTTGATCCTAATTTACTTTCTCTTTCTACTTGATTTACTTCTTTTTCTTTTTATCATATACCGAGAAAATACTCTTTTACCTTTAAATCCAAACACGATACAATATTGTTTACAGTTCTATATGCAATATAGAACTGTCCATGATCTGCTCCTTACCGGGTGTTAAGACTATAGTTTAGACCGACAATTCTAGCGTATGAGTTAGATACCGGTTTCCAACCTTTCTTTGAATTTAAATATTCCACTTGAAAATAAATTCAAAGTTTATATTATAAATTAACATTTATAATTATAGTTCGTGTTGTAAATTTCCGATGTCTGTCGCACATCATATCTTAACCGCCATTCTTGAACGACTCCTTGGTAAACTTTACAGTTAAAATATCCCGTTTGGAAATCATTCTAACTCTTATTTTTAAATTAAATTTATTCTTTAATTTAAATTCCACTCCTGTACTTTGTTTACAGTTTTTGACGAAAACTGAAATACAAAAATCCTGATTCACTCTTTAAGTAAAAATTGTAATTTATCTTGTAAATTAAATAAAAATATTATTTTTATTCAAATCTTTATTCTCTTTATTTATTTAAACCCTTTGATTAATTTAAAAACTAGTTATAAATTAACTTTAGCTTTAAAATCTTCATTAAAACATTGTTTAAATAAAAGTACCATAGTTGCAAAGTACCACTTCCCAAAAACCCAGCGTTCCTCCACAAAAACAGGCCCAGCCCTCATGATTTCCTCTCCGGTCCAAACTACCAACCTGCTACTACCAGGTCCAAAGTACCAAGCCCAAAAATCTCGTGCCAACCCCTCAAAACTCAGGGAAAATACCATGGCCGAGCTCCATCTTCTCCCTCTCTTTCAAGTGCACAGTTGTGCAAGTGCACAACCCGTCTGGCCCTCCTCCGGCTGCCAGACCACCACCCACAAACCCCCTCTTCCACCCTGATCGTCACTGACCAGTTATCTTCCCCCTAAGAGTCCTTCTTCTCCAAATCACCTTTCCTCCATTAAATCGACAGCAGCTTAAATTTTGACATCCCCAAAAACCCACGGCCTCCTCCCATCTCCGACCATCAGACAGCCCACCAGCACCACCAACCGCTTCTCCAACCTCGGCCGCCCCTTCCACCTGAGCCCTGGGCCACTCGATCCCTTGTGGCCCCCACGTGACGCCCCCAAAGTCTCATGAACCCATAATCACATAAAAACCTAAACTTGATCCAATCACTTAATTCATGTTATAGAAAAATTCATTTGTATTTTTCGTATGATTCTAGGTCTCCTACGAAGCTCCTCCTTCAACCGCTCAGACCCTAGACGCCTGGATGATCGGAATTTCCCAAAAACCCCAATTTTGGTCATCTTCAAATTCCCAATTACCATTGCCATTAAAAATCACAGGACTACTTCCTAAAATCATTACTGGTCACCAAGGTTTGATCCATATACTTTGTTTGATTTAAAAACGGTTTTGAAAATCCATTTTGATTTTTAAAAGCAGAGAGCTTCTGTTCTTTCCTTTTCAAGTTCCAGTGGGTTTTTCTCAAGTTTGTGTTCATTTTGAACCATTACATGACCATGTAATAGGTATATAATTGTTATGCTATCCTATTTTTAAGTCTACTAACCTAGAATTGCTAATCCATTTGGGTTTGTATGATTTAAGCAAATATAACAGGGTATGTAAACAACATCAAGCAAAAACCCCCTCTTACTTACACCATAGTACTTGAATTTTCAATCAGTAATCACTGATTCCAACATTCATTTTCAAACAAGCAACAATACATGACATGTAAATCGAACAAGAACACGACTGAAGGACCAAGTTCATTCATAGTTTAACCATGAGACTGCAGGAAACAAAAAATAAAATAAAATACAAGTTTACTCACAAAGTAGGCTTGAACTTTGCTGTTTCCTTCCTCTTTACTTGGTCAAAATAAAGTGCTTGTGTTGTGTTGGATTTGTGTGTTTTTGTGTGTGCTCTAGAGTCCTTTTATAGTTGTAAGAAACTATAAAATATTGGTGAAAAAACTGTTTTGCAAAAAGAAAAAGAAAAACTGTTTTGACAACTCAAAATAAATGCTCCTCTCTCTTGTCACATCTCAACACCAAAGCCAAAAAGCACATGGCCTTACCTCATCCCAACTCGCCCCCTCAAACCCCCTAGGCAACCTCCCTTGATTCCTATGACATGTCATATTAATTGCCTAGGTAAGACTATGATGTTTCACAAACTCCCTTGGTTTTCAAACAAATTTAAACATCATTTTTGTACCATCAAAAAAATCAGTTTTTTTTTTCATGGTGTCTTCAGCTCAAAAGCTTACACAATAAGTTGATTTAACTACAAATATATATAATTAATACTTGCCTTGCAAGTATTTGCAAAATCTGAAAATATTGTGAAGGAAAGAAAAGATTGAAACTTAAAATACATGCTAGCAAATAGACCTTGCCATAAATGCAAGATTTGTACATGATCATGATATGATGACTCATGTTTTTCTTGAAATATGAATATGAATTGTATTTTCAGAATCAAATGAAAAGGAATGAAAAGAAATGAAAAGACAAAACTGAAAATAACATCATATTGATCTTGTTTTGCTAACACATCTATGGTGTAAGTGACATATGAATGGTGACATGATTTTACAAGGGGATATGACAATACATTTTCTAGCTTTTAATGCAAGGATGCAAATGAATTCTCATTGATTTGTCATTCAAACCTATGGTGTAGAGATTCATTGATTTGAAAGAGGACTAGACCACACATGCTCTAGATTTTTAAATGCATATGAAATTCTAATACTTCCTTGACTATATTATATGATATATACTTTTCAAAGGAAATGATATTACGTGTTTTATTTATGTACATGTATTTAAGCTTTGGCTTTTGAACTTGTTTTTGATCAAAAGTTTGGCATTTTTAATTCAAGTATTAAAGGTTTTTTAAAACAAGAAATTTACAAAAAGTTAAATTTCTTAAATCCATTGAAAAAAAAAGAACAAACATGTATAAATAAAAATGGCATCACAATTACATGCTATTAAAAAGTGTTGTTTTCCAACATGTATAAAAATCAATTTAAATAAACGCTATCAAACAGATGCTATCATATATGAATGCATATAAACCAGTTTTAGCAAGTGCTGTTAAATACATGCTATCATATACAGAGTTTAACATGTTTTATAAATTTAAAGTCTGGATTTTTAAAACCTATTTGGAAACACGTACTTACGATCACATAAATCTGTATCATTGATTAGTGAAAATCTCGGGTCATTACACGGTTCCTGTTTCATGGGATTTTGATTTCTTATAAGCAAGTTGTATATTTTTAAAGGTTAATGACGATTTTAAAGTGTCACAAATTTAAAAAGGAATAACCTTTTTACTTCTACATCAACCGCCGACGGTTTCAAATGGGTTATTCAAAACTAGATTTCCTCTTTGTGCCAAAACAAAGCAGCTATGGTATGATCGGACTATGCCACGTTGACAGCCTTCGAGAGAGCTCTCCGGCGCTACCCTCCTTGTCGAAATCGAACTGCAGGCGGCGGTGGATTTTGGTGCGAATGGCGGCGACTTTCTGGCCTTGGATCTCTACAAATACTGAAAGCTGGAGGTCGAGGGTGGTATGGATTTAAAGAGGGGAGAAACCTCTACAAATTCCCTCTTGAATCTCTGAATTTAGTTGCGTGGATCGAGCGTTATCGTGGGGAGAAGTTTGGAGCTCCAGCCGCCTTTCGTCCCGAGGATTACGGGTTTTGTCTATTGACCAAGAAAATGAAGTTGATTTCTGATTGGCCATGGATTTTATATTTATTTTTAATTTCCTAAAATCCGTAAATATACCTCGCTCCTTATGAACTCCAATTCCAACCCAACGATTGTCGCCCCCAGCTAAATACCCTTATTCTGAACACAATGGAATATGTTTCGTAAGCCCATTCGACTGTTACAATCAGTTATTCTTAGATTAAAATATAAAACATTCAATATTAGATTTGAACATACATTTTAATTTCTCGAGACCACTTATTGATTCGAAAAATTCCAGAAAAATAAATTTGGCTATGTTGGGACGATACGGTCCCAACAAAACTGATTTCGTCGAATTTGGACACCGTTTGAAAAATGGACTTTTTCTGGTTAACCCAATTCAAACTAAAGTTGCAAAACACGTATTCCTTTGCCACGCTCACATATTGATTCTAAAAATTATGGATATTTAACCTTAGCAATAAATTGACATCCCGGATCCAACCAAAGTGGTTTCGTCGAAAACGGAGGTTGTTTGCAAAATCATTATTTTTAAGGGCTTTAATATTATTTTAAAATGGAATTTTTAAAATTTGACCAAATTTATATTCAAATTAGTCAAAATAAAAATTTTAAATTGGCTCTGATTTTCCGGGTTGTTACAATCTCCCCCACTTGAAACTTTTCGTCCTCGAAAAGGAACAACAGTAAAGTAGGAAACAAAACGGAAAATGTAAAATATGGTAACGTACCTTGCACCAGAGTTAGTCAGAGACGTCCACTCTGCAATTGGGATACGCTTGCTTAATTCTCTCCTTAGTCTCCCAAGTACAGTCTCTAGGATCACCACTCCACTGCACTTTAAGTAGATGAACCTTTTTATTCATCAGCTCTTTAGTTTCTTTGCCAATGATCTTTATCGGCTCTCTTCTGACTGCCAAATCTGTAGTGATTTCTAAGTCCTGTTGCGCAGCTTCTTCCACAATCGAGTCTGAATCATGTACATGTTTCCTAAGATGAGATACGTGAAACACATCATGTACTCCAAGCAACTAGTCAGGTAATTGAAATCTATAAGCGAGAGTTCCAATCCGTTCAAGTATAGGAAATGGACCAATAAATATGGGTGCCAACTTCCCTGTTTTGCCAAATCTGACTACTCCCCTTATCGGAGAGACTCTTAAGTACACATAATTGCCAACAACGAATGCTAAATCTCTTCTCCTCGCATCCACATAACTTTTATGTCGGCTTTGAGCAGTTTGCAATCGTTTCTTGATGAAGTCGACTTTGTCTGAAGCTTCACGAATCATATCGGGTCCCAATACAAGTCTATTGCTAGGTTCAACCCAACATGCGGGAGATCTACATGGTCGACCATACAAGGCTTTGAGTGGTGCCATTTCCAAGCTCGCTTGTTAATTGTTGTTGTATGAGAGCTCAACTAAATGCAAGTGGTCTTCCCATGATCAGCCGAAATCAATAATACAAGCCCGTAGTAAATCCTCCAATATTCGGTTCACCCTCTCAGTTTGGCCATCTGTTTGAGGATGATATGCGGCGCTTAGATTCAACTTCGTTCCCAGCTCTTGTTGGAATGCTTCCCAAAATTTGCTAGCAAATATTGGATCTCTATCACTGACTATGCTGAGCGGCACTCCGTGTAGCTTAACGATTTCTTTAAAATAAATTTGTGCTAGACTTTGAGCCGTTCTAGTTGACTTGACAGGTATGTAATGGGCGGTATTCGTGTGACGATCTACGATCACCCATATACTATCATTTCCTCTCTTGGTTCGAGGCAACCATCTATGAAATCCTTGGAGATTTCCTCCCACTTCCAATTTGGAATTTCCAATGGTTGTAATAACCCAGACAGTTTATGTTGATCGCTCTTGACTTGCCGGCAAGTAGTGCACCTGCTAACTTATAAGGAAATGTCTCTTTTCATAGTTCTCCACCAAAAAGTGCGTTTGATATCATTACACATTTTACTCACTCCTGGGTGGATGCAAAGTTGACATTCATCAAGTATTTCTTTCTGGAGCTCAGGAATGTTTGGAACACACATTCGACTTTTTAACCTCAAAATCCCATTGTTGTCAATTTGAAAACTCAAGGGTTCACCTTCCTGAATCCTTACTATAATCTCCTTAATAAAATTATCGTCTTTCTGAAGAATGGAGATGTAACAACCCGTATTTTTAAATAACATGTTATAGCATAAACCAAGGCAGAAATAGATGATAAAATCTGAATCAAGGGAAACGGGCTGTGCCATTGCGTTCGTCTCGGAAAAATACGCGAAATAGAGTCCGAGTTTTCAGAAATCGGAGTTCGTATGACCAAGTTATGGCCCGTCAAAGTTTTCAGAAAATTTCAAGTTCAAAAACAGTTCAAATTTGAATTCAGAATTCAAATTCAGCTAAGCAGAACAGGCGGAAAAAATTCCCGCCACCCCCAAGTCGACTGGGGAGTCGAATTGGGAGTCGACACACCCCAGGTGGTGTCGACTACCCAGTCGACACCCCTGTCAACTTGGGTGGTCGGCCAGTTTGGCTTGGGTGCACCTGACTTGTTCCCCAAGACATGTTTGGAGGCTTGTGACGGATTTTGAAGGCTCAGATCTGAATTAGGTTAATCCTATGGTCTAAACTAACCTAGACTTCTATAAAAGGACCCTAATACCTAGCCTAAACCATCATAAATCAATCCTACAACTAGACTATGCCAAAATGTTTAATCATGGCCTCCACCCTCTTGTCATAGCCACCATCTTCATTCATATGAGAGTTCCTAAGCTTGTTTGAGAGTTTCTAAGTTTGATTCAAGGCCAATGTTCAATCTTTCTTTATTAAAACGAGGATCTTTCTTCATACAAATCAAACGAGCTTCTTGGAGCTTGTATTCATTTGGGGTTTTTAGAGTGCTAGTGGCTTCGTCCCAATCTTATTTTATTTTATAAGTCTTCATAGCATTAAAAGCCCTATTCTACTCTTAGATTCTAACTATGAAGTTAAATATGACATGTTGCAAGTTTGAGTTTGGGCCTAAGTATGATTTGTGCTTTGATGCTATCATGTTATGCATAGATTTATTCTATGCATGTCTGTAAAGCTATCACCTTGACTTTGTGCATAGAAAGCTATGAGCTTTGATTCTATCATGTTATGCATAGATTTATTGTATGCATGTTTGTAAAGCTATCACCTTGACTTTGTGCATAGAAAGCTATGAGCTTTGATTTGAAATGTTGCTTAAAACAACATAGAAACTCTCATAACCCTTATGTTATCTTGCATATGATGTTATATACGAATCACTAGCTATCATCATATGTTACTTATGGCCATGTTTCACCTATTTTGCTAAAGTTGATATCATGCATGTTTTGAGGCTTATAATGTAATATGCAAGTTTATGAACACATTTGCCTCATATGCCACCATGTATAACTTGTGACCTAACCTTATTAATTATGTCATGCTTCTAAAGTTCCCCCTTTGAGATCTATTTGCGTTTATGCGAACATACATGCGATGGGGTCACGCTATGGATAAACTAAAATGACATAAAATCATGACTAGAAAAATGACATGAAATATGACATGTGATTATGTTTGGGACATGAAAATGGACTTGGACATGACTTCTAGAAAACATGAGAGTGGACAACTCGAGGTTGGGTTGAGTTTGTAGCATAAATCTACCCTGAACCGACCGGCTACAAGCAATAGGACACAATGTGAGTAGTTGGTCATGTCGCACTTGAAACCCGAGGTTAGACTAAGTTGTGGTGTAAAGCTACCCGGACCCGCCCGGCTTAACTAGTAACCACAACGAGGTCTAATGTGAGAGGTTGGGTGCATTAAATTAATTAATGCCACATGATAGGGTTAAGTCATGGACCGCTTGAATACTTAAACAATTAAACTTGATGGGTTGGTAGGGTTAAGTCATCGACTACTTGAATACTTAACCAATTAAACCCGATGTATTGATAGGGTTAAGTCATGAACTGCTTGGATACACTTGACCAACTCAATACATGGTTAGGATAGGGTTAACCACACTTAACCCGCTTGAAATCCTAGTTACATGGTCCTTTTCAGCAGTAACCTACTTGGGAGTATCATGGGTACCCCGGACTAGGCTAGGGTGGGGAACGATTACTGGACTGATTGTAAGAGACCAAAAGAGACGGCTGAATGGTGCACCAGTTGTTCAGGCGGACCATGGTCTTGCACATTAAGTCCGGAGTTGAACATGGGCACCAGTAGGTTTAGACTGTGCATGCTTGAATTGTGTCTGTGGTTTACACCTTAGGGCTGGATACACCCTGGGGTGGACCTTGCACAGTTAACTACACTCCATGATTAAGCCGTATGACACCGATACACGACGAGTTAGGCTTATAGGGAGCCGATCGACTAGACCGAGTAGTTGGACCTTGATTTAGGTCACCTCATGATATTGGGCCAGCTTTGGGCCAAGGGATCATTTCTTGTTTATACTTGACATGGATTGGAATACTAGTACACACTTGGTGCAACTTAACCTTGTATATGCGATGCCACACTTGATCTATCTTGTTAACTTTTGACCATGCCAGTTATCACCCTATGTTTCATCTCTGCTTTACATGTCCACTTAACTTTATTAGTTTTTATACTAATAGTAGGTAGGACTTACTAGTCTTTTTGACTGACCCATTTTCTTTCGCCTCTTTTCTTCCGTTTCCCCCCCCCCCCCCCGGTTTACAGGGTGGGAACACTGGTACCTAGCTTGGATCTTTAGCTGCTTTTCTGGATAGCTCATGTATGGTTTGGACTTAAGCATGCTATGGCTTTATTCTACTTTGGGGATAGTTACTTTATGTTTTTTTTCCAGTTTTCAGTTTATGTTCCTAGACTTTGTTTTGTGGGAAAATAATGACCAAGTACTTTGATGTAACTTGACTATGGTTTTGAAATGTTAGTTTTTACCCACTGCTTTATTTACTCTGTTTTTACATATATGTTCTGTCTTGTGATATCTGCATGCATGTTTACCTTGTCCAACACCCCACCAAAGCTAGTGTACTTGCAAGAGTGACCCTGGCGGAGGTGGGGTGTTACATTTGGTATCAGAGCATAAGGTTTACAAGATTTGAGCAAAAGATTTTGAAAACTTACCTTTTGAAAAACTATTTTCAATACCAATTAAGTATTTTCCAAGAAAAGTCTAGTTTATTTTAAAAGGCTATTCCCCAAAAGCCATTAGCATTATCCTTTGTTTCCTCGTTCTCAATCTATCTTTTTTCTTCGTTTTAGTATGGCCGATAATTTCTCCATTCTGGAGGGCGTACCAGTACCTATTTGGTTTAGAAGGTACATGGAGGCAAGAGCGAATGAAGCCGGCCGCACGAACATTCCTCCTCCTTCCCCCGTGGCTAACATTCCTCCTCCTCCCGTAGCTGAGGTTCCTCCTCTTCCTCCGCATCCACAAGAGGATTTCGCGAATATTTGCAAGGACTTTAAGGCGATGGGTGGCAAGAACTTTATTGGGACGGAGACTTTTGTTGAGGCAAGAAACTGGTTAAAGGAAACTGAAGACCTCTTTGCTATCTTTGATATAGAAGACCATAGGAAAGTGCTGTTAGCGGTATGGCTGTTGAAAGGGGAAGCTGCATATTGGTGGGTAGTCACCACCACTACTAGGCCAATTCAGACTTGGGATGACTTTAGGAGAAGGTTTAGACTGAGGTTTCTATCATCGATAGAAGAGAACCTTCAGATGGAGAGGTTCCTATCTCTAAAGCAAAGGGGACATGACAGTTAGGGAATACGTGGATACGTTTAATCAACTTGCTCGGTTCGGTCTAGACTTGGTTAACACAGCTCAGAAGAAGGGCCTACGCTTTGCTCTAGGATTGAATGAGCCATTGCCTGGTTTGGCCAAGTCTCATATACCCATGGGGGCGACTTTCGAGAGTTTGGTGAATATGGCCATGCTTTAAGAGGAAGATAAGAGTGGCAAGAAGGAGGTCAAGGCAAATGAGTCTCAAGGCGAGAAGGTAGATTCCAGAAAAGGAGGCAAGAACAACAACAACAAGGACAACAAGTCAAGAGAAAGGAGGAAGTGCAACTTCTGTGGGGTCACTGGGCACATAGCCATAGGCTGTAGGAAGAAGAAAAGAAAGTTGGGAAAATGCTTTCATTGTGGAAAGTCTGGAAACTTCAGTAAGGATTGCCCGAAAAAGCGAGGACAAGGGAAAAGGCAAATTCAGCGAGCAGGACCCTCTAGAGGGCAGTTGTAGGCTCCCCTCGCTCTTCCAGCTTTTGATCGAGGTAGTGTTTCTATAGAAAGTCATGTTTACATTTTTGATTTCCCTGTTCATACCTTATTTGATTCTGGTGCATCGCATAGTTTTATTTCTGATCTTGTTGAAAATTTGCAGCTAAGTACTAGTCTAGTTGAAAATCCCGTTAGTATTTCAAATCCGATTGGGGGTTCCGCCCATCTATCTGCGATTTGTATGGATTTGAAAATCTCTATCTTGAGCGTAGAATTCGTGTGTGATGCTTATGTTCTCAGGTTTATGGGATACGGGTTGATTTTGGGCATGGGTTGGTTGTCCAGTTATGGAGCCATTCTTGACTTTGAACATAGGGTTGCGAGGCTCATGACTCGCCTCGGTAATACCCTCAGAATCTCGTGTGACCTTTAGGGTTCCGTCATAATCAGTTACCTAGAATCCCTTGGCACTTTTATTGGAAATTTGTAATCCAATCGAGTAGTGTTCGCCACTAAGGCGGATAGTCCATTTCGCTTAAGCAGGGGTTATAGAAATCACCTTAGTAAGTACATTTGGCAACATGGATAGACATTTGTTTTCAACAGATAGTTTTTCTGCATGGAATACTGTATGGTATTTAAACGAGATCCAGGATTCACTAACGAATTTTGGAAAGCTTGCAGGAAAACCATGAGCACGCAGTTGTAGCCAAGTATTTTTAGGAAAAGAATAAGTGGATGTGGAACGAGAGGCAACGGTGAAACGAGTTCCAACTCATATTTTGAAACTACGGAATTGTGAAGTTAAAAGACGGTCAAGGCACGATGGGATTAAGCACAAGAAAATGCGACTTAGGAGATTGAAGACTAGATATGCGCATTATATCTCTTTTTAAGAGTATGTCCTTGACCTCTACTATTCTGTGGAGCTTACTCGCATGCTATCTTCTAAGTATATCCTCTCGGTCCTATTCTCAATCTTAGTTCTGTTGCAAACCACATAAGGAGTATGACTCGCCTGTTTGTGATATATAGTTGGGGTGAAGATGTCCATTAAGTTGACCAAACTATTTGGGCTTTATGGGATATGGGCCATAGTTGATAGACTTATGAAGAGCACCCATTTCATTCCAGTAAAGAACAAGAGAACCGCATCAGGTCTAGCATCTGTTTATCTTCAAGAGATAGTGCGATTGCATGGAGTTCCTTCTAACATAGTTAGCGATCGTGACCCAATTCTCGCTAGCCAATTCTGGAATAGTTTGCAAGAAGCGATGGGTACGCGATTGAATCTAAGTACAGCCTATCACCCCCAGACGGATGGCCAAACCGAAAGGGTGAATAGAGTGCTAGAAGATCTTTTGAGGCTTTGTGTTCTTGACTTTGGTGGTACTTGGGAAGACCACCTTCCTCTTGTAGAGTTTGCTTATAATAACAGCTACCAAGCAAGCATAGGAATGACACCATTCGAAGCTTTGTATGGGAGGCCATGCAAGTCACCAACATGTTGGTGGGAGACAACGGATGAGCTTATACTTGGGCCCGACATGATAAGGGGCACATCCGAGAAGGTAGAGTTGATTCAAAAACGGATGAAAACGGCCCAAGACAGACAGAAATCCTATGCTGACAAGCGAAGGACAGATTTGGAATTCGAAGTTGGAGATATGGTGTTCGTGAAGGTTTCTCCTTTGCGTAATGTGGTTCGTTTTGGAGCAGTTGGAAAGATAGCACCAAGGTTCGTTGGACCCTTCCCTATCATCGAGAAGATTGGGCAAATGGCTTATAGAGTGGAATTGCCCGAGAAGCTGACTGGAGTACACACTGTTTTTCATCTCTCGCATCTCCGAAAATGCCTATATGAGTCAGTCGAGGTAGTTGAGCCTAGCATTCTTGAAGACATAGAGGTAGAGAAAGAGGCAACCCTAAGGCGAGCTCCGATCCGTATCTTGGGAACGGAGATCAAGAAGTTGAGGAATCGAGAAGTCAAGTTAGTAAAGGTTCAGTGGAGTGAAGCCGAAGAGGACGCAACTTGGGAAACCGAGGAGAAGATGCGGGCGCTTCACCCATTTCTTTTTGAGGGTACATTCTCAATCTCTTGTCCTAGTTAGCATATCTTTCTTTTGCTATCCATGTTTATCTTGTTATCTCGTTACCCTTGTCTTGAGAACCTTAGGTAGAAACCCTTTGGATGAAACATGTATTTGAAACATGTTATGCTTGAGGTTGCAAGTGGTTGCAAGTGTTTGCAAGTGGATACTCGTGGATGCATGATACACATTAGGCACTAAGATCGGCTCATACACTTTCATATTGCATATGCATGAGTGCTTATACTTATTCATGGATGAAGCTTGTTATGCTATTACGTGGATGTTGCTTACGGATGAATGTTATGTGCACTCATGTAGAGATTATAAATTATGCTAGGAATTTGCATACATATGGACTCATTTCACTAACATACTTTGCATTAAGGAGGTTTACTGAATCAGTAACCACCTAATTTTCGCATTAGATAAATACATATACACACACCTATGCTTATGATCATACAGCATTTAGAATTTGTTAAGGACAATGAATGCTCGTGGATGATGTTTTGAGTAGATGGATGATGTTTTGAGTAGATGGATGATGGATGGTAGGATACATTCTTCCTAACTTGAAGATTTCGGGGATGAAATCCTTTAAGGAGGGGAAAATGTAACAACCTGTATTTTTAAATAACACGTTATAACATAAACCAGGGAAGAAATAAATGATAAAATCTGAATCAATGGAAACGGGCTCGGCCATTGCGTTCGTCTCGGAAAAATACGCGAAATAGAGTCTGAGTTTTCGAAAATCGGAGTCCGTATGACCAAGTTATGGCCCGTCAAAGTTCTCAGAAAATTTCAAGTTCAAAAACAGTTCAAATTTGAATTCAGAATTCAAATTCAGCTTAGCAGAACAGGCGGGAAAAATTCCATCCACCCCCAAGTCGACTGGGGAGTCGACTTGGGAGTCGACACACCACAGGTGGTGTCGACTGCCCAGTCGACACCCCTATTGACTTGGGTGGTCGGCCAGTTTGGCCTGGGTGCACCTGAGTTGTTCCTCAAGACATGTTTGGAGGCTTGTGACGGATTTTGAAGGCTCAGATATGAATTAAGGTTAATCCTATGGCCTAAAATAACCTAAACTTCTATGAAAGGACCCTAATACCTAGCCTAAAACATCATAAATCAATCCTACAACTAGACTATGCCAAAATGTTTAATCATGGCCTCCACCCTCTTGTCATAGCCTCCATCATCATTCATATGAGAGTTCCTAAGCTTGTTTGAGAGTTTCTAAGTTTGATTCAAGGCCAAAGTTCAATCTTTCTTCATTAAAACGAGGATCTTTCTTCATACAAATTAAAGGAGCTTCTTGGAGCTTGTATTCATTTGGGGTTTTTAGAGTTGCTAGTGGCTTCGTCTCAATCTTATTTTATTTATAAGTCTTCATAGCATTGTAAGCCTTATTCTACTCTTAGATTCTAAATATGAAGTTAAATATGACATGTTGCAAGTTTGAGTTTGGGCCTAAGTATGATTTGTGCTTTGATGCTATCATGTTATGCATAGATTTATTCTATGCAAGTTTGTAAAGCTATCACCTTGGCTTTGTGCATAGAAAGCTATGAGCTTTGATTCTATCATGTTATGCATAGATTTATTTTATGCATGTTTGTAAAGCTATCACCTTGACTTTGTGCATAGAAAGTTATGAGCTTTGATTTGAAATGTTGCATAAAGCAACATAGAAACTCTCATAACCCTTATGTTATCTTGCATATGATGTTATATGCGAATCACTAGCTATCATCCTATGTTATTTATGGCCATGTTTCACCTATTTTGCTAAAGTTGATATCATGCATGTTTTGAGGATTATAATGTAATATGCAAGTTTATGACCACATTTGCCTCATATGCCACCATGTTTAACTTGTGGCCAAACCTTATTAATTATGTCATGCTTCTAAAGTTCCCCCTTTGAGATCTATTTGCGTTTATGCGAACTTACATGCGATGGGGTTACGCTATGGGTAAACTAAAATGACATAAAATCATGACTTGAAAAATGACATGAAATATGACATGTGATTATGTTTGGAACATGAACATGGACTTGGACATGACTTCTAGAAAACATGAGAATGGCCAACTCGAGGTTGGGTTGAGTTTGTAGCATAAATCTACCCGGAACTGACCGGCTACAAGCAATAGGACCCAATGTGAGTAGTTAGTCATGTCGCACTTGAAACCCGAGGTTAGACTAAGTTGTGGTGTAAAGCTACCCGGACCCGCCCGGCTTAACTAGTAACCACAACGAGGTCCAGTGCGAGATGTTGGGTGCATTAAATTAATTAATGCCACATGATAGGGTTAAGTCATGGACCGCTTGAATACTTAACCAATTAAACGCGATGGGTTGGTAGGGTTAAGTCATGGACTACTTGAATACTTAACCAATTAAACCCGATGTATTGATAGGGTTAAGTCATGAACTGCTTGGATACACTTGACCAACTCAATACATGGTTAGGATAGGGTTACCCACACTTAACCCGCTTGAAATCCTAGTTACGTGGTCCTTTTCAGCAGTAACCCACTTAGGAGTATCATGGATACCCTGGACTTGGCTAGGGTGGGGCACGATTACTAGACTGATTGTAAGAGACCAAAAGAGACGGTTGAATGGTGCACCGGTTGTTCAGGCGGACCATGGTCGTGCACATTAAGTCCGGAGTTGAACATGGGCACCATTAGGTTTAGACTGTGCGTGCTTGAATTGTGTCTGTGGTTTACACCTTAGGGCTGGATACACCCTGGGGTGGACCTTGCACAGTTAACTACACTCCATGATTAAGCCGTATGACACCGATACACGACGAGTTAGGCTTATAGGGAGCCGATCGACTAGACCGAGTAGTTGGACCTTGATTTAGGTCACCTCATGATATTGGGCCAGCTTTGGGCCAAGGGATCATTTCTTGTTTATACTTGACATGGATTGGAATACTAGTACACACTTGGTGCAACTTAACCTTGTATATGTGATGCCACACTTGATCTATCTTGCTAACTTTTCACCATGCCAGTTATCACCCTATGTTTCATCTCTGCTTTACATGTCCAGTTAACTTTATTAGTTTTTATACTAATAGTAGGTAGGACTTACCAATCTTTTTGACTAACCCATTTTCTTTCGCCTCTTTTCTTCCGTCCCCCCCCCCGGTTTACAGGGTGGGAACACTGGTACCTAGCTTGGATCTTTAGCTGCTTTTCTGGATAGCTCATGTACGGTTTGGACTTGAGCATGCTATGCCTTTATTCTACTTTGGGGATAGTTACTTTATGTTTTTTTTCCAGTTTTCAGTTTATGTTCCTAGACCTTGTTTTGTGGGAAAATAATGACCAAGTACTTTGATGTAACTTGACTATGGTTTTGAAATGTTAGTTTTTACCTGCTGCTTTATTTACTCTGCTTTTACTTATATGTTCTGTCTTGTGATATCTGCATGCATGTTTACCTTGTCCGACACCCCTCCAAAGCTAGTGTACTTGCAAGAGTGACCCTGGCGGAGCCGGGGTGTTACTGGAGATCTTGTCAATCAACGAAGGCGTAATAATAAGACTGGCGATGATCACATTCTTTCTGTTGAGGGCATCAGCTACAACATTGGCCTTTCCCGGCGTATACAAAATATCTAGATCGTACGGTGCAAGATATTCTAGCCCGCGCTCTTGTCTCAGATTCAAGTTTTCTGGGTGTGCAAGTACTTTAATGACTAATGATCGGTGAATAATTCGAACTTCTCAACCAATAGATAATGCCTCTAGATTTTCAAAGCAAACACAATGGCAAACAACACAAGATCATGAGTCGCATACCTTTTCTCATGTGGTTTCAGCTGGAGGCTAGCATAAGCAACTACGTGGCCTCTCTACATCAATACCGCACCAACACCTTCAGTAGAAGCATCTGTCCAGACTTTCAAGTCTTGATTGCCATTGATCATTGTTAACACTGGAGCAGTTGTCAATCTTAATTTCAGCTCCTGAAAAGATGTCTCACACTCCAGAGTCCAGTTGAATCTTGCGTGCTTCTTTATAAGCTTTATTAAGGAACTAGATATCTTCGAAAAATCTTTAACGAATTTCCGATAATAACTAGCCAATCCCAGAAAACTTCGAACTTCTGTGGGAGTACTAGGCTGTTTCCAAACCTGAATAGCAGTGTTTTTACTGGGATCTACAAAAATTCCTTCCTTTGATACGACGTGACCAAGGAACTTGACTTCCTCTTGCCAGAATATACATTTGGAAAGTTTGGCCTTTAAGACAGTCTTTCTGAGAATTTCCAATACTTGTTCCAAATGTTTCGCGTGCTCGCTCTCTGCCTTAGAGAAGATCAATATGTCATTAATGAAGACCAGTACAAATTTATTCAAGACCTCTCTGAATACTCTGTTCATTAGACCGACAAGATACACTGGAGCGTTACATAAGCCGAACTACATTACTAACCACTCATAGAATAAATCGGGACCTCCGAATGCTGTCAAAGGTACACTGTAACAACCTGAATTTTAATAACATGTTAAAGCAAGAAATCAAGGTATAATTAATTTTTAAAATGAGAATCAAGGGAAATGGGTTGCGCCATTGCGTTCATCTCGGAATTCTGCATGAAATAGAGTCCGAGTTTTCGAAAATCGGAGTCCGGATGAAGAAGTTATGGCCTGTAGAAGATTCATCAAGTTTCAATCAACACAGAACCGGAAGGTCGACCTGGGGGTCGACCTGGGGGCCAGGTCGACCAGGGGAGCCTACTCACTAGAGGTCGACCTGGGATTCGACCTTCCCCCTTACAGGTCGACTAGGTCAGCCTGTTTTGGTCCCGAACCCATTTTTGAAGCCCGGGATATGTTTTGATGGTCCAGATTGATTCTAGGGTTGATATAAAGGTCCTAAATAGTTCCTACACCTATAAAAACACCCTAAGACTAACCTAATTCACAACAAATCATTCTTAGACCAAAAAGCTTTCATACATAATCCAATTCAAAGATTAAGACTTCTACAATGATTCAAGGCAGTAAATCGGCAACGCCGCAACATTTCTACAACAAATTCAGTTCTTAATTCATTAGCCATGCTTTGTAAGTTCTAGTTATTTTCAGATCTAAATATTTAATTATAATATGGCCATGAAATAAAGTGAAATTGGATTTAAGTATGTTTATCTATCTATTTCTTTTGATTCTTGAATCTTGAGTTTTGAGACTTGTCTATCTTTATTCCCATGTCTAGTTCATGATCTATTCAGCCTATTGTAAATCAGTTTTCTTGATTCATGTTGATATTATCAGGTTGTAATCTTCATGCCTGTGATGATGTTTTCTCTCTGATCTTATTTTTTATGCAAAATTCTACCTTCCCCTATTTATTTTCTTTTGATGAACCTTGGTCAATTTTGGACCTAAGCCTAAACTACGATATACGTGCGATTTGTATATGGGGAAAATATGGGAATATCGCCAAGTGGAATATATGTGTGTGGTGGAAATTGATGGCATAACACGAAATTGGAAATTTGGGTATTGTCAATATAATTGAAATTGCAAGTTTTGGGCATTAGCATAAATAATTTGGCTTGAAGTGGGCATACATGAATTTGAATGTAAATTTAATCATGAGTTCGGGCCTATGTAAATTAAATCAAAAGATTAGGCTTACGTTAATTGGGCATAAGTAGAATTGGGAATGTGAACATGAAAGCGATTGTAAACTTGATAACTGGCATAAACATGTATTATGAACTTGGGTAAGTGGCATATATTGTAATAAAAAGAATATAGTTTGGGATAACTACATCATGAATCATGATTGGGATTTATTTGGGCATGATACATGTAATTTTGGCTAGAACTTGATATGGGTAAAATGGCATAAACTTGGCATACGTGTAAATAGGCAAGAATTGGGCGTATGTAAACTGACTAGAATTGGGTACATATATAAATTGGCATGTAATCTAGAACGTGGGCATATGTTAATTATGTAAAGTTTGGAGTTGAAATGTATATGATAATTTATGACTTGGTAGAGGTTTTATATGAATGTGCCTAAGTTGGGTTTTGGGTAGTTGGCATGTATTGTAAATAAAAAGCTATAACTTGGCATAACTTTATAGTGAATTATGATAATAATTTGGGAATATGTTCTGGGGCAAAAACGTGAAAGATGAACTTGGAAAGTGGGCCATAGCATTTAATTTATTCACAAATTTACATATAAAAATAAAAAGGAAAATATGTAAGTTTAGACAATACGAATATGCTTAACCCGAGGTTGGATTGAGATGTGATGTAAACCTGCCCGGACCCACCCGGCTGTCCAGTAATCACAACAATACCTATAAAATATGGGAGGTTAAGGCATTGAGCCCAATAAAGACCCGAGGTTAGACTGAGTTGTGGCGTAAGACTACCCGGAACCGACCGACATACAGGCAGCCACAACAATACCTGTCTAATGTGAGTGGTTGGTGCTTTAATAAGACAATTAAAGCTAAGCTAGGATTGGGAGGGTTAAGTCAATTAAATAAATACTTAACCAAATTCAACATGTTAACTAAACTGATGAGTGGGGTTAGGTTAATACAGACACTTAACCAACTTAAACATGTTAACGAAACAAGATTTGTAGGGATTAAGTAATTAATGAAATACTTAGCCATTATAACATGATGACTAGACAAGTGGGTAAGGTTAAGTAAAAAATTAACCGTTATAACATGTTAAATGGACTAGAAGGTGGGGTTAAGTAAATTTAATACACTTAACCAATTTAATGTGTTAACAAAACTAGTGGTTGAGGTTAAGTAAATTTAGAACACTTAACCCTGATAGCATGTTAATTAGATAAGTGGGTTAGGTTAAGTTAATAGGAGCACTTAACCAATATATATCGTGAGTTAGGTTAAGTTAAAAAGGAACACTTAACCAATACAAGATGAATGAATAAGGTTAAGTTAATAGGAACACTTAACCAATATAAATAAATTTGTGGCAGGGTTAAGTTGACACAAGAAGGCAACACTTAACCAGAGTAATATTGTAACGACCCGGAAAAAAGCGATCTTGGTTATCCGATGAACATCCAAGGATTGAAAATAATCGAATGTTAATGAAAGAAATTAGAGGGTGAGGATAGATAAGATAGAAACATAGAATAGAAGAAGAAGAACACAACATCAGAGTAACACGAACCTCACAGCGGAACGAATAACATATAATAGATAACATATCCTTGAAATAAAATCATTATATATATACAATAACATTATCAGAGTACAACACTTACAACATAGCGGAAATAACTATAGCTATACAATCCTGAAGCCTCCTGCTCCAAGCTCTTCAAGTATCTGTAAATCCCGACTACTTGACTGCCCGTACAAAATTGGGCGCCCAAAAGTTTAGGGAAAACAAAACAAAATAAACTCCAGGTCAGTCATGGGACTGGTGTGAGTAAAACAGTTTAAACAGTTCGAACAAGTAAATGATATCTCATAAGACCACGCCATATAACGGAACGGGTTTTTCCCTTATGATAATCCAAAATATCTTTATATCAAAAACCTTTTGATATTATAATAATGTCTATCAACCACAGTATAATAATCATCTAGCAGAAATGCTTTCATCTCGTGTTCTACATATATAGTATATAATCAAAACCGCAAGCACGTATTGGGTAATGGATTTCCAACTATGACAAGGTATTGAACCACCTTTCGCTAGTGTACCTCTAGAGAGGAATACACTGGGCTCAACAAGAACATCTTGCAATCCGGCCACACATGACCGACCACTCATTTCGCTTGAGTGTATCGAATGTATATCACCATCAGTTGGGATCAGCAAACGTTTCCCGAATGGGATAGTATCGACAATAGATTTTTAGAAGTAAATGAAACTCTAGATCAGGTGATTTTACACCATAATAGGTGCGACCTACATAGCCATGCTGCCTGCCCGATTTCTGTCATTTACCGGATGTGAGGCTAGAAGCTACGCTTTATCATCACACCAGATTCACTTTGAATGCCACATCATCAAATCCATCAATCACTGATTGACATCCTCAACAATACATTATGTGTTAGCTAAAAGAAGTTTCCTTCTCCGCTTCAACTCTTGGTACGGTTGGAGAAATCAATATACGTGATCGTCTGGAAATACTCTGTCAGACATCCGTCCATACAAGTTATCCAGGAACAGGATGAACCGAAGGACTATTCAGTATATCCATCTTAGGCACTGTTATCTAAGATTTATACAATAGCCCTTGCACTTTACTCCGTCTTCAATTTTCTTTGGCATATATGATTCGCAATGCTTATGCCAATACGGAGTGGTTCTTCGGATAATAATCCAACCGGTCTCCCCATATTAACAACGTTAAAATGGTAAAAACTTTGATAGTCTGTGAATTAACTATCAAAGAAAACAAGTGTGCAAACAACGATATTATTTCCAAATGGAAATTTTATCGATCAATCATCATTTAACATTTATCTCTTTAGTTCATTAACTTACTTATCGTCTGTTTCCCTATATTCAACATTTGATTACGTTTCTGATTCTATTTGGAAAACATTTCCAAATCTTCTTTACTTGGATTTAAACAGATGTTTAAATCAACATCGCGACGACAACTCAAACCGCTATACTTATTTACTAAATTCACTTAATCACTTTCACTCTCGAACGTTAACCATTTCTAAATTAAAAACGAAGTCAATCAAGTTGGGGTATAACTACCTCTCAGACATAAACTGAACAACATTTCAAATCTCGAAATAGGGTAAGTTCATCTTTTAACTCTTTAACACTTCCTTACGTAACTTCCGGATATAATTTACGAGTCCAACTCCTTTAATTCTATTCGAATAAACTAGATTCGATTTACTCCTTTTAACTTAACTTTAATCGATTAACTGCTTTAATTAAAATTTAATCGATTAACTCCATCGAATAACTAAGTTCGAAAACTCCTTCGAATACTGAAGTTCGATAACTCCTTCGAATAAACTATATTGATAACTCACTTCGATTAAACTAATCGATGACTATTTTTATTTAACTCTATTCGAATAAACTAATATTTGGTTAACTCATTTTAACTCTATTCGAATAACTATTATTCGATTAACGCAAATTCTATTAACTCTATTTAATTAACCCTATCGATTTAACTCTAACTGGTTAACTCTAACTTATTTACTCACTTCGATTAACTCTAATCGAATGACTAATATTTGATTAACTCAATTGAATTAACTCCTTTTACTTATCCCTTTCTATTTGTTTAGTTAACAAATAACTATTCCCTTCTCAGTTCTATTCACTTAACAAATATATATTTCTTTTACCTTTCCTATTTATTTAACAAATAAATATTCCTCTTTCTTTTCTATTTATTCCCTAAATAAATAAATAATCCCATTTAATCTATTTGTAACTGTTTTACAAATATCTCCTTTTAAATCCTATTTGTAAATGTTTTACAAATATTTTCTTTTTATCTCTATTCTATTTGTAAATGGTTTACAAATATTTCTCTTTCTATCTGTTTGACAAATATTTTCCTTTATATTTGTTGTACAAATATATTTTCCTATACCTTTGGTTTTCAAATATATTTCCCTTTACATTTGGTTTTCAAATATATTTCCCTTTTATTTGTTTTTTTACAAATATCATCCTTTATATTTGGTTTACAAATATATTTCCTATATATTTGGTTTACAAATATATTTCCTATTTATAAATATAAAAATTTATAAATATTTCTTCAATTCTATTTAATGAATAAATAATTTTTTTATTCTATTTATTTAACAAATAAATATTTTCTTTTTAACTTCATTTATTTTCTAAATAAATATCTCCTTTTAAATCTTTTATTTATTTTCTAAATAAATAACCTTTATAATCCTATTTATTTACTTCTAAATAAAAATCTCTTTTTATAAAATCCTTCGATTATATAAATTCCTTCTTTTATAAAATCCTTTGATTTTATAAATCTATTCCCTTTATAAAAACCTTTTCGTTTTATAAATCTTTTCCGTTTTATAAAATCCGTTGATTTTATTTCTCTTATAAAATCCTTTGATTTTATTTTAATTTCCCATTTATAAAATCCTTTGATTTTATGAATATTTTCTTTTCAAATATATTTTTGAAAATTCCCTTTTAACATTCCAGTGTTTTCCAGGGTATTTAAAATACCAACCCCGATCGATATCGTTCAAACACACATAAACAACCACAGATTTATATCACATCATATATTACAATATATGAAAAACAGTAAAATAAAGGTTGAGGAATCCAGTTGGATTCCTCCGACCTGTTTCCCTGCATCACAGATGTTACACAATATAATCAACATCACTTTCAATTGAATATGCAATATTTTGTTAACAGAATCAATATTTGATTTACGTTATATATATATATATATGTATATATATATATATATATATATAATTTCCGCTAACTGACTAGCAGTTCAATCAAACAGTCAACAAACAGTCAATCAGCCAATATTTAACAGTTCTAAAAATTCACCACAAAATTATAAACTGTTCAGAGCTAGTGAGTTTTACTCACATTGGACAGTTATCGTTAAATAACGATTAACTGTCTTTGATTCAGACGTACAATTTATTTTGCAATAAATTGTAACGAGCTCGGATTCACCCCTAGTCAGTTCCGTGGTGTAGCCACCGTCCATACGATCACGTCAGATCTTGTTTCGCTGATTTCCGTTAACATATGACGAAGATATTAATTTTCTAAGTTCGCGTATACATTTATATAATTTAAAATAAACTTGGATTAATAAAACTAGTAGGCCTCACCACTTTAAATTCCGGCCCACTAAGTTCAGCCCAAACCGGCCTCGTTCACTTTACCAAAACCAAAAATCAACGTTAGTGACCCCTCTTAACTTCCACTATCTCTTCCAATACTCAACGTAAATGTAGAATAAGGATCACGAACAAACTCCTCCCTCTCGAAATAACCCTCCAGTATTCAACACTTGAATCCTCCGCCTTGCCTTGCTTTCTCAGATCCTCACTATGTTCACACACTCTTCCCTAATACAAGTCTCAAGCTACTGTGTGTATTTATGGCCAACGTAAGTATTTTCTATCCATTACTGAAAAATGAAATCACCGTTGTACTCCTTAAACACCAATGTCGTCCCTTCCATACTCCCATACACCCGCGTTCACCTGAACCCAATTTCACATTTCTATAACACACATACGAAACTACCTGCAGCATAGAATACCCTTCCCCTTTGCAGTATTCGGATGCCCTTCCACACCGCGCATTAGTCGGATGACCGGAAACTGATCAGAGTCTTCCAGGGTCTGCACCGAAGCTTCCTCATCCCAACGATCCAAGTCTCGATTACCATAGTTGCGCCAATCATTGGCAATGTCCTTTGAACGTTGACATGTTTAAGGGCAGATCCCGGTCACTAGAAAAGCTCAGCCCCGATCATCTTCGATCGGACTGCAGGACCCCTTAGCTGAACCATTGTGTAGTCGACAAGTTTTGATTTAAGATGATTGAGTTGGAGATAAATCGGTTTGAAAAAGAGGGAGTTCCTAGCCATTGAAATGTTATGGAGGCGGAAAAATGAATTGGTTGACCTCAGAACTTGGTTGACCGATAAATTAGGTTAAGGGCTCCCATTTATAGAAGGATTTTGGACCATCACTTTTTACTTTTTTTATTTTTATTTTTTTATGAGATCAGGTTTCTATTTGGATTCAAAAAAATGCCATACGAAGTTTCAGCGTGAAGTTGGTATTATGCCACGAGTTGTGATCACCTCAATATGATAGATGTACCAACCCTTTTCACCATATGTTGAAAAGAAGGTGTACATGACTAAGAAATACAAATTTATATATTTATTTTGTTAGTAGGATTGTTCTAATTTGCTTTGAGTATATATCTTGTTTCCAAATTGATTCGCATATCCATTACGTAATACTTTGTTTGTTTATGTACCGCTACTGATAGAAATAAGGTTATGGTCGTAACGAGCGAGGTGTCATGATCCCAAAAATATAATAATACCGGTAGATTAACTCATATTGTGAAACCGAAAAATGTTGATTACATGGTGCAGAATTCTTCAAATAAAAAGTTGCTTATTTAATTAATTAAAAATTACAATAAAATTCTAAAAATTAAATTATCACTATTTCCCAAAAGAACCTTGTCTAAATTCAAACTCGATCTCTAGTTATATCGAATAAAACGTTACGGTGGATAAACGATTCTATAGCGACTATTTTAAAATTTGATTTGGACATATCTCAAAATCTATACGACGAAATCCTGATTTTTCTCTTCCACTAGAAAAATACACTCCATCAGCTCCATACGTTTCTTGTTTCACAGAAATCCGGCTTAAAACAAATCATGTACATTCAGTTGAAGTTCGAATCGCCAAATTACAAACTACAGCGCCATTTCAAGCTCGAGTTTAATTATATTATAACTCTACGTTCAAACTGTCGTTTATATAATATATTCGTTATTCAAATTCAATTCCAAGCTGAATTAAATATCACAGATGATCCAGTTCTCACCATATCACCATTTCAGCCAATTCTGATTATTTCAGAATTAAATATATTATTTAATTTATTATTTTAAATTAAATATTCACCATTATTTAGTTAAACCACCATTTGATTAACTATATCACTATTTATATAATTAAATAAATTAATTATAATACCTCTGTAAATGCGGGTCATTATAATCTTCCCCACTTAAAATAATTTCGTCCTCGAAATTGCTAAGGTAGAGGACGACCCTATCGACTGGTTAGAACTTATTCGTTCACTTCTTATCTTCAGTTGCAACTAAACCAAAATAATTTTAATTAAATTATTTATTCATTCATATTATCGAAAATTTTCAAAAATCCTAAAAAAATTCTAACTCCTTAACTTTTCGAAAAATTTCGCCAACACCTCCTTTGTACTGGTCAATAGGTCAAACTCCAACTTGCCTCTCTAAGCCATCTCCAACCCAAAAGAAAATCAAACAGCCAAGCGGCTTGCCAATTTGGCTCATAAATCTTATATCCAATAGAAATATAAATTTGTACCTTTTGTCGGCATATCATTATATCCTTTCCACCTGTTATCAATTCAGCGGATACAAGGGTCATCCCAATCAAATTCCAATCTGCTCTTATCCACAACACAATCATTTGCTTATATCCAAGCCAAGTATCATTTCAACTCGAGTTTCTTCTCGATTCCTAACTCTTAACTTGATTATCACATTACACTTCAAATTTGAATCTCACAATCCAATTTGTCTTGATATCATTCTAATTAAATCTCAGTTACCACTTTACTGGCTTTACTTTATTTCAAATTTGCTTTCATAAATTTCTGTTAAATTTGTTTTTAATTCAAACAGTCTTTCCCTGGGAGTTTTTAAACAGTTTACTCTTTTCAAAAATCAAATTTTCCTTTTTGAAATTCAACACAACTTGTCTTTCCCAAAACAAATTCAAAACAGTATCCCTGGTAGTAATTCGTTACTTATAACTCGAAAATGAATACTGATGAGCAGCTGTCATCATCAGAATCTATTTTCCAGCGATTGAAGTGAGTTCAATACTATAAAACCATTTCTAAATATTTCCACTTTGAAATTCATTTCAAAATATAATTCACACTGCTTGTAAAACAATTTAAAATCTCCCAGGATCTTAAATTTTCCTTATTTTTAATCCAAATCCATTTACAAATACTTATCCAATTTTCCAGAGTTTTAATTAAATTTTTGGTTTAAATTTCAGATTTAAATCATTTGATTACACGTATTTCACTTATATGAATCTGATTGGTTATTTACATAACCATTTAATTTATAATCTTACTCGATTATGATTACAACCAATATATCCACTATATTATAATTTTGATATATATATCTTCTCTATATCAAGATATACTTTGGGTAAACTTATTTTAATTTACCTTCTTTTCAAAACATATCGTGTCGACCCATCGTATTCATGTGTTTATACACTCCTACCGATACAGTGGATCAAACTGATCGACCAGAACCGATAAACAACTCGACCAATGAATCTCCATAATATAAAACCACTTTATATCAAATTACAAATACGCACTCGTATATATACACTCAAACTCAATCTAGGGTATTACTAACCCTATCTCTACCGAGTCATGCCCCAGAGCCAAGGTAATTCAAACTTAAGCTCTGATAACAACTGTAACGACCCGGAAAAATGCGATCTTGGTTATCCGATATACAACACATATCGAACATCCAAGGATCGAAAATAACCGAATGTTAATGAAAGAAATTAGAGGGCTAGGATAGATAAGATAGAAACTTAGAATAGAAGAAGAAGAACACAACATCAGAGTAACACGAACCTCACAGCGGAACGAATAACATATAATAGATAACATATCCTTGAAATAAAATCATTATATGTATACAATAACATTATCAGAGTATAACACTTACAACACAGTGGAAATAACTATAGCTATACAATCCTGAAGCCTCCTGCTCCAAGCCCTTCAAGTATCTGTAAATCCTGACTACTTGACTGCCCGTACAAAATTGGGCACCCAAGATTTTAGGGAAAACAAAACAAAATAAACTCTGGGTCAGTCATGGGAATGGTGTGAGTAAAACAGTTTAAACAATTCGAACAAGTAAACGATATGTCATTAGACCACACCGTATAACGGAACGGGTTTTTCCCTTATGAGAATCCAAAATATCTTTATATCAAAAACCTTTTGATATTATAATAATGTCTATCAACCATTGTATAATAATCATCTAGCAGAAATGCTTTCATCTCACGTTCTACATATATAGTATACAATCAAAACCGCAAGCACGTATTGGGTAATGGATTTCCAACTATGACAAGGTATGGAACCACCTTTTGCTAGTGTACCTGTAGAGAGGAATACACTGGGCTCGACAAGAACATCTTTCAACCCGGCCACACATGATCGACCACTCATTTCGCTTGAGTGTATCGAATGTATATCACCATCGGTTGGGATCGGCAATCGTTTCCCGAATGGGACAGTATCGACAATAGATTTTTAGAAGTAAATGAAACTCTAGATCAGGTGATTTTACACCCTAATAGGTGCGACCTACATAGCCATGCTGCCTGCCCAATTTCTGTCATTTAACGGATGTGAGGCTAGAAGCTATGCTTTATCATCACACAGGATTCACTTTGAATGCCACATCATCAAATCCATCAACCACTGATTGATGTCCTCAACAATACATTATGTGTTAGTTAAAAGAAGTTTCCTTCTCCGCTTCCACTCTTGGTACGGTTGGAGAAATCAATTTACGTGATCGTCTGGAAATACTCTGTCAGACATCCGTCCATACAAGTCATCAAGGAACAGGATGAACCGAAGGTACTATTCAGTATATCCATCTTAGGCACTGTTATCCAAGATTTATACAATAGCCCTTGCACTTTACTCCGTCTTCAATTTTCTTTGGCATATATGATTCGCAACGCTTGTGCCAATACGGAGTGGTTCTTCGGATAATAATCCAACTGGTCTCCCCATATTAACAACATTAAAATGGTAAAAACTTTGATAGTCTGTGATTTAACTATCAAAGAAAAATATGTGTACAAACAACGATATTATTTCCAAATGGAAATTTTATCGATCAATCATCATTTAACATTTATCTCTTTAGTTCATTAACTTACTTATCTTCTGTTTCCCTATATTCAACATCTGATTATGTTTCTGATTCTATTTGGAAAACATTTCCAAATATTCTTTACATGGATTTAAACAGATGTTTAAATCAACATCGCGACGACAACTCAAACCACTATACTTATTTACTAAATTCACTTAACCACTTTCACTCTCGAACCTTAACCATTTCTAAATTAAAAACGAAGTCAATCATGTTGTGGTATAACTACCTCTCAGACCATAACTGAACAACATTTCAAATCTCAAAATAGGGTAAGTTCATCTTTTAACTCTTTAACACTTCCTTACGTAACTTCCGGATATAATTTACGAGTCCAACTCCTTTAATTCTATTCGAATAAACTAGTTTTGATTTACTCCTTTTAACATAACTTTAATCGATTGACTCCTTTAATTTAACTTTAATCAAATAACTCTATCGAATAACTACATTCGATAACTCCTTCGAATAACTAAGTTCGATAACTCCTTCGAATAAACTATATTCGATAACACACTTCGATTAAACTAATCGATAACTCTTTTTATTTAAATCTATTCGAATAAACTAATATTTGATTAACTCATTTTAACTCTATTCGAATAACTATTATTCGATTAACGCAAATTCTATAAACTCTATTTAATTAACCCTATCGATTTAACTCTAACTGGTTTACTCTAACTCATTTACTCTCTTCGATTAACTCTAATCGAATAACTAATATTTGATTAACTCATTTGAATTAACTCCTTTTATTTATCCCTTTCTATTTGTTTACTTAACAAATAACTATTCCCTTCTCAGTTCTTTTTACTTAACAAATAAATATTTCTTTTACCTTTCCTATTTATTTAACAAATAAATATTCCTTTTTCTTTTTTTATTTATTCCCTAAATAAATAAATAATCCCATTTAATCTATTTGTAACTATTTTACAAATATCTCCTTTTAAATCCTATTTGTAAATGTTTTACAAAATATTTTCTTTTAATCTCTATTCTATTTGTAAATGGTTTACAACTATTTCTCTTTCTATCTGTTTGAAAAATATTTTCCTTTATATTTGTTGTACAAATATATTTTCCTTACATTTGGTTTTCAAATATATTTCCCTTTACATTTGGCTTTCAAATATATTTCCCTTTTATTTGTTTTTTTTCAAATACCTTCCTTTATGTTAGGTTTACAAATATATTTCCTATATATTTGGTTTACAAATATATTTCCTATATCTTTGGTTTACAAATATATTTCCTATTTATAAATATGCAAATTTATAAATATTTCTTCAATTCTATTTAACGAATAAATTTTTTATTTTATTCTATTTATTTAACAAATAAATATTTTCTTTTTAACTTTATTTATTTTCTAAATAAATATCTCCTTTTAAATCTTTTATTTATTTTCTAAATAAATAACCTTTATAATCCTATTTATTTATTTCTAAATAAATATCTCTTTTTATAAAATCCTTTGATTTTATAAATCTATTCCCTTTATAAAACCCTTTTCGTTTTATAAATCTTTTGCCTTTTATAAAATCCTTTGATTTTATTTCTCTTATAAAATCCTTTGATTTTATTTCTATTTCCCATTTATAAAATCCTTTGATTTTATGAATATTTTCTTTTCAAATATATTTTTGAAAATTCCCTTTTAACATTCTAGTATTTTCCCGGGTATTTAAAATACCAAATAACCCCGATCGATATCGTTCAAACACACATAAACAACCACATATTTATATCACGTCATATATTACAATATATGAAAAACAGTAAAATAAATGTTGAGGAATCTAGTTGGATTCCTCCGACTGGTTTCCTTGCATCACAGATGTTACACAATATAATCAACATCACTATCAGTTCAATATGAAATATTCTGTTAACAGAATCAATATTTGATTTACGTTTTATATATATTTATTTATATAATTTCCACTAACTGACTAGCAGTTCAATCAAACAGTCAACACACAGTCAATCAGCCAATATTTAACAGTTCAAAAAATACAACGTGAAATTATAAACTGTTCAGAGTTAGTGAGTTTTACTCACATTGGACAGTTATCGTTAAATAACGATTAACCATCTTTGATTCAGACGTACAATTTATTTTGCAATAAATTGTAACGAGCTCGTATTCACTACCAGTCAGTTACTTAGTGTAGCTACCGTCCATACGATCACGTCGGATCTTTTTTCGCTGAATTCCGTTAAAATATGACAAAGATATTAATTTTCTAAGTTCACGGATACATTTATATAATTTAAAATAAACTTGGATTAATAAAACTAGTAGGCCTCACCACTTTAAATTCCGGCCCACTACCTTCAGCCGAAACCGGCCTCGTTCACTTTACCAAAACCAAAAATCAATGTTAGTGACCCCTCTTAACTTCCACTATCTCTTCCAATACTCAATGTAAATACAGAATAAGGATCACGAACAAACTCCTCCCTCTCGAACTAACCCTCCATTATTCAACACTTGAATCCTCCGCCTTGCCTTGCTTTCTCAGATCCTCACTCTGTTCACACACTCTTCCCTAATACAAGTCTCAAGCTACTGTGTGTATTTATGGCCAACGTAAGTATTTTCTATCCATTACTGAAAAATGAAATCACCGTTGTACTCCTTAAACACCAATGTTGTCCCTTCCATACTCCCATACACCCACGTTCACCTAAACCCAACTTCACATTTCTATAACACACATATGAAACCACTTGCAGCACATAATACCCTTCCCCTTTGCAGTATTCAGATGCCCTTCCCCACCACGCATTAGACGGATGACCGAAAACTGATCAGAGTCTTCCAGGGTCTGCGCAGAAGGTTCCTCATCCCAACGAGCCAAGTCTCGATTACCATAACTGCGCCAATCACTGGCAATGTCCTTCGAACGTCGACATGTTTAAGGGCAGATCCCGGTCACCAGAAAAGCTCAGCCCCGATCATCTTCGTTCAGACTACAGTACCCCTTAGTTGAACCATTGTGTAGTCGACAAGTTTTGATTTAAGATGATGGAGGTGGAGATAAATCGGTTTGAAAAAGAGGGAGTTCCAAGCCATCGAAATGTTATGGAGGCAGAAAAATGAATTGGTTGACCTCAGAACTTGGTTGACCGATAAATTAGGTTAAGATCTCCCTTTTATAGGAGGATTTTGGACCATCACTTTTTACTTTTTTTATTTTTATTTTTTTATGAGATGCGGTTTCTATTTGGATTCAAAAAAATGCCATACAAAGTTTCATCGTGAAGTTGGTATTATGCCACAAGTTGTTATCACCTCCATATGATAGATGTACCCACCGTTTTCACCGTATGTAGAAAAGAAGGTGTACGTGACAAAGAAATACAAATTTATATATTTATTTTGTTTGTAGGATTGTTCTAATTTGGTTTGAGTATATATCTTGTTTCCAAATTGATTCGCATATCCATTACATAAAATTTTGTTTGTTTATGTACCGCTACTGACAAAAATAATGTTATGGTCATAACGAGCGAGGTGTCACAATCCCAAAAATATAATAATACCGGTAGATTAACTCATATTGTGAAACCCAAAAATCTTGATTACAAGGTGCAGAATTCTTCAAATAAAAAGTTGCTTATTTAATTAATTAAAAATTACAATAAAATTCTGAAAATTAAATTAACACTATTTCCCAAAAGAATCTTGTCTAAATTCAAACCCGATCTCTAGTTATATCGAATAAACCGTTACGGTGGATAAACGATTCTATAGTGACTATTTTAAAATTTGATTTGGACATATCTCAAAATCTATACAACGAAATCCTGATTTTTCTCTTCCACTAGAAAAATACACTCCACTAGCTCCGCACGTTTCTTGTTTCACAGAAATCCGGATTAAAGCGAATCCTGTACATTTAGTTGAAGTTCAAATCGCCAAATTACGAACTACAGCGCAATTTCAAGCTCGATTTTAATTATTTTATAACTCTACGTCAAACTGTCGTTTATATAATATATTCGTTATTCAAATTCAATTCCAAGTTGAAATTAAATATCACAGATGATCCAGTTCTCACCATATCACCATTTCTGCCAATTCTGATTATTTCAAAATTAAATATATTATTTAATTTATTATTTTAAATTAAGTATTCACCATTACTTAATTAAACCACCAATTAATTCACTATATCACTATTTATATAATTAAATAAATTAATTATAGTACCTCTGCAAATGCGGGTCATTACGAATATGACAAGTGGATGGGTTAAGTTAACATGAATAAAGAAACACTTCACCATTACGACATAATGTGCGGGAGGGTTAAGTACATATCGGGTAGGTGGGTAATATTAGTAAATATAGGCCCACGAACTTAACCATTAAATAAACATGCTTGAATCAGTAAGAGGGTTAAGTACATATCGGATGGGTGGGTAATATCAGTAAATATAGGCCCATAAAATTAACCATTAACAAACATGCTTGAATCGGTGGGAGGGTTAAGTACATCACGGGTAGGTTGGTAATATCTGTATATATAGGCCCACAAACTTAACCAGTAGGAAACCCTAGTAACGGGGACCCATTTCAGCAGTAACCCAATTAGGTATCATGGTACCCTGAAACTAGGCAGGGTGGGGCACGATTACTGGGCTGGTTGTAAGCGGTCAAAGCGACGACGGTTGGTGCACAGTGTGGGTTCTAATGGAGTGCGGGCGTGCACACACTCCGGAGCAGAAAATCAGGGCACTGGGGCATTTGTAGTATACCCTATGCATTCTAGAAATTGTGTGTCGGGTCGCCACCATGGGACTTGATACACCCTATGATGGGACCAGCATAGGTATCTACAATCAAATAGGGTCGTATGACACACGTTACACATGCGTACAGGTAGGGAGCCGATCGATACGGTATTAAGGGTACATCTAACATCTTCATGGAAATTGGGCTGATTGTGGTGGAATCCTCATACTAGATGTATACCAGAAGGCTACCACTGCGGGGATTGGGATCGCGTTGCAATATTAGCATTTAATATAAACGACTAGTCAGGACCCTAGTTAGGTGGTGCAGAGCAAATAGATATCATTTTAATGGTGAAGCAGAGAAATCTTGCGATGCTCGATGGAAATCTTACGAAATTATACTTAGTTCATCTTGAATGGGAACCTTGCAATGTTATACATGACAGCAATCATATGATGCTATTCTTAGTCATCGTGCCTGTATCTTATCTTGTCATCATGCTTATGTTTACTTTCAGTTTATTCATGCCATGTTATCTTTACCGGTTTTTATGCTGAAAGTCACTAGTACTTACTCAGTATTTATGAATGACCCGTTTTGTTTCACCTCTTTTTCTTCCGTTTCCCCCCAAGTTCGCAGGGTGGGAATACAGCTTAGTTTGGATGTTACCAAGCTCCAAGGCTCTTTCATGTACGGCTTAGATTTCTCTTGGCTATGGCTTGCTTTGCTTTATTGGGGAACACTACAATTTATTTTTATGCTTCTTTGTTTTTGAGCAAGACAGATATTTTAGCTATGTAATTGGGTATTGGAAGTTGATGGGCTTTTACTGTAAACAATTATATTTAATAAATGATTTGAAGTAATTCTACTTTACTTTCCGCTGTTTTATATATGTCTGTCTTGTAATATTTCTGTTCCAGTACCCATAATGCTCCATTGAAGTTAAGGCTTTCCCTTTGTGAGTGACCTTAATGAATGTGGGGTTTTACATTTGGTATCAGAGCAGAAGGTTACCAGGCTAGGCAAAAGCTTTTAAAAACCATCTGAAATTATTTTCAAAAAACATTTACAAAGAAGCATTTTTCTGAAGAAAAGTTTTGTTTTATGAAAGGCATATTCCCCAAAGCCATATGCACTATCTTTTGATTCTCTCTTTGAATCTATTCTTTCTCTCTTTCCACCATAGTTTTGTAGGCGTACGACACATGTTGGAGGTCAAAGGAGTGCCCAACTTCCATCTGTTGCCGGAGTAGTTTTACTTGCGACTAATCTTATTTCAAGCTTTGTTGGGTTGCCGTGCGATGGAGGTAGCTTTCGAGAAACTTGTCAACAAGCTATACAAGGATAGTAAGAACGAGGATAAAGAACACAAGCCTAAGGATGAGAAACTTGTTGATATGGCTTAATCCACGAAGGAGGAAAAGGTGAAAGGAAAGATGCCAAGGTGAAAGGATAATAAAACCCTTGATAAGAGATAGTATCTTTAGCATGGTAAAAAGGGACATGTAGTTAAGTATTATAGGACAAGGACAAGGGCAAAGAACAAGATCGTCGAGAGGCCAATTGTATGCTCTCACTACTAGCATACCTAAGAGAGGTGGTAACGTTTCTGTTAAAGGTTTAGCTTTTCTTTTCTATCACCCGTTAGAACTTTGTTTTTGTACATCGCATCCTTTTAATTCTGCTTTTATAGTTGAGTCTCTGCACTTTAGTACTAGCGTAGTAGAGGATCCCATTTTTGTCTCAAATTCTATTGGGGAATCGGCTCATTTATTCATGATTTGTTTGGATTTGAGAATGTCTATGCTAAGTCTTGAGTTTAGGAGTAATGCTTATGTTTTTGGGCTATGGGTTGATTCTAGGGATGAAGTGGTTATCCAGTAATGGTGCCATTCTTGAGGATGAAAAGTGGATTGTTAGACTCTTGAATTGCCTTTGTAATGCCCCCGAATTCTAGTGTAACCCTTAGGGTTCTGCCATGCTTAGCTACCTAGAAATCTCTTGATACATTTATTAATCCGCTCGAGTAGTGTTCGCCACTAAGGTGGATGGTTCATTTCGCTTATGCATGAGTTATAGAAAATCACCTTAGTAAGTACATTTGGAAACATGGTTGGCATTTGTTTGTTTTTAAGAGATAGTTCTTCTGCATGGAATACCTTATAGTAAGTAAACGAGATCCAGGATTCACTAGTGAATTTTGGAGAACTTGCATGAAACCATGAGTACGTAGTTATGTTTGAGCCAAGTATACTAGAAGAAAAAAAGTGAAAGTGGAACAAGAGGCGACAGTGAAATGAGTTCCAACTCATATTTTGGAAATAGGAATTAAGAAGCTACGAAATTGTGAAGTTAAAGACGGTCAAAGCACAATGTAGTTAAGCTAAAGGAAATACGGCTTAGAAGATTGAAGACTTGATACGCACATCATATCTCTTTTAAGACTATATCCTTGATCCCTCTTTTCCTGTAGAGCTTACTTGCATGCAATCTTTTAAGTATATCCTCTCGGTCCTATTCTCAATCCTATTTCTGTTGCAAACCCCATAGGGAGTATGACTCATCTGTTAGTAATACATGTTGGGGCTTGAGGGTGTCCGTTGGGTTGACTAAACTTTTTGGGTTTATAGGATACGAGTTGGTTTTAGGAAGGGATTTCCGTGTGACCTAAAAAGAAGTCCATCATGCTTAGGTTTCCTAGAATCATATATATTGGTTGGGTTGAGTAATTCTTTGGGTGTGAGCCTGATGTTGATCTCGGTCTTCAGGGCCGGTGCTTAGGGAGTTCTTCTCCTAATCAATAGATATGTGATGTAGATCTCCAGTTTTGACATTGCCTAATGGGCACAAAGTTTTTACTTGCTTCTATCATTCGACTATATCTTTAGGTAGGAACAATTGGATGTAAACATGTGTTTGAGACATGTCTTGATTGATGGTTGCAAGCGGTTGCTAGTGGTTGCTCGTGGATGCATTTACACATTAGGCACTAGATCGGCTCAGTCACCTTTCATATTGCATATGCATGAGTGTTTATACTCGTTTATGGATGAATTTGAATGTGTTATAATGTGGATGTTGCATATGGATGGATGTTTATGCACAAATATAGTGTTTATGTAACTAGTACTATTTGCATACATGCTGAACTCATGGCACTAAACATATTTTGCATTAAGAAGATCAATCAGGCCTAATCATTTGCATTAGACAAGGAACATATACACACACTTCTTGCATATGTTCATACAACATTAGAAATCTCTTAAGGACAATTAATTCCTGTGAATGATGATCGAGTAGATGGATGATTGAATGGTAGGACACATTCTTCTTAACCTGAAGATTTCAGGACGAAATCCTTTGAGGAGGGGAGAATGTAACAACCCGAATTTAAATAACAAGTTAAAACAAGAAATCAAGGTATAATTAATTTTTAAAATGAGAATCAAGGGAAACAGGCTACGCCATTGCGTTCTTCTCGGAATTCTGCATGAAACAGAGTCTGAGTTTTCGAAAATCGGAGTCCGGATGAAGAAGTTATGTCCTGTAGAAGATTCAGCAAATTTCAGTCAGCACAGAACCAGGCAGGTCGATCTGGGGGCCAGGTCGACCAGGGGGTCGCCCTGGGGGTCGACCTATCCCCTAGAGGTCGACCTATTGGTCGACCTCCCCCCTTACAAGTCGACCTGGTCGGCCTGTTTTGGTCCAGAACCCATTTTTGAAGCCCGGGACATGTTTTGATGGTCCAGATTGATTCTAGGGTTGATCTAAAGGTCCTAAATAGCTCCTACACCAATAAAAGCACCCTAAGACTAACCTAATTCACAACAAATCATTCTTACACCAAAATGCTATAGAAATACCTCTTGATCATGGCCGCCACCTCTAATAAACTTCCTAATCTTTCATACACAATCCAATTCAAAGATTAAGACTTCTACAACGATTCAATGCAGTAAATCGGCAATGCCGCAACATTTCTACAACAAATTCAGTTCTTAATTCATTTGCCGTGCTGTGTAAGTTCTAGTTATTTTCAGATCTAAATATTTAATTATAATATGGCCATGAAATAAAGTGAAATTGGATTTAAGTATGTTTATCGATCTATTTCTGTTGATTCTTGAATCTTGAGTTTTGAGACTTGTCTATCTTTATTACCATGTCTAGTTCATGATCTATTCAGCCTATTGTAAATCAGTTTTCTTGATTCATGTTGACATTATTATTAAGTTGTAATCTTCATGCCTGCGATGATGTTTCCTCTCTAATCTTATTTTTTATGCAAAATTCTACCTTCCCCTATTTATTTTCTTTTGATGAACCTTGGTCAATTTCGGACCTAGGCCTAAACTACGATGTACGTGCGATTTGTATATGGGGAAAATATTGGAATATTGCCTAGTGGAATATATGTGTTTGGTGGAAATTGATGGCATAACATGAAATTGGAAATTTGGGTTTTGTCAATATAATTGAAATTGCAAGTTTTGGGCATTGGCATAAATAATTTGGCATGAAGTGGGCATACATGAATTGGCATGTAAATTAAATCACGATTTCGGGCCTATGTAAATTAAATCAAAAGATTAGGCTTATGTTAATTGGGCATAAGTAGAATTGGGAATTTGAACATGAAAGCGATTGTAAACTTGATAATTGGCATAAACATGTATTATGAACTTGGGTAACTGGCATATATTGTAATAAAAAGATTATAGTTTGGGATAACTACATCATGAATCATGATTTGGATTTATTTGGGCATGATAGATGTAATTTTGGCTAGAACTTGATATGGGTAAAATGGCATAAACTTGGCATACATGTAAATAGGCAAGAATTGGACATATGTAAACTGACTAGAATTGGGTACATATATAAATTGGCATGTAATCTAGAACTTGTCCATATGTTAATTATGTAAAATTTGGAGTTGAAATGTATATGATAATTTATGACTTGGTAGATGTTTAATATGAACGCGCCTAAGTAGGGTTTTGGGTAGTTGGCATGTATTGTAAATAAAAGGCTATAAATTGGCATAACTTTATAGTGAATTATTATAATAATTTGGGAATATGTTTTGGGGCAAAAACGTGAATGATGAACTTGGAAAGTGCGCCATAGCATTTAATTTATTAACAAATTTACATATAAAAATTAAAAGGCAAATATGTAAATTTATACAACACGAATATGTTTAACCCGAGGTTGGATTGAGTTGTGATGTAAACTTGCCCGCACCTTCCCGGCTGTCCAGTAATCACAACAATACCTATCCAATGTGGGAGGTTAAGGCATTGAGCCCAATATAGACCCGAGCTTAGACTGAGTTGTGGCGTAAGACAGCCCGGAACCGACCGGCAAACAGGCAGCCACAATAATACCTGTCTAATTTGAGTGGTTGGTGCTTTAATAAGACAATTAAAGCTAAGCTAGGATTGGTAGGGTTAAGTCAATTAAATAAATACTTAACCAAATTCAACATTTTAACTAAACTGATGTGTAGGGTTAGGTTAATATAGAAATTTAACCAACTTAAACATGTTAACGAAACAAGATTTGTAGGGATTGAGTAATTAATGAAATACTTAGCCATTATAACAAGTTGACTAGACAAGTGGGTAAGGTTAAGTAAAGGATTAACCGTTATAACATGTTAACTGGACTAGATGGTGGGGTTAAGTAAATTTAATACACTTAACCAATTTAATGTGTTAACTAGACAGTGGTTGAGGTTAAGTAAATTTAGAACACTTAACCCTGGTAGCATGTTAATTAGATAAGTGGGTTAGGTTAAGTTAATAGGAGCACTTAACCAATATATATCGTGAGTTAGGTTAAGTTAAAAAGGAACACTTAACCAATACAAGATGAATGACTAAGGTTTAGTTGATAAGAACAGTTAACCAATATAACTAAATTTGTGGCAGGGTTAAGTTGGCACAAGAAGGCAACAGTTAACTAGAGTAATATGACAAGTAGATGGGTTATGTTAACATGAATAAAGAAACACTTAACCATTATGACATAATGTGCGGGAGGGTTAAGTACATATCGGGTAGGTGGGTAATATTAGTAAATATAGGCCCACGTACTTAACCATTAAATAAACATGCTTGAATCAGTAAGAGGGTTAAGTACATATCGGATAGGTGGGTAATATCAGTAAATATAGGCCCATAAACTTAACCATTAACAAACATGCTTGAATCGGGGGGAGGGTTAAGTACATCACGGGTAGGTGGGTAATATCTGTATGTATAGGCCCACAAACGTAACCTGTAGGAAACCCTATTAACGGGGACCCATTTCAGTAGTAACCCAATTAGGTATCATGGTACCCTGAAACTAGGAAGGTGGGGCACGATTACTAGGCTGATTGTAAGCGGTCAAAGCGACGACCGTTGGCGCACAGTGTGGGTTCTAACGGAGTGCGGGCGTGCACACACTCCGGAGCAGACAAATCAGGGCACTGGGGCATCAGTAGTGTAATAACCCGAAAATCTGGGCCAGTTTAAAAAATTTTGTTTTGGCAATTTTAGCGAATTTTGAATATTTAAAATGAATTATTTTAAATAATATTGACGAGAAATTTATTTTGAATATAAATCGAACGTATATATTATACGCGTAGTCGTTGGAATATAAATATTTATTTATAATTATAATAGAATTGAAAATGGCGCGGTAGTTCGATAATTCGATTTCAAACTTCAATTGAATGTACCGGGTGCAAAACAATCCGAATTTTAGTGAAACCGGAAATAATAGGATCTTATTTTGAATATCTTTCCAACGAATCCGAAAAATCGAAATTTCATAGTGGAAATCAAAAGATATGTCCAGTTGAAAATTCTGAATAGTCGCTATGGAATTCAGGCCCTTAAAAATGGGAATTTTGCATACGACCTCGGATTTCGACGAAACCACTTTTGTTGGGTCCGTGATGTCAAATTATTGTTAGATTCCAAATTTCATAATTTTTCGAATCAATATGTGAGCGTGGCAAAGGAAAACGCGTTTGACCAGTTTCAGTTAATTTTAATCGACTGGAAAATGGCCATTTTTCCAACGGTCTCAGAATTCGACGAAACTAGTTTTGTTAGGACCGTATCATCAATACAAAGCTAGGAAATATTTTTCTGGAATTTTTCGAGTTAGTATGTGACCCCAGTAAATTGAAATGCGTGTTCAAATTCAATATATAGAGTTATATGTTGATTTTGACGGAAACTGATTGTAACTATCGAATCAGCCTACGATACATTTCCCATTGTGTTCGGAATGAGTGTAATTAGCTATGGACGACAGGCAGTGGGCCTCATTTAGAGGTCGTATGTAAAAGTCAGCTTTTTGCAAATTAAATAATTAAATAAATTAAAAAAAATTAAAATCCCTCCTTCCTCTCCTTTATTTCCTCTGCCCCCCCCCCCTCTTCTTCATTTCGAAACAGATAATAAAAAAAAATTATATTTCGGGATCGATCCCCGATAACCCTCGTCGCCTCCCCCTATCTCCGACGCGCGCCTCACCGGAGCATCCCCCCCTTCTTCTTCTCCACTCCTTCCTCTCCTTCCCCTTACCTGCTCGCAACCCTGTCTCCCCGTCCAGACACGGGCGCGCCCCCACGATGGAAGACCGACAACGCTTCGCCCCACCTCCGCAACCCCGAAAAACCCTCCCCCAATTCGATTTTGCTCCTGAAACCCTAGAAAAATTTTACTGTAAGTTTTTCTTTCTCTCTTTCAGTCTTTGATTTATAAAAAAAATGTATTTAATCTATGAATAAGTTCTTCGATTGAATATGAATTCCTTGTGAATAGAAAACATGATTTTTCTATGTGTACGATTATAAAAATATGATTTTTATATTTTTAAAGTATTAAAAATATAATCTTTATTATGTTGAAGATGTAAAAATATGATTTTTGTTTATGTAGAGAATTAAAAATATAACTTTTACATGATAGGAATATTAGCAATATCATATTTATTTTTGAAAAGGCGAAATCTTTAAATTTGAAACGGCGAAATCTTTATGTATAGAATAACGTGATAAAAATTGAATTTTTGCCTATATGAATAGCGAAGTAAAAAATCGATTTTTATATATTGAATAGCATAGTAAAAATTCGATTTTTATATGTTGAATAACATAGTAAAAATTCGATTTTTATATATTGAATAGCATAGTTAAAATTCGATTTTTATATATTGAATAGCAAAGTAAAAATTCGATTTTTATATATTGAATAGCATAGTAAAAATTCGATTTTTATATATTGAATAGCATAGTAAAAATTCGATTTTTATATATTGAATAGCGAAGTAAAAATTCGATTTTTATATATGTAGTGGCTACGGGCAACGAAAGTGACAAAAGCCGAAAAAGATGAAGATTTCTATAAATGAAGTGTTGTGAAGTTGGGATAGCTTTCGGTGAGAACTTCTCACTCGTCAATTTCTTTTTCTAGTTATATATATATATATATATATACTAGGATGCAGACGGTGTTTAGTAGCACCCGACACCCGTCATCCACAGATCATGGATGGCTTGTTTGTTAAATTGTTTGGATGTGTAGTTGGTTAGTTTACTTGGTTTGAATTGAATTGTTTGGTTAAATGAATGGATTTGATTGATGTGTGAATGGCGTGGGCCTTCACTAGACCGGGGATAAGGCTAGGCCTCGTCCCGTTTCTAGTATCGTGCCATTATGCCGCCGAAATTTTCTAAAATAAGTTAGAAAAATAAAAATATCATTTTATTTAAAGAATGAACTAAATAGAAATTCATATGTTAAAATAAGATGTTTTATCGTTAAAAATATAATTTTCAACGTGAATATGAATATAGTGAATGTGAATAAATAAATATTAATTTACAAACAGACGGTTTGTTTATGTACACCTATTTGAATGACATTGATTGGGACGATAAATTTTACACATCGCCCAACTGCACAAATAAAACCTGTGTTTGATTGTTTGAAACCCCACACGGGTATTGGGATAAAATACGGTATACACTCATCCCAATAATTAGTTGTATGTCGATCGATTGATTGACAGGCTGTTATAAGCGTTAGATATCTATATTTGATGCTTATACAATGTAGTGCACTTCGGATGATGGTTGATTATTTATCGTTGCTATTATATACATTTGTTGTATGGAATCCATATAATGAACTTTATATGGTAATTGATTGGGCCTCATTCCAATCGGAAAAATAAGAACATTAAAAAATAAAGGTTCATGTGTTGACCATACTCATCCGTTGAGATTAGTCATGTGTTGAACGAAATATTTTAATAATAAAATTTACATCTTTATCAATATAAAATAAAGGTTCACGTGTTGACAGTACTCATCCGTTGAGATTAGTCATGTGTTGAACGAAACATTTTGATAATAGAAATATTTTGAAACAGAAATATTTGAAATAGAAATATTTGAAAAAGAAATATTTTGAAATAGAAATATTTGAAATAGTATATTTGAAAATAGAAATATATGAAGCCTTGTTGATTAGATTGACGCCATTTTGACGTGAACGATATATATATCGATTTTATTCATTATAAAATGAATATTGAAAAGTGATTTCGAAATCGAATATTTTGAAATGAAATTTGATTTGAATCGAATAGAAAACGAATTGAATTTGATTTGATTAGATAACGAATTTGATTTCAATTGAATATATAACGAATTTGATTTGAATTGAATTGAAAACGAATTGAATTTGATTTGAATAGAAAACGAATTGAATTGGAATTCTATAGAAAACCAATTTGAATTCGAATCGAATAGAAAACGAATTTGATTTCAATTGTATATACAACGAATTTGATTTGAATTGAATAGAAAATGAATTGAATTTGATTTGATTAGATAACGAATTTGATTTCAATTGAATATATAACGAATTTGATTTGAATTGAATAGAAAACGAATTGAATTTGATTTGAATAGAAAACGAATTGAATTTGAATTGGATAGAAAATCAATTTGAATTCGAATCGAATAGAAAACGAATTTGATTTCAATTGAATATATAACTAATTTAAATTGATTTGAATAGAAAAAGAAATGAATTCGAATTGAATAGAAAACGAATTCGAATTGAATTTAATTGAAAAGAAAATGAATTCGAATCGAATTAAAATCGATTTGAATTGAAATCAAATAGAAATGAAAGTAAAAAGGATTTAAAATAGAAAATTCAATTTTGATTTGAATTTGAAATAAAGGTTGAAATTGTTTTTGAAACAAATTCAAAACTATTTATAAAATTTGTTTTAAAAAGAAATCGACAAAATATATATTATATATTATATGTATAATATAATGAACTGAATAGAACGCGCCGCGCCGCGGCAGTTCGTGAATTTCGACCATTTATTTCGAACGGACATTACGGGAGATCCGACCGTCGGATTCTCCTAAAATCGGAACCGTTGGGTTCGTATCGAAAAGAGCTTTCTAAAAAATATTAGAAATTTGAAATCTAACGGTTGGATTTGGAGATACGTCCAAATCAAATTTGGAAAAGGTCGCTGTAAGTGCAGTTCGATGGCCATTGATGGGAATCGAATGTACTGGCCTTGATAAAATTATTAAAAATAGTAATAATTTGTGTAAATCATAAGAAATGATTTGGGGAAAAATTGGGATGAAAAACTCCACATTTGAAAAGATAAAAATATATTTTTGTTGAAATGAACTAGTTTGAACTACAATTAAAACCCATTTAGTTTTATATAAATAAATTGGATTTGAAATGGGTTTTAAATAAAATTGATTTGTGGGTTTATCGTGAACGGTGTTTTAAATAACATTTGTTCTTTAACCCGATAATAATTAGAATGTGATTTGGGTTTATCGTGAACTGTGTTTTAAATAACACTAGTTCTTTAACCCGATAATAAATAGGATGTGATTTGGGTTTGTCGTGAAGTGTGTCTTAAATAACATCAGTTCTTTAACCCAGTAAAAGGAGTTTTAATGAATCTGTAATTAGATTGAAATGTGAATTGATAATCTAAATTATCAAATTTAGAAATTGAGCGAGAATGGAGTATCACCAGTTTTGCTCCAAAACGATAGTCAAATCTTTAATTAGATTTGAACGTGAAATGGTAATTAATTTTACCGATAACACCGTGGTATTAGATATGGAGTATTACTAGTTTTGCTTCGTAGGATGAATAGGTTGGGATTGGGAAATAAAAATAATAATTACTTCGGTGTGGTTCGCTAATCTCGACTAGTTTTGAAAAACCATAATTTGGTTTGAAACGACATCCAAAGGAAGATTAAAGGATAAATTTTAAAGAATTTATCTTGGATAAAATTAATGGGAACCTTTCCCAAAGAATATTCTGAATTGGAATGAGGCGTATGTTGTGTTTGTGTAACATTTGTTTTTAATATATGCGGGTTGTTCGGAAAGTCCGGGTTTATACCCATTATGAATAACTGATTCGACGATATGTCGAAGGTGAAGACGGTGGTTGAAGACTGGAAGTCTTCACATCGTTTGGGTGATTACTGATGATCTTGATTGTGCTGTACACCCAAGATGAGGGAATCAGTTGGTGGTCGTCCAGACGTACCTGGAGATCGATGCATATGCGAGGAAAGTGCCTCCGGTTTCGTTCAGACCTAGAACGAACTTGTAAATGGATTGGGTATCTGACATTGGATTTTATTCTGTGTTGATTGATTTCTGTTAAATATATATCTGTTTGGCTGCGGAGAATTTATTCTCTTGCTTAATGCCATTCTCTGAGACGTATGAGCTTAGAGGTTATATATCGATAGATATCAATCGCATGGCATGAACTGCCTGCGTGGCATGCTGAGTTGCATGGATCAAGGCTTCTGTTGAAAAGCAAAGTCATGTGGTTGATGATCAAAGCACGGCCTACGTGGCAACTTTGTGTATAGCGTGGATTCGCGAGCCTCACACCTCGGTATGAGTTAAAAAGGGATACGGCCGTAGGGAGAACACGACGTTTCTTTCTAGCTTTGGTGGTGTCAGTGACTTACCAGCCCTGACATTTATATACTTTTCACCTTTGTGGTTGTTGGAATGAGGCGCCTCGATTATAGGCCTGTAAGGACCGGGAAACGTGTGTTCAGGAATAACTAATCCTCAAACGTAAGAGAGGACCGACCCAACCGATCCAGTAGCTGCCCAGAGTGCATAGTCCTCACCATTTGCTAGAGTGTCTCGAAGCGGAGAGGAGCTTGCCCCTTGCCTCGACTCATGACGGAAATCCAATTTCCAATACGTGTATTGCGGTTTTAATTGTAGAACTAGTATGGCGACATAGTAGATGGTAGCTATGCCGCCTATGATTGATACTTATGATTGAAATTGTTTTGACACTATACACCTATAATAGTATCAAATAATGTGTTTTAAACGTATCAAACATGCTTTGGATGTTATAAGGGAAAACCCTATCCTCTGGCTTGCGTTGCATTTTGTGATGGGACCTGGGTATTATAATAGCTTCATTTTTCTTTATTTAGCATTGCGCTGTTTGTTCTATGCACTGGTATTCTTGGGAGGAAACCCGTTCCGTGTTATACGGCGTGGTCCCTTGATTTACCTAACTTTAAAACCAATATTTATAACTGTTTTAGTTCTCACACCAATCACATGACTGACCTGGAGTTTATTGTTTTAACCTAAACTTTGGGTGCCCCTATTTTTGACACGGGTAGCTAGTAGTTTTGGTTTTGCAGATTTATATTCACAGGATCCTGGTTTACAACTGGAATGATATCCGGGAAGCTCTGTATCCGTATATCACCTTCAGTTGTGCTTTGTATTATTTTTCCGCTGCTATATTAATGTATTGTAATCTGATATTTATTGAATGTAATTTATTCATTTATACTTTGTATATTCTTGAATTCTGATGGAATTGTTGTGATAGCAATGAAATGTTCTTCTGTTTGTGTTCTGATTTGTCCTATTCTCAAACGATCAGGGGTTTTGAACGGTCTAGATCGATTTAACGACTGATTCGGATCGAGCGAAATTCCAGGCCGTCACATTTGGTATTAGAGCTTTGGTTTACAGAGCTCGAGAACAATACACCTTAGAACCATACGAAGGAATTCATCAGATATTGGATTAGTAATATCCAATTAGAATGACTCGTTAGAGATAGGATCAGTAGTATCCTAGAACGAGTGTGAAGAGTATATTTTTCAGATGAAAACAATTTTGTTTTGCAAATTTAAATCGTTTTAAACGTATTTGATTATTTATTTATTTTGAATTTGGACAATCGAGTATATAAAGTTTTTGCATATACGCGTCATGAACGTATATTCGAAGCTTTAATATACTGGATAGATATAGAATCATACTCTAGTGGCCCGAAGATGATTCCGATGGTTGAGTACTCATCGTCAGAATTTATATTCGAGTGACGAAGGTGTGATTTCTATATATTTCCATTAGACTTGTGTGAGAACCAAAACTAATATAGATAGATTTTTTGTTGTGATTTGACATCAAAAACATGATTTTTGACTATATATCAAAATTACGAATTTGAAACGTTAAATTCACTTATTGATTGATGTTTGTGTTGTTTGTTTATTTGTTTGATAATTTTGAACCATTTAGCCTAACTGAATCAAATATTGAATATTATTGAAAATTTGTTGCATTTGCTTGCATATACATGTACTTACATTGAACAGGTCATAGCAAGGAGGCTAGAGCAGAGAATAAAATTTGTTTGCCCGACAAATAGGTACATGTTTACTATGTAATTTACTGTTTTGTTTGGGTGATGATGATTTTATGAGGCTATTGGCTAGTCGCTTGGCTCTTTCTTTTCTTTTTGAGATCAGAAGTCCTATATGGCAATTTCGGTATTTTCCCGTGGCTCCCGGTGCAGGGGAGGTTATGGCGAAATTTTTCAAAAATTTAGGGTGTCAGCCAAATTTTTGAAGAATTGGAAAATTCTCAGAAACTGAAAAGTTGGAGAATGGAAGCCAGATCGAACGTAGAGTTGATTAATCAAACCACATTCGACTTTGTTCCTTTTCGGGGACGAAAAGTTTTAAGTGGGGGAGATTGTAATAACCCGAAAATCTGTGCCAGTTTAAAATTTTTTGTTTTGGCAATTTTTGCGAATTTTGAATTTTTAAAATGAATTATTTTAAATAATATTGACGAGAAATTTATTTTGAAAATAAATCGAACGTATATATTATACGCGTAGTCGTTGGAATTTAAATATTTATTTATAATTATAATAGAATTGAAAACGGCGCGGTAGTTCGATAATTCGATTTCAAACTTCAATTGAATGTACCGGGTGCAAAACAATCCGGATTTTAGTGAAACCGAAAATAATAGGATCTTATTGTGAATATCTTTCCAACGAATTTGAAAAATAGAAATTTCATAGCGGAAATCAAAAGATATGTCCAGTTGAAAATTCTGAATAGTCGCTATGGAATTCAGGCCCTTAAAAATGGGAATTTTGCAAACGACCTCGGATTTCGACGAAACCACTTTTGTTGGGTCCGTGATGTCAAATTATTATTAGATTCCAAATTTCATAATTTTTCGAACCAATATGTGAGTGTGGCAAAGGAAAACGCGTTTGACCAGTTTTAGTTGTTTTTAATCGACTGGAAAATGGCCATTTTTTCAACGGTCTCAGAATTCGACGAAACTAGTTTTGTTAGGACCGTATCGTCAATACTAAGATAGAAAATATTTTTCTGGAATTTTTCGAGTTAGTATGTGACCCCAGTAAATTGAAATGTGCATTCAAATTCAATATATAGAGTTATATGTTGATTTTGACGGAAACTGATTGTAACTATCGAATCAGCCTACGATACATATCCCATTGTGTTCGGAATGGGGGTAATTAGCTATGGACGACAGGCGGTGGGCCTCGTTTAGAGGTCGTATGTAAAAGTCAACTCTTTGCAAATTAAATAATTAAAAAAATTAAAATCCCTCCTTCCTCTCCTTTATTTCCTTTGCCCCCCCCCCTCCTTCTTCATTTCGAAAAAGATATTAAAAAAAATTAAAAAAAATCGGGATCGATCCCCTATAACCCCCGTCGCCTCCCCCTATCTCCAACGCGCGCCCCACCAGAGCATCCTCCCCTTCTTCTTCTCCACTCCTTCCTCTCCTTCCCCTTACCTGCTCGCAACCCTGTCTCCCTGTCCAGACACGAGCGCGCCCCCACGATGGAAGACCGACGACGCTTCACCCCACCTCCGCAACCCCGAAAAACCCTCCCCCAATTCGATTTTGCTCCTGAAACCCTAGAAAAAATTTACTGTAAGTTTTTCTTTCTCTCTTTCAGTCTTTGATTTATAAAAAAAATATGTATTTAATCTATGAATAAGTTCTTCGATTGAATATGAATTCCTTGTGAATAGAAAACATGATTTTTCTATGTGTACGATTATAAAAATATGATTTTTATATTTTTAAAGTATTAAAAATATAATCTTTATTATGTAGAAGATGTAAAAATATGATTTTTGTTTATGTAGAGAATTAAAAATATAACTTTTACATGATAGGAATATTAGCAATATCATATTTATTTTTGAAAAGGCGAAATCTTTAAATTTGAAAAGGCAAAATCTTTATGTATAGAATAATATGATAAAAATAGAATTTTTGCCTATATGAATAGCGAAGTAAAAATTCGATTTTTATATATTGAATAGCATAGTAAAAATTCGATTTTTATATGTTGAATAGCATAGTAAAAATTCGATTTTTATATATTGAATAGCATAGTAAAAATTCGATTTTTATATATTGAATAGCATAGTAAAAATTTGATTTTTATATATTGAATAGCATAGTAAAAATTCGATTTTTATATATTGAACAACGAAGTAAAAATTCGATTTTTATATATGTTGTGGCTACGGGCAACGAAAGTGACAAAAGGCGAAAAAGATGAAGATTTCTACAAATGAAGTGTCGTGAAGTTGGGATAGCTTTCGGTGAGAACTTCTCACTCTTCAATTTCTTTTTCTAGTTATATATATATATACACTAGGATGCAGACAGTGTTTAGTAGCACCCGACACCCGTCATCCACAGACCATGGATGGCTTGTTTGTTAAATTGTTTGGATGTGTAGTTGGTTAGTTTATTTGGTTTGAATTGAATTGTTTGGTGAAATTAATGGATTTGATTGATGTGTGAATGGCGTGGGCCTTCACTAGACCGGGGATAAGGTTAGGCCTCGTCCCGTTTCTAGTATCGTGTCGTTATGCCGCCGAAATTTTCTAAAATAAGTTAGAAAAATAAAAATATCATTTTATTTAAAGAATGAACTGAATAGAAATTCATATGTTAAAATAAAATGTTTTATCGTTAAAAATATAATTTTTAACGTGAATATGAATATTGTGAATGTGAATAAATAAATATTTATTTACAAACAGATGGTTTGTTTATGTACACCTATTTGAATGACATTGATTGGGACGATAAATTTTACACATCGCCCAACTGCACAAATAAAACCTGTGTTTGATTGTTTGAAATGCCACATGGGTATTGGGATAAAATACGGTATACACTAGTCCCAATAATTAGTTGTATGTCGATCGATTGATTGACAGGCTGTTGTAAGCGTTAGATATCTATATTTGATGCTTTTACAGTGTAGTGCACTTTGGATGATGGTTGATTATTTATCGTTGCTATTATATACATTTGTTGTATGGAGTCCATATAATTAACTTTATATGGTAATTGATTGGGCCTCATTCCAATCGGAAAAATAAGAATATTATAAAATAAAGGTTCATGTGTTGACCGTACTCATCCGTTGAGATTAGTCATGTATTGAACGGAATATTTTAATAATAAAATTTACATGTTTATCAATATAAAATAAAGGTTCACGTGTTGACAGTACTCATCCGTTGAGATTAGTCATGTGTTGAACGAAACATTTTGATAATAGAAATATTTTGAAATAGAAATATTTGAAATAGAAATATTTGAAATAGAAATATTTTGAAATAGAAATATTTGAAATAGTATATTTGAAAATAGAAATATATGAAGCCGTACTGATTAGATTGACGCCATTTTGACGTGAACGATATTTATATCGATTTTATTCATTTAAAATGAATATTGAAAAGTGATTTCAAAATCGAATATTTTGAAATGAAATTTGATTTGAATTGAATAGAAAACAAATTGAATTTGATTTGATTAGATAACGAATTTGATTTCAATTGAATATATAACGAATTTGATTTGAATTGAATAGAAAACGAATTGAATTTGATATGAATAGAAAACGAATTGAATTTGAATTGGATAGAAAACCAATTTGAATTCGAATCGAATAGAAAACGAATTTGATTTCAATTGAATATATAACGAATTTGACTTGAATTGAATAGAAAACGAATTGAATTTGATTTGATTAGATAACGAATTTGATTTCAATTGAATATATAACGAATTTGATTTGAATTGAATAGAAAAAGAACTGAATTTGATTTGAATAGAAAACGAATTGAATTCGAATTGGATAGAAAACCAATTTGAATTCGAATCGAATAGAAAACGAATTTGATTTCAATGGAATATATAACGAATTTAATTTGATTTGAATAGAAAACGAAATGAATTCGAATTGAATAGAAAATGAATTCGAATTGAATTGAATTGAAAAGAAAATGAATTCGAATCGAATTAAAATCGATTTGAATTGAAATCAAATAGAAATGAAAGTAAAAAGGATTTAAAATAGAAAATTCAATTTTTATTGGAATTTGAAATAACGGTTTAAATTGTTTATGAAACAAATTCAAAACTATTTATAAAATTCGTTTTAAATAGAAATCGACGAAATATATATTATATATATTATATATATATTATATAATGGCCTGAATAGAACGCGCCGCGCCGCGGCAGTTCGTGAATTTTGACCATTTATTTTGAATGGACATTACGGGAGATCCGACCGTCAATTCTCCTAAAATCGGAACCGTTGGGTTCGTATTGAAAAGAGCTTTCTAACGAATATTAGAAACTTGAAATCTAATGGTTGGATTTGGAGATACGTCCAAATAAAATTTGGAAAAGGTCGCTGTAAGTGCAGTTCGATGGCCGTTGATGGAAATCGACTGTACTGGCCTTGATAAAATTATTAAAAATAGTAATAATTTGTGTAAAATCATGAGAAATGATTTGGGGAAAAATTGGGATGAAAAACTCCACATTTGAAAAGATAAAAATATATTTTTGTCGAAATGAACTAGTTTGAACTACAATTAAAACCCATTTATTTTTAAATAAATACATTGGAATTGAAATGGGTTTTAAATAAAATTGATTTGTGGGTTTATCGTGAACGGTGTTTTAAATAACATTTGTTCTTTAACCCGATAATAAATAGAATGTGATTTGGGTTTAACGTTAACTGTGTTTTAAATAACACTAGTTCTTTAACCCGATAATAAATAGAATGTGATTTGGGTTTGTCGTGAACTGTGTTTTAAATGACATTAGTTCTTTAACCCAGTAAAAGGAGTTTTAATGAATCTGTAATTAGATTGAAATGTGAATTGATAATCTAAATTATAAATTTAGAAATTGAGCGAGAATGGAGTTGTAATGACCCGGGATTTCGACCAACAAATTTTAAATATTTAGAATGGATTTAAATATTTAGTTGATAATATAAATGAATTTTTATATTTATGTTATCGATTTAAACATCGATTTCGATTTAATATCGTATATATTAAATTATCAAAATAAGGAATCAGCGAATAACTAAATTCGAAATGAAAACTGATTTGAAATCAGTTCAGATAATCAATACATAATTCTGTTTGAATTAGAATAATAATATTCAATAATTATCGAAGAATTTAAATGGTTTGAAATTTAAATTAAATCGATTTAAATTAATATCTGTTCGGGATGATCGAACTGGACTTCGATACTTATCCCAGTGGGTTCAGAATAGTAGTTTTACCCCAGAAATGACAGTTGTTGGGTTCAGAAAGGAGTTCGCAGTCAAGAAGTATTTTAATTTAAAGGATACAAGTTCAAAAATAAATTAAAATAAAATAATGAGTAGCCTTCTTCATTCCACCGTTCACAGTGAGGTGTTCCTTTCCTCAACCACTCAGAAATGAATGAAGAAATTAATGCCACGATCTGTTCCTTCTCCTATTATATATACAACCGCTACCTACCCTTATTTTCATTTTGACAGAACCGATTCTTTCTGAAAAAAAACCATTTCAAGCAAAATCAAAATCCCCAAACCAGTTTCCAAATCAATCGAGAGCGAAACCAAATCGAAATCAAACATCGCGAATGGGGAAAATCATTGGAAGGAGGACGTTGCACCCTAGAGGAGGCCGACGTTAGAAAATCGAACTACTACTGGTGACAACTGGGTTGCGTTTCGAAGGAGTGGAGTTCGTTATTGATAGATGGAGTGGACTGGAAATCGAACTGGGTGGAGTTCGATTATCTGATGACGATCTAGGATCCCCGAAGCTCGATCCTTGCTGGAAGCAGTCGCGTGAGGAGCTGCGACTTCAGTTGCGATGAGGATAAACATGAAGTAGGGTCGATGCAGAAAAAAAGGGTTCGGATCAGATTCTGTTCGAAGGAGGAATGCTGCTACTCACTGTAGCATGGGTTAAGGGATTGGTGAATGCAGAAGGTCGAGAGAAATTAGGGGCAGTCAAGCAACAAGCTTTAGCAATTGTTTTCAGTTAGGAAGAGAGAATTAAAAAGGAGAAGATAGAATTTAAAGTGGGTAGTTGACTGTGTGGTGTTCGGTGAAATGCCGAAAAGAAGATTGCAGTCTTAGGGGCTGTTTGGAAAATGGTGATTTAGGTAACTAAGTTTATTTATTTAATTTTTAATTAACAAGTAAGAATTATTTAAATGGTTATGTAGGTTAAATTAAATATCATATTTAATTTATACAAGGTTTTAACGAATGAAGTCGATCAAAAATGCATAAGCTGGGGATCTCATAAGCTGAAATTAAATTGGATTAAAATGGAGTGGATCGAAATAAAATACCACGGTGAGTAAATCTCACCTTTTATTTAGAATTTATTTTTATATCGTTAAAAATAAATGTTATGCTTGTTTGAATGCTGTCTGATTGTTTTAAAAATATATGTTAGTTATTTAGGATTGGTTGACTATTATATATATATATATATATATTGGGTTGATGATTGGTTGGATTCCCGCAGTTTCATTAGCGGATGCCCGCAGTTTCATAGCGGATGATTACCCTATACGCCCCACGCTATGATTAGTGGATGACCTTCTATACCGCGATATTCTGCCTCGAAGCAGGATGGGTATTATTTATGTGCTAACGTCTGTGGATGCAGGGAAACAGGTTGGAGGAATCCAACTGGATTCCTCAAAAATATATATTATCTATTGTTGTTTGTTTGATTTCATATATATTCATATATGATGTGTTACAAATCAAATGATTGAAAATTGGTTGATTTGATTGAGTAAATATCACTGGGGGCTTGAGATATTGATTCATAAAAACATCAAAAGGGTATTTGATATATAAAAATGAAATTCTATTTTTATAAATAGAATTTGAATTTTAAAGGAACTATAGAAAATATTTAACTTGTTTTGAAAGTATATAAAACAAGTGAATCGAATTTATAAAGTTGTTTATAAATGAAAAGGATGGAATTTGAATCGAATTTATAAACGTTGTTTATAAATGAAAAGATGGAATTTGAATCAAATTTACAAACTTTGTTTATAAATGAAAATATGGGATTTGAATTGAATTTATAAACGTTGTTTATAAATGGAAAGGTGGGATTTGAATTGAAGTTATAAACGTTGTTTATAAATAAATGCCGAGAATTCAAATGGACTTAGAATTTAAGGAATTGAAATAGAGATTTGAATAATCAAATTCAAATGGACTTTAAACTATAGAATTTGAATATAGTATTTCAAATGGAATTTGAATATAGAAATTCAAATAGACTTTGAATATAGATTTGAATATAGAAATTCAAACAGACTTTAAACTATAGAATTTGAATATAGAAATTCAAAGGGGCTTTAAACGATTTGAATATAGAAATTCAAATGGACTTTAAACTATAGAATTTGAAAAATAGAATTCAAATGAAGTTTAAATAAAGAGAATTCAAATAGAATTGAATTGGAATTTGAATAGAGAAGTCGATAAGGGAACGAGAGTATAAGTATAATTAGAATTTGTTAATATGCAGTTAAAATATATTTGTACATTTCATGTTCAAATATAAAGGTGAAATAGACTGAAAAGTTAAGTAACAGATTTAATTAACAAATTGAGTTAAAACGATTGGTATAGTTAAAATAGATTGGACAGGTATAGACATACAGGAGACAGGCATGGAATAAAGTATAGAAGTGAAATAAATAGAATACCCGACCAAAAGGTACGTATTTAATTTCCATATGAGATTTTATGCGCCGTATCGGCTAGCCGCTTGGCTTTTTCTTTTTCTTTTTGAGATGAGAAGGACCGGGAAAGCTATTTGAAATTACCCGATGCTCCCGGTACAAAGGAGGTTATGGCGAATTTTTCCGGGAATTTAAGGAGATAGAATATTTTTTTAAGATAATTTGATAGTTAGAAATTAACATATCAAAATATATAGAAGTCGATTAGAAAACGAACTTAGAAATAGAATAGTAAAATAAAAAGGTAAGTATAAGAATAAAATCTCGTAGGAATAGAAAGAGAAAATGTATATGTGTTTAATGGTGAATAATCAGTTGTATGGTATTGATTATTCGAGTAAGTAGTCTTGTCTGTTTTGACGTTAAATGTTATTCAGTCAAGGTCTGAGAGGTAATTATACCCCAACTTGGTTGATTTCATGATATACCGATAAGTAGCAAGATTCAGGCTCGAAGATCAATGTGGAATAAGAATTCGTTAAATACTGTATTTGGGTTGTCGTAACGATGTTTTGCACAACATCTGTTTTAACCCAAATATGTGCAAAGCTTGGAAATAGAATAATGAATATTTTCTAAAGTTTAGAAAATAAAAGAAGGCGATATTCGGAAATGTTTTCCAAATAACGTAAAAGGCCAATATGGTTATTGAAAATATTTGGTTAACAAATATTGATAAAGAAATAGAAAAGAGATTTAATTAATGGAATATTAATTAAAGGTTCAGTGATTGTTGGATGTTTGGATGAACACTTGTTTTATTCGATAGTTAAATCATCGACTATCGAAAGACTTGTTTTTATTCGATAGTTAAAACACAGACTATCGAAGTTTTGACCATCGTTGTCAATATGGAGAGTCCGGTTGGATTATTATCCGAAGAACCACTCCATATCGGCAGTAGCATGCGAATCAGATTATATAAAGATAATCGAAGACGGAGTAGAGTGCAAGGACTTTTTCTATTTATAGAAATAGCGCCTTCGGTTCATCCTGTTCTGGGTGACGTGTATGGATGAATGTCTGACAGAGTATTTCCAGAAAGGTCACGTACATTGATTTCTTCAACCGTACCAAGAGTGGAAGCGGAGAAGGAAACTTCTTTTAACTAACACGTAATGTACTGTTGTAGACGTAAATCGGTGATTTGATGGATTTGACGATGTGACATTCGAAGTGAATCTGGTGTGATGATAAAGCGTAGCTTCTAGCCTCATCAACCGGTAAATGACAGAAATCGGGCAAGCAGCATGGCTATGTAGGTCGCACCTATTAGGGTGTATAATCACCTGATCTAGAGTTTCATTTACTTCTAAAAATCTATTGTCGATGCTGTCCCATTCGGGAAACGGTTGCTGATCCCAATCATTGGTGATATACATTCGATACACTCAAGCGAAATGAGTGGTCGGTCATGTGTGGCTGAGTTGCAAGATGTTCTTGTTGAACTCGGCGATTCTCCTCTAGAGATATACCAGCGGAAGGTGGCTCCATACCTTGTCATAGTTGGAAATCCATTACCCAATACGTGCTTGCGGTTTTGATTGTATATATATGTGGAACGTAAGATGCAAACGTTCCACTAGATTGTTATTTACTTGATTTAGACATTATTATAATATCAAAAGAGTTTTGATATAAAGATAAGTCAAGTGTTTGGATTTTCATAAAGGAAAAACCCGTTCCATGTTATACGGCGTGGTCTTATGAGATATCATTTAGTTTTCTGAAACTGTTTTAAACTGTTTACTCATACCAGTCCCATGACTGACCCGGAGTTTACTTTGTTGTTTTCCCTAAACTCTTGGGTGCCTAAATTTGTACGGGCAGTCAAGTAGTCGGGAATTTACAGATATACTGGAAGAGCTTGGAGCAGGTGGCTTCAGGATCATATAGCTATAGTTATTTCTGCTGTGTTGTAAGTGATGTACTTTGATATTGATGTATATTCAAGTACAGATGTATATTTCAAGTTATGTTATATATATTATATGTTATTCGTTCCGCTGTGAGATTCGTGTTACTCTGATGTTGTGTTCTTCTTCTTCTTCTATTCTAAGTTTCTATCTTACCTATCCTCACCCTCTAACTTCTTTCTATTAATGGTTCGAATTTCCGTGATATTTGGGGTTAGACTTGTGTTTTTGGTCAGCTCAAATTCTACCGGATTTTCGGGTCATTACAGTTGGTATCAGAGCTTAGGTTGAGCGAATACCTAGGCTTGTTGGAATGTGCTCATTAGAGATAGGATCTGTAGTACCCTAGAATGAGTTGAGTGTATATATATACGAGAGAGCATATTTGTTATTTGATATAAAAACTGTTTTATATTGCGTTGACTAGTCTGTTGAGTGGATTATAAATTTTGGTCGAATCGTGGGACGCCACTATGTCGATAGGAGTTTATAAACACTTGAACAGAAAATTAGACACGATATTGTTTTAAATAGTTAAGTTGATTGTTAGGATTATAATCGAATTAGATTATAAAAACTGAAATAGTTATATATAACCAATGGAATTTGTATATGAAATGAAATATACAAATGTGATAAATTGAAATTGAATTCCAAACAGAATTCAGAATTTAAAATCCTGGGAGTTTGGAAAATATTTTTCTAAATGGAGTTTGAAAGAAATAAAGCACTGAACTCATTCAGTAGCTGGGAAATAATTCTGATGATGGTCGCAACATCACCAGTGTTCATTTTCGAGTTTCTAAGTGATGAATTGCTACCTTAGAAAAATTTTGATGGAAATTTGTTTGAAAGGAAAAACAAGTTGTTGGAAAATTCAATGTTTTGAATTTGAGATAGATAAATATATGTATATATTTATATTACTTCAAAGGAATTTTGAAATGAGAATTGGAAGATAGATTTCAAATAGAAGTAAAATAAAGGAATTTGAATATATATAATTCAAATAGAAGTGAAATAAAGATTTGAATTCAAGGGAATTCAAATGAGTTTGAATAAAGAAAACACAAATAGAAATTGTATAAGAAAATTGAAATGGAATTTGAATTCAAAGGAATTCAAATGGATTTGAATAAAGAAAAGTCAAATAGAAATTTGAATATTAGAATTCAAATGGAATTTGGTTAAATAGAATTTCAAAGAGAATATAAAGTGGGGGTTGAATATTAGAATTCAAGAAAATATATAGTTTGAAATAGAAGTTAAATTCAAAGGAGTTAAAATAGAAATTGAACAAAGGAATTTAAATAGAAATCGAATAAAGGATTTCAAATGGAATTTGAATAAGGGATTTGAAATGGGTTTTTGAATGAAGGATTTCAAATAGAATTTGAAGATAAGAAGTTGAATTAGAATTTGAATAGAAGGAAATGATAATAGAATTTGAATAGAAGGAAATTCAAATATAGAGTTTGAATAAAGAAATTCAAATGGAATTTGAATATTGCAAATGTAGAGGACTTGAATATTAATAGTGAAATAGATCGGAAATATTATGAAATGGATTGGATATATATTAAAAATATATCAGAATGGAGTTGAATTTATTATAAACGAAGTTAAAACGTTTATATTTATAAATATAATTAAAACGAGCTCGCCATAGCGCGCCAGTTCGTAATTTGGCAATTCGAACTTCAATTTAGTATACATGACTCAAATTAAGTCGGAATCCTTTGAAAGAAGAATCGTCGGGACCGGTTGAACAATAGTTTTCTAATGAAAGAGAAAAATCTGGATTTCGTCGTAAAGATTTTGAGTTATGTCAAAATCAAATTTTTAGAAAAGCAGCGCCAGAACCATTAGAAAACCATAACGGTTTAATTAAATAAATAAAAGGATTTTTTAGGAAATAAAATCCGAATTTGGCATTAGAAAAATCCAGACTGAAGATAAAATGAATATGAACTCCAGTGAAGTAAGTGAAATGGCTTTTAAGACAAAAAATCATATTTTAAATGGTTAAATAGAATTAACTAAATTGGTGAATAATTAGTTAAAGGAAATTTGAGTCGAAATTGGGTTTTTGGATAAGTGAAAGAGATTGAGAATTTATATTCGAAATCGAATATATTACTCGAGTTGAAAATATAATTAGATTAGGAATAATTAAGTTGACATATATTTGAACAAGTTATATTCAAATAAAAAGGGTGAAATAGGCAAACAGTTAATTAGCAACTAGTTAATGGGAATTTGAATGGTTGAAATTAAATTTAACTTAAGTAAGTTAAATGGATCGAAATGAATAAATTGAGTAAAATCAATGGGAATGAAATAAATTTTGGGTGTGAATTAAGGAAAAACCCAAAAGAGTTAAAAGGAAAAATATTTGTAACACAAATACCAAGGAAGTTATGTGCAAACAAATAGAAGGAGAAAACATTTACAAATAGAATTTAGAAGGGAATATTTGTCAAACATTTGCAAATAGATTAAATGAAAATTTATTTATTAAAAATAAATAGAATTTAATCAAAGGAATATTCAGAAGATAAATAGAAAATGGAAATCTGTTTTTAACAGATAAATGGAAAGGTTAATTTATAAATAACAGTTTATAAATTAAATTAAATATTTATCATTGGATAGATGAAATATATAAGTCTGAACTTATATAGAGAAGAGATATTGGTTTTTAACACCGATAGTTTTAAATAGAAGGGGTATGCAACACTTGTATAAGTGAAGTAACGTTATTAAAGAGAACATTTATAAAGTGAAGAACCGTTACTAAAAGTAAATCTTTATAAATGAATAAACGCTATCGAATAGGAGTTATTCGAATAGGAGAAGTCGATTAGAGTTAGAAATAATCGATTAGAGTTAGGATAAATCGATTAGAGAAAGAATTAACCAGTTAGAGTTAACCAGTTAGGGTTAATCCGTAGAGTTAGTTGAATATTAGTGATTCAATCAGAATTTATCGAATATTTGTTATTCAAATTTAGAGTTAACCCGATAGAGTTAATTGAACATAGTAAATCGAATTAGAATTTAATTGAATGATAGTTATTCAATTAAAGTTGATCGAATATAGTACTGAGATAAAATTAGTCAAACATAGTTACTCAGGATAAGTTGCCATTTCGTACGACTGCTAGCGTAATTTGCAGGGCTGCAGATAGCCTAGGGCGGTCGGATGTTTCCTGGGGGAATCAGGCGTAACCATTGTGATCGCTGCGATCTAGAGTCAAGCGAAAGGAGTTAATCGAATATAGTTTATTCGGATAGAATTAAAGGAGCTATCGAATATAGTTTATTCGAAGGGAATTATCGAATTTGGTTATTCAAAGGGAATTATCGAATTTGGTTATTCAAAAGGAGTTATCAATTATTAGTTAATCGAAAGGAGTTATCAATTATTAGTTAATCGAAGGAGTTATCGATTATTTGTTAATCGAAATGAGTTATCGATTATAGTTTAATCGAAATGAGTTATCGATTATAGTTTAATTGAAAAGAGTTATCGATTAGTTTAATCGAAGTGAGTTATAGAATATTGGTTATTCGAAGGAGTTATCAAATTTAGTTATTCGATGGAGTTAATCGATAAGAGTAAAATCCAATAGAGTTAATTGATAAGAGTAAAATTGAATTGAGTAAATCGAATATAGTTTATTCGAAGAAGGGTTTTCGAATCTAGTTATTAGAAATAGAGATTATCGAATATAGTTATTCGAAGGGAGGAGTTATCGAATATGGATTTATTCGAAACAGAGTTACGTAAGGAAGTTTGAAATGTTGAGTATCAACATCAATAAGTTTTGAAAAGTTAATGGGTTTTTAGCACTTTTTCTACCTTAGCAATTTCGAGGACGAAATTATTTTAAGTGGGGAAGATTGTAATGAACCGGGATTTCGACCAACTAATTTTAAATATTTAGAATGGATTTAAATATTTACTTGATAATATAAATGAATTTTTATATTTACGTTATTGATTTAAATATCGATTTCGATTTAATATCGTATATATTAAATTATCAAAATAAGGAATCAGCGAATAACTAAATTCGAAATGAAAACTGATTTGAAATCAGTTCAGATAATCAATACATAATTCTGTTTGAATTAGAATAATAATATTCAATAATTATCGAAGAATTTAAATGGTTTGAAATTTAAATTAAATCGATTTAAATTAATATCTGTTCGGGATGATCGAACTGGACTTCGATACTTATCCCAGTGGGTTCAGAATAGTAGTTTTACCCCAGAAATGACAGTTGTTGGGTTCAGAAAGGAGTTCGCAGTCAAGAAATATTTTAATTTAAAGGATACAAGTTCAAAAATAAATTAAAATAAAATAATGAGTAGCCTTCTTCATTCCACCGTTCACAGGGAGGTGTTCCTTTCCTCAACCACTCAGAAATGAATGAAGAAATTAATGCCACGATCTGTTCCTTCTCCTATTATATATACAACCGCTACCTACCCTTATTTTCATTTCGACGGAACCGATTCTTTTTGGAAAAAAAAACCATTTCAAGCAAAATAAAAATCCCCAAACCAGTTTCCAAATCAATCGAGAGCGAAACCAAATCGAAATCAAACATCGCGAATGGGGAAAATCATTGGAAGGAGGACGTTGCACCCTAGAGAAGGCCGACGTTAGAAAATCGAACTACTACTGGTGACAACTGGGTTGCGTTTCGAAGGAGTGGAGTTCGTTATTGATAGATGGAGTGGACTGGAAATCGAACTGGGTGGAGTTCGATTATCTGATGACGATCTAGGATCCCCGAAGCTTGATCCTTGCTGGAAGCAGTCGCGTGAGGAGCTGCGACTTCAGTTGCGATGAGGATAAACTTGAAGTAGGGTCGATGCAGAAAAAAAGGGTTCGGATCAGATTCTGTTCGAAGGAGGAATGCTGCTACTCACTGTAGCATGGGTTAAGGGATTGGTGAATGCAGAAGGTCGAGAGAAATTAGGGGCAGTCAAGCAACAAGCTTCAGCAATTGTTTTCAGTTAGGAAGAGAGAATTAAAAAGGAGAAGATAGAATTTAAAGTGGGTAGTTGACTGTGTGGTGTTCGGTGAAATGCCGAAAAGAAGACTGCAGTCTTAGGGGCTGTTTGGAAAATCGTGATTTAGGTAACTAAGTTTATTTATTTAATTTTTAATTAACAAGTAAGAATTATTTAAATGGTTATGTAGGTTAAATTAAATATCATATTTAATTTATACAAGGTTTTAACGAATGAAGTCGATCAAAAATGCATAAGCTGGGGATCTCATAAGCTGAAATTAAATTGGATTAAAATGGAGTGGATCGAAATAAAATACCACGGTGAGTAAATCTCACCTTTTATTTAGAATTTATTTTTATATCGTTAAAAATAATTGTTATGCTTGTTTGAATGCTGTCTGATTGTTTTAAAAATATATATTAGTTATTTAGGATTGGTTGACTATTATATATATATGTTGGGTTGATGATTGGTTGGATTCCCGCAGTTTCATTAGCGGATGCCCGCAGTTTCATAGCGGATGATTACCCTATACGCCCCACGCTATGATTAGTGGATGACCTTCTATACCGCGATATTCTGCCTCGAAGCAGGATGGGTATTATTTATGTGCTAACGTCTGTGGATGCAGGGAAACAGGTTGGAGGAATCCAACTGGATTCCTCAAAAATATATATTATCTATTGTTGTTTGTTTGATTTCATATATATTCATATATGATGTGTTACAAATCAAATGATTGAAAATTGGTTGATTTGATTGTGTAAATATCACTGGGGGCTTGAGATATTGATTCATAAAAACATCAAAAGGGTATTTGATATTTAAAAATGAAATTCTATTTTTATAAATAGAATTTGAATTTTAAAGGAACTATAGAAAATATTTAACTTGTTTTGAAAGTATATAAAACAAGTGAATCGAATTTATAAAGTTGTTTATAAATGAAAAGGATGGAATTTGAATCGAATTTATAAACGTTGTTTATAAATGAAAAGATAGGATTTGAATCAAATTTACAAACTTTGTTTATAAATGAAAATATGGGATTTGAATTGAATTTATAAACGTTGTTTATAAATGGAAAGGTGGGATTTGAATTGAAGATATAAACGTTGTTTATAAATAAATGCCGAGAATTCAAATGGACTTAGAATTTAAGGAATTGAAATAGAGATTTGAATAATCAAATTCAAATGGACTTTAAACTATAGAATTTGAATATAGTATTTCAAATGGAATTTGAATATAGAAATTCAAATAGACTTTGAATATAGATTTAAATATAGAAATTCAAATAGACTTTAAACTATAGAATTTGAATATAGAAATTCAAAGGTGCTTTAAACGATTTGAATATAGAAATTCAAATGGACTTTAAACTATAGAATTTGAAAAATAGAATTCAAATGAAGTTTAAATAAAGAGAATTCAAATAGAATTGAATTGGAATTTGAATAGAGAAGTCGATAAGGGAACGAGAGTATAAGTATAATTAGAATTTGTTAATATGCAGTTAAAATATATTTGTACATGTCATGTTCAAATATAAAGGTGAAATAGACTGAAAAGTTAAGTAACAGATTTAATAAACAAATTGAGTTAAAACGATTGCTATAGTTAAAATAGATTGGACAGGTATAGACATACAGGAGACAGGTATGGAATAAAGTATAGAAGTGAAATAAATAGAATGCCCGACCAAAAGGTACGTATTTAATTTCCATATGAGATTTTATGCGCCGTATCGGCTAGCCGCTTGGCTTTTTCTTTTTCTTTTTGAGATGAGAAGGACCGGGAAAGCTATTTGAAATTTCCCGATGCTCCCGGTACAAAGGAGGTTATGGCAAATTTTTCCGGGAATTTAAGGAGATAGAATATTTTTTTAAGATAATTTGATAGTTAGAAATTAACATATCAAAATATATAGAAGTCGATTAGAAAACGAACTTAGAAATAGAATAGTAAAATAAAAAGGTAAGTATAAGAATAAAATCTCGTAGGAATAGAAAGAGAAAATGTATATGTGTTTAAAGGTGAATAATCAGTTGTATGGTATTGATTATTCGAGTAAGTAGTCTTGTCTGTTTTGACGTTAAATGTTATTCAGTCAAGGTCTGAGAGGTAATTATACCCCAACTTGGTTGATTTCATGATATACCGATAAGTAGCAAGATTCAGGCTCGAAGATCAATGTGGAATAAGAATTCGTTAAATACTGTATTTGGGTTGTCGTAACGATGTTTTACACAACATCTGTTTTAACCCAAATATGTGCAAAGCTTGGAAATAGAATAATGAATATTTTCTAAAGTTTAGAAAATAAAAGAAGGCGATATTCGGAAATGTTTTCCAAATAACGTAAAAGGCCAATATGGTTATTGAAAATATTTGGTTAACAAATATTGATAAAGAAATAGAAAAGAGATTTAATTAATGGAATATTAATTAAAGGTTCAGTGATTGTTGGATGTTTGGATGAACACTTGTTTTATTCGATAGTTAAATCATCGACTATCGAAAGACTTGTTTTTATTCGATAGTTAAAACACAGACTATCGAAGTTTTGACCATCGTTGTCAATATGGAGAGACTGGTTGGATTATTATCCGAAGAACCACTCCATATCGGCAGTAGCATGCGAATCAGATTATATAAAGATAATCGAAGACGGAGTAGAGTGCAAGGACTTTTTCTATTTATAGAAATAGCGCCTTCGGTTCATCCTGTTCTTGGGTGACGTGTATGGATGAATGTCTGACAGAGTATTTCCAGAAAGGTCACGTACATTGATTTCTTCAACCGTACCAAGAGTGGAAGCGGAGAAGGAAACTTCTTTTAGCTAACACGTAATGTACTGTTGTAGACGTAAATCGGTGATTTGATGGATTTGACGATGTGACATTCGAAGTGAATCTGGTGTGATGATAAAGCGTAACTTCTAGCCTCATCAACCGGTAAATGACAGAAATCGGGCAAGCAGCATGGCTACGTAGGTCGCACCTATTAGGGTGTATAATCACCTGATCTAGAGTTTCATTTACTTCTAAAAATCTATTGTCGATGCTGTCCCATTCGGGAAACGGTTGCTGATCCCAATCGTTGGTGATATACATTCGATACACTCAAGCGAAATGAGTGGTCGGTCATGTGTGGCTGAATTGCAAGATGTTCTTGTTGAACTCGGTGTATTCTCCTCTAGAGATATACCAGCGGAAGGTGGCTCCATACCTTGTCATAGTTGGAAATCCATTACCCAATACGTGCTTGCGGTTTTGATCGTATATATATGTGGAACGTAAGATGCAAACGTTCCACTAGATTGTTATTTACTTGATTTAGACATTATTATAATATCAAAAGAGTTTTGATATAAAGATAAGTCAAGTGTTTGGATTTTCATAAGGGAAAAACCCGTTCCGTGTTATACGGCGTGGTCTTATGAGATATCATTTAGTTTTCTGAAACTGTTTTAAACTGTTTACTCATACCAGTCCCATGACTGACCCGGAGTTTACTTTGTTGTTTTCCCTAAACTCTTGGGTGCCTAAATTTGTACGGGCAGTCAAGTAGTCGGTAATTTTCAAATATACTGGAAGAGCTTGGAGCAGGAGGCTTCAGGATCATATAGCTATAGTTATTTCTGCTGTGTTGTAAATGATGTACTTTGATATTGATGTATATTCAAGTACAGATGTATATTTCAAGTTATGTTATATATATTATATGTTATTCGTTCCGCTGTGAGATTCGTGTTACTCTGATGTTGTGTTCTTCTTCTTCTTCTATTCTAAGTTTCTATCTTACCTATCCTCACCCTTTAACTTCTTTCTATTAATGGTTCGAATTTCCGTGATATTTGGGGTTGGACTTGTGTTTTTGATCAGCTCAAATTCTACCGGATTTTCGGGTCATTACAGGAGTATCACCAGTTTTGCTCCAAAACGATAGTCAAATCTTTAATTAGATTTGAACGTGAAATGGTAATTAATTTTCCCGATAACACCGTGGTATTAGATATGGAGTATTACCAGTTTTGCTTCATGGGATGAATAGGTTGGGATTGGGAAATAAAAATAATAATTACTTCGGTGTGGTTCGCTAATCTCGACTAGTTTTGAAAAACCATAATTTGGTTTGAAACGACATCCAAAGGAAGATTAAAGGATAGATTTTAAAGAATTTATCTTGGATAAAATTAATGGGAACCTTTCCCAAAGAATATTCTGAATTGGAATGATGTGTATGTTGTGTTTGTGTAATATTTGTTTTTAATATATGCGGGTTGTTCGGAAAGTCCGGGTTTATACCCATTCTGAATAACCGATTCGACGATATGTCGAAGGTGAAGACGGTGGTTGAAGACCAAAAGTCTTCACATCGTTTGGGTGATTACTGATGATCTTGATTGGGCTGTACACCCAAGATGAGGGAATCGGTTGGTGGTCGTCCAGACGTACCTGGAGATCGATGGATATGCGAGGAAAGTGCCTCCGGTTTCGTTCAGACCCAGAACGAACTTGTAAATGGAATGGGTGTCTGACATTGGATTTTATTCTGTGTTGATTGATTTCTATTAAATATATATCTGTTTGGCGGCGGAGAATTTATTATCTTGCTTAACGCCCTTCTGTGAGACGTACGAGCTTAGAGGTTATATATCGATAGATATCAATCGCATGGCATGAACTGCCTGTGTCGCATGCTGAGTTGCATGGATCAAGGCTTCTGTTGAAAAGCAAAGTATTTTGGTTGATGATCAAAGCACGGCCTACGTGGCAGCTTTGTGTATAGCGTGGATTCGCGAGCCTCACACCTCGGTATGAGTTAAAAAAGGGATACGGACCGTTGGGAGAATACGACGTTTCTTTCTAGCTTTGGTGGTGTCAGTTTCTTACCAGCCCTGACATTTATATACTTTTCACCTTTGTGGTTGTTGGAATGAGGTGCCTCGATTATAGGTCTGTAAGGACCGGGAATCGTGTGTTCAGGAATAACTAATCCTCAAACGTAAGAGAGGACCGGCCTAACCGATCCAGTGGCTGCCCAGAGTGCGTAGTCCTGAGCATTTGCTAGAGTGTCTCGAAGCAGAGAGGAGCTTGCCCCTTGCCTCGACTCATGACGGAAATCCAATTTCCAATACGTGTATTGCGGTTTTAATTGTAGAACTATTATGGCGACATAGTAGATGGTAGCTATGCCGCTTATGATTGATACTTATGATTGAAATTGTTTTGACACTATACACCTATAATAGTATCAAATAATGTGTTTTAAATGTATCAAGCATGCTTCGGCTGTTATAAGGGAAAACCCTATCCTCCGGCTTGCGTTGCATTGTGTGATGGGACCTGGGTCTTATAACAGCTTCATTTTTCTTTATTTAGCATTGCGCTGTTTGTTCTATGCACTGGTATTCTTGGGAGGAAACCCGTTCCGTGTTATACGGCGTGGTCCCTTGATTTACCTAACTTTAAAACCAATATTAATAACTGTTTTAGTTCTCACACCAGTCACATGACTGACCTGGAGTTTATTGTTTTAACCTAAACTCTGGGCGCCCCTATTTTCGACACGGGCAGCTAGTAGTTTTGGTTTTCCAGATTTATATTCACAGGATCTTGGTTTACAACTGGAATGATATCCGGAAAGCTCTATATCCGTATATCACCTTCAGTTGTACTTTGTATTATTTTTCCACTGCTATATTAATGTATTGTAATCTGATATTTATTGAATGTAATTTATTCATTTATACTATGTATATTCTTGTATTCCGATGGAATTGTTGTGATAGCAATGAAATGTTCTTCTGTTTGTGTTCTGATTTGTCCTGTTCTCAAACGATCAGGGGATTTGAATGGTCTAGATCGGTTTAACGACTGATTCGGATCGAGCGAAATTCCAGGCCATCACAAGTAGTATACCCTATGCATTCTAGAAGTTGTGTGTCGGGCCGCCACCATGGGACTTGATACACCCCATGGTGGGACCAGCATAGGTATCTACAATCAAATAGGGCCGTATGAAACACGTGACACATGCGTACAGGTAGGGAGCCGATCGATAGGGTAGTAAGGGTACATCTAACATCTTCATGGAAATTGGGCTAATTGAGGTGGAATCCTCATACTAGATGTATACCAGAAGGCTACCACTGCGGGGATTGGGATCGCGTTCCAATATTAGCATTTAATATAAATGACTAGTCAGGACCCTAGTTAGGTGGTGCAGAGCAAATAGATATCATTTTAATGGTGAAGCAGAGAAATCTTGCGATGCTCGATAGAAATCTTACGAAATTATACTTAGTTCATCTTGAATGGGAACCCTGCAATGTTATACATGACAGCAATCATATGATGATATTTTTAGTTATCGTGCATGTATCTTATCTTGTCATCATGCTTATGTTTACTTTCAGTTTATTCGTGCCATGTTATCTTTGTTGTATATAACGCAGTTGTATACACAATTATATGATTTTTGTTTGATGATAACAACCAAATATATATTATTTTATAAATGTGTTTATTACTGTACTGTTCTATATTTACACCACAGACAGGAATGTAATATTTATATTCAAATAAAATACATCTGTACAGAAATTCAAATATTTACTGTATTTTATTTAAAATATAAATATTATATTTCTAACATTCAAACAGTACATCTATTTTAACTCCACTATTTGAACACTTCACATATTTGTACTTATAAATAAACAGAATAGAATAGACAAGTCTGTTTGACAACAATGAAATATTATTTTTATTTCAAATAGATTTTGTTTATTACAAATAATCAGTATAATCACTCTTTCATATACATTAGCTCCTCACTATAACACTCATACATTCACTCAGTTTGCATTTCATATATACAATTTTATTTACACAGACACACTGACACTCTTCTCATTTTCACTGTCTTCTGTCTTTTATCTTTTGTCTTCACAGCTTTCTGCATTCAGTCCATTCTTCATACCTGTCATATACAGAAACGCACACACAGTACACTGCAATAGAAATAAAAATTGAATACATGCAGATTTGAATTTTATTTTTTGAAATTTTATTTGCCTCAGTTTTCTGGTGTGTTTCTCATCATTTTTCTGACTTGATCTGATTTGTTAATCCGACTGTGTCTATACAGTTTATATATAGTACAGGGACAGAAAATATTTTTCTGATGGCTGCAAATACACACGTGTATAAATACACGTGTGCACTGCCTCGCCAATCAGTGTGCAGGTGTGGAGCAGCCACGTGGACCAAGCTCGACACAGTGCAAATGTCAAGTACAAACAGCCCAAACAATACAGCAAGCATGGAGCCAAATATTAAAAGTGAAATGGCCGAGCACAACATTGTAAACAAGTTTGCACAAGCCGACTCAGCGCCTGACAAAACACAAATGAATCAGCCCAAATTGTCAAGCAACAGCTCAGGGATGTGAATATGCAGGTGCAACAGTTTCAAGTTCATGTTCAAGTATGGTGTAAGTTAGGCTTACATGACAAGTTTAGATGACCAAAGCATGGTTTCAACATGATCAAGCAAAGTGGATCAGCAATTCGGGATGATGACAGGGAGCATGGTCAACATAACACAAAATTGGCAGTTTAATTATCATGGTGTTCATGCATGTCAGTGACACATATGCATGGCAATAGACATGCATGTATAAATGAGAAGCTTACAACAAAGCTTTCAAGTGCAAGTATCATAATTCTCTACAGTATAGTGAAGTTTGTATACAAACAAATGGCAGATCAGGCAAGAATCAGCCAATAACAAAGAAGCTCATGGTGGCAGTCTTTAATGAAGCTACATGGTTCAGCATGTAATGCAGCTCACACATGCACAGTTTCAAAATGATAAGGGGCCATGACATTGATGCAGCATAGTCGAGTCAGTAAACACAAAATAGTGAGGATATACATATATACATGGATCAGCAGTATAATGATCAAACTCAAACTCAAGTTCATCCACATATTATTCAAGCAAGACAGTAAAGAACAAAGTCATGGTGAATGTGATAGCGCCGCACAATGATGGACTCAAATGGTGCAACAGTAGTGAAGGCAATACAAAGCAAGTGTCAACAAACTTATGTATATGCTGCAACAAGTTTCAATGACATATCCACAGCAAGCTCATGCAAATAGGTGGAAATCTGGAGCAGCATGGATTACATTTATACTGTTCAATATACTATGGAATGGAAAACATTTAATAGTTTCCAAAATTTCAATATTACTTTCCAGAAGTATAAGTAATCAAGGCACAACGGAAAAACAAGATGATTGAAGACATGTTTAGGCAAAAGTCAATTCACAGAAATTCCTCAAATCATTTTTGGCAAGCAATACAATCATGCAAGGGAATTTTATTAAGGGCAATGCGATTTCAATTTGGTTCCAGTTTTTTTTAATTGCAAAACTTTCCAGGAATTCATCAGAAATCTCGACAATTTATCAATCAGAAAAGATTTTGCTGTAGTCATTTTTTGGCAACTGTTATTAAGAAGGAAAACTGATTATTCCAGAAATCTTTCTCACAATTTTTTGCAAGTGTTAAATTTTAAATTGGACAGAAAATTTGTTGTATATAACGCAGTTGTATACACAATTGTATGATTTTTGTTTGATGATAACAAACAAATATATATTATTATAAATGTGTTTGTTATTGTACTGTTTTATATATATAACACAGATAGGAATATAATATTTGAATTTAATATTATATTTCTAACATTCAAACAGTACAACTTTGTATAACTCCACTATTTAAACATTCACTTTATATTGTACTTGTATATGAATAGAATATAATAGACAAGTTTTGTTTGACATCAATAAAATGATATTTTATTTCAGACAATTTTGTTTATTACAAATAATCAGTTCAATCACTTTTTCATATAAATTAGCTCCTCACTATATCACTCAACACTCGGTGCTTTTTCACTTATACATTCACAGTCTCAATATACATATTTTTTTACTGACACTGCTTCATTCACTGTTTTTCATCTTCAGTCTTCACTGCTCATTGTCAGTCCAGTCATCATAGTCTGTCCAGTCATCCCCGCTTACCTATCACACATGAAACAGAAACATACAGTATACTGCAATAGAAATAATACTGAATATATGCAAATATAAATTTTATTTTTAAAATTTTATTTGCCTCAGATTTCGGTGTGTTTCTCATCATTTTTCATGACTTGATCTGATTTATAAAATCATCAATCTGTGTCTAGACAGCTTGTGATATTCACAGTGATACACTGTAAACACCACAAGGTGGACAACATGTATATATGATGCAGGGACAGAAAAATATTCTGGATGGCTGCATATACACACGTGTATATGTATATACACGTGTGCACTGCCTCGCCAATCAGCGCGCAACTGAGGAGTAGCCGCTTGGACCTGCTCGACTCAGTGCTTTCATGAAAAACAACTAAATGAAAAGTCAACAGCAAACTCATGAATCAAGCAGCAAATAGCTTCAGCAAAAATGGTTCAAAACAGTGGTGCATGCCAAGTCAACATGGTCAAGCAACATGGAAGTCCAAAATATCACACGAAGTTCAAATCAACAAAGAAACTTCAGCAAACTCAAAACAATGTAAATGGTGGTGTTACACAGCAAAGATTATGTGATGATATTTCAAGTGTATATGCATGGATGGTGTGTATACAGCAAGTCTATATGCTCAAAGTTGCAAGGTTTGATATTTCAGTGCATAACAGCATAGTCAAGCCTCAGATCATCATGTGTGTACACATACAAGTGCAACTCATCAAGTCAGCACGGTTGAGTTGCAGTAAAAATGGAGCAAATCAATTTTTATAAGCACTGCATATACAAGGTGAAAACTACATGATGTACATCAACATGAAAGCGGTCGAGACATGGTTCAGCAATACAAGATGTATACGCAGCAACACATACATACATGTCCACATATATGTGAATGCATGAAGACAAGTCAGCACTGTGTACTTATGGACATACACGCATGGAAATGTGTCGAGCCAGATTGGCAAATGGACAAGCTTTTACAATGCAGAGGAATTAAAGCCAAAAGCATGGTGCAAGCAACTTAACTCCAGTTTATCAAGGTTCAAATATAAGTGTGCAAGAATGCTGCATGCAACAGCAAATACTGGTGTACATGGGTTAAGCATCACAAGCAATATGGTTTGAGCAGAAATATGCATGAATGTTAAAGTGTTTTTTTTTTCAACATGTTCTAGACAAAGCAGATCAGTGTACATGGTGTAAACATTAAACATGGCCGAGCAGTTCATATGCTAAATAGCAAAATGAATGGCAAAGTTCAAGCATGTGATACACAGCAAAAATCTGATGGCCGAGATATGTACATACCAAATAAATGATGCACAAGAACATGAAGTTTTGTGTTGATGTGTTCAGAGATGTGTAAACAAGTGTTTGGAAAGAATTCAAGGAAATTGAATTTCAAAGACCACAAGAAATTCAGAAAACCCAGTGATCTTTTTTAGTCAAGAATAATTCAAATTATTTCCAGTATTGATAAGTCATGGAGCATATGTAGCAAGACTACTTATTTGCAGGAATCTCGCACAAGTCAGGATGAAGGAAAATCAATTCATGTTTCGGATTCTTTTGAAATCAATACAAGAATCTCGGCTTAAATACATTTCCAGATTTAGTCAAGCACGGGAAGAATTCAGCAAGCATTTTGGGAAAGATATTATTTTCTGGTTTCAAACTGATTTCCGAAAATATACAGTGCAAATTTCAAGGGGCCACAAGGGAAACTGTTTTACTGTTTCCAGAACCATTCACACAATTCGAACAGAGTCGATCACACAGGAGCCATTAAAGCAAAGAATTTCAAAAACCGATTTTGTCAAAAGGGAAAAGCCACGCAATCAAATTCGTTCAAGAAAATCAAAAAGGGAAACTTGAAATCAGCCAAGTCATTATCACGAAATCAGAGCAAATTAGGATTTCTAAATCCTATAAACACAACCATTCATCACTGGCAAGCATGCATCGAAACCACACAACAACTCGCAAGAAATTAAAAGCCAGAAAATTGAGAAAACTCACGGTTTTCGATCGCAGAAGCAAAACCCCAAATCGGTGAAGAAAGGAGCACCAGTAGTCGATCAAGACCATCGAATAGAACTTGAGAATTAGAGAATTGGATTCCATCATTCAAGCAATTGACTTCGGTTTGGGATTAGAAGGAAACCCTAATTCCCCTTTTGACGGCCGCCATTTCTGATTCCAAAAGCAAAAGAGATCGGGCAAATAAAAGTGAATGGACCGGCCTATTTTTCCACTTGGCTAAGCTTGTTTTAAAAAAAAAGGGATGACCTTATAACTTAATCTTCTTAGTTTTTTTTTAGGGTTTCTTTTATTTATTTGTTTTTGTTGTATTTTCAGTTTCGTTTGTAAACAATTCTGAACAGTTTATAGAGTCTGTAAAACTCTAGGGGAGTTTCAGTTAGGAGTTAACTGACAGTACTAGACTCTGTAAAATCTAGGAATACAGGTTACGGGTTTGTAATCTGGGGAAAATCTGATTTAGGGGTTTGAATCAGTCTAGGGGTTTGAGTGTAGGATTAGAATAGGAGCAGGGTTTGCGAGTGTACATGGTCTTGTATGCGGGATCTGTTCTATCACCTAGTAGAAACCTTAGAAATGCAGCAGTAGGTAGGGTTTTGCCGAAGCTGGGTATATCTGTGTGTGATTTATTTTCTGTATTTCTGTTTCTACTATATTCTGTGATCTGTTTATTATTTTAATATCCTGTCAGTTTTTCAATTCTGTTTAAAAACTATGAAAAACCCTATTCACCCCCCTCTAGGGTTATTCTAGATCCAACAGTGGTATCAGAGCCAGGTATTCTGTTAACTCTAGAGTAATGGTGATTCCTAGTTGTCAGTCGATAGAGAGTCAGTCCAGCTCATTTCCAACTATTTTCAATGGAACAGATTTTTTAAACTGGAAATCCAAAATGGAATTTTATTTAAAATCTGTTAATATTAAATGTTGGGATGTCATTATCAATGGGTTTGATAGTGTAGATATTAATTTCAATGCTCGTGCTATGAAAATTATATTTGACTATCTTAGCACTGAACAGTTTAATCTTATCTGTCATTGTTTATCTGCACAGGAAGTTTGGAGAACTCTCAACAAGTTGTATGGAAAATCTGACAACAGCTCAAAACCCCATAATGTCAACTTTGATTCAGATCTATGCTTAACAAGTCATGTAGATGAAACTTCAGTTGAATCAGATGATGGAGAATCAACAAATGCTGAAACAGAAAAACTCTCATATGAAGATTTGGTTTACATGTGTCTTGATTTAACGAAATCTGTTGATAAACTCCAATCTAAAAACAAATCTTTGAAAACTGAAAATCATGAATTGACCAGCAAAATTCATTGTTTGGAATTAAAACTTGAAAATGTTGTGAAATTTGAAAATTCTAATTGTGAAAATTGTTTAAAATTAAAAACAGATCTCGTTCATCTCAACAATAACATTCAAAGGCTTGAAGAAGAAATTCTAGTTTTAAAAGGTAACGAGATTGAGTTGAAAAATACAAACAATTTTTTTCAAAAGGAATTTAACAATTTTAAGACTATCGAAAATTCCAAACTTGAAATTGCTGAAAGTGATAGTTTGTTGAAAACAAATCTGATTTTGAGTGAGCTTGAAAAAGAGATTGAAAATCTCAAGAAACTTGGATCTGAAAAACAAATTAAATTTGAATCAGAGATCTTTGAATCCAAGACCAAAGTTAAAATGCTTGAAAACGAAAATTTGATTTTGAAACAGAATGATACTGAAAAGAGAAAGATCAGCATTAATCGTTGTTCGAATCTAATGAAAGAGAATTCTGATCTTAAATCCAAAATCAACAATCTTGAATTGAGTTTGAAACGCTTTTCAATTGGTGAAAAATCTTTGAATATGTTGTTGAAAAATCAATTTTCTTCTGGTCATAAAAATGGTCTTAGTTTTGGGAAAAGAAATGATTTTGAAAGTTTGAACTCTTGTGATTTCAAAAACTCTTTAAACTGCTTCAAGAAGAGTCATTCTAAAAATTTAAATTTTAAAAATTCCAAAAGTTTTTTGAATCACAATCGAGATAAGAATTGGTTTGATAACAATTCATTTTGGATCCCGAAAAGAAATAAAATGATTTTTGGAAAACCTAAACAAATTTGGGTTACAAAGGGAACTCTAGTTGATTCTGATGGATTGTTATATAAGCAGGTTTGGGTACCTAAAGCTATGAATACAACTGTGAGTGGTTTTACAAACTTTGTTAGACCACTCGATTCTATAAACTATTAGGTATCGAAGGTGGCTGAGGAACTGCTATGCTGAAAAGAAATTTGAAATCAAGATTGTCTATAACTCTGTGTCATTTACAGTTCCTTAGGCCAAGATCTGATGAGTTAGAGATTCTGCTTTACATTGGATTCTGGTATGTCTCTAAACTTGTCTTTGTATATTCTCTTTGTTTTTTATTTTCTGTGTTTATTCCTTCCTCTTTCCCCTTCTTTTTTTTTTATTTGACACTGCCATATTCTTTTTTGTCTGTACTTCTTAAACTTCCAGTTGCAGAATTAATGATTTTTTGGAAATTTGTCTTACTTGTATAAAATCATCATGTGTTAATTATTTCCATATCCTGAATTTGAACTTGTATATATCTGCAATTGTTTTGGAGTTTTTTTTTGAAATTCTAATAGTGTTGAAGCATTCATATCATATCTTGAACACTGTTAGTATAAATTCAAAAATTTTGAAGATCTGAATAATTAATGAAACTTCACACACTTATACTGTTTTGAGTCCCTTCCAATTCATTTTGGAAACACTTAAAGTATTATACTCATTACAGCACTGTTACTTCTCAGTTGTGATAATCTCATTAATTTTTAGATTGGCTTGATTATTTCTGACTTGAAAAATATTTGGTTTGAATCAGTGATACATCTAGAATTTCATCTTTACTCATGATTATTATGATTGAAATTAGTTTGTTTGAAATCATCTGAAATTCTTGATATTTTGAATATCACACACCTCTTAAAATTTGAAATAATCAACCTTGTGTGACTGATTCATTATATCTCAAACTTAACATTGATTCAAGTGATTTCAAATAAATTATCTTTTAATTTCTTGTATCATGAATACCTCTCAGATTTGATGTAAATGATCTGGTGTTTCGATTGGGCTTGTAAGAAATAGTTTTTGAGAAATTCTTGAAAAGTTCTTTTTGAAATTGGTCTTTGAAAATCATTGATATTTCATGATTAATTGATTTAAATATTTATTTGTTTAAAATCATTTGAAATTATTGATTTATTGAATCACACACATATCTTGAATCTGACATTAATAATTAGGTGTAATCGATTCATTGAATCTAGAGTATTTAATATTCATCAAATGATTTAAAATAAATGGTATTTTTTATCTTGGATCATGAACCATCTTATGTGACCATCATTCTGACAAGTTTATTTCTGAAACTATTTTTGTGCTGCTCTGATACTGTTTTCAAATAACTGCCTGTTTTGATTTGTCTGTTGCTTGCCAAATTTATAAATCTTGTCTGCGTGGGCTCTGTGTTTGAAACTCTTTGATATCCTTGTTCGTCTCAAGTGTCAAATTTTAAATCCTCGAGAAGAGAGAACAATTGGTATCAGAAGTGCTATTTTTTTTTTCCTCTTATCCTGTATAGCTTTCTCACATTTCCTCTTGTAAGTGATTTTCAACTTTAAAATTATTTGTTGATTATTCATTTAGAAATTGAAATCAATATCCAATTGAACTGTATTTATAATTCATCAAAATTATTATCAGTTTTTGAAGTTGTGATGAATTATGACTGCAATATATTTCATAATAAGAGGAGATTTTATGATGGTTGAATATTTAATATAATATCTTTGAACTGGCAATTATTTCACGATCATCTACTTTGCCTCTCATCATTCTGTCATCCATTATGAGTTTATATTAATGTGGAGAGTTTATATTTTTAAAATAATCTTAAAACAGTGAAAATAGTTGTGATGGAAATGTGACTGCATTATTTTTTTTCAGAATTAGTGACAATTGAAAATTTTCAAGAATCCCGGTACAGTTCATGCATATCTCATAATATAATTAATTTAGAAATTTATTTCACAGTCCATCTCTGTACTTACCACATTTCTATCATCCATAATGGTTTTATATATCGAGGAGTTTTTCCTTTTTAACAGCTGAAAATGATGAAAAAGATAATAATATAATAAGTATTTCTCTAACCTCATTTAAAAATCCAAGCTCTGGTTATGCATGGTTACGAGATTACTTATATTTAAGCTGCAACTGATCTCATTTAAAAATCCAAGATCTGGTTATGCGTGGTCAGTGTGCTCTTAAATTAAAAAGAAAAAGAAAAGAAAATAATTTGGATAAAATAAAGATTTATATGAAATTCTCCTTGGTGTTTATAAAAACCAACCTATCAATCCATCTTCTATCTGTGAAATGTGTTGAAATATTATGACGTCTTATGATTTATTGACTAATAGATATTGGGATTTGAGATTATTCGATCTTGTCACTTAAATTGAATTATTAATTATAGTCCAAATCCATCACTGCTTTTTGTGTTTTTTTTAAAACCTTTGAAAATAATTGAAAATGTTTTTTTTAAGACTCTCCATTTTATATAAAATTCTTCGTATATTCGTCATTCTCTACAATGTGAAATATGCCACTTGATCTCAGAATATTATGATTTTTGTTTGACTGATTGAGATTTATAATGATCGTTCTTCCTCTTAAGTTGAAATTATATTTTTTAGTCATTTTTCATCGATATTTTAAATTCTATATCCTTTTGATGATAACAAAAGGGGGAGAATGGATTAGATTTTTATTTATGAGTGAATATTTTATAAATATTTTAATTTTGACAATTCTGAATCCTTTTACATTCTTTTCACTCATGCACAGTTATAGGGGGAGTTTCTGTTGTAGGGGGAGCTAATAAATAGGGGGAGTTCAGAATTCACTGTCAAACACATTTATTGTACACATTTATTGTAATCAAAATCTTTTATTTGTTTGTCATCATCAAAAGGGGGAGATTGTTGTATATAACGCAGTTGTATACACAATTATATGATTTTTGTTTGATGATAACAAACAAATATATTGTAAGAACCCGTAACTTCCCCGTGAAGGAAAGCACGAATACTTTGAGAACAATACACAAAAGGACGCATACGGAAGAACATTTCATTGTTATTACAACAATTCCATCAGATACAAGAATATACAGAGTATAAATGAATAAATTACATTCGATAAATATCAGAGATTACAATAAATTACATAGCAGCGGAAAATATACAAAAGCACAACTAGAAGTGATACACGGATACAGAGCTTTCCGAGCATCGTTCCAGCTGTATATCAGGAACCTGTGAATATAAATCTGCAAAACCAAAACTACTAGCTGCCCGTGCGGAAAATAGGGGGGCACCCAGAGTTTAGGTTAAAACAATAAACTCCAGGTCAGTCATGTGACTGGTGTGAGAACTAAAGCAGTTATTAATCTTTATTCTTAAAGTTAGGTAAATCAAGGGACCACGCCGTATAACACGGAACGGGTTTCCTCCCAAGAATACCAGTGCATAAAACAACAGCGCAATGCTAAATAAAGGAAAATGAAGCTGTTATAAGACCCAGGTCCCATCACACAATGCAACGCAAGCCGGAGGATAGGGTTTTCCCTTATAACAGCCAAAGCATGCTTGATACGTTTAAAACAAATCATTTGATACTATAATAAGTGTATAGTGTCAAAACAGTTTCAATCATAAATATCAATCATAGACGGCATGGGTACCATATATCATGTCGCCATACTAGTTCTACAATTAAAACCGCAATACACGTATTGGAAATTGGATTTCCGTCATGAGCCGAGGCAAGGGGCAAGCTCCTCTCCGCGTTCGAGACACTCTAGCAAATGTCCCAGGACCCCACTATGATCCTTGGATCATCAGGGCCGGTCCTCTCTTACTTTTGAGGATTGGCAATTCCTGAACACACGTTTCCCGGTCCTTACAGACCTATATCCGAGGCGCCTCATATCCAACAACCACACAGGTGAAAAGTATATAAATGTCAGGGCTGGTAGGTCACTGACACCACCCTAGCTAGAAAGAAACGTCGTGCTCTCCCTGCAGTCCGTCTCCCGTTTTTGACTCATACCGAGGTGTGAGGCTCGCGAATTCACGTTATACACAAAGCTATGCCACACAGGCCGTGCTTTGATCATCAACCACAAGACTTTGCTTTTCAACAGAAGCCCTGATCAATTGCCACTTACGCATGCCACATTAGCAATTCACTCCATGCGACTGATGTCCATCGATATACAACCTCTGAGCTCGTACGTCTCAGAGAAGGGCGTTAAGCAAGAGAATAAATTCTCCGCCGCCAAACAGATGTATATTTAATAGAGATCAATCAACACAGAATAAAATCCAATGTCAGACACACAATCCATTTACAAGTTCGTTCTGGGTCTGAACGAAACCGGAGGCACTTTCCTCGCATATCCATCGATCTCCAAGTACGTCTGGACGATCACCGACTGTTTCCCTCATCTCGGGTGTACAGCCCAATCAAGATCATCAGTAATCACCCAAACGATGTGAAGACTTCCGGTCTTCAACCACCGTCTTCATCTTCGACATCTCATCGAATCGGTTATTCAGAATGGGTATAACCCGGCCTTTCTGAATAACCCACGTATATAATAAACAAATGTTACACAAACACAACAAACGCCTCATTCCAATTCAGAATATTCCTTTATTCACCGAATCACATTCTTAGGGAAAGGTTCCCATTAATTTTATCCAAGATAAATTCTTCTAAATTTATTCTTTAATCCTCCTTTGGATATCATTTCAACTAGTCGGGATTAACGAACCACACCGAAGTAATTATTTATTTTATTTCCCAATCCCAGCCTATATATCCCATGGAGAAAACTGGTAATACTCCACATCTAACACCCCGGTGTTATCGGTAAAATTAATTACCATTTCACGTTCAAATCTAATTAAAGATTTAACTATCGCTTTGGAGCAAAACTGGTGATACTCCACTCTCGATCACTTTTCAGATTGGATAATTTAAATTATCAATTCACTTTTCAATCTAATTAAAGATTCATTAAAACTCCACTTAGTTTTAATCTTTTCAAAAATCAATATTCTGCCTTTAACTGGGTTAAAGAACCAATGTCATCAAAAACACGATTCACGAGAAACCAAATCACATTTGATATTAAATACAAGGCTCTGAATAGAAAATATATCGGCTTATATTCAATATCAAATTCTGAAACCAACAAATATCGTATTGGAAATAACGATATAAAATATCTTTCAAATCCCCATAACAATATTTGTATAGTCACGAAATCCAACATCGAAATATCCCGAAGATAATTTCGATTCAGCTCCAGTCCAATCCACGTAATAGAAATTATCGATTATTTTCAAAATCACTTTCAAATTCAATTTATTTATTTTAAAAATAAATTGATTTCAATTCTAGTTCAAAACTAGTTCATTTCGATAAAAATCTATTTTTATCTTTTCAAATGTGGAATTTTCCAGCCCAAATCTTTCCAATTCACCTATTATAATTTTACACAAATTATAGATATTTTTAATAATTTTATCGAGGCCCCTACAGTCGATTTCCAACAACGGCCATCGAACTGCACTTACAGCGACCTTTTTCGAATTTGATTTGGACATAATTCCAAATCCAACCGTTAGATTTCAAATTTCTAATATTCATTGGAAAGCTCTTTTCAATACGAACCCAACGGTTCCTGTTTTAGGAGAATCCGACGGTCGGATCTCCCGCAATGTCCGTTTGAAATAAATGGTCGAAATTCACGAACTACCGCGGCGCGGCGCGTTCTATTCAGGCCATTATATATATAATATATATATATTATATATATTTCGTCGATTTCCTTTTTAAAACGAACTTTATAAATCGTTTTAACTTCGTTTCAAAACCATTTCAACACTATTTCCATTCAAAGCCAAAATTGAATTCTTCTTTATAAATTCGTTTTAAAAATTCATTTCTATTCAATTCAAATTTTAATTCAATTTGAATTCATTTCAATTCACTTTCAATTCAATTTGAATTCGTTTTCAATTCATTTCATTTCGAAATCGTTTTCAATTCAATTCATTTCGAAATCGTTTTCAATTCAATTCATTTCGAAATCGTTTTCAATTCAATTCATTTCGAAATCGTTTTCAATTCAATTCATTTCGAAATCGTTTTCAATTCAATTCATTTCGAAATCGTTTCAATTCAATTCATTTCGAAATCGTTTTCAAATGGATATAAATATCGTTTACGTCGAAATAACGCATCTCTAATCAACACGGCTTTATATTTTTCAAAACTCCTTTATTCTATCCAACAAATGAATATTTATCCCATTCAACACATGAATCTATATTTCTTTCATCACACGACTAATCTCAACACATGAGTACTGTCAACACATCACTATTTTTGTTATGTAAAATATTTTATAAAACTATGGTATCTATCGTTTGATTTTAATTAGACTTCTACTAGGAAGTAGTTCTAATTTTAAATATGATAAAGATGTAAATTTCATTATATAAAATATTTCACTCAACACATGAACATCGTCAACACATGACTATTTTTATATTCAACACATGAATTCTCTTTTATAATATTCATTATTTTTCAAATTGGAATGAGGCCCAATCAATCACCATATAACGTTAATTATATGGATTCCATACAACACATGTATATAATAGCTTTGAAAAATAATCAATCATCAACCAAAGTGCACTACACTGTATAAGCACCAAATATAAATAATTGACGCTTACACAGTCTGTCAATCGACCGATCGACATATTTAATCAATCAGGATGAGTGAGCATCAAATTTCATCCCAACACCCGTGTGGGGTTTCAAACAATCAAACACAGATTTTATTTGTGCAGTTGGGCGATGTGTAAAATTTATCGACCCAATCAATATCAGTCAAATCAGTGTATATAAACAAATCGACCGATTTGTTTATAAATATTTATTTATTCACTTTCACGTTAAAAATTATATTTTTAACGATAAAACAATTTATCTTAACACTTGAATTTCTATTCAGTTCATTTATTCAATAAAATGATATTTTTATTTTTCTAACATATTTTAGAAAATTTCGGCGGCATAACGGCACGATACTAGAAACGGGACAAGGCCTAGCCTTATCCCCGGTCTAGTGAAGGCCCACGCCATTCACACATCAATCAAATCACTTTCGTTATGCAAACCACAAAATTTGGAGTAAGAGTCTAACCTAGTCTTACTCCTTCGCCTTATAACGGCGCACGTCTAATCCTAACCAATTTATCGATTCGATTTTTCACACCACAAACCACATTCAAACCAATATCTCAATCAATCACCAAACATCCAAACAAACAAGTCCATGGTATGTGGACGGGTGTCGGGTGCTTCTAATAAGCACCGTCTGCATCCTAGTATATATATATATCTAGAAAAAGAGAATTAAGAGTGAGAAGTTCTCACCGATAGCTATCCACTTCACGGCACTTCATTTGATAGAAATCTTCATCGCTATCGCCTTTTGTCACTTCGTTGCCCGTAATCACTATATACACAAAAATCACAATTTTATATTTTGACGCCTTTAAAATAAAAATCACATTTTTATTTGTTCACTTTCAATTTAAAAATCATATTTTTATCACGCTATTTTCTATATAAAGATTTCGTCTTTTTAAATTTAAAGATTTCACCTTTTTAAGTTTAAAGATTTCACCTTTTTAAATTTAAAGATTTCACCTTTTTAAGTTTAAAGATTTCACCTTTTTAAATTTAAAGTTTTCACCTTTTTAAATTTAAAGTTTTCACCTTTTTAAATTTAAAGTTTTCACCTTTTTAAATTTAAAGTTTTCACCTTTTTAAATTTAAAGTTTTCACCTTTTTAAATTTCATCACTTGGTTTCAACGTATATAAAATAAAAATCAGATTTTTATTTTACTACATATACAAAGATGAAATTTTTATATTCTCTATCCTATAAAGATTATATTTTTAATACTTTAAAAATATAAAAATCATATTTTTAATATTTCTATATAGTAAAGATTATATTTTTAATACTTTAAAAATATAAAAATCATATTTTTATCACTTTACAAAATAAAGCAAAAATCAGTTTTAAAAATAAAGTCAAAATCAGTTTTAAAAATAAAGTCAAAATCAGTTTTAAAATAAATTCGGTTCTTATTACTGTTTATATAAAATAAAAATAAATAAATAATTTAAAAAAAAACTTACGGGTGGGGGGGGGGGGGGGGGGAATTGGCTGCTCGCGCGAGGCTGGAAGTGGAAGAGGGGGAGGATCGGAGGTGGGCTTCGCGGTGGCGAGGTGGGTGTAGATGGGCGGGGGTCCGGTCTGAGGCGGAGGGTTCACGGGGTTTCTTCGTTCGAGAGGGGGGGGGGGGGGGCGCTCGCTGTCCTCGCGTGGAGGAGGGAGGAGGATGGCGACGGAACAGAAGGGGGTGGGTGCGGCGGCCTCCAGCATGGCGGCGCGGTGAACGGAGGCGGTCTTCGATCGCTTTCCCCCCTTTTTTTTTTTTTTATCTTTTCTAATTTTTTTTCTGTGAATGTAAACGAGAGAGGGGGGTTATTATAAAAGTTATTTTAATTTATTAATTAATTTAATTATTTTTAATTGAAAAAGGTTGACTTTCACCAACGACCTCTAAACGAGGTCCACCGCCTGTCACCCATAGCGTTTTACCCCCATTCCAAACACAATGGAATATGTACCGCAAGCTGATTCGACTGTTTGAATCAGTTTCCGTTTAATTTGCATTTAAATCGCTATATTGAATTTTAAACGTACATTTCAAATTACCGGGGTCACATATTAACTCTATAAATTGCAGAAAAATATTTTCTAGCTTCGTATTGACGATACGGTCCTAACAAAACTAGTTTCGTCGAATTCTGAGATCATTAGAAAAATGGCCAATTTCCAGTCGATTAAAATCAACTGAAATGGTCAAAACACGTTTTCCTTTGCCACGCTCACATATTGATTCAAAAAATTATGAAATTTGAAACCTAGCAATAACTTGACATCACGGACCCAACCAAAGTGGTTTCGTCGAAATCCGAGGTCATTTGCAAAATGTCCATTTTTAAGGGCCTGAATTCCATAGCGACTATTCAGAATTTTCAACTGGACATATCTTTAGATTCTCGCTACGAAATTTTGATTTGTCGGATTCGTTAGAAAGATATTCACTATTAGATCCTAATGTTTTTGGTTTCACTAAAATCCGGATTGTTTTGCACCCGGTACATTCAATTGAAGTTTGAAATCGAATTATCGAACTACCGCGCCATTTTCAATTCTATTTATAATTATATATAAATATTTATATTCTAACGACGACGTATATAATATATACGTCGAATTCTATTCAAAATAAATTTTCTCGTCGATATTATTTAAAATAATCTATTTTAAATATTCAAAATTCACTAAAATCGCCAAAATAAAAATTTTAAACTGGCCCAGATTTTCGGGTTATTACAATCTCCCCCACTTAAAACTTTTCGTCCCCGAAAAGGAACAAAGTCGAAAGTGGTTTGATTATTCAGCTCTACGATCGATCAGGCTTCCATTCTCCAACTCTTTAGTTTCTGAGAATTTTCAAAATTTCAAAAATTTGGCTAACACCCTAAATTTTCGAAAAAGTTCGCCATAACCTCCCCTGCACCGGGAGCATCGGGGAATTTCAAATAGCTTCCCCGGTCCTTCAGATCTCAAAAAGAAAAAGAAAAGGCCAAGCGGCTAGCCAATAGGCTCACAAAATCATCATCACCCAAACAAAACAGGAAATTATGTAGTAAACATGTACCTATTTGTCGGGCAAACAAATTTTATTCTCTGGCTCTAGCCTCCTTGCTATGACCTGTTCAATGTAAGTATATGTATATGCAAGCAAATGCGACCAATTTTCAATACAATTCAATATTTGATTTAATTAGGCATAAATGGATAAAAATTAGCAAACAAATAAACAAGCAACTCAAACATCAATCAATTAGTGGATTAGAGTTTTCAGATTCATAATTTTGATACATATATACAAAAAATCATGTTTTGATGCCAATTCACAACAATGTGTTCTAACTATATTAATTTAGGTTCTCACACCAGCCTAATGGAAATATATAGAAATCACACCTTCGAAACTCGAATATGAATACTAATGATGATGCACCATCATCAGAATCATCCCCGGATGTCTAGAATCTGATTCTATATCTACCCAGTATATTAAAACTTCGAATATACGTTCATGACGCGTATACGCGAAATCTATATATACTCGATTGTCCATATTCAAAATAAATAAATAATCAAATACGTTTAAAACGATTTAAATTTTCAAAACAAAATTGTTTTCATTTGAAAAATATACTCTTCACACTCGTTCTAGGATACTACTGATCCTATCTCTAACGAGTCATTCTAATTGGATATTGCTAATCCAATATCTGATGAATTCTTTCGTATGGTTCTAATGTGTCTTGTTCTCGAGCTCTGTAAACCAAAGCTCTGATACCACTGTAGGAACCCGTAACTTCCCCGTGAAGGAAAGCACGAATACTTTGAGAACAATACACAAAAGGACACATACGGAAGAACATTTCATTGTTATTACAACAATTCCATCAGATACAAGAATATACAGAGTATAAATGAATAAATTACATTCGATAAATATCAGAGATTACAATAAATTACATAGCAGCGGAAAATATACAAAAGCACAACTAGAAGTGATACACGGATACAGAGCTTTCCGAGCATCGTTCCAGCTGTATATCAGGAACCTGTGAATATAAATCTGCAAAACCAAAACTACTAGCTGCCCGTGCGGAAAATAGGGGGGCACCCAGAGTTTAGGTTAAAACAATAAACTCCAGGTCAGTCATGTGACTGGTGTGAGAACTAAAGCAGTTATTAATCTTTATTCTTAAAGTTAGGTAAATCAAGGGACCACGCCGTATAACACGGAACGGGTTTCCTCCCAAGAATACCAGTGCATAAAACAACAGCGCAATGCTAAATAAAGGAAAATGAAGCTGTTATTAGACCCAGGTCCCATCACACAATGCAACGCAAGCCGGAGGATAGGGTTTTCCCTTATAACAGCCAAAGCATGCTTGATACGTTTAAAACAAATCATTTGATACTATAATAAGTGTATAGTGTCAAAACAGTTTCAATCATAAATATCAATCATAGACGGCATGGGTACCATATATCATGTCGCCATACTAGTTCTACAATTAAAACCGCAATACACGTATTGGAAATTGGATTTCCGTCATGAGCCGAGGCAAGGGGCAAGCTCCTCTCCGCGTTCGAGACACTCTAGCAAATGTCCCAGGACCCCACTATGATCCTTGGATCTTCAGGGCCGGTCCTCTCTTACTTTTGAGGATTGGCAATTCCTGAACACACGTTTCCCGGTCCTTACAGACCTATATCCGAGGCGCCTCATATCCAACAACCACACAGGTGAAAAGTATATAAATGTCAGGGCTGGTAGGTCACTGACACCACCCTAGCTAGAAAGAAACGTCGTGCTCTCCCTGCAGTCCGTCTCCCGTTTTTGACTCATACCGAGGTGTGAGGCTCGCGAATTCACGTTATACACAAAGCTATGCCACACAGGCCGTGCTTTGATCATCAACCACAAGACTTTGCTTTTCAACAGAAGCCCTGATCAATTGCCACTTACGCATGCCACATTAGCAATTCACTCCATGCGACTGATGTCCATCGATATACAACCTCTGAGCTCGTACGTCTCAGAGAAGGGCGTTAAGCAAGAGAATAAATTCTCCGCCGCCAAACAGATGTATATTTAATAGAGATCAATCAACACAGAATAAAATCCAATGTCAGACACACAATCCATTTACAAGTTCGTTCTGGGTCTGAACGAAACCGGAGGCACTTTCCTCGCATATCCATCGATCTCCAAGTACGTCTGGACGATCACCGACTGTTTCCCTCATCTCGGGTGTACAGCCCAATCAAGATCATCAGTAATCACCCAAACGATGTGAAGACTTCCGGTCTTCAACCACCGTCTTCATCTTCGACATCTCGTCGAATCGGTTATTCAGAATGGGTATAACCCGGCCTTTCTGAATAACCCACGTATATAATAAACAAATGTTACACAAACACAACAAACGCATCATTCCAATTCAGAATATTCCTTTATTCACCGAATCACATTCTTAGGGAAAGGTTCCCATTAATTTTATCCAAGATAAATTCTTCTAAATTTATTCTTTAATCCTCCTTTGGATATCATTTCAACTAGTCGGGATTAACGAACCACACCGAAGTAATTATTTATTTTATTTCCCAATCCCAACCTATATATCCCATGGAGAAAACTGGTAATACTCCACATCTAACACCCCGGTGTTATCGGTAAAATTAATTACCATTTCACGTTCAAATCTAATTAAAGATTTAACTATCGCTTTGGAGCAAAACTGGTGATACTCCACTCTCGATCACTTTTCAGATTGGATAATTTAAATTATCAATTCACTTTTCAATCTAATTAAAGATTCATTAAAACTCCACTTAGTTTTAATCTTTTCAAAAATCAATATTCTGCCTTTAACTGGGTTAAAGAACCAATGTCATCAAAAACACGATTCACGACAAACCAAATCACATTTGATATTAAATACAAGGCTCTGAATAGAAAATATATCGGCTTATATTCAATATCAAATTCTGAAACCAACAAATATCGTATTGGAAATAACGATATAAAATATCTTTCAAATCCCCATAACAATATTTGTATAGTCACGAAATCCAACATCGAAATATCCCGAAGATAATTTCGATTCAGCTCCAGTCCAATCCACGTATTAGAAATTATCGATTATTTTCAAAATCACTTTCAAATTCAATTTATTTATTTTAAAAATAAATTGATTTCAATTCTAGTTCAAAACTAGTTCATTTCGATAAAAATCTATTTTTATCTTTTCAAATGTGGAATTTTCCAGCCCAAATCTTTCCAATTCACCTATTATAATTTTACACAAATTATAGATATTTTTAATAATTTTATCGAGGCCCGTACAGTCGATTTCCAACAACGGCCATCGAACTGCACTTACAGCGACCTTTTTCGAATTCGATTTGGACATAATTCCAAATCCAACCGTTAGATTTCAAATTTCTAATATTCATTGGAAAGCTCTTTTCGATACGAACCCAACGGTTCCGGTTTTAGGAGAATCCGACGGTCGGATCTCCCGCAATGTCCGTTTGAAATAAATGGTCGAAATTCACGAACTACCGCGGCGCGGCGCGTTCTATTCAGGCCATTATATATAATATATATATATATTATATATATTTCGTCGATTTCCTTTTTAAAACGAACTTTATAAATCGTTTTAACTTCGTTTCAAAACCATTTCAACACTATTTCCATTCAAAGCCAAAATTGAATTCTTCTTTATAAATTCGTTTTAAAAATTCATTTCTATTCAATTCAAATTTTAATTCAATTTGAATTCATTTCAATTCACTTTCAATTCAATTTGAATTCGTTTTCAATTCATTTCATTTCGAAATCGTTTTCAATTCAATTCATTTCGAAATCGTTTTCAATTCAATTCATTTCGAAATCGTTTTCAATTCAATTCATTTCGAAATCGTTTTCAATTCAATTCATTTCGAAATCGTTTTCAATTCAATTCATTTCGAAATCGTTTCAATTCAATTCATTTCGAAATCGTTTTCAAATGGATATAAATATCGTTTACGTCGAAATAACGCATCTCTAATCAACACGGCTTTATATTTTTCAAAACTCCTTTATTCTATCCAACAAATGAATATTTATCCCATTCAACACATGAATCTATATTTCTTTCATCACACGACTAATCTCAACACATGAGTACTGTCAACACATCACTATTTTTGTTATGTAAAATATTTTATAAAACTATGGTATCTATCGTTTGATTTTAATTAGACTTCTACTAGGAAGTAGTTCTAATTTTAAATATGATAAAGATGTAAATTTCATTATATAAAATATTTCACTCAACACATGAACATCGTCAACACATGACTATTTTTATATTCAACACATGAATTCTCTTTTATAATATTCATTATTTTTCAAATTGGAATGAGGCCCAATCAATCACCATATAACGTTAATTATATGGATTCCATACAACACATGTATATAATAGCTTTGAAAAATAATCAATCATCAACCAAAGTGCACTACACTGTATAAGCACCAAATATAAATAATTGACGCTTACACAGTCTGTCAATCGACCGATCGACATATTTAATCAATCAGGATGAGTGAGCATCAAATTTCATCCCAACACCCGTGTGGGGTTTCAAACAATCAAACACAGATTTTATTTGTGCAGTTGGGCGATGTGTAAAATTTATCGACCCAATCAATATCAGTCAAATCAGTGTATATAAACAAATCGACCGATTTGTTTATAAATATTTATTTATTCACTTTCACGTTAAAAATTATATTTTTAACGATAAAACAATTTATCTTAACACTTGAATTTCTATTCAGTTCATTTATTCAATAAAATGATATTTTTATTTTTCTAACATATTTTAGAAAATTTCGGCGGCATAACGGCACGATACTAGAAACGGGACAAGGCCTAGCCTTATCCCCGGTCTAGTGAAGGCCCACGCCATTCACACATCAATCAAATCACTTTCGTTATGCAAACCACAAAATTTGGAGTAAGAGTCTAACCTAGTCTTACTCCTTCGCCTTATAACGGCGCACGTCTAATCCTAACCAATTTATCGATTCGATTTTTCACACCACAAACCACATTCAAACCAATATCTCAATCAATCACCAAACATCCAAACAAACAAGTCCGTGGTATGTGGACGGGTGTCGGGTGCTTCTAATAAGCACCGTCTGCATCCTAGTATATATATATATCTAGAAAAAGAGAATTAAGAGTGAGAAGTTCTCACCGATAGCTATCCACTTCACGGCACTTCATTTGATAGAAATCTTCATCGCTATCGCCTTTTGTCACTTCGTTGCCCGTAATCACTATATACACAAAAATCACATTTTTATATTTTGACGCCTTTAAAATAAAAATCACATTTTTATTTGTTCACTTTCAATTTAAAAATCATATTTTTATCACGCTATTTTCTATATAAAGATTTCGTCTTTTTAAATTTAAAGATTTCACCTTTTTAAGTTTAAAGATTTCACCTTTTTAAATTTAAAGATTTCACCTTTTTAAGTTTAAAGATTTCACCTTTTTAAATTTAAAGTTTTCACCTTTTTAAATTTAAAGTTTTCACCTTTTTAAATTTAAAGTTTTCACCTTTTTAAATTTAAAGTTTTCACCTTTTTAAATTTAATGTTTTCACCTTTTTAAATTTAAAGTTTTCACCTTTTTAAATTTAAAGTTTTCACCTTTTTAAATTTAAAGTTTTCACCTTTTTAAATTTAAAGTTTTCACCTTTTTAAATTTAAAGTTTTCACCTTTTTAAATTTCATCACTTGGTTTCAACGTATATAAAATAAAAATCAGATTTTTATTTTACTACATATACAAAGATGATATTTTTATATTCTCTATCCTATAAAGATTATATTTTTAATACTTTAAAAATATAAAAATCATATTTTTAATATTTCTATATAGTAAAGATTATATTTTTAATACTTTAAAAATATAAAAATCATATTTTTATCACTTTACAAAATAAAGCAAAAATCAGTTTTAAAAATAAAGTCAAAATCAGTTTTAAAATAAATTCGGTTCTTATTACTGTTTATATAAAATAAAAATAAATAAATAATTTAAAAAAAAACTTACGGGGGGGGGGGGGGAATTGGCTGCTCGCGCGAGGCTGGAAGTGGAAGAGGGGGAGGATCGGAGGTGGGCTTCGCGGTGGCGAGGTGGGTGTAGATGGGCGGGGGTCCGGTCTGAGGCGGAGGGTTCACGGGGTTTCTTCGTTCGAGAGGGGGGGGGGGGCGCTCGCTGTCCTCGCGTGGAGGAGGGAGGAGGATGGCGACGGAACAGAAGGGGGTGGGTGCGGCGGCCTCCAGCATGGCGGCGCGGTGAACGGAGGCGGTCTTCGATCGCTTTCCCCCCTTTTTTTTTATTTTATCTTTTCTAATTTTTTTCTGTGAATGTAAACGAGAGAGGGGGGGGTTATTATAAAAGTTATTTTAATTTATTAATTAATTTAATTATTTTTAATTGAAAAAGGTTGACTTTCACCAACGACCTCTAAACGAGGTCCACCGCCTGTCGCCCATAGCGTTTTACCCCCATTCCAAACACAATGGAATATGTACCGCAAGCTGATTCGACTGTTTGAATCAGTTTCCGTTTAATTTGCATTTAAATCGCTATATTGAATTTTAAACGTACATTTCAAATTACCGGGGTCACATATTAACTCTATAAATTGCAGAAAAATATTTTCTAGCTTCGTATTGACGATACGGTCCTAACAAAACTAGTTTCGTCGAATTCTGAGATCGTTAGAAAAATGGCCAATTTCCAGTCGATTAAAATCAACTGAAATGGTCAAAACACGTTTTCCTTTGCCACGCTCACATATTGATTCGAAAAATTATGAAATTTGAAACCTAGCAATAACTTGACATCACGGACCCAACCAAAGTGGTTTCGTCGAAATCCGAGGTCATTTGCAAAATGTCCATTTTTAAGGGCCTGAATTCCATAGCGACTATTCAGAATTTTCAACTGGACATATCTTTAGATTCTCGCTACGAAATTTTGATTTGTCGGATTCGTTAGAAAGATATTCACTATTAGATCCTAATGTTTTGGTTTCACTAAAATCCGGATTGTTTTGCACCCGGTACATTCAATTGAAGTTTGAAATCGAATTATCGAACTACCGCGCCATTTTCAATTCTATTTATAATTATATATAAATATTTATATTCTAACGACGACGTATATAATATATACGTCGAATTCTATTCAAAATAAATTTTCTCGTCGATATTATTTAAAATAATCTATTTTAAATATTCAAAATTCACTAAAATCGCCAAAATAAAAATTTTAAACTGGCCCAGATTTTCGGGTTATTACATATATATTATTATAAATGTGTTTGTTATTGTACTGTTTTATATATATAACACAGATAGGAATATAATATTTGAATTGAATATTATATTTCTAACATTCAAACAGTACAACTTTGTATAACTCCACAATTTAAACATTCACTGTATATTGTACTTGTATATAAACAGAATATAATAGACAAGTTTTGTTTGACATCAATAAAATGATATTTTATTTCAGACAATTTTGTTTATTACAAATAATCAGTTCAATCACTTTTTCATATAAATTAGCTCCTCACTATATCACTCAACACTCGGTGCTTTTTCACTTATACATTCACAGTCTCAATATACATATTTTTTTACTGACACTGCTTCATTCACTGTTTTTCATCTTCAGTCTTCACTGCTCATTGTCAGTCCAGTCATCACAGTCTGTCCAGTCATCCCCGCTTACCTGTCACACATGAAACAGAAACACACAGTATACTGCAATAGAAATAATACTGAATATATGCAAATATAAATTTTATTTTTAAAATTTTATTTGCCTCAGATTTCGGTGTGTTTCTCATCATTTTTCATGACTTGATCTGATTTATAAAATCATCAATCTGTGTCTAGACAGCTTGTGATATTCACAGTGATACACTGTAAATACCACAAGGTGGACAACATGTATATATGATGGAGGGACAGAAAAATATTCTGGACGGCTGCATATACACACGTGTATATGTATATACACGTGTGCACTGCCTCGCCAATCAGCGCGCAACTGAGGAGTAGCCGCTTGGACCTGCTCGACTCAGTGCTTTCATGAAAAACAACTAAATGAAAAGTCAACAGAAAACTCATGAATCAAGCAACAAATTGCTTCAGCAAAAATGGTTCAAAACAGTGGTGCATGCCAAGTCGACATGGTCAAGCAACATGGAAGTCCAAAATATCACATGAAGTTCAAATCAGCAAAGAAACTTCAGCAAACTCAAAACAATGCACATGGTGGTGTTACACAGCAAAGATTATGTGATGATATTTCAAGTGTATATGCATGGATGGTGTGTATACAGCAAGTCTATATGCTCAAAGTTGCAAGGTTTGATATTTCAGTGCATAACAGCATAGTCAAGCCTCAGATCATCATGTGTGTACACATACAAGTGCAACTCATCAAGTCAGCACGGTTGAGTTGCAGTAAAAATGGAGCAAATCAATTTTTATAAGCACTGCATATACAAGGTGAAAACTACATGATGTACATCAACATGAAAGCGGTCGAGACATGGTTCAGCAATACAAGATGTATACGCAGCAACACATACATACATGTCCACATATATGTGAATGCATGAAGACAAGTCAGCACTGTGTACTTATGGACATACACGCATGGAAATGTGTCGAGCCAGATTGGCAAATGGACAAGCTTTTACAATGCAGAGGAATTAAAGCCAAAAGCATGGTGCAAGCAACTTAACTGCAGTTTATCAAGGTTCAAATATAAGTGTGCAAGAATGCTGCATGCAACAGCAAATACTGGTGTACATGGGTTAAGCATCACAAGCAATATGGTTTGAGCAGAAATATGCATGAATGTTAAAGTGTTTTTTTTTTTCAACATGTTCAAGACAAAGCAGATCAGTGTACATGGTGTAAACATTAAACATGGCCGAGCAGTTCATATGCTAAATAGCAAAATGAATGGCAAAGTTCAAGCATGTGATACACAGCAAAAATCTGATGGCCGAGATATGTACATACCAAATAAATGATGCACAAGAACATGAAGTTTTGTGTTGATGTGTTCAGAGATGTGTAAACAAGTGTTTGGAAAGAATTCAAGGAAATTTAATTTCAAAGACCACAAGAAATTCAGAAAACCCAGTGATCTTTTTTAGTCAAGAATAATTCAAATTATTTCCAGTATTGATAAGTCATGGAGCATATGCGGCAAGACTACTTATTTACAGGAATCTCGCACAAGTCAGGATGAAGGAAAATCAATTCATGTTTCGGATTCTTTTGAAATCAATACAAGAATCTCGGCTTAAATACATTTCCAGATTTAGTCAAGCACGGGAAGAATTCAGCAAGCATTTTGGGAAAGATATTATTTTCTGGTTTCAAATTGATTTCCGAAAATATACAGTGCAAATTTCAAGGGGCCACAAGGGAAACTGTTTTACTGTTTCCAGAACCATTCACGCAATTCGAACAGAGTCGATCACACAGGAGCCATTAAAGCAAAGAATTTCAAAAACCGATTTTGTCAAAAGGGAAAAGCCACGCAATCAAATTCGTTCAAGAAAATCAAAAAGGGAAACTTGAAATCAGCCAAGTCATTATCACGAAATCAGAGCAAATTAGGATTTCTAAATCCTATAAACACAACCATTCATCACTGGCAAGCATGCATCGAAACCACACAACAACTCGCAAGAAATTAAAAGCCAGAAAATTGAGAAAACTCACGGTTTTCGATCGCAGAAGCAAAACCCCAAATCGGTGAAGAAAGGAGCACCAGTAGTCGATCAAGACCATCGACAAGAACTTGAGAATCAGAGAATTGGATTCCATCATTCAAGCAATTGACTTCGGTTTGGGATTAGAAGGAAACCCTAATTCCCCTTTTGACGGCCGCCATTTCTGATTCCAAAAGCAAAAGAGATCGGGCAAATAAAAGTGAATGGACCGACCTATTTTTCCACTTGGCTAAGCTTGTTTTTAAAAAAAAGGGATGACCTTATAACTTAATCTCCTTAGTTTTTTTTAGGGTTTCTTTTATTTATTTGTTTTTGTTGTATTTTCAGTTTCGTTTGTAAACAATTCTGAACAGTTTATAGAGTCTGTAAAACTCTAGGGGAGTTTCAGTTAGGAGTTAACTGACAGTACTAGACTCCGTAAAATCTAGGAATACAGGTTACGGGTTTGTAATCTGGGGAAAATCTGATTCAGGGGTTTGAATCAGTCTAGGGGTTTGAGCGTAGGGTTAGAATAGGAGCAGGGTTTGCGAGTGTACATGGTCTTGTATGCGGGATCTATTCTATCACCTAGTAGAAACCTTAGAAATGCAGCAGTAGGCAGGGTTTTGCCGAAGCTGGGTATATCTGTGTGTGATTTATTTTCTTTATTTCTGTTTCTACTATATTCTGTGATCTGTTTATTATTTTAATATCCTGTCAGTTTTTCAATTCTGTTTAAAAACTATGAAAAACCCTATTCACCCCCCCTCTAGGGTTATTCTAGATCCAACAAAATTCAATGTATCAATCAGGGAAAGTTTCCTCTTTGGATTTCCAGAATATCACGCAAGTTTTTTTAAGGGGCCGAGTTAATTCAAGGCAAGAATTCCAGGAATCATATTCTTCAAATCACGCAAGGCTACAATCATGACAACATTCATTCAATCGAACCAAAAAGGGAAAGCAACACGCAAATTCAAATCAAGTCATTGATGAAATCAGAGTTGATTTAGGGTTTTTCTAATCCCTACAAATTCACACCAAATTCATCATCGGCAGCCAAGGAAAACTAACCAAACATTCCAAATCGAAAAACAAGAGCAAAATCGAAATTATTCAATCAATATTCAAAGCAGCAAAAAGAAAATTCTTTTTATACACTCACGTTTTCGATCGACGCCATAGAAAAATATCACAAATCGGAGAACTAGAAAGCCGTAGAGACTAGAGCATCAGAGGTTTGATTTCGACAGCAACCGAATCGATTTGGGGCAAAGGAAGAAAACCCTAGAAAACCATTCTTGGCCGCCATTTTTTTTTTCTTCTCAGAACAAAAAAGGATCGGGTTAACAAATGAAAAGAGAGTGGGCCGGCCTATTTCCTCTTGACTAAGCCTAGTCTAGTTCAAATGTTTAAAGGAATTTAAATTTATTTTAATCTAGGGTTTAGCTTTATTTTATTTTGTATTGTTTTAAATTGTTCTGTAAACCGACCAGCAGTTCTAGAGTCTGTAATCTCTAGGGGGAATCAGTCACGGTGTTGACTGTCAGTTTCAGAGTCTGTAAAATCTGGATTACGGATTACGGGGTTGTAATTCGGGGAAATCTGATTGAGGGGATATCGATCAGTCTAGGGTTTTGAGCGTAGAGTTAGAATTGGAGCGAGAGTCGCGAGTGTACATGGTATTGTATGCGGGATCTGTTCTATCATCTAGTAGAAACCTTAGGAATGCAGCAGTAGGAAAGGTTTTTGCAGAAGCTGGGTATACCTGTGTGTGATTTATTTTCTGCATTTCTGTTTCTGCTATATTCTGCGATCTGTTTATTATTTTAATATCCTGTCAGTTTTTCAGTTCAGTTTAAAAACTGTGAAAAACCCTATTCACCCCCCCTCTAGGGTTATTCTAGATCAAACAGTGGTATCAGAGCCAGGTATTTGTGTTTAACTCTAGAGTCATGGGTAATCCTAGTAGTCAGTCTACTGAGAGTCAGTCCAGATCATCTCCAATTGTTTTCACTGGAACAGATTTTTCAAACTGGAAATCCAACATGAAATTTTATTTAAAATCTGTTAATATTAAATGTTGGGATGTTGTTATTAATGGGTTTCATAGTGTAGATATTACTTTCAATGCTCGTGCTATGAAAATTATATTTGATTATCTTAGTACTGAACAGTTTAATCTTATATGTCATTGTTTATCTGCACAGGAAGTCTGGAGAACTCTCAACAAGTTGTATGGAAAACCTGACAACAGCTCAAAACCCCAGGATGACAACTCAGACTCAGATCTGTGCCTTACAAGCCATGCAGACGAAACTTCATATGGAACTGATGATGGAGAATCAACAAATGCTGAAACAGAAAACTTCTCATATGAAGATCTGGTTTACATGTGTCTTGATTTAACAAAATCTGTTGATAAACTCCAAATGAAAAATAAGTCTCTGAAATCTAGGAATTCTGAGTTGATCAGCAAAATTGATTATTTGGAATCACAACTTGAACGTTTTAAAAATCCTTCAAATTCAGATTGCAAAAATTGTTTGAAATTGAAAACCAATCTTGTTCATCTCAATAAAAATATTCAAAAGTTTGAAAAGGAAATTCTGATCTTAAAAGAGAACAAGATTGAGTTATCAAATTTGAATAACTTTTTACAAGAGGAATTTGAAATTTTTAAGACTGATATATATTCCAAATTTGAAATTGCTGAAAATGAAAATTTGGTGAAAAGTGGTTTGATTTTGAAAGAAATTGAAAATGAGATTGAAAAATCCAAGAAGTTTGAGTCTGAAAAGCAAAAACGATTTGAACTTGAAGTTTCCGAATCCCAAGCCAAAATTAGATCGCTTGAAAATGAGAATTTAGTTTTGAAACAGACCAATGCTGAACAGATGATCGCTATAAATAATTGCTCAAATTTATTAAAAGAAAATAGCGATCTGAAATCTAAAATTCAACGATTAGAATCAACATTGTGTAAATTTTCCAATGGGGAAAAATCGTTGAATATGCTGTTACAAAACCAAGTTTATAATGGAAATAAATCTGGTCTTGGATTCGGGAAAAACGATGTTTTTAGAAATCAAAATTCTTGTAATTTTAAAAATCCCTCAAATCAATTTAGAAATGTTTGTTTTGAAAATTTTAACTATGAAAACTACAAAGGATTTGTAAATCACAATCGAGATGATGATTTGTTTTATAACAAACCATTTAAACATTCTTGGATCTTAAATGGAAATAAAACAGGTTTTGTTAAATTCAAATCGATTTGGGTTCCTAAGGGTAGAAAAGTTAATTCTAATGGTTTGTTGTATAAGCAAGTCTGGGTACCAAAACGTATGAATACAACTGTGAGTGGTTTTACTAATTTTGTTAGACCACTTGATTCCTTGAACTGTTAGGTACCGGTGGAGGCTGAGGAACTGCCGTGCAAAAAGAAATGTGAAATCAAGTTGGTTTATACTTCTGTATCATTCACAGTTCCTCCAGCCATGATTTGTTGAGTTAGAGATTCTGCTTTACATTGGATTCTGGTATGATCTCTAAACTCACCTTTGTATATTCTCTTTGTTTGTTTTTTATTTTCTGTTTTTATTCCTTCCTCTATCTCCTTCTGTTTTTGTTTTTTTTGATTTGACACTGCCATACTCTTCTTTGTTTGCATTTCTTAAAACTTTCAGTTGCAGAATTCATGATCATTCTGGAAATATGCTTTATTGGTATATAATCATCGTGTGTTAATCATTCTCATATCCTGAATTTAATCTTGTAAATATCTGCAATTGTTTCGAGGTTTATTTTTCTGATTTCTGAATTCATAACAGTGTTGATGAATTCTTGTCATATCTTGAACACTGTTAATTTGAATTCTAAATTTTTGAAGATCTGAAAGTTTAATGGAAATTCACACATCGTTGCTGTTTTGAGATTCTTCTAATTCATTTTAGAAAAGCTTGAAATATTACACTCATTACAGCACTCTATTATTTATCAGTAGTGATATTTTCATTATTTTTCAGATTAGCTTAGAAATTTTAAATTGTCTAGAATCTCAGCGATACATCTTGAAAATCATTGTAATTCATGATCATCATGGTTAGAATTTGTTTGTTTGAAATCATATGAAATTATTAATATTTTGAATAATCACACACCTCCTAAATTTGAAATTATCAACCTTGTGTGACTGATTCATTATATTTCAAAACTTGACATTGATTCAAGTGATTTCAAATAAATTATTTTGGATCATGAATATCTATCAAACCTGATGTAAATGATCTGATTTTTTTTTATGGGTTTGTCAGAAATACTTGTGAAAATTTCTTTGAAAATATGGTCTTAAAATTCTCTATTATTTCATGGTTATTTGATTTTAATATATGTTTGTTTAAAATCATTTGAAATTATTGATTTATTGAATCACACACATTTCTTGAATCTGAAATATAATATTGTGTGGTTGATTCATTAAATCCTGATATATTCACATTTCTTCAAATGATTTAAAATAAACTAAATTTTATAATCATGGATCATGGAATATATTGCTTTTGTGACCTTCAGAAACATCATCTTGACAAGTATGGTTTGAAACTATGTTCTGTGTTGATCTAATACTGTTTTGAAGAATGTTTGTTTTGGAATCACATGCTTGCTGCTCTAATACATGTGCATAATCTATTATCTCATCTGTTCGGGCTTGGTACTTAATAATTCTTTTGTCTATAACATTCTTGTTCAGTATCATGTTAAAATTCCTCGTAAATAGAGACACCAAGTGGTATCAGAAGCGCCTTATATTTGTCTTCACCATGTATAAATCCACACACTCTTTTTGTCTTGTACATTTCTTTTTCCCTCTTGTCGTGTATAGATCAGCATATTCCTCTTGTAATTGATTTTCAATTTTAAAATTATTTATTTTTTATTCATTCACAAATTGAAATCAATATCCGAATTGTTCTGTATTTATAATTCATCAAAATATATCCGAATTTGAAATTGTGATGAATTATGACTACAATATATTTCACAATAAGAGGAGATTTTATTTAGATTTTCATGACGGTTGAATATTTATTATAATATCTTTGAACTGGGAATTATTTCACGAACATCTTCTATGCCTCTCATCATTCTGTCATCCATTATGAGTTTATATTAATGTGGAGAGTTAATAATCTTAAAAATCTTTGTGAATAAACAGTGAAAATTTGTGATAGAAATGGGACTATATTATTATTCAGAATTAGTGAGAATTGAAAATTTTCAATAATCCCTGTACAGTCGAGCTTATTTCATAATATAATCAATTTAGAAATTTATTTCACAGTCCATTTCTGTGCCTACCACATTTCTATCATCCATATTGGTTGTATATACTGAGGAGTCTTTCTATTTAAAGCTGAAATGATAAATATATATAATTAATATATATATAAGTGTGTCTCTGACCTCATTTAAAAATCCAAGCTCTGGTCATGCATGGTTAAGAGACAACTTATAATTTAAGCTGCGACTGAGCTCATTTAAAAATCCAAGCTCTGGTTATGCGTGGTCAGTGTGCTCTTAAACAAAATAAAACGAAAAAGGAACTATTATGCTATAAATTAAAATTAATCTGAAACTCTCCTCGGTGTATAAAAACCAGTCTATCAATCCATCCTTCTATTCGGTGAAATATGTTGAAATTTTATGACGTATTATGATTTGTTGATTGATAGCTACTGGGATTTGAGATTATCTGATTTTGTCACTTAAGTTGAATTTATAATTATAGTCCAAATCCACCACAATATTTTGTGCTTTATCTTTTATAAAATTCTTTTGGAAAATAATTGAAAAATATTTTTTAAAAAACTCTCTCCATTTTATATAAAATTCTTCGTATATTCGTCATTCTCTACAATGTGAAATATGCCACTTGTTCTTAGAATATTATGATTTTTGTTTGACTGATTGAAATTTATGATGATCGTTCTTCCTCTTAAGCTGAAATTATATTTTTAGTCATTTTTTTTTCATATGTATTTTAAAATCTGTATCCTTTTGATGATAACAAAAGGGGGAGAATGGATTAGATTTTGATTTATGAGTGAATATTTTATAAATATTTTAATTTTGAGAATTCTGAATCCTTTTACATTCTTTTCACTCATGCACAGTTATAGGGGGAGTTTCTGTTGTAGGGGGAGCTAATAAATAGGGGGAGTTCAGAATTCACCGTCAAACACATTTATTGTAATCAAAATCTTTTATTTGTTTGTCATCATCAAAAGGGGGAGATTGTTGTATATAACGCAGTTGTATACACAATTATATGATTTTTGTTTGATGATAACAACCAAATATATATTATTTTATAAATGTGTTTATTACTGTACTGTTCTATATTACCACCACAGACAGGAATGTAATATTTATATTCAAATAAAATACATCTGTACAGAAATTCAAATATTTACTGTATTTTATTTAAAATATAAATATTATATTTCTAACATTCAAACAGTACATCTATTTTAACTCCACTATTTGAACACTTCACATATTTGTACTTATAAATAAACAGAATAGAATAGACAAGTCTGTTTGACAACAATGAAATATTATTTTTATTTCAAATAGATTTTGTTTATTACAAATAATCAGTACAATCACTCTTTCATATACATTAGCTCCTCACTATAGCACTCATACATTCACTCAGTTTGCATTTCATATATACAATTTTATTTACACAGACACACTGACACTCTTCTCATTTTTACTGTCTTCTGTCTTTTATCTTTTGTCTTCACAGCTTTCTGCATTCAGTCCAGTCTTCATACCTGTCATATACAGAAACACACACACAGTACACTGCAATAGAAATAAAAATTGAATACATGCAGATTTGAATTTTATTTTTTGAAATTTTATTTGCCTCAGTTTTCTGGTGTGTTTCTCATCATTTTTCTGACTTGATCTGATTTGTTAATCCGACTGTGTCTATACAGTTTATATATAGTACAGGGACAGAAAATATTTTTCTGATGGCTGCAAATACACACGTGTATAAATACACGTGTGCACTGCCTCGCCAATCAGTGTGCAGGTGTGGAGCAGCCACGTGGACCAAGCTCGACACAGTGCAAATGTCAAGTACAAACAGCCCAAACAATACAGCAAGCATGGAGCCAAATATTAAAAGTGAAATGGCCGAGCACAACATTGTAAACAAGTTTGCACAAGCCGACTCAGCGCCTGACAAAACACAAATGAATCAGCCCAAATTGTCAAGCAACAGCTCAGGGATGTGAATATGAAGGTGCAACAGTTTCAAGTTCATGTTCAAGTATGGTGTAAGTCAGGCTTACATCACAAGTTTAGATGACCAAAGCATGGTTTCAACATGATCAAGCAAAGTGGATCAGCAATTCGGGATGATGACAGGGAGCATGGTCAACATAACACAAAATTAGCAGTTTAATTATCATGGTGTTCATGCATGTCAGTGACATATGCATGGCAATAGACATGCATGTATAAATGAGAAGCTTACAACAAAGCTTTCAAGTGCAAGTATCATAATTCTCTACAGTATAGTGAAGTTTGTATACAAACAAATGGCAGATCAGGCAAGAATCAGCCAATAACAAAGAAGCTCATGGTGGCAGTCTTTAATGAAGCTACATGGTTCAGCATGTAATGCAGCTCACACATGCACAATTTCAAAATGATAAGGGGCCATGACATTGATGCAGCATAGTCGAGTCAGTAAACACAAAATGGTGAGGATATACATGTATACATGGATCAGCAGTATAATGATCAAACTCAAACTCAAGTTCATCCACATATTATTCAAGCAAGACAGTAAAGAACAAAGTCATGGTGAATGTGATAGTGCCGCACAATGATGGACTCAAATGGTGCAACAGTAGTGAAGGCAATACAAAGCAAGTGTCAACAAACTTATGTATATGCTGCAACAAGTTTCAATGACATATCCACAGCAAGCTCATGCAAATAGGTGGAAATCTGGAGCAGCATGGATTACATTTATACTGTTCAATATACTATGGAATGGAAAACATTTAATAGTTTCCAAAATTTCAATATTACTCTCCAGAAGTATAAGTAATCAAGGCACAGTGGAAAAACAAGATGATTGAAGACATGTTTAGGCAAAAGTCAATTCACAGAAATTCCTCAAATCATTTTTGGCAAGCAATACAATCATGCAAGGGAATTTTATTAAGGGCAATGCGATTTCAATTTGGTTCCAGTTTTTTTTAATTGCAAAACTTTCCAGGAATTCATCAGAAATCTCGACAATTTATCAATCAGAAAAGATTTTGCTGTAGTCATTTTTTGGCAACTGTTATTAAGAAGGAAAACTGATTATTCCAGAAATCTTTCTCACAATTTTTTGCAAGTGTTAAATTTTAAATTGGACAGAAAATTCAATGTATCAATCAGGGAAAGTTTCCTCTTTGGATTTCCAGAATATCACGCAAGTTTTTTTAAGGGGCCGAGTTAATTCAAGGCAAGAATTCCAGGAATCATATTCTTCAAATCACGCAAGGCTACAATCATGACAACATTCATTCAATCGAACCAAAAAGGGAAAGCAACACGCAAATTCAAATCAAGTCATTGATGAAATCAGAGTTGATTTAGGGTTTTTCTAATCCCTACAAATTCACACCAAATTCATCATCGGCAGCCAAGGAAAACTAACCAAACATTCCAAATCGAAAAACAAGAGCAAAATCGAAATTATTCAATCAATATTCAAAGCAGCAAAAAGAAAATTCTTTTTATACACTCACGTTTTCGATCGATGCCAGAGAAAAATATCACAAATCGGAGAACTAGAAAGCCGTAGAGACTAGAGCATCAGAGGTTTGATTTCGACAGCAACCGAATCGATTTGGGGCAAAGGAAGAAAACCCTAGAAAACCATTCTTGGCCGCCATTTTTTTTTCTTCTCAGAACAAAAAAGGATAGCGTTAACAAATGAAAAGAGAGTGGGCCGGCCTATTTCCTCTTGACTAAGCCTAGTCTAGTTCAAATGTTTAAAGGGGAATTTAAATTTATTTTAATCTAGGGTTTAGCTTTATTTTATTTTGTATTGTTTTAAATTGTTCTGTAAACCGACCAGCAGTTCTAGAGTCTGTAATCTCTAGGGGGAATCAGTCACGGTGTTGACTGTCAGTTTCAGAGTCTGTAAAATCTGGATTACGGATTACGGGGTTGTAATTCGGGGAAATCTGATTGAGGGGATATCGATCAGTCTAGGGTTTTGAGCGTAGAGTTAGAATTGGAGCGAGAGTCGCGAGTGTACATGGTATTGTATGCGGGATCTGTTCTATCATCTAGTAGAAACCTTAGGAATGCAGCAGTAGGCAAGGTTTTTGCCGAAGCTGGGTATATCTGTGTGTGATTTATTTTCTGCATTTTTGTTTCTGCTATATTCTGTGATCTGTTTATTATTTTAATATCCTGTCAGTTTTTCAGTTCAGTTTAAAAACTGTGAAAAACCCTATTCACCCCCCCCCCTCTAGGGTTATTCTAGATCCAACAATCTTTACCTGTTTTTATGCTGAAAGTCACTAGGACTTACTCAGTATTTATGACTGACCCATTTTGTTTCGCCTCTTTTTCTTCCGTTTCCCCCCAGGTTCGCAGGGTGGGAATACAGCTTAGTTCGGATGTTACCAAGCTCCAAGACTCTTTCATGTACGGCTTGGATTTCTCTTGGCTATGGCTTTCTTCGCTTTATTGGGGAATACTACAATTTATTTTTATGCTTCTTTGTTTTTGAGCAAGATAGATATTTTAGCTATGTAATTGGGTATTGGAAGTTGATGGGCTTTTATTGTAAACAATTATATTTAATAAATGATTTGAAGTACTTCTACTTTACTTTCCGCTATTTTATATATGTCTGTCTTGTAATATTTCTATTCCAGTACCCATAATGCTCCATTGAAGTTAAGGCTTTCCCTTTGTGAGTGACCTTAACGAATGTGGGGTGTTACATTTGGTATCAGAGCAGAAGGTTACCAGACTGGGCAAAAGCTTTTAAAAACCTTCTGAAATTATTTTCAAAAAACGTTTACAAAGAAGCATTTTTCTAAAGAAAAGTTTTGTTTTACGAAAGGCATATTCCCCAAAGCCGTATGCACTATCTTTTGATTCTCTCTTTGAATCTCTTCTTTCTCTCTTTCCACCATAGTTTTGTAGGCGTACGACACATGTCGGAGGGCAAAGGAGTGCCCAACTTCCATCTGTAGTCGCAGTAGTTTTACTTGCGATTAATCTTATTTCAAGCTTTGTTGGGTTGCCGTGCGATGGAGGTAGCTTTCGAGAAACTTGTCAACAAGCTATACAAGGATAGTAAGAACAAGGATAAAGAACACAAGCCTAAGGATGAGAAACTTGTTGATATGGCTTAATCCACGAAGGAGGAAAAGGTGAAAGGAAAGAGGCCAAGGTGAAAGGATAATAATACCCTTGATAAGAGATAGTATCTTTAGCATGGTAAAAAGGGACATGTAGTTAAGTATTATAGGACAAGGACAAGGGCAAAGAACAAGATCGTTGAGAGGGCAATTGTATGCTCTCACTACTAACGTACCTAAGAGAGGTGGTAACGTTCCTGTTAAAGGTTTAGCTTTTCTTTTCTATCACCCGTTAGAACTTTGTTTTTGTACATCGCATCCTTTTAATTCTGCTTTTATAGTTGAGTCTCTGCACTTTAGTACTAGCGTAGTAGAGGATCCCATTTTTGTCTCAAATCCTGTTGGGGAATCGGCTCATTTATTCATGACTTTTTTGGATTTGAGAATGTCTATGCTAAGTGTTGAGTTTAGGAGTAATGCTTATGTTTTTGGGCTATGGGTTGATTCTAGGGATGAAGTGGTTATCCAGTAATGGTGCCATTCTTGAGTATGAAAAGTGGATTGTTAGACTCTTGACTTGCCTTTGTAATGCCCTCGAAGTTTAGTGTAACCCTTAGTTTTCTTCCATGCTTAGTTACCTAGAATCTCTTGATACATTTATTGATCTGCTCGAGTAGTGTTCGCCACTAAGGTGGATGGTTCATTTCACTTATGCATGAGTTATAGAAAATCACCTTAGTAAGTACATTTGGAAACATGGTTGGCATTTGTTTGTTTTTAAGAGATAGTTCTTTTGCGTGGAATACCTTATAATAAGTAAACGAGATCGAGGATTCACTAGTGAATTTTGGAGAACTTGCATGAAACCATGAGTACGCAGTTATGTTCGAGCCAAGTATACTAGAAGAAAAAAAAAGTGAAAGTGGAACAAGAGGCGACAGTGAAATGAGTTCCAAATCATATTTTGGAAATAGGAATTAAGAAGCTACGAAATTGTGATGTTAAAGACGGTCAAAGCACAATGTAGTTAAGCTCAAGGAAATGCGGCTTAGAAGATTGAAGACTGGATACGCACATCATATCTCTTTTAAGAGTATATCCTTGATCCCTCTTTTCCTGTAGAGCTTACTTGCATGCAATCTTTTAAGTATATCCTCTCGGTCCTATTCTCAATCCTATTTCAGTTGCAAACCCCATAGGGAGTATGACTCATCTGTTAGTAATACATGTTGGGGCTTAAGGGTGTCCGTTGGGTTGACTAAACTTTTTGGGTTTTATAGGATACGGGTTGGTTATGGGAAGGGATTTCCGTGTGACCCAAAAAGAAGTCCATCATGCTTAGGTTTCCTAGAATCATATATGTTGGTTGGGTTGAGTAATTCTTTGGGTGTCAGCCTGATGTTGATCTCGGTCTTCGGGGTCGGTGCTTAGGGAGTTCTTCTCCTAATCAGTAGATATGTGACGTAGATCTCCAGTTTTGACATTGCCTAATGGGCACAAAGTTTTTACTTGCGTCTATCATTCGACTATATCTTTAGGTAGGAACAATTGGATGTAAACATGTGTTTGAGACATGTCTTGATTGAAGGTTGCAAGTGGTTGCAAGCGGTTGCTAGTGGTTGCTCGTGGATGCATTTACACATTAGGCACTAGATCGGCTCAGTCACCTTTCATATTGCATATGCATGAGTGTTTATACTCGTTTATGGATGAATTTGAATGTGTTATAATGTGGATGTTGCATATGGATGGATGTTTGAGCACACATATAGTGTTTATGTAACTAGGACTATTTGCATACATGCTGGACTCATGGCACTAAACATATTTTTCATTAAGAAGATCAATCAGGCCTGATCATTTGCATTAGACAAGGAACATATACGCACACTTCTTGCATATGTTCATACAACATTAGAAATCTCTTAAGGACAATTAATGCCTATGAATGATGATCGATTAGATGGATGATTGAATGGTAGGACACATTCTTCTTAACTTGAAGATTTCAGGGACGAAATCCTTTGAGGAGGGGAGAATGTAACAACCCGAATTTTAATAACATGTTAAAACAAGAAATCAAGGTATGATTAATTTTTAAAATGAGAGTCAAGGGATATGGGTTGCGCCATTGCGTTCTTCTCGGAATTCTTCATGAAATAGAGTTCGAGTTTTCGAAAATCGGAGCCCAGATGAAGAAGTTATGGCATGTAGAAGATTCTGCAAATTTCAGTCAGCACAGAACCAGGTAGGTCGGCCTGCGGGTCGACCTAGGGGCCAGGTCGACCAGGGGGTCGACCTGGGGGTCGACCTACCCCCTAGAGGTCGACCTGTGGGTCGACCTTCCCCCTTACATGTCGACCTGGGCTGCCTGTTTTGGTCCAGAACCCATTTTTGAAGCCCGTTACATGTTTTGATGATCCAGATTGATTCTAGGATTGATCTAAAGGTCCTAAATAGTTCCTACACCTATAAAAACAGCCTAAGACTAACCTAATTCACAGCAAATCATTCTTACAACAAAATGCTGTAGAAATCCCTCTTGATCATGGCCGCCACCTCTAATAAACTTCATAAGCTTTCATACACCATCCAATTCAAAGATTAAGACTTCTACAACGATTCAAGGCAGTAAATCGGCAACCCCACAACATTTCTACAACAAATTCAGTTCTTAATTCATTAGCCATGATCTGTAAGTACTATTTATTTTCAGATCTAAATATTTAATTATAATATGGCCATGAAATAAAGTGAAATTGGATTTAAGTATGTTTATCGATCTATTTCTGTTGATTCTTGAATCTTGAGTTTTGAGACTTGTCTTTCTTTATTCCCATGTCTAGTTCATGATCTATTCATCCTATTGTAAATAAGTTTTCTTGATTCATGTTGATATTATTATCAAGTTGTAATCTTCATGCCTGCGATGATGTTTCCTCTCTTATCTTATTTTTTATGCAAAATTCAACCTTCCCCTATTTATTTTCTTTTGATGAATCTTGGTCAATTTCGGAACTAGGCCTAAACTACGATATACATGCGATTTGTATATGGGGAAAATATTGGAATATTGCCTAGTAGAATATACGTGTTTGGTGGAAGTTGATGGCAGAATATGAAATTGGAAATTTGGGTATTGTCAATATAATTGAAATCGCAAGTTTTGGGCATTGGCATAAATAATTTCGCATGAAGTGGGCATACATGAATTGGCATGTAAATTAAATCATGAGTTCGGGCTTATGTAAATTAAATCAAAAGATTAGGCTTATGTTAATTGGGCATAAGTAGAATTGGGAATTTGAACATGAAAGCGATTGTAAACTTGATAATTGGCATAAACATGTATTATGAACTTGGGTAACTGGTATATATTGTAATAAAAAGATTATAGTTTGGGATAACTACATCATGAATCATGATTTGGATTTATTTGGGCATGATAGATGTAATTTTGGCTAGAACTTGATATGGGTAAAATGGCATAAACTTGGCATACATGTAAATAGGCAAGAATTGGACATATGTAAACTGACTAGAATTGGGTACATATATAAATTGGCATGTAATCTAGAACTTGGCCATATGTTAATTATGTAAAATTTGGAGTTGAAATGTATATGATAATTTATGACTTGGTAGAGGTTTAATATGAACGCGCCTAAGTTGGGTTTTGGGTAGTTCGCATGTTTTGTAAATAAAAGGCTATAACTTGGCATAACTTTATAGTGAATTATTATAATAATTTGGGAATATGTTTTGGGGCAAAAACGTGAATGATGAACTTGGAAAGTGGGCCATAGCATTTAATTTATTAACAAATTTACAAATAAAAATAAAAAGGCAAATATGTAAATTTATACAATACGAATATGTTTAACCCGAGGTTGAATTGAGTTGTGATGTAAACTTGCCCGCACATGCCCGGCTATCCAGTAATCACAACAATACCTATCCAATGTGGGAGGTTAAGGCATTGAGCCCAATAAAGACCCGAGGTTAGACTAAGTTATGGCGTAAGACTGCCCGGAACTGACCGGCATACAGGTAGTCACAACAATACCTGTCTAATTTGAGTGGTTGGTGCTTTAACAAGACAATTAAAGCTAAGCTAGGATTGGTAGGTTTAAGTGAATTAAATAAATACTTAACCAAATTCAACATGTTAACTAAACTGATGTGTAGGTTTAGGTTAATGCAGACACTTAACCAACTTAAAAATGTGTAATGACCCGGATCCTTAGGGATTAATTTTTGAATATTTAATATTTAATTTAAATATTGGGTGGATAATATAAGTGGAATTTTATATTTGAGCTATTGATTTAATAATCAATTTCAATTTAATATATCGAATATATTAAAATAACAGAATACAAAAATGGATTTAGTTGAATTCAAATTTTTATTTGAATTAAATACAGTTCAAATAATTTATAGGAAATTTTATTTGAATTTATAACGATAATAATATTTATTTATTATCGAGGAAATAAATTGTTTCGAATTTAATTTATATTGGTTTAAAATTAATATCTGCTACAAATGATCGAATTGGACTTCGTAACCTATCCCAGTGGGTTCAGAGCAGTGGTATAACGCTAGGAATGTCATTTGTTGGGTTCAGAAAGGAGTTCGCAGTCAAGGAGTATTTTAATTTAAGGACACCAGTTAAATTAGAATAATTATTTAATAAACCTGGTGGACCAAAACAAACCAAGGTGGCTCCTCCCTCTCCACGAATTAAAACAGAACGTGGCCGCCCCTTTTACTTCAGAAGTTAAGTTTAAAACCGCTCCTCTCAAACACAATCAAAATCGAGCTGTAAAAGCAAAATGAAAGCCTCTCCCTTTCTTAATTCATTCTTTCACTCCTAGATGCTTGAGAACTATTAGGCGATGCTCGCGATTAAGGGAAGTAGGGCGACTGTCGATTAGGGTTCGATTTGAGCTAGCGCGATTGTGGCAAAGTTCGGTAGGGCATTTTGAACGATGGCAAGCGGATCTGGTAGTCTGCGAGTGGGTTTTGATCACCGCGACGTGGAGTGGATGATTTTGGGAAGTCGCGATCTACTGTAAGTAATCTGGAGTAGGTGCTGAACTTAGATGAAGCTAGGGTCGATTTCATGAAGTCGGAAATGAATTCGGTGATGGCATCGAGGTCCTGAAGCATGTGCTGTTTCAAAAAGGGATGTCTGTTTGTCCTAGTTCTCAATTTTTGTCTGGAGCAGACTTGCGGTTCTGGGATGATTTCTGGAAGAAGCCGACGTTGATTTTGGATGGGAGTACACTGCGATGGCAGCAGAGGCCAACGCTGGACTGGATTGAAGTGTTGAGGTGAGGAGTGAAGATGTTAGACCGTTGGGTTGTGAGGAGCAGTTGATTCGAAGTTCGTCAGGGAAGAAAAAGAGTCAGCGGCCTAAATCAAGGATTAAAGGTAATTAATTATATTTTTTAAATTTTTTTAATGACCATAAGCTTAATAAAAATAATAATTGCCTGTATAAAATTCATACGATATCAGATGCGAACGTCGTCGATTTGTTGAGCTCGTATAAACTTAAGCTTCGCAATGGAGTTCAGTTTGAATTTTGAAGTCTCTTAGGATTTTATTTAAAAGTCAGAATGAGCTGCCAATTAAAACCCTGGTGAGTAAATCTCACTCACCTGTTTGTTTAGAATTATCTTTACATCGTTAAAACTAATTGTCTCTGCTTGTTTGAATGTTGTCTGATGGTTTTAAAATATATATTAGTTATTTAGGACTATTATATATATATATATATTGGGTTGACTGGTTGGTTGGATTCCCGCAGTTTCATTAGCGGATGCCCGCGGTACCATAGCGGATGATTACCCTATACGCCCCACGCTATGATTAGTGGATGACCTTCTATACCGCGATATCCTGCCTCGAAGCAGGATGGGTATTACTATGTTGACTAACATCTGTGGATGCAGGAAAACAGGTTGGAGGAATCCAACTGGATTCCTCAAAAATATATATTATCTGTTGTTTGTTTGATTTCATATATATTCATATATGATGTGTTAAAAATCAAATGATTGAAAATTGGTTGATTGATTGTTTAAAATATCCCTAGAGCTTGAATGTTGATTCATAAAAATATCGAAAAGGGTATTTGAAATTTAAACGGGGAATTCTATTTTTATAAATAAAATTTGAATTTTTAACGAAGTATAGAAACATTAACTTGTTTTGAATATATATAAACAAGTAATTGAATTCATAAAGTTGTTTATAAATGGAAATATGGAATTTGAATCGAATTTATAAAGTTGTTTATAAATGGAAATATGGAATTTGAATCGAATTTATAAAGTTGTTTATAAATGGAAATATGGAATTTGAATCGAATTTATAAAGTTGTTTATAAATGAAAATAGGGGATTTGAATTGAATTTATAAACGTTGTTTATAAATGGAAAGGTGGGATTTGAATTGAAGTTATAAACGTTGTTTATAAATAATGCATAGAAATTCAAATGGACTTAAAACGATAGTACTTGAATATAGAAATTCAAATGGACTTAAAACGATAGTATTTGAATATAGAAATTCAAATGGACTTAAAACGATAGTATTTGAATATAGAAATTCAAATGGACTTAAAACGATAGTATTTGAATATAGAAATTCAAATGGACTTAAAATGATAGTATTTGAATATAGAAATTCAAATGGACTTAAAACGATAGTATTTGAATATAGAAATTCAAATGGACTTAAAACGATATAATTTGAATATAGAAATTCAAATGGACTTAAAACGATAGTATTTGAATATAGAAATTCAAATGGACTTAAAACGATAGTATTTGAATATAGAATTCAAATGGACTTTAAAACTATAGAAAATATTAACTTGTTTTGAAGGTATATAAAACAAGTGATCGAATTTATAAACTTTGTTTATAATTGAAAATATGGGATTTGAATTGAAGTTATAAACGTTGTTTATAAATAATGCCGAGAATTCAAATGGACTTTGAATATAAGGAATTGAAATATAATTTGAATAATAGAATTCAAATGGAGTTTAACTATAGAATTGGAACATAGTATTTCAAAGGGAATTTGAATATAGAAATTCAAATGGGATTTAAAATAAATAGATTTGGATAAATAGAAGTGGATTAGACTAAGAAGTTAATTAACAGATTAAATTAACAAATTTAGTTAAAACGATTGGTATAGTTAAAATAGATTGGACAGGTATAGACATACAGGAGACAGGTATGGAATAAAGTATAGAAGTGAAATAAATAGAATGCCCGACAAAAAGGTACGTATTTAATTTCCATATGAGATTTTATGCGCCGTATCGGCTAGCCGCTTGGCTTTTTCTTTTTCTTTTTGAGATGAGAAGGACCGGGAAAGCTATTTGAAATTTCCCGATGCTCCCGGTACAAAGGAGGTTATGGCGAATTTTTCCGGGAATTTAAGGAGATAGAATATTTTTAGGATAATTTGATAATTAGATATTAACATATCAAAATATATAGAAGTCGATAAGAAAACGAACTTAGGAATAGAATAGTATAATGAAAAAGGAAGACTAGGAATAAAATCTAGTAAGAATAGAAAGAGAAAATGTATATGTATTTGAAGGTGAATAATCAGTTGTATGGTATTGATTATTCGAGTAAGTAGTCTTGTCTGTTTTGACGTTAAATGTTATTCAGTCAAGGTCTGAGAGGTAATTATACCCCAACTTGGTTGATTTCATGATATACAGATAAGTAGCAAGATTCAGGCTCGAAGATCAATGTGGAATAAGAATTAGTTAAATACTGTATTTGAGTTGTCGTAACGATGTTTTACACAACATATGTTTTAACCCAAATATGTGCAAAGCTTGGAAATAGAATAACGAATATTTCCTAGTATAGAAAATAAAGGAAGGCGATATATGGAAATGTTTTTCCAAAGAACGTATAAGGCCAATATGGTTATTGAAAATATTTGGTTAACAAATATTGATAAAGAAATAGAGAAGAGATTTAATTAATGGAATATTAATTAAAGGCTCACTGATTGTTGGATGTTTGGATGAACACTTGTTTTATTCGATAGTTAAATCATCAACTATCGGAACACTTGTTTTATTCGATAGTTAAATCACAGACCATCGAAGTTTTGACCATCGTTGTCAATGTGGAGAGACCGGTTGGATTATTATCCGAAGAACCACTCCGTATTGGCAGTAGCGTGCGAATCAGATTATATAAAGATAATCGAAGACGGAGTAGAGTGCAAGGACTTTTTCTATTAATAGAAATAGTGCCTTCTGTTCATCCTGTTCCTGGGTGACTTGTATGGATGAATGTCTGACAGAGTATTTCCAGACGATCACGTATATTGATTTCTCCAACCGTACCAAGAGTGGAAGCGGAGAAGGAAACCTCTTTTAGCTAACACATAATGTATTGTTGTAGACGTCAATCGGTGATTTGATGAATTTGACGATGTGGCATTCAAAGAAATCTGGTGTGATGAAAAAGCGTAGCTTCTAGCCTCAACATCCGGTAAATGACAGAAATCGGGCAAGCAGCATGGCTATGTAGGTCGCACCTATTAGGGTGTATAATCACCTGATCTAGAGTTTCATTTACTTCTAAAAATCTATTGTCGATGCTGTCCCATTCGGGAAACGGTTGCTGATCCCAATCGTTGGTGATATACATTCGATACACTCAAGCGAAATGAGTGGTCGGTCATGTGTGGCTGAGTTGCAAGATGTTCTTGTTGAACTCGGTGTATTCTCCTCTAGAGATATACCAGCGGAAGGTGATTCCATACCTTGTCATAGTTGGAAAACCAAATACCCAATACGTGCTTGCGGTTTTGATTGTATATATACATGGAACGTGAAATGCAAACGTTCCGCTAGATTGTTATTTACTTGATTTAGACATTATTATAATATCAAAAGAGTTTTGATATAAAGTTGAATCAAGTGTTTGGATTTTCATAAGGGAAAAACCCGTTCCGTGTTATGCGGCGTGGTCTTATGAGATATTATTTAGTTTTCTGAAACTGTTTTAAACTGTTTACTCATACCAGACCATGTTGCGTGCTTTAAGGCATGTGTCGCATGATAGGGGGTTCTCGCTTTTCGTTAGGTGGCGAACGGGAGACTCTTACTCCCACATGTCCCTTTGGTAGGCTTGGTTGCTTAGTGCGAAGTCGAAAGGCTGGCCGTAAAATGTGGTGCTGGGGTACCAATGTAAGCCACAGTGGGGTATTACCTTGCTGCTTTGGGGAGGAGAGGATGGTTGCAAAGCCTACTTGAATTTCCGGGTCATTACAGTTGGTATCAGAGCTTAGGTTGAGCGAATACCTAGGCTGTGTGGAAATGTGCTCATTAGAGATAGGATCAGTAGTATCCTAGAATGAGTTGAGTGTATATATATACGAGAGAGCGTATTTGTTATTTGATATAAAAACTGTTTTATATTGTGTTGACTAGTCTGTTGGGTGGATTATAAATTTTGGTCGAATCGTGGGACGCCACGAAGTCGATAGGAATTTATAAACACTTGAACAGAAGATTGGACACGATATTGTTTTTAAATAGTTAAGTTGATTGTTAGGATTATAATCAAATGAAATTATAAAACAGAAATAGTTATATATATAACCAATGGGATTTGTATATGGAATCAAATATACAAATGTGATAAATTGAAATTGAATTCAAAGCAGAATTTAGAATTTAAATTCCTGGGAGTTTGGAAAATATTTTTTTTCTAAATGGAGTTTGAAAGAAATAAAGCACTGAACTCATTCAGTAGCTGGGAAATAATTCTGATGATGGTCGCAACATCACCAGTGTTCATTTTCGAGTTTCTAAGTGACGAATTGTTGCCTTAGAAAATTTTTTGATGGAAATTTGTTTGAAAGAAACAAGTTGTTTTAAAATTCAAATGTTTTGAATTTGAGATAGATATAAATATATGTATATATTTATATGACTTCATAGGAATTTTGAGAAGTGAAATGGGAATTGAAATATAGATTTCAAATAGAAGTAAATTAAAGGAATTTGAATATATATATAATTCAAATAGAAGTGAAATAGAATTTGAATTCAAAGGAATTCAAATGAGTTTGAATAAAGGAAAATTCAAATAGAAATTGTATAAGAAAAATTGAAATGGAATTTGAATTCAAAGGAATTCAAATGGATTTGAATAAAGAAAGGTCAAAAAGAGATTTGAATATTAGAATTCAAATGGAATTTGGTTAAATAGAATTTCAAAGAGAATATAAAGTGGAGGTTGAATATTAGAATTCAAGAAAATATAGAGTTTGAAATAGAATTTAAATTCAAAGGATTTCAAATGGAATTTGAACAAAGGATTTCGGATGGATTTTTGAATAAAGGAATTCAAATAGGAATTGAAGATAAGTAAATTCTAATAGGAATTGAAGATAAGAAAATTCAAATAGGAATTTGAATAGAAGAAATTCAAATAGAAATTGAATAGAAGGAAATTCAAATATAGAGTTTGAATAAAGAGATTCAAATGGAATTTGAATATTGTAAATATATAGGATTTGAATATTAGAAGTGAAGTAGATCGGGAATATTATGAAATGGATTGGATATATATTAAAAGTATATTAGAATGGAGTTGAATTTAGTATAAACGAAGTTAAAACGTTTATATTTATAAATATAATTAAAACGAGCTCGCCGTAGCACGGCAGTTCGTAAATTGGCGATTCGAACTTCAATTTAGTATACAGAACTCGATTGAAGTCGGAATTCTTTGAAACAAGAATCGTCGGGACCGGTTGAACAATAGTTTTCTAATGAAAGAGAAAAATCTGGATTTCGTCGTATAGATTTTGAGTTATGTCAAAATCAAATTTAATGAAAAGCAGCGCCAGAAATCATTAAAAACCACAATGGTTTATATATATAAGTAAAAGGATTTTTAAAGTAAATAAAATCCGAATGGCCATGAGGAAAATATAGACTTGAGTCATAAAATAAATATGAACTCCAGTGAAGTAAGTGATATGATTTTTAAGACAAAAATCATATTTTAAATAGTTAAATAGAAGTAACTAAATTGGAAAATAATTAGTTAAAGGAAATTGAATCGAAATTGGTTTATTGGATAAGTGAAAGAGATTGAGAATTTATATTTGGAATATATAACTCGAGTTGAAAATATAATTAGATTAGTTTACAATTAAGTTGACATATATTTGAACAAGTTATATTCAAATAAAAAGGGTGAAATAGGAAAAACGGCTAATTAGCAACTAGTTAATGGGAATTTGAATGATTGAAATTAAATTTAACTTAAGTAAGTTAAATGAATCGAAACGAATAAATTGAGTAAAATCATGTGAATGAAATATGAATTGGGTTTGAATAAAGGAGAAACCAAAAGAGTTAAAGGAAATATATTTGTACCACAAATACAAAGGAAGTTATGTGTAAACAAATAGAAGGAGAAATATTTGTAAAACATTTACAAATAGAATTTAAAAGTGAATATTTGTAAACCATTTACAAATAGAGTAAATGGAAATATTTATTTATAGAAAATAAATAGAATGCTATAGATGAGATATTTATTTGTTAAATAAATAGAATTTAATCAAAGGAATATTCAAAATATGAATAGAAAATGGAAATCTGTTTTTAACAGATAAATGGAAAGGTTAATTTATAAATAACAGTTTATAAATTAAATTAAATATTTATCATTCGATAGATGGAATATATAAGTCTGAACTTATATAAAGAAGAGATATTGGTTTTTAACACCGGTAGTTTTAAATAGAAGGGGTACACAACACCTGTATAGGTGAAGTAACGTTATTAAAGAGAACATTTATAAAGTGAAGAACCGTTACTAAAAGTAAATCTTTATAAATGAATAAACACTATCCAATAGGAGTTATTCGAATAAGAGAAATCGATTAGAGTTGGAATAAATCGATTAGAGTAAGAATTAACCAGTTAGAGTTAATCAGTTAGGGTAAATCTATAGAGTTAATTGAATATTAGTTATTCAATTAGAAATTAACGAATATTTGTTATTCAAATAAAGAGTTAACCAGATAGAATTAATTGAACATAATTAATAATATTTGGATTTAATTGAATGTTAGTTACTCAATTAAAGTTGATCGAATATAGTATTGAGATAGAGTTGGTCAGACATAGTTACTAGGGATAAGTTGCCATTTCGTACGACTGCTAGCGTAATTCGCAGGGCTGCAGATAGCCTAGGGCGGTCGGATGTTTCCTGAGGGAATCAAGCGTAACCATTGTGATCGCTGCGATCTAGAGTTAAGCGAATGGAAATAAATCGAATATTAGTTTATTCGAATAGAATTAAAGGAGTTATCGAATATAGTTTATTCGAAAGGAGTTATCGGATATGGTTTATTCGAAAGGAATTATCAAATTTGGTTATTCAAAAAGAGTTATCGATTAGTTTAATCAAAGTGAGTTATAGAATATTGGTTATTCGAAGGAGTTATCGAATTTAGATATTCGATGGAGTTAATCAAAAAAAGTAAAATCCAATAGAGTTAATTGATAAGAGTAAATCGAATAGAGATTACCGAATATAGTTTATTCGAAGAAAGGTTTTCGAATCTAGTTATTCGAAGGAGAAATTATCGAATATAGTTATTCGAAGGGAGGAGTTATCGAATAGGGATTTATTCGACAGAGAGTTACGTATTGAAGTTTGAAATGTTGAGTATCAAGATAAATGGGTTTGTAGCACTTTTTCTACCTTAGCAATTTCGAGGAAGAAATTATTTTAAGTGGGGAAGAATGTAATGACCCGGATCCTTAGGGATTAATTTTTGAATATTTAATATTTAATTTAAATATTGGGTGGATAATATAAGTGGAATTTTATATTTGAGCTATTGATTTAATAACCAATTTCAATTCAATATATCGAATATATTAAAATAACAGAATACGAAAATGGATTTAGTTGAATTCAAATTTTTATTTGAATTAAATACAGTTCAAATAATTTATAGGAAATTTTATTTGAATTTATAACGATAATAATATTTATTTATTATCGAGGAAATAAATTGTTTCGAATTTAATTTATATTGGTTTAAAATTAATATCTGCTACAAATGATCGAATTGGACTTCGTAACCTATCCCAGTGGGTTCAGAGCAGTGGTATAACGCTAGGAATGTCATTTGTTGGGTTCAGAAAGGAGTTCGCAGTCAAGGAGTATTTTAATTTAAGGACACCAGTTAAATTAGAATAATTATTTAATAAACCTGGTGGACCAAAACAAAACAAGGTGGCTCCTCCCTCTCCACGAATTAAAACAGAACGTGGCCGCCCCTTTTACTTCAGAAGTTAAGTTTAAAACTGCTCCTCTCAAACACAATCAAAATCGAGCTGTAAAAGCAAAATGAAAGCCTCTCCCTTTCTTAATTCATTCGTTCACTCCTAAATGCTTGAGAACTAGCAGGCGACGCTCGCGATTAAGGGAAGTAGGGCGACTGTCGATTAGGGTTCGATTTGAGCTAGCGCGATTGTGGCAAAGTTCGGTAGGGCATTTTGAACGATGGCAAGCGGATCTGGTAGTCTGCGAGTGGGTTTTGATCACCGCGACCTGGAGTGGATGATTTTGGGAAGTCGCGATCTACTGTAAGTAATCGGGAGTAGGTGTTGAACTTAGATGAAGCTAGGGTCGATTTCATGAAGTCGGAAATGAATTCGGTGATGGCATCGAGGTCCTGAAGCATGCGCTGTTTCAAAAAGGGATGTTTGTTTGTCCTAGTTCTCGATTTTTGTCTGGAGCAGACTTGCGGTTCTGGGATGATTTCTGGAAGAAGCCGACGTTGATTTTGGATGGGAGTACACTGCGATGGCAGCAGAGGCCAACGCTGGACTGGATTGAAGTGTTGAGGTGAGGAGTGAAGATGTTAGACCGTTGGGTTGTGAGGAGCAGTTGATTCGAAGTTCGTCAGGGAAGAAAAAGAGTCAGCGGCCTAAATCAAGGATTAAAGGTAATTAATTATATTTTTAAATTTTTTTAATGACCATAAGCTTAATAAAAATAATAATTGCCTGTATAAAATTCATACGATATCAGATGCGAACGTCGTCGATTTGTTGAGCTCGTATAAACTTAAGCTTCGCAATGGAGTTCAGTTTGAATTTTGAAGTCTCTTAGGATTTTATTTAAAAGTCAGAATGAGCTGCCAATTAAAACCCTGGTGAGTAAATCTCACTCACCTGTTTGTTTAGAATTATCTTTACATCGTTAAAAATAATTGTCTCTGCTTGTTTGAATGTTGTCTGATGGTTTTAAAATATATATTAGTTATTTAGGACTATTTTATATATATTGGGTTGATTGGTTGGTTGGATTCCCGCAGTTTCATTAGCGGATGCCCGCAGTACCATAGCGGATGATTACCCTATACGCCCCACGCTATGATTAGTGGATGACCTTCTATACCGCGATATCCTGCCTCGAAGCAGGATGGGTATTACTATGTTGACTAACATCTGTGGATGCAGGAAAACAGGTTGGAGGAATCCAACTGGATTCCTCAAAAATATATATTATCTGTTGTTTGTTTGATTTCATATATATTCATATATGATGTGTTAAAAATCAAATGATTGAAAATTGGTTGATTGATTGTTTAAAATATCCCTAGAGCTTGAATGTTGATTCATAAAAATATCGAAAAGGGTATTTGAAATTTAAAAGGGGAATTCTATTTTTATAAATAAAATTTGAATTTTTAACGAAGTATAGAAACATTAACTTGTCTTGAATATATATAAACAAGTAATTGAATTTATAAAGTTGTTTATAAATGGAAATATGGAATTTGAATCGAATTTATAAAGTTGTTTATAAATGGAAATATGGAATTTGAATCGAATTTATAAAGTTGTTTATAAATGGAAATATGGAATTTGAATCGAATTTATAAAGTTGTTTATAAATGAAAATAGGGGATTTGAATTGAATTTATAAACGTTGTTTATAAATGGAAAGGTGGGATTTGAATTGAAGTTATAAACGTTGTTTATAAATAATGCATAGAAATTCAAATGGACTTAAAACGATAGTATTTGAATATAGAAATTCAAATGGACTTAAAACGATAGTATTTGAATATAGAAATTCAAATGGACTTAAAACGATAGTATTTGAATATAGAAATTCAAATGGACTTAAAACGATAGTATTTGAATATAGAAATTCAAATGGACTTAAAACGATAGTATTTGAATATAGAAATTCAAATGGACTTAAAACGATAGTATTTGAATATAGAAATTCAAATGGACTTAAAACGATAGTATTTGAATATAGAAATTCAAATGGACTTAAAATGATAGTATTTGAATATAGAATTCAAATGGACTTTAAAACTATAGAAAATATTAACTTGTTTTGAAGGTATATAAAACAAGTGATCGAATTTATAAACTTTGTTTATAAATGAAAATATGGGATTTGAATTGAAGTTATAAACGTTGTTTATAAATAATGCCGAGAATTCAAATGGACTTTGAATATAAGGAATTGAAATAGAATTTGAATAATAGAATTCAAATGGAGTTTAACTATAGAATTGGAACATAGTATTTCAAAGGGAATTTGAATATAGAAATTCAAATGGGATTTAAAATAAATAGATTTGGATAAATAGAAGTGGATTAGACTAAGAAGTTAATTAACAGATTAAATTAACAAATTTAGTTAAAACGATTGGTATAGTTAAAATAGATTGGACAGGTATAGACATACAGGAGACAGGTATGGAATAAAGTATAGAAGTGAAATAAATAGAATGCCCGACAAAAAGGTACGTATTTAATTTCCATATGAAATTTTATGCGCCGTATCGGCTAGCCGCTTGGCTTTTTCTTTTTCTTTTTGAGATGAGAAGGACCGGGAAAGCTATTTGAAATTTCCCGATGCTCCCGGTACAAAGGAGGTTATGGCGAATTTTTCCGGGAATTTAAGGAGATAGAATATTTTTAGGATAATTTGATAATTAGAAATTAACATATCAAAATATATAGAAGTCGATAAGAAAACGAACTTAAGAACAGAATAGTATAATCAAAAAGGAAGACTAGGAATAAAATCTAGTAAGAACAGAAAGAGAAAATGTATATGTGTTTGAAGGTGAATAATCAGTTGTATGGTATTGATTATTCGAGTAAGTAGTCTTGTCTGTTTTGACGTTAAATGTTATTCAGTCAAGGTCTGAGAGGTAATTATACCCCAACTTGGTTGATTTCATGATATACCGATAAGTAGCAAGATTCAGGCTCGAAGATCAATGTGGAATAAGAATTAGTTAAATACTGTATTTGAGTTGTCGTAACGATGTTTTACACAACATATGTTTTAACCCAAATATGTGCAAAGCTTGGAAATAGAATAACGAATATTTCCTAGTATAGAAAATAAATGAAGGCGATATATGGAAATGTTTTTCCAAAGAACGTATAAGGCCAATATGGTTATTGAAAATATTTGGTTAACAAATATTGATAAAGAAATAGAGAAGAGATTTAATTAATGGAATATTAATTAAAGGCTCACTGATTGTTGGATGTTTGGATGAACACTTGTTTTATTCGATAGTTAAATCATCAACTATCGGAACACTTGTTTTATTCGATAGTTAAATCACAGACCATCGAAGTTTTGACCATCGTTGTCAATGTGGAGAGACCGGTTGGATTATTATCCGAAGAACCACTCCGTATTGGCAGTAGCGTGCGAATCAAATTATATAAAGATAATCGAAGACGGAGTAGAGTGCAAGGACTTTTTCTATTAATAGAAATAGTGCCTTCTGTTCATCCTGTTCCTGGGAGACTTGTATGGATGAATGTCTGACAGAGTATTTCCAGACGATCACGTATATTGATTTCTCCAACCGTACCAAGAGTGGAAGCGGAGAAGGAAACTTCTTTTAGCTAACACATAATGTATTGTTGTAGACATCAATTGGTGATTTGATGAATTTGACGATGTGGCATTCAAAGAAATCTGGTGTGATGAAAAAGCGTAGCTTCTAGCCTCAACATCCGGTAAATGACAGAAATCGGGCAAGCAGCATGGCTATGTAGGTCGCACCTATTAGGGTGTATAATCACCTGATCTAGAGTTTCATTTACTTCTAAAAATCTATTGTCGATGCTGTCCCATTCGGGAAACGGTTGCTGATCCCAATCGTTGGTGATATACATTCGATACACTCAAGCAAAATGAGTGGTCGGTCATGTGTGGCTGAGTTGCAAGATGTTCTTGTTGAACTCGGTGTATTCTCCTCTAGAGATATACCAGCGGAAGGTGATTCCATACCTTGTCATAGTTGGAAAACCAAATACCCAATACGTGCTTGCGGTTTTGATTGTATATATACGTGGAACGTGAGATGCAAACGTTCCGCTAGATTGTTATTTACTTGATTTAGACATTATTATAATATCAAAAGAGTTTTGATATAAAGTTGAATCAAGTGTTTGGATTTTCATAAGGGAAAAACCCGTTCCGTGTTATGCGGCGTGGTCTTATGAGATATCATTTAGTTTTCTGAAACTGTTTTCAACTGTTTACTCATACCAGTCCCATGACTGACCCGGAGTTTATTTGTTTTGTTCTACCTAAACTCTTGGGTGCCTAAATTTGTACGGGCAGTCAAGTAGTTCAGGATTTTTCAGATATATCTAAAGGAGCTTGGAGCAGGAGGCTTCAGCGTTATCCAGTTATAGTTGTTCCGTTATGTTGTAAGTGTTGTACTCTGATAAGTGTATGTTATACAGTTAAGATTTTGTATTTCAAAGATGTGATATATTATATTTTGTTCCGCTGCGATGTGAGATTCTGTGTTGTTAGTTCTGTTCTTCTTCTACCTCTTTCTTCAAAAAAAAAAAATGTTTCGTATTTTCGTGATATTTGGGTTGGACGTATGATGTATATAGTCAACTCTGATGTTATGGATTTGCGGGCCATTACAAAATGTTAACGAAACAAGATTTGTAGGGATTAAGTAATTAATGAAATATTTAACCATTATAACATGTTGACTAGACAAGTGGGTAAGGTTAAGTAAAGGATTAACCGTTATAACATGTTAACTAGACTAGATGGTGGGGTTAAGTAAATTTTATACACTTAACCAATTTAATGTGTTAACTAGACTAGTGGTTGATGTTAAGTAAATTTAGAACACTTAACCCTGATACCATGTTAATTAGATAAGTGGGTTAGGTTAAGTTAATAGGAGCACTTAACCAATATATATCGTGAGTTAGGTTAAGTCAAAAAGGAACACTTAACCAATACAAGATGAATGACTAAGGTTAAGTTAATAGGAACACTTAACCAATATAACTAAATTTGTGGCAGGGTTAAGTTGACACAAGAAGGCAACAGTTAACCAGAGTAATATGACAAGTAGATGGGTTAAGTTAACATGAATAAAGAAACACTTAACCATTATGACATAATGTGCAGGACTGTTAAGTACATATCGGGCAGGTGGGTAATATCAGTAAATATAGGCCCACGAACTTAACCATTAAATAAACATGCTTGAATCAGTAAGAGGGTTAATTACATATCGGATGGGTGGGTAATATCAATAAATATAGGCCGATAAACTTAACCATTAACAGACATGCTTGAATCGGTGGGAGGATTAAGTACATCACGGGTAGGTGGGTAATATCTGTATATATAGGCCCACAAACTTAACCAGTAGGAAATCCTAGTAACGGGGACCCATTTCAGCAGTAACCCAATTAGGTATCATGGTACCCTGAAACTAGGCAGGGTGGGGCACGATTACTAGGCTGATTGTAAGCGGTCTAAGCGACGGCGGTTAATGCACATTGTGGGTTCTAATGGAGTGCGGGTGTGCACACATTCCGGATCAGACAAATCAGGGCACTGGGGCATCAGTAGTATACCATATGCATTCTAGAAATTGTGTGTCGGGCCGCCACCATAGGACTTGATACACCCCATGGTGGGACCAGCATAGGTATCTACAATCAAATAGGGTCGTATGACACACGTGACACATGCGTACAGGCAGGGAGCCGATCGATAGGGTAGTAAGGATACATCTAACATCTTCATGGATATTGGGCTGATTGAGGTGGAATCCTCATAATAGATGTATACCTGAAGGCTACCACTGTGGGGATTGGGATCGCGTTGCAGTATTAGCATTTGATATAAATGACTAGTCAGGACCCTAGTTAGGTGGTGCAGAGCAAATAGATATCATTTTAATGGTGAAGCAGAGAAATCTTGTGATGCTCGATAGAAATCTTGCGAAATTATACTTAGTTCATCTTGAGTGGGAACCTTATAATGTTATACATAACAGCATTCATATGATGCTATTCTTAGTTATCGTGCATGTATCTTATCTTGTCATCATGCTTATGTTTACTTTCAGTTTATTCATGCCATGTTATCTTTACTTGTTTTTGTGCTGAAAGTCACTAGGACTTACTCAGTCTTTATGACTGACCCGTTTTGTTTCGCCTCTTTTTCTTCCATTTCCCCCCCCCTCCCCAGGTTCGCAGGATGGGAATACAGCTTTGTTCGGATGTTACCAAGCTCCAAGGCTCTTTCATGTATGGCTTGGATTTCTCTTGGCTATACCTTGCTTTGCTATATTGGGGAATACTACAATTTATTTTTATGCTTCTTTTTTTTTGAGCAAGATAGATATTTTAGCTATGTAATTGGGTATTGGAAGTTGATGGGCTTTATTTGTAAACAATTATATTTAATAAATGATTTGAAGTATTTCTACTTCACTTTCCTCTATTGTATATATGTCTGTCTTGTAATATTTCTATTCAAGTACCCATAATGCTCGATTGAAGTTAAGGTATTCCCTTTGTGAGTGACCTTAATGAGTGTGGGTTGTTACATACATATTCTTCAGCAATACGTAATTGATGGAAACCTGTAGCTAGGTCGATCCTTGAGAATACTTGACCTCCATTCAGACGATCCAATAAATCATCGATTCGCGGCAATGGATATTTGTTCTTTAATGTCTGCTTATTCAAGTTACGATAATCCACGCATAGCCTAAGAGTACCGTCTGACTTTGGGACAAACACCACTGCTGCCCCCCAATTAGAGAAACTAGGTCTAATCTGACCCTTCCATACAAGCTGTCGAGTTTGATTGTCTAATTCTTCTTTCTCTTTTAAAGTCATTCTCCGAATAGCGTGCCCTACTGGCCTTGCATTCGGAATTAAAGCGATTTTGAAATCAATTTCTCTATGCGGAGGTAAGCTAACAACTTCTTCGAACACATCCACATAATTTTTGACGATAAGAATATTTTCTATGAGGACCGGAATATTTTCTGTGACTACGTGAATATGTTCTATTTGAGTAGGAGAAACATCAAGAGCTGATCTAAAGTTTTTTCTATCCGAATTCAGACCTTCACATGGTATGGTTATATAATTCCCTGATTTAATCTTTGCCTTTACGACTCTCTCAGCCCATTTAACCTCAACTTCATATTTGGTTAACCAATCCAATCCCAAAATAAGATCGAATTCTATAAAATTCTTGACGATCGAGATGGTTGGGAACCGATAAAAGGCAAAAGAGACAGGCACCCCACAAATCCAACTAAGATTGATGGAACGCCCAACCGGATTATGGACAGTGATGGGTTCTTTGAGCTTTTTCAATTTCAAATCCAACTTCTAAACCACATTACTTGCAGTAAAGCTTCGTGACGCGCTTGCATCTAACAGTACTTTAACTGGAATGTTTTTGACAGTAAGTGTACCTTCCAAAACATCAGGCCTTCCCTGACTAGCTGAGGGTGCTGGAGTTTCTGCCACTTCATTTACATGTATTAATTCAGATTTCTTTAATAGCTGGCAATTCTTCGTAATATGACCTGCCTGGTGACACTTATAGCATCGCCTATTCTCTTGAAACTTGTTCTTGGATTTAGATCCATCCTTCCTTCGTTTGTTTCAAGATTTGCAACTTATCGCCAAATGTCCTTTCCTATTACAGCTTGAGCATGCGGCAGTCGTTATTGGTTCTTTCCCAGATTTGGCCCTTTTCAGATTGACTTTAGGCTTCTTACTGACCTCAAACCTCATACTTTCCTCAGGTTGCGAACTTGTCTCTGGGCTATCAGTTTCAAATTTCCTTTTGTTGCTGGAAACGACTTCCTCTTCCTCCTCCAGAAGGCCTTTCCTATCAAGATCTTAATACTGATAAGCCATGTATATCATTTTCGAAAAAGGATGCTTCACATGTGCCATTACACTACTCTGGTACATTCCTTGAAGCCCGTTAATAAACCTCAGATTCTTCCTCCTCGGATTTTGAATTAGATGCGTGGCGAAATGAGATAGTTCATTGAATTTATTAATGATATTCTGGAATGGTCATACCTCCTTGTATCAAATAGTTGAATTCATCACTTAACCGCTCAGTTGCTTCTGGAGGAGTAAATTTGTAACACCCCACATCCGTTAGTGTCAATCACAAAGGGAATGCACTAAGTTCTGTGGAGCATTTAAGGTAAAAGATGCAGATAAATTACAAGACAGGAAAATTTAAAATAGTGGGAAAATGAAAATTTACTTTATTGATAAATAGTTTGTACAACAATTGTTTCCAATATCAGATTATGATCTGTCTTACAAAGTAAAGAAGCATAAAAATACATTTATATTCCCCAATGTAGCATAATCCAGCCATAGCAGCAGATAAAGAGAATCCAAAGTACTTTGTCAAAGAATCTTCGAGCTTGGGAAGAGTGACGGTCCAATCTAACCTGAGCTATTCCCTCCCTGACTACCTTGAGGGGGAACGGAAGAACAGAAGACGAAAGGAAAATGGGTCAGATATAAGTCTGGCAAGTCTAGCTCTATTTCTAGTATGGAAATAATAAAAAGATCATGACTTGCATATAGTGAGAACAGGACGAATGTCAGAATAATAGTCTAACTTAGAACTAGATAAGGTATCTTAAACCGAATATCCTTTCGTACCCCATTTTAAATCTCTATCTCTGAACCTACTAATTCTTATATCAACTGGCACCCCGTGATTGGGGTGAAGTGACCCCTTTTTTCTACCTGTCGAACGATGCCCTCTAGTCTAGGACACACTACCTAGAGTGGTATATGTTTCTAGACTTTTCCCATGTATGTATCGCGAATCGTTATCGCTTGTCTAGATGCACATGTCCTGTAATGTGCGGCCCGAGTTCCGTGGCAGAGCTACTCTAGAAACACGGAACTCGGTCGGGAGCTTTCAAATATCTGTCGATGCAGATGCTAAGGTCTGTTTTTCTACTAGTGGTTATGGTCCCACGTGACCCCTCCCTCAACTAATGAAAGGCAATCCAAGAAAATCAAGCGCGAGAACTGTACTTTTGCCAGCTATGCCCTACTTTCCTATTGGCCAGCCTCACCCATAACTAGATAGCAAGTATATGGTCTGTTGGGAGTTCTCTGCCTTTCCGCATGCGTACTACAATTGACTAAAGATGGTAGGCAGACGACGAGTCGCTATCACAGGGCTACGGGTCTCGCCGAATCACGTTGGTCCATCCTAGTCTTTAGGTTGCCTTGTATTGTAACCAAGGCATACTCTCGGTTCTTCTAACGCAGTCCTTAACCTCTGTGAGCCCAGGAGGTTCATCTGCCACCTCACAGAGGGATACCAAGAGTACCCTCACGTCCCCTCGAAGCCTCGGGCTTCGTGACCCAATTCGTTGGAGCCTTCTTTAAAATCAGGTGGACGTTCGCTCCTTCTCGTGTTATACTAAGAATTACTACTTTGTTTTCCAAACTAAGGTTTACCACTTAGTTTCCTGAATCATTTTTATCTTAACTAAGGTTTACTACTTAGCTCCTTTCCAACTAAGGTTTACTACTTAGTTCTTTTCCTCGTCAAGTTGGATTGGTTAAGTGTCATTAGTCAGTTCAAGTTAACTTAACCCATCCATCTGTCATGTTAAACTGGTTAAGTGTTATCAGTAATTCATGTTGACTTGACCCTACCACAAACCAGGCTATAATGGTTAAGTATTTCTTATTACTTAACCCTACACATTCATCTTGTATTGGTTAAGTGTTCCTTTTAACTTAACCTTACCCATCCGTTTAGCTAAGATGTTTTAATGATTAAGTGTTTCCCTTAGTTAACTTAACCCTAACCTCTGTACATGTTCTAATGGTTAAGTATTACCCCTTCATGCTTTAACTTAACCTTGTTCATCTATCATGCTATGATGGTTAAGTGTTCTAGTTTACTTAACCTCACCTTCTAGTCTAGTTAACATGTTAAATTGGCTAAGTGTATTCTCAGTTACTTAACCCCTACAAGTCTTGTCTTGTTACCATGTTAAGTTGGTTAAGTGTTCCTATGGACTTAACCCTCCCATTCTGGCTTAACTGTGTTAAGTTGGTTAAGTGTTATTAATAAATTCCAGTTAACTTAATCCTCCTACTTATCATGTTACTCTGGTTAAGTGTTGCCTCCTGGTGTTAACGTAACCTCACCATCTGTTTAACTAACCTGTTACAGCGGTTAAGGGTTTCTAACTTACTTAACCTAACCCACTAGTCAAATCAACTTGTTATCATGGTTAAGAGTTCAAATTTTGCTTAACCTCAATCACTTGTCTAACTAACATGTTTCCATGGTTAAGTGTTCTAATTAACTTAACCTCAGTCACTTGTCTAACTAACATGTTTTTATGGTTAAGTGTTCTAATTAACTTAACCTCAGTCACTTGTCTAACTAACATGTTTTTTATGGTTAAGTGTTCTAATTAACTTAACCTCGGTCACTAGTCCAGTTAATCATGTTATAATGGTTAAACACACTACAACAAAAAACACTTTTCACAACAGGCGATATCTGTTGCAGTAGACTTATTGCAACAGGCCTGCGCCTGTTGGTATAGCCGAAGTTGCTAAAAGTCTGCAACATTTTCGGCCTGTTGCAATAAGATGTTGCGGTATACCTTTTTGCAACAGGCTTTTGCTGTTGCAACAGACCATTTTGCAACAGTAAATGACCGTTGCAATAGATTCATAAATCTATAAAAAAAAATATTACAGCTTACAGACATTATATATTAAATGTACTTGTTTTAGTAATAATGTATATCACAGAATGAAATATACAAATAAATTTTTTATTTTAACAAAGTTTTGATAGTACAAACAATTAGAATAAAAGTTTCTAAAATTTTCATACACCATTCATTTATGACAATTTCTTCTCTCATACAACATATTTTTCTCGAATAGAGTATTTTTCTTCCCATATTTCTACTCTATCAAACAAGACAATAAATATCATCAGTTCACTGGGACAAATCTGCATTTCATGCTCCAAGTTTGTTGTCGGACATGAACATGCACGTGCCTATCCAGAAATATATATGTCATTCAAGCGAACCTGAAATAAGAACGATAAAATTTTGTTAGTTAAAGAAACAAAAGGTCGATAAAGATGAGAAAGTAGTCACAAATTAAAACTGCCATCCTATGTCCGTCTATCCCAGCATAAGCACAATGCTCAAAATACTAGTTTTAAGAATTCCCTAGCACCTTGTTCATCGTCTGTAATGAATTTGTAAACGCATATACATGCATCATCAGCAAATAAAACCAAAAAGGTATAACAAAGACTTGAAGAACTGCTTCCTAAAAATGCAAAAATTCTAAACAATCCTCGTCTCTTAATCAATAGAACAACGAAAATGCTACAAGAAAAAAAAACAAGACAAGTTTAATACGTTTATAATGATTTTCCAAACGAAATCAGTGAAGCTCAAACAAAAAGAAATGCTTCTCTGGAAAAAATAGCTAATGTAGATAAAAGCAAACTTTATGATCATAAACTGAACAAATCTTGTGATCACAAATTACATACCACGCCCAGCCACAGATAATAGAATATTGCAACATTCTGAAGTCTGTAACATCACGTCATATTACACTGCTAATGCCATCACCAATCATCATACGCTCAAAACAAAAGCAACTACAACATTAAAAGTAAAACGGTTGATAAGTACTGTTTTGCAAAATGTGAACTCAGCCTAAAGACATCATTAAAAAGGAAAAATGGAGAATATGGGGAAGTAAAATAAAGTTTCATGAATTTTATTTCTGAGTGCTTCATTTTCAATGTCTGGCCATTAGAATACTATGATTACTCAGATTTTAAAGCTCAGAAAACAAAACAGCAAATCTCAAGCATCCATACGTGAACATCAACGGGAAAAATAAGGATATCATGGTTAGATATGTACGCATGTATGTTAACAAAATTTTAATTATATAATACAGGTCGTTCGCTACTAGGTGGGTATATATAAAAGGTATCACTCGTAAGTTATCTCACTCACCACTCAGATAACTACCATTTCCATTTAACGAAAGCACAAAATTCATGGTACAGAGAAAGTAAGAGTAGAAGTGAAAACAGTAAAGACCACAACACTGGTTTAGAAATGAAACTGAATTATACAGTACATGTTTCACAACATTCTACTGAATCATTGTTTCGAATAACTTATGTGCATGAAACTGTTCAATGAAATCCAAACTTACTTCCATCTTCTTCGCTCTAGACACCGTAGAACACGGCTTCCCTTCGAAGAACTGACCGTCGCTTCCCATCTCCTCAACCGGAGTTCGATCAGGTGCCACTAGAAGGTGCGTCGCCTCATCGCCGTCCTACGCCACGATCTGCAGTCGCCCCGACGTCTTCCTAAGCACCCAAGAGCGTTCAAAAGTTGGCGACTTTCAGAGCCGATTCCGGTCACCAGAGGTTAAAATAAACAATCATTGCTGACAAAAATAAAGATCTCGAGAGGGGAGGAGTTTACGGAATGATGTGTGGTTGCGCTATTGAAGAGAAGATCTGAAGAGCAGATCCGACATGTGGAGGGGAAGTTCAAGGAACGCAACGATCTAGGAGCGGATCTAAGGATTTAGGGGAAATATAATTTAGGGTTTTGTTTGGAAAGCGGGAAATGAAATTAGAAAGCGGAAATGAAATTTGAGTATCTACACAAATATACACCAATATAATTTATGGGAAATTTAGTTTAGAGTTTACGGAACTTTAATCATCGTTCCAGTATATGATCATACGTTTTGATTATGCTGTAACCATGTCGCAACAAATAAAAACACATGATAAAGACTGAAGAATGAAGAAAATGAGCATTAATGAAAACATTAGATTAAAGGAAAATAGCAATTTCAAGTTAAACGTTATTGCTTTGAAAGTAATTTACAGAAATATTTTTTTTGAAAATAGTAAAATATGATCAAAAAATAGCAAATTCAATTCAACGAAAAGTTTAGAACTTTGTCATTGCTAAAAGGTCCACAATTTGGATCTTTACATGTGAAAACCAAATATACACCAATGCTAAAAAACAATGGCGGAAGAAAAATAAGTTGTTATGAATAGAAAAAAAAAATTGAACCTTCACGTTAGCAAATATTTAAGAAAGCGCAGTGAGTTTTGATTCTTGATTGTTTATTACATTTAAGGGTGTGTATTTAAAATTAGAATTTTGTGCTTATGTCAATTTTTAAAGTATAGCCACCATTAGTTTTTTATTATTAATAATAGTTATTTATTATTATTATTATTTTCAATGTTAACTATTATTATTTTGTTAATTATTAATTATTATTAATTAATTATCAGTTATAAATATCACTGTAAAATACTTAAATTTCATTATTAATTAATGATTATTAAATATTAATCTTAGTTATTATATAATTACTAGTAGTTAATCATTTAATAGTAACTACTTAAAATTAATTATTAAAAGTTAATCATTAAATGTTGAAACTTATTTTTAATAGTATGTTTTTCGCAACTGGCTTTACCAGTTGTAAATAAACGCAGTTATTGCAAGTGGTGAAAACAGTTGCTAAAGATATCTATTTGCAACTGGCTTGGAAGAGCAGTTGCAAATAATATGTTTGTTGCAACTGTCATGGAAGTACAGTTGCTAAAAGTATGTTGTTGCAACAGGAATGGAAGTGCAGCTGCTAAAAATATGTTTTTCGCAGCAGAAATAAAAGGCCTGTTGCTAAATCTCATCTATTGCAACGGCTATAATAGGTCTGTTGCTAAATATCATTTACTACAACAGTCCTGTGTCGCCTGTTGCAAATACCTAGTTGCAATAGGGTATTTTTCTTGTAGTGACATTTGCTTAACCTTAGCCACTCACCTAGTCAACATATTAAATTGGTTAAGTGTCCAGATTAAACTCAACCCCACCCATAATTTTAGTTAGCATGTTGAATTTGGTGTAGTATTAATTTAATTGACTTAACCCTCTCAATCCGGACTTAGCCTTATTTTATTAATTAAAGCACCAACCACTCACATTAGACAGGTATTGTTGTGGCTGCATGTATGTCGGTTGGTTCCGGGCAGTCTTACGCCACAACCCAGTCTAACCTCGGGTCTTTATTGGGCCCAATTGCCTTAACCTCTCACATTGGATGGGTATTGTTGTGACAACTGGACAGGAGGGCGGGTCCGGGCAGGTTTACGTCACAACTTAATCCAACCTCGGGTTAAGCATAATCGTGTTTTTCTAATTTACATTTTATTTATGTAAATTATTCAAATTCAAATTACGGCCACATTTATTCTCAATAAATCTCATAAATTTATGTATATAATTAACGCCATTTATGCCATCAATCACTTATGTGATTAATGACTAATTTATGGTCGTCTTCCTTAAATTACCATTTTTAACCCAACGTTACCTCGTCTAACATTAGGCTAACCAACTTAGCCTAATATACGTTCGCATGGTTTTTGGTATACATATTAGGCTAAAAGCTTAGCCTAATTTATGTACACAAATTGGCATAAATTAGCGTAAACACGACATGGTATAATTTTGGCATTGATGACATAATAAATATGAACATAACAAATTGGCATAAATTAGCATAAACATGACATGGTATAATTTTGGCATTGATGACATAATAAATATGAACATAATGGGGTGAACTTGCAAAATAGCCATCATGAACATTACAGTGGTGAACTTGCAAAATGACTAATATGAACATTAAAATGTCATAAGTGTGAACTTGCAATTATAAGCCAATTCAACATATATGTGTATTTTTAACATAGGCTATATTAACAACATACATGAGAATTAGCAATATGAACTAATCCATATACATATGTTAATTTGCAACGTAGACAAATCAACATACGTATATGTGAGTTAGCGACATAGGCTAATCAACATACACATGTGTTACTTGGTAACATGGATTCAACATACTTGCAAATTAATCACAACATGTGATAAGTGTGAACTTGAGATATGGCATATGTTTCGCATAAACATAAACATATAGATTTTGACAATTGGTCGCATGACTTTACAACATAAACTTGCATAATAGATTATACAATCCTCATAAGATGTCACAAATCCAAGTCCATACTTATATAAATAAACTTATCAAATAAATTCCAATTCAACCTAATAATAGAATCAAATCACTGGCATAGATTAATATTATACAACATAACAAACATCATACTTAATAATTCCCAATTCAACATGATAATAGAATTAAATCACAAACGTATATTAATAACATAACGAGCATCGTACTATTAACATTTCATCGCAAAACATGATATTCATCTTATTTTGCATTCCACAAATGTAGCTAAACTTACAACGTAGACGGTCTTGTTTTCTGAGTTCTGAGGTTCTAAATTTGTAAAGCTTTCCTTTGGGAAGACGTTGCTTTGATCTTAATTTGTTGTAGCTTTAATCTTTAATTTGATATTAGCTTTGTTGTTCGTCTCTTTCAAGTGGAGGCTCTCTCTAGTTCTCACCTAATAGCATGGCGGCTTTAGTTCTTATTTTCATGTGAATATTTAGTTGGAGACCTAGGTTTTTTTATAGAGTTGCAAGTTAATTTGAGCCGTCGATGAAGCTAGGTTAAACCAGAGCCGTCCGTTCTGAAGAGAAGCCAATTATGTTCACAGTTACTTTCTTAATCAATATTTACCATTATTTGTCAATCCATATAAATACGTACATATTAGATACATATCCCCCTTACACATTTATTATTTTTTTTGTATGCACATTAGATACATCTCCCCTTTCAACGTTTATTATTATTTTTGCATGCACATTAGATACATCTCCCCTTTACATGCTTATTATTATTTTTGGATGCACATTAGATACATCTCCCCTTTACATATTTTTTATTATTTTTGAATTAGCAACTTTAGTGTTAACAGAAATACGGGGTGTTACATTCTCCCCTCCTCAAAGGATTTCGTGCCCGAAATCTTCAAGTCTAGGAGAACATATATCCTACCATCCAAATGTCCATCTACTCAACCATCAAACATGAGCGTCCACTGTCCTTAAAAGACTTCTAATGCTTCATGATCATATGCAAGGTGTGTTTATATGTCCTTATCTAATGCAAAATCAGGTGGTCTACTGATTCAGTTGACCACCTTAATGCAAATTATGTAAGTGTCGTGAATCCATTATGTATGCAATCTTTCTTCCTATTGACAATTCTACATGAGTGCGCAATCATTCATATAAATGCAACATTCATATGACAACATATCAAATATCAATACATAAACAGATGCATATTTGTAAATGCAATATGAAAGTAACTTAGTCGTTTTAGCGCCTATGATATGTATATGCATCCACGAGCAATCACTTGCAATCATCAACCATAACATGTTTCAAATACATGTTTTCATCCAAAAGGATTTCTACCTAAGGATCGAAGATACGACCTAGAGGATATACCTTAAAAGCTACGAACAAGTATACCCAACACTCCAAGAAAAGAGATTAAGGGTATATCCTTAAGAAAAGAGTAGGGCACGTGTGTCTTATCTTCAATTCTCCCATATCGTGCCTTCTTGGGCTTTACTCCCCTGTACCCTAACTAATTTAACTTCACGATTGCGAAGTTTCTTGACCTTAATTATATGCCCTATTATACTACAGAAAAGCTACTTCTTACTGTCTTAGGTTTTATAATTCCTTCCTCCTTCCTGAGCTAAGTCCATATCCATGAATCCTTCATCCTTGAGTTGTGCTCCTTAACAAAACTCCTCATCCTCTTCCTTGTGTAATCATGCTGGTAATCTCTGGAAACTGCTTCCATCGTACAGAAAACCCTTCAAAGCTTGAAAGAAAACTAGCTGCATGTGAAACTATTATGGCTACAGATGGAAGTCGGACACTACTTCGCCCTTCGACGAGGTTACCTCCCAGAAAGCCAGGAGCCCCAGAGACTCAAGAAAGAAGGAAATAAGGACTAAAACAGAGAATCAAAAGATAGTGCATATGGCTTTGGGTAATATGCCAAAAACTTTTCTTTTTGAAAACGCTTCTTTTAAAACCGTCTTGAAATTAATTTATCAAATCTTTTATCTGATCCGGTAACCTTCAGCTCTGATACCACGTGTAACACCCCACATCCGTTAGTGTCACTCACAAAGGGAGTGCACTAAGTTCTGTGGAGCATTTAAGGTAAAAGATGCAGATAAATTACAAGACAGGAAAATTTAAAACAGCGGGAAAATAAAACTTTACTTTATTGATAAATAGTTTGAACAACAATTGTTTCCAATATCAGAGTATCATTTGTCTTACAAAGTAAAGAAGCATAAAAACACATTTATATTCCCCAATGTAGCATAAGCCAGCCATAGTAGCGGATAAAGAGAATCCAAAGCACTTTGTCAAAGAATCTTCGAGCTTGGGAAGAGTGACGGTCCAATCTAACCTGAGCTATTCCCTCCTTGACTACCTGGGGGGAGAAACGGAAGAACAGAAGACGAAAGGAAAATGGGTCAGACATAAGTCTGGTAAGCCTAGCTCTATTTCTAGTCTAGAAATAATAAAAAGATCATGACTTGCATAAAGTGAGAACAGGACGAATGTCAGAATAATAGTCTAACTTAGAACTAGATAAGGTATCTTATACCGAATATCCTTTCGTACCCCATTTTAAATCTCTATCTCTGAACCTACTAATTCTTATATCAACTGGCAACCCGTGATTGGGGTGAAGTGATCCCTTTTTGCTACCTGTCGAACGATGCCCTCTAGTCTAGGACACACTACCTAGAGTGGAATATGTTCCTAGACTTTCCTCACGTATGTAACGCGAATCATTATCGCTTGTCTAGATGCACATGTCCTGTAATGTGCGGCCTGAGTTCCGTGGCAGGGCTACTCTAGAAACACGGAACTCGGTCGAGAGCTTTCAGATATCTGCCGGTGCAGATGCTAAGGTCTGTTTTTCTACCAGTGGTAATGGTCCCACGTGACCCCTCCCTCAACTAATGAAAGGCAATCCAAAAAAATCAAGCGCGAGACCCGTACTTTTGCCACCTATGCCCTACTTTCCTATTGGCCAGCCTCACCCATAACTAGATAGCAAGTATATGGTCTGTTGGGAGTTCTCTGCCTTTCCGCATGCGTACTACGACTGACTAAAGATGGTAGGTAGACGACGAGTCGCTATCACAGGACCACTGGTCTCGTCGAATCACGTTGGTCCATCCTAGTCTTTAGGTTGCCTTGTATTGTAACCAAGGCATACTCTCGGTTCTTCTAACGCAGAGCTTAACCTCTGTGAGCCCAGGAGGATCATCTGCCACCTCATAGAGGGATACCAAGAGTACCCTCATGTCCCCTCGAAGCCTCGGGCTACGTGACCCAATTCGTTGGAGCCTTCTTTAAAATTAGATGGACGTTCGCTCCTTCTCGTGTTATACTAATAATTACTACTTAGTTTTCCAAACTAAGGTTTACCACTTAGTTTCCTGAATCGTTGTTATCTTAACTAAGGTTTACTACTTAGCTCTTTTCCAACTAAGGTTTACTACTTAGTTCTTTTCCTCGTCAAGTTGGATTGGTTAAGTGTCATTAGTCAGTTCAAGTTAACTTAACCCATCCATCTGTCATGTTAAACTGGTTAAGTGTTATCAGTAATTCATGTTGACTTAACCCTACCACAAACCAGGCTATATTGGTTAAGTATTTCTTATTACTTAACCCTACACATTCATCTTTTATTGGTTAAGTGTTCCTTTTAACTTAACCTTGCCCATCCGTTTAGCTAACATGTTTTAATGGTTAAGTGTTTCCCTTAGTTAACTTAACCCTAACCTCTGTACATGTTCTAATGGTTAAGTATTACTCCTTCATGCTTTAACTTAACCTTGTTCATCTATCGTGCTATTATGGTTAAGTGTTCTAGTTTACTTAACCTCACCTTCTAGTCTAGTTAACATGTTAAATTGGCTAAGTGTATTCTCAGTTACTTAACCCCTACAAGTCTTGTCTTGTTACCATGTTAAGTTGGTTAAGTGTTCCTATGGACTTAACCCTCCCATTCTGGCTTAACTTTGTTAAGTTGGTTAAGTTTTATTAATAAATTCCAGTTAACTTAATCCTCCAACTTATCATGTTACTCTGGTTAAGTGTTGCCTCCTGGTGTTATCGTAACCTCACCATCTATTTAACTAACCTGTTACAACGGTTAAGTGTTTCTAACTTACTTAACCTAACCCACTTGTCAAATCAACATGTTATCATGGTTAAGAGTTCAAATTTTGCTTAACCTCAATCACTTGTCTAACTAACATGTTTCCATGGTTAAGTGTTCTAATTAACTTAACCTCAGTCACTTATCTAACTAACATGTTTATATGGTTAAGTGTTCTAATTAACTTAACCTCAGTCACTTGTCTAACTAACATGTTTTTTTATGGTTAAGTGTTATAAATAACTTAACCTCAGTCACTAGTCTAGTTAATCATGTTATAATGGTTAAACATTTGCTTAACCTTAGCCACTCACCTAGTCAAAATATTAAATTGGTTAAGTGTCCAGATTAAACTCAACCCCACCCATAATTTTAGTTAGCATGTTGAATTTGGTTAAGTATTAATTTAATTGACTTAACCCTCTCAATCCGGACTTAGCCTTATTTTATTAATTAAAGCACCAACAACTCACATTAGACAGGTATTGTTGTGGCTGCATGTATGTCGGTTGGTTCCGGGCAGTCTTACGCCACAACTCAGTCTAACCTCGGGTCTTTATTGGGCCCAATTGCCTTAAACTCTCACATTGGATAGGTATTGTTGTGACAACTGGACAGCCGGGCGGGTCCGGGCAGGTTTACGTCACAACTTAATCCAACCTCGGGTTAGGCATAATCATGTTTTTCTAATTTACATTTTATCTACGTAAATTATTCAAATTCAAATTACTGCCACATTTATTCTCAATAAATCTCATTAATTTATGTATATAATTAACGCCATTTATGCCATCAATCACTTATGTAATTAATGACTAATTTATGGCAGTCTTCCTAAAATTACCATTTTTAACCCAACGTTACCCCGTCTAACATTAGGCTAACCAACTTAGCCTAATTTACGTTTGCATGGTTTTTGGTATACATATTAGGCTAAAAGCTTAGCCTAATTTATGTACACAAATTGGCATAAATTAGCATAAACATGACATGGTATAATTTTGGCATTGATGACATAATAAATATGAACATAACAAATTGGCATAAATTAGCATAAACATGACATGGTATAATTTCGGCATTGATGACATAATAAATATGAACATAATTGGGTGAACTTGCAAAATAGCCATCATGAACATTACAGGGGTGAACTTGCAAAATGACTAATATGAACATTAAAATGTCATAGGTGTGAACTTGCAATTATAAGCCAATTCAACATATATGTGTATTTTTAACATAGGCTATATTAACAACATACATGAGAATTAGCAATATGAACTAATCCATATACATATGTTAATTTGCAACGTAGACAAATCAACATACGTATATGTGAGTTAGTGACATAGGCTAATCAACATACACATGTGTTACTTGGTAACATGGATTCAACATACTTGCAAATTAATCACAACATGTGATAAGTGTGAACTTGAGATATGGCATATGTTTCGCATAAACATAAACATATAGATTTTGACAATTGGTCACATGACTTTACAACATAAACTTGCATAATAGATTATACAATCCTCATAAGATGTCACAAATCCAAGTCCATACTTATATAAATAAACTTATCAAATAATTTCCAATTCAACCTAATAATAGAATCAAATCACTGGCATAGATTAATATTATACAACATAACAAACATCATACATAATAAATTCCAATTCAACATGATAATAGAATTAAATCACAAACGTATATTAATAACATAACGAGCATCGTACTATTATCATTTCATCGCAAGACATGATATTCATCTTATTTTGCATTCCACCAATGTAGCTAAACTTACAACGTAAGACGGTCTTGTTTTCTGAGTTCTGAGGTTCTGAATTTGTAAAGCTTTCCTTTGGGAAGACGTTGCTTTGATCTTAATTTGTTGTAGCTTTAATCTTTAATTTGATTTTAGCTTTGTTGTTCGTCTCTTTCAAGTAGAGGCTCTCTCTAGTTCTCACCTAACAGCATGGCGGCTTTAGTTCTTATTTTCATGTGAATATTTAGTTGGAGACCTAGGTTTTTTTATAGAGTTGCAAGTTAATTTGAGCCGTTGATGAAGCTAGGTTAAACCAGAGCCGTCCGTTCTAAAGAGAAGCCAATTATGTTCACAATTACTTTCTTAATCAACATTTACCATTATTTGTCAATCCATATAAATACGTACATATTAGATACATCTCCCCCTTACACATTTATTATTATTTTTGTATGCACATTAGATACATCTCCCCTTTACACGTTTATTATTATTTTTGCATGCACATTAGATACATCTCCCCTTTACACGTTTATTATTATTTTTCAATTAGCAACTTTAGTGTTAACAGAAATACGGGGCGTTACAAAATCATTCTCTTAAAATATCTTTAAATCTATCCCAGGTAATATTACCTTCTGGATTATCCTTAATAACTGTTTCCTACCAGAACAAAGCTTCGTCTTTGAGTAGCCAAGATGCCAATAATCTTTTATGGTCATCACGCAGCTTTAAACCTTCAAAAAAAATCTCCGCAGAGTGCATCCATGCTTGTGTTTCAATAATGGATTCTTTGCCCAAGAATTGTGATCAACCCAGATTTCGATACCTCTTTAATAGAGCTTCTATATCTGGCTCTGTATTACTTCTTCTGTTTCTGCCACTCATTTTCTAGTATGTCTGCAAATAGCAGACAAAGTGTCAGGTTAACAGAAAAGGTGTTGTAAAGCATAGAGACATATACTTGAATGTGAATGCGTCTATTAGGGTGTATTTTATTCTGCTATACTCATACTAGGACCTTACTAATCCTATCTATAATGAGTTATTCGTCTTAGAATACTTCTGATTCTATTTCTGACGAGTTCGTTAATATGTTATATTCCTGAGCTAAGATAAACCAAAGCTCTAATACCACGTGTGATGACCCCAAACCCCCGTACAATGGTGGCAAGGATAATCTTTGGAATATAACACATAAACAATGACAACAGAACAAAAATATAGAATTGCACCACATAATGTACATCAAAATACACTGGATAAATATAACCATCCGTGTTACACAGCATAATAGGATCATACTTAGCACAAAATACAGTTTTAGTTCAATATAAAATGTCTGTAGCGGAATCAAACATAATATACATAATGAAGTCTGAAACAGTAAAATAGAAATGATAAAGTCCATCATAAGCTCCATAGTTATCCAGAATGAGCCTGCTAAAACCTGAATACAAGGCTGCCCGTGTAGAAATAAAGGCACCCAAGTTTGCAAGTGAAACAAACTACGAGTCAGTCATGGGACTGGCATGCGAAATCTACTTAACTGGTTAAACGATAATAGTAAGGCAAATCATAGGACCACGCCGCTAACGCGGAACGGGTTTACTCAAGTGATTGCCAGTGCATGAAATAATGTAAATCATTAAACAATGCAATGCTTTTTAAAAAGAATGAAGCCATTATAAGACTCAAGTCCCATCACACAATGCAACGCAAACCGGAGGATAGAGTTTTACCTTATAATGGCCAAAATATGCTTGATACGTATACAATGAAATCATTTGATGTTATTACTAGTGCATAAATGTTTCAAAAACAATTTCAATCATAAGTATCAATCATACACGTCATGGTTAACATATATCATGTCGCCATATATATTTACAATCAAAACCGCACCATGTCGTATTTGGAAGTTGGATTTCCATCATGAACCAAGGAAAAAGATAGTCCTTACCACTTCGAGATGCTCTAGCCTGCCCCTTAGGACCCAGACTCAAATAAGCCCTTGGATTGTCACGGCCAGTCCACACGGAGTGGATTAAAATGTTGAACATGCGTTTCCCCGCCCTATGGGCGTAAACTGGTCATATCCCGACCAGACCATCGGCCCCGTAACGACCGATATAACCGAGGAGCCTCGCATTCCAACATCCACATAGGTCAAACTTGTCAGGGCTTGTAAACCACTGACACCAACTCTAGCTAGAAAGAAACGCATGTCCTCCCTGATGTCCTCTCCCATTTTTGGCTCATACCGAGTTGTGAGGCTCGCGAATTAATGCTATACACAAAGCTAGCTATATTAAAGCTATGCTTTGATCATCAACCACAAGGCTCTGCTTTTCAACAAAAGCCTTGATCACTGCATCTCGGCATGCCACACAGGCAATTCATGCCATACAACTGACATCTATCAATCATACAGAATGAAATCAAATGCCAGACACACAGCCCATTTGCAAGTCCGTTCTAGGTCTGAACGAAACCGGAGGCACCTTATTCCTCTCCCATCTGTCCAATACAGAAGAGAGACCCTCGCACATCCGAACGATCAACAAGTACGTCCGGACAACCACCACTGTAACCCTTTCAAGGAAGCAACTCCTATCAAAGGCATCAGTAGCCATCCATTCGATGTGAAGATCATCGGTCTTGCACCGTCTTCATATCTTTGACTTCTAATCGTCGACCAATTATTTGAAATGAGAATTAACTCGGCCTTTTCAAATAATTCACGTATATTAGAATTCAAATCAATTATTTCCATGGTTAAATTATTCGACATCCACATTTCAGTTCATTATGTAATTTTCATATCAAATACATTCAACCATCAAATATAAAGCAAACCAAGTAAATTCGGTTTATTTCCTTTCCATATCACTTATAATATTTTATAACGATTTTTCGCTATTTTTATTTATTTAAAAATAGCCCATATTAATTAGACGACGCTTCATGTCGTGCCGTGGCACTGGCACCGTTTTTCTTCAGATTTGACTTACACATATCTGAAAATTTAACCGTTGGATCTTAACAAAGTTCATTACGTTGGAAAGATCTCTCAAAAGCGAACCCAACGGTTCCGGTTTCGTGAAAATCCGATGGTCGGATCTTTCGTTATAATCGTTTAAAGTTACGATTTCGAAACGCGAACTACACCAGCTCGATTCGTTTTAATTTATATATATATATATATATATATATATAATTCATTCGACGATTTCAAAATCGTTTTTCACTTCAAATATTTCACTAACGCCTTTAAATTTCGAAAAACTTCGCCATAGTTCTCTTGCCTGGAGAGGTGTTTGGAAATTTATTGGGCCGTATTAGGCACCCAAAAAATCCTAAAAAGCATACACATATTTATAGTGACATATTCTAGTGCCCACAGGGGAGTGTGTTTAGATCATGACTACAGAGAATAAATTTTCTTCACCCTATAAATAGTTTTTGTGGCTTACCAACTAGAGAGACGTGATTATTGTCAACTCTAGACCCGTTTGGGTTTTTTTTATTAATCTAGCATTTTACAGTTATAGTTTATATATTCCATATCTGTCTTCGGTTCAACCTGAAATATAGTCATCGCCATACAAGCCTCTCGCTTGTATGGTAAATCTTCAACCTCGTCACATAAGCTCCAAGTGCTTATGTGATATATGATGAAGTATGATATCTTCAAGAAGTTTGCCATGTAGCGTAGTTCTAAATTAATTGTTACTGTCCTATGGCGACGTTCATGATTTCACACAGAATAACCAGCACTCCGCATCCAATGGCATTCACAGGAGTTGATATAATAATAAAATTGCGCAGCCAACTCATTAAGGCTTACCTATTTGTCGGGCATGCAACTAAATTCTTTACTCAACAGCTAATCCATTTTCCTGTTTAGCATATGCATATATGTGCATAACTAAGCTAAAAATTATATTTTTAACCCACAAATGTTTATTTCCATACATGGTTATTTTTAACACTTCCTGTACATGTTAAAAATAATATTTTCAACTCACAAATATTTATTTCAACAAGTGGTTATTTTCAACACTTTATATTTCCTATAAAAATGTATTCAGACATGAGTATTTTAGTGACTCATATACGTGATAAAAATGATATTTTTATCGTTCAAATATTTTATTTCACACATGACTATTTTCAGTGACTCATATACGTGTTCAAAATGATATTTTTATCGTTTAAATACTTTATTCAACACTTGGTTATTTTTAGTGAGTCATCCTTACAATAAAAATGTGAGTTTATTGTTTAATCAATTTATTTCAATCATGAATTTTCTATAAACTTCAAAGGCATAATAAAAATGTGATTTTTATTATCTAAGAAATTTATTTCTATCATGAATAAATTTTCAACACATGAATATACTTCAACATATGAAAATAATTCAAACACATGAATATTTCTGAAAATTTCGGCAGCATAACGACAAGTAATTAAAACCGGCACCGTCCCAAGTACAGCTCCTCGCTCTACCTTAAAACCTCGCGGTTTTTGAAAATGGGGATTTCAATAATCTAGTTCGTACGCAGACAAATATATTTTTTTCCTTCCCACAAACTATTGTAATTTTGTTTCAACCACAAACAAATATTTTCAACCAAAATCCATCATACTCAACCACAAACAATCATAATCAACCATTCGCTATCACCCAATTTTCACGCCAATCACAATCAATATATATCGTCCACGGTTAGTGGACGAGTGGAGTGTGTGTATATATATATATAAGTATATTTCATTTCCATTTCAACGCACATACGATTTATACTATGCATGTATAATTTATACATCGCTCATATAACTTATACAACACATGTACATGAGGTACACAACGTGTATATAACTTGATTGAAATTGCATGCATATACATGTATATACGCGCATCGGGAAATTTGATTGAAATCGCATGAATATACATGTATATAAATTGAACAGGTCATAGCAAGGAGTTAAGAAGAGGAATAAAATTGTAAACACTGACAAATAGGTACATGTTTACTAATTTATTGGGTTTGGATGATTTTATGGGCCGATTAGCTAGCAGCTTGGCTTTTTCTTTTTCTTTTTGAGATGAGAGGGCCTTTGTGGAGGTTTGGGGATTTTCCCGATGATCCCGGTAAAAAGGAGGTTATGGTGAAATTTTTCGAAAATTTAGGGTGTTAGCCAAATTTTTGAAAAATTATAAATTCTTAGAAACTGAAAATTTGAAGAATGAACGCCAGAATGAAAGTTGAGTTGGTTAGTTAAACAACTTTCAGCTCCGTTCCTTTTCGATGACGAAAAGATTTTAAGTGGGGGAGATTGTAACAACTCGGAAAACAAGAACCAATTTAAAATTTTTATTTTGGCGATTTTAATGAATTTTGAATATTTAAAGTGACTTATTTTAAATAATAATGACTAGAAATTTATTTTCGATGAAGTTAGAAAGTATAAATTTATTTTATTATAAAACGAGCCTAAAATGGCGTAGTAGTTTGAAAATTCGATTTCAAATTTCAAATGAACATACAGAATTCAATATAAGTCAGAATAGGACGAAACAAGAAATATTTGAATCTGATTAACTATATCTTTCTAAAAATGTAAGAAACTGAGATTTCAGTTTATAAATGATAAGTTATGTCCGTTTCTAAATTTAGAGAAGTCGATGTGGAATTTATATATTTTTTAATATACGTAAAGCCCTTAAAAATAGTCGTTTTGTAAACGACCTCCGTTTTCGACGAAACCACTTTTGTTGAATTCGGATTGTCAAGTTATTGCTAGATTCCAAAATTCAAAATTTTTGAAATCAATATGTAAGCGTGGCAGAAGAAAATGCTTTTGACCAATTTTAGTTGAATTTAATCAACTGGAAAAGGGCAATTTTCAAACGGTCTTCAAATTTGACGAAATTAGTTTTGTTAGGACCGTATCATTAATACAAAGCTAGAAATATTTTTTCTGGAATTTTTAGAGTCAATATGTGGTCCCGATAAATTAAAATGTACGTGTAAATTCAATATACACTGTTTCATAATTTATTTTAAAGAAAAACCTATCGTAATGGCCGAATTGGCTTACGAAACATATCCCATTGCGTTTGGAATGAGGGTAATTAGCTGGGGGCGACAGTCGTTGGGCCTCATTTGGAGTTTGATGATAAAAGTCAACTGTTGGAGAAATTAAATATTAATTAATTAAATTATAAGATAATCCTCTCCCGCTTGTATTCTCTCTCTTCAGTTATGATAAAAAGAAAAAAAATTAAAAACCTCGTAACGCTAGTTCTCGTCGCCGCTCCAGGCTGCTATTCGCCCCCGTCATTGTCGCATGTCCGGCGCCTCCGCCGTTAGCCGATCACCTCCCCTCCTTCTCTGCTCGCCCCATCCTCTCTCCTCTCCGACGAAGGCCCAAACACAACCCCCCCCCCCAACCGAACGCAAGACCCCTGGAACCACGACAACCACCGCAGGGGAGCCTCGCACCACCGGCGCCGCTCCTCCGGCATCCCCTCGCGCCTCTCCGACCACCCCCTTCTTTCCTCCTCCCTCTTTTCTTCTTAACACCCCCAAATCGATCTCAAACCACCCACTATCCCTCTCTCTCTCTCTTCATTCAAAACCCGGAGCCCCTATTTCTTCGATTCGATGTAAAAAAAATCCCAATTTGATTTTCGTTTTCAATTTTTAATTTTTAATTTACATAGTGATAGAAAAGTTAGATTTTATTTATAGAAAAGTTAGATTTTTATTTGTAGAAAAGCGAGATTTTGCAATAAAAGAGCTTTGATTTTTAAACATATGAAAGGTTTGATTTTTATAGATGTAAAGGTTTAATTTTTTACATACATATGAAATGTTTGATTTTTATAGATGTCAAGGTTTAATTTTTTACATACATATGAAAGGTTTGATTTTTATAGATGTAAAGGTTTAATTTTTTACATACATATGAAAGGTTTGATTTTTATAGATGTAAAGGTTTAATTTTTTACATACATATGAAAGCTTTGATTTTAATGGATGTAAATGTTTAATTTTTTACATACATATGAAAGGTTTGATTTTTATAGACGTATAAGTTTAATTTTTTACATACATATGAAAGGTTTGATTTTTATAGATGTAAAGGTTTAATTTTTTACATACATATGAAAGGTTTGATTTTTACAGATGTAAAGGTTTAATTTTTTACATACATGAAAGGTAGTTTCTTTATACGTGAAAAGGAATGATCTTTCTAAATAAAAAGATTGAAATTTTCTAAGTAAAGAGATTGGATTTTTATTTGTTTGAATGACTTAAAAAGATTTGATTTTTTTCATTAAAAAGATTTTGTTTTTTACATTAAAAAGATTTGATTTTTAATAGAAGAAAAATTAGATTTTTCATTGTAGAAAAATTAGATTTTTCATTGTAGAAAAAAATTAGATTTTTTTAATAGAAGAAAAAATTAGATTTTTCATTTTGAAAGTAACGGTATAAAAATTGGGTTTTTTATATGAAGTAGCGATGAAAATTCGATTTTTACTTATATGAAGTAGCGATAAAAAATCGATTTTTATATATATGAAGTAGAAATAAAATTTTGATTTTGATTTATTGGAATAAAGAGATAAAAATATGATTTTTACTATGAACAGCATGAAAAGAATTGCGATGGAACTGGTGGAAAACAAATCCAAATATGAGCCGTTAAGAAATAAAGAATGGCGGAGTGGAAACCAAAGGTGAGAACTCCTTACTATAATTTTCTTTGTACAGTTATTTATTTTATAACTGCAATATGAACTATTTCCCCGTCATCCACAAACCATGGATGACTTGTTCGGTTGTTTGTGTTGATTGATGAATTTGTTTGGATTTGGTTTGGTGATGTGAATTGAATTGATACGATTTGGTTTGGGTATGGCGCGTGCCATTATTGGGTGAGGGGTAGGGCTAGACGTTATCCCGGTTCTAATATCGCGCCGTTAAGCCGCCGAAATTTTCTAAAATATGTTTGAACAATAAAAATATCATTTATACTGTAGAAATGAACCGAATAGAATATTCATATGTTGAACAAAATATTTTATCGTTAAAAATATAATTTTTAACGTGTATATAAATGAAATAAATATTCATTTACAAATCAGACGATTTGTTTATGTACTCCCATGGGACGATATGGATTGGGACGATAAATTTTACGCATCGCCCAACTGCACAATTAATATTCAATATTTGTTGGTTGAAACCCCACATGGGTGTTAGGATGATATTTGGCATACACTAATCCCAATTATTTAGTTGTATGTCAATCGATTGGTTGACAGGATGTTGTAAGCGTTAATTATTTATAATTAATGCTTATGCAGTTGTGTGATGCACTCTGGAAGACGGTTGATTATTTATCATTGTTGTGATATACATGTGTTGTATGAAATCCATATAAATCACATTATATGGTAATTGGCTGTGTATGATTCCAATTCAGAACTGAAGAATATTTTAAAATAATGAATATTTTAAAATAACGAATATTTTAAAATAATATTCTATAAAGGATTAAAATCTGATTTAGATGTCCGATTTTGGATGGACATGAATTATTGAAATATATAATGATATGTTGATTAGATATGCGACATTTTGACACGAACGATATTTATACCGATTATGTTCGTTTTAATAATGAATATAGAAAAGGAGCTAATTTCAAAATCTAATATTTTGAAAATATTATCATTTATATATTAATGACATAGATTATTCAATTTTGATTTAAAATTGAAAATGAAGTTGGAATCGTTTTTAAAACGAAGTTGAAACGATTCATAAAATACGTTTTGAATTGAAATAGACGAAAAATATATAATATATATATATTATATAAATTTAATGGCCTGAATAGAACGCGCCGCGCAGCGACCATTCGCGAATTTCGACCATTGACTTCGAATTGATGTTACGGGAGATCCGACCATTGGATTCTCCTAGACTGGAACCGTTGGGTTCGTATCGAAAAGAGCTTTCTAACGAATATAAAAGATTTGAAATCTAATCGTTGGATTTGGAATTATGTCCAAATCAAATTTGGAAAAAGGTCGTTGTAAGTGCAGTTCGATGACTGTTAATGGAAATCGACTGTACGGGCCTCGATAAAATTATTAAAAATATTAATAATTTGTGTAAAATCATAATAAATGATTTGAAAAGAATTGGAATGAAAAATTCAATGTTTGTAAAGATAAAAATATATTTTTATAAAAATGAGCTAGTTTACGACTAGAATAATAATCCAATATTTTTTAATAAATATATGGATTGAGATTGGTTTTAATATAACCATACATTTCCAATATATGAATTGGAATGGATTTGAATTGAAATTATCTTCGGAATATTTTGATATTGGATTCTGTGATTATACGGATATTGTGGAGGAATTTGGAAGATATATATATCGTTATTCCAATACGATATTTGTTGGTTTCAGAATTTGGTATTGAATATAAGCTGATATATTTTCTATTCAGAGCCTTGTATTTAATATCAAATTGGATTTTGGGTTTGTCGTGAACGGTGTCTTCATTAACACTTTTCTTAAACTCAAGTGTGAATAGAATAAATCTTTTAATTAAGATTTAGTGAAGTTTCCCATTAATTAATATTTAATTGGAATTGAATAAAGGATTTGGTTTTTGGGTTTATCGTGAACGGTGTTTTAAATAACACTTGTTCTTTAACCCGATTAACAACGAAATGAGATTTTGGGTTTGTCGTGAATGGTATCTTTAATAATACTGTTCTTAAACCCATTGGAATCAAGAAAATTAGAAACTAGCTAAGTTGAATGGTTTCCTGGGTATTGATCTGATGTTGGTTTCGGCCATCGGGATTAATACTTAGGGAATTATTCTCTTGCTAATTTACGGTTATAGACTGATGGAATGTGATTTTAGGTTTATCGTGAACCGTGTTTTAAATGACATTGGTTATTTAACCCAGTTAAAGGATAAGATTAATTTCTTAACTTTGAATAATCAGTGTATAATGATTTTTGAGATTAAAACTGAATTAGAGTTTTAATGAATCTTTAATTAGATTGGAAAGTGAATGTGATAATTAAAATTATCAATTCAAGAAAATGATAGAGAATGGAGTACTACCAGTTTTGCTCCAAGCGATAGTTAAATCTTTAATTAGATTTGAAAGTGAAATGGTAATTAATATTTACCGATGACACAGGGGTGTTAGATATGGAGTATTACTAGTTTTGCTCCATGGGATGAATAGGTTGGGATTGAGAAATAATATAAATGATTACTTCGGTATGGTTCGCTAATCCTGACTAGTTTGGAAAACCATAATATGGTTTGATATCCAAAGGAAGATTGAAGGATAAATTTAAAAGAATTTATCTTTGATAAAATTAATGGGAACCTATTCCCTAATGACATGAATATTTGAATAAGTGAATATTCTGAATTGGAATGAGGCGTATGTTGTGTTTGTGTAACATTTGTTTATTATATACGTGGGTTATTCGAGAAGGCCGGGTTTATAACCATTCTGAATAACCGATTCGACGATAAGTCAACGACGAAGACGGCGGTTAAAGACCGGAGGTCTTCACATCGTTTGGATGATTACTGATGTCTGGATTGGGCAGTACACCCAAGACAAGGTAATAAGTGGTGATCGTCCAGACGTACTTGGAGATCGACGGATATGCAAGGACCTCTCTCCTGTATTGGACATATGGGACGAGGAATAAGGTGCCTCCGGTTTCGTTCAGACCCAGAACGAACTTGTAAATGGACTGTGTGTTTGACATTGGATTTCATTCTGTGTGATTGATAAACAACAGTTTCAAAGTGTGAATTGGCTATGTGGCACGCTGAGATTCAAATGATCAAGGCTTCTGTTGAAAAGCAGAGTCTTGTGGTTGATGATCAAAGCATAGCTTTAATATAGCGTCGCTTTGTGTATAGCGTTAATTCGCGAGCCTCACACCCCGGTGTGAACCAGAAACGGGAGAGGACATCAGGGAGTATGTGCGTTTCTTTCTAGCTAGGAGTGGTGTCAGCATTTTACAAGCCTTGGCATTTTACTTATGTGGATGATGGATTGCGAGGCGCCTCGGTTATTTCGGTCGATCCAGGGCCGATGGTTTGGTTGGTATATGACCAGTTTACGCACCATAGGGCGGGGAAATGCATTGTTCAAGCATTACAATCCACTCCATGAGGACTGGCCCTGACGCTCCAAGGTGCAGTTGCAGCTGTTCCTGAGACATGATAGGCTAGATTATCTCGAAGCGGGGAGGATGATCCCCTTCCTCGGTTCATAGATGGAAATCCAACTTCCAATATGACATTTCGGTTTTAGTTGTAATCCTATATATGGCGACATAGTGGGATGGGGCGCTCATGCCGCCTGTGATTGATACATTTATATTTGAAGTGGTTTCTTCGCTTATAGTAATAATAAAAGATGAAGTTTCGCGTATCAAGCATTATTTGGCTATTATAAGGTAAAACCCTATCCCCCGGCTTGCGTTGCATTGTGTGATGGGACCTGGGTCTTATAATAGCTTCATTGTTCTTTATTTAGCATTGCGCTATTTTTTTATGCACAGGTATTCTTGGGAGGAAACCCGTTCCGTGTTATACGGCGTGGTCCCTTGATTTACCTAACTTTAAAATAAAGATTAGTAATTTTTTTAGTTCTCACACCAGTCACTTGACTGACCCGGAGTTTATTGTTTTGACCCAAACTCTGGGTGCCCTTATTTTTCACACGGGCAGCTAGTAGTTGGGTTTTGCAGATATTAAATTCATAGGATCCTAGTTTATATCGAAAGTGATATTCAGAAAGCTCTGTATCCATGTATTCCTTTCTGTTATGTTTTGTATTATTTTTCCGCTGCAGTAATGTATTTAAACTACTGATAATTTTCAAATGTATAATATTTATTCATACTTTGTATTATTCTGATGTAATTGTTGTGATAAGCAATGAAATGTTCTTCTGTTTGTGTTCTGATTTGTCGTGTTCTCATTACAATCTGTTCTTTCGCTTCTCTTCGGAGACCGGGGAAGTTCGGGTTGCTTCGAAACACGTTTAATTTCACCACGTTCGCATATTAATTCCAAAAATTATGAAAATTGAAACCTAACAATAATTTGACAATCTAGATCCAAAAAAGTGATTTCGTCGAAAGCGGAGGTCGTTTGTAAAATGGCAATTTTTAAGGGCCAAATATATATTTAAAATTGGGTGCGTTTTTTACATGTCCCTATTACAGTTTACAATACTTTCCACGTACCTTCAAAGTTTCCTCTTCAAACCCAGTCCCTATTTTTTACTGTCGCCTGCTCCAAAAAAGTTCCGCCTCCTGCTTTAAATAGTTACGCCTCCTTCAATTCTGGCCAGAAAAAAATGTGGTATACAGTAAAAAAATTTGGAAATAATCCAAAGAGTCCAAGCCAATTAAAAAAAAAGTTGTATACATGTATGCAACTATGGCCAAAAGTTGCACACATGTATGCAACTATTACATAAAAAAGTTGTATACATGCCTGCAGATTTGTTGCACACATATGTGCATGTATTTTTTTTTTTTTTTTTTTTTTTGCATACTTCAATGAAAAAACAAAGAACTGAGTTGTATTGGTATGAATTATTGCATATTTTTATGCTGGAATTTTGCAATAAGTTCACTGAAATATGCAAGTAAATCAACACAGATGCAGAACCTTGAATACATGCACATATGTATGCAAGAAAAATCATATATTTGCATAATATTATGCATTTAACTGAACTTTTTCACTGTTTTCTTGTTTTTGTTGTGTTTTTTGGACTGAATTTTTTGTCGAGTGCATAATTTATTTTAATATTAATTTACGATTTTTTTTAACATTTTTTTACCTATTTTTGATAAATAGGGACCTAATTTATAATAAGTTTATGACCGGATGTGAGCCCAATTAAGTTTTCTTTTAGGGATGTGTGCCTAATTTTCACTTTAAAATATATTTAAAATCCATAGCGACTATTTTAAATTTTAAACTGGCCATAACTTTCAATTTATATTATGAAATATAAATTTTTCACATTCATTAGAAAGATATAATTAAACAGATTCCAACATTTCTTGTTCGACTGAAATACGATTTATTTTGAATTCTGTACATTCAATTAAAGTTTAAAAATCGAATTTTCAAACTACCGTGGCATTTTAAACTCTATTTATAATTAAAATAAATATATACGTTCTAATTTCGATTTAAATAAATTTTTAGTCGTTATTATTTAAAATAAATCATTTTAAATATTCAAAATCCATTAAAATAGCCAAAATAAAATTTTAAAATTGGTTCTAAAATTCCGGGTTGTTACAATAAGTGTACCTGAAATTATTTCATTTGATTATTAAACTAAATGTAATCATTTATCCGATTCTAAATGGATGTAATAAAGCATATAAGATGAATATGCATATGTTTTAAATTAACTAATAAAGTTATTGTTACCGCTGGTATTGAAGAAGTGTTACTGATAATTTACCGTTAAATTTACCGTTACCATACCATTTTAACTGGTGTACCAATTTCAATCAAAAATGATTACCGATCGACTAATAATGGTATGGTAATGGTAAATTTACTGTTACTATAGAAAACCTAATTAAAAGTAGCAAAATAAAGAAATCTCTAAACCTATTATTTCTCTCCAAGAACAAATCCCCAAAGGGTAATTTTGTTTAGACCCAAAAAATTACTGAGTATATCCAGAAAAACTGAAAAACAGGAGGAACCCAGTGTTTTGCTGAGATCACCCATGTATTATTAAACCAATTTTACCCTTCCGCGTAGGGACTCTACGAGATTCTTTAGTGTACCTCGTAGAGACTCTATGAGATGCCTTTAGGTCACCTCGTAGGTTCCTATGAGTAGACCGGGGTCAGATCGAGTCATAAATGGACCGGGTAGAATTCGACCTAATTCACTTGTGGCATAAACAAACCCAACCCAATTTACTCGCTTAATAAATGGTTTGACCCAACCCAACCCACTTAACAATAGGGTCAACCCGACCCAACCCATTTAAAAAACTACCAATATAAACTAACAATTAAATTAAAAAAACTGCATCATTATATTATTATTAACACGTAATAAAGCAAAAAACGGCAACAAAAAAATAAAAAATTGTATCAAATATTGATCAATCATACATAACTAAATAAAAAACTGCATCATAAAGCAAAAAACTGTACTAATCATTGCATAAACAAAAAATATTTAAAGCTCCTACCTGCATAATATAATCACAGACTACAACATTGAAAACTAAAAGATTCAATAAGATGAATTTGCAGATGAGAAACTCCACAATTGGAGCAAACAACACATCCAAACAACCAAAGTAAAAATGCGCTAAATACTACAAATACAGCAACAATAAAACTAAAGTATATTTGAAAGTTCTACGACAATTAAGCAGTCTTATAGCCTTGAAAGCCCTTAAGAAAACACTTGCTTTTAATGCTGAAACAATACAAAAAATTAACACATGAACGAATATTGTACAATAACATAAGCTTGTTCGTAAGTAGTGTAATATGTTTCTATACATTTGTACAAACACATTCATAACTTGTTGAAATTGCTCCAAGTTGCTTCATATTGCTGCAGCTTGGTACTCAAAACAAAATTTTTTGACATGTACAAATATAATGCAAAGATATCCTCAAAACATTTCATTAATGAATCATTCTCAATTCACTATTTCTATTAAACTTCCTCACTGCTACAGGTATATATTTGATGACATGTACACAATACTCATTTTCATTTCCCCTTTTTTCCCTTGAGCATTTTGATTCATAGAAAATTGGAAAGGTTAATTACACTTCAGTTTAGCTATCTATGAAAAAAGTCATACATTACACATAAACAAACTAAAGCTATATAGAAGAAGTGGGAAAAAATAAAGAGCACAACACATTACAAATTTAATACATACCTGTGCATGATAACCAGATGCCTAATAATCCCTGGTAAGTACTTTTCCATTTAGCTAGAATAATCAAAAGAACAACAGTATTTTCTTTGCTTTAATCCATTATTCAGTAAAGAAAGCTAATCACTCACCTTGAGGACTCTGAAAATATTTTCCAAAACAATGGGCAACATTTCAGAAGCAACATTGATAGCACAAAACCTAACTTGTTAACTAAAAACAACCAATCGTTCATGAAGATACAAAATATGTGTTACTTACCACATACGCTTGTTATGAAGAATAATATTACAAGTTATGAATTTTGTTTGCATAAGTATGTAGGACAATATGAATTTTGTCAGTAATCTTGAATTTTATATGTGAAATTATGCACACATAAATGTCTGTCTATCCATACTTTAAAGCTTATATCTGTAGCTACCATGTATTATCACTAACTGAAATACTTTTGAATTTGTTGCATGATATCTTTTTATTATTTGGCTTATTTACTTGAAGATTGTTCCTTTGAAGTTTGATGGATTGCTACTTGATAACATAGATTACAAATGTTTTACTTATACATGACTCAGGGTACTTCTATGATATGGTAGAAAGATCTACGATGACGTTCAATATCACTTCCCCGTTTTTCCTTAATATAGCATAATTTTGTTTAACTAATATTTTCTATTATTTACATTGACATGTAGACATAACAAAAACAATCCATTCGGAAACATGGCTTCCAAAAGGGAAGTTATAATTTTGAATTTCAGTCTGCACTGCATCATTAAATCTCTATGTGTACGTACATTTCCACTAAATTTCAGCTCTGATTGAGTTCAGGAAAAAGCTTCTATTACTCTTAAGTCAAACTATTTAGTGTCTTTCTCCTTTGTTCACTGTTTACATCCTGCATAAATTTTGTTCCCTGTATGCATTTATTTTTCATTAGTTTTCACACTTATTTGTGTTATCTTTTTTATATCTCTATTACAATTCTATATATCATCATATGTTTTCTCATTGTTGCATTTATTTCGTTCTATTGTTCAAAAAAAAACGGAAACTTTGCATTTACTTATCTGTTATTCGGTTCTCATCTTTCCATATGTTGACATTTTCTAGTTTGGAGTTCATTTCAAATGATGTAAAAAAGGAATCGTCCCTTTCATGAATATTGGATCAACAGATATGTCCACTAACATAACTGTAACCTTGATTTTGTTTGATTCTTTAATAGCTATAGTTTCAAAAGTAGCACTGTGTTGTAGAACCAATGTAATTTTCTATCCAATTTCCCTACTTTCCTTTTAACAGCATTGATTTACCCTGATATTGACATTTGATTTTACTTTTTGCAGGTACAAGTGTAGTTGGAGACCTTCGATTTTGCTTGCAGGCATCAACTGTATGCGATGAAACTATAATTCTTAGATTTGAAACTAATAAAATAGTTTTTGTAAGTTGTTGTACCATTTTGCAAAAAAGTGCTGAATTTGATAGTGCATATAACTTGCCATAATTTCATAGCTATTTAAATATATTATTGACCTGAGCTGTTAATCTTCGTACAATTTTCCAATTGAGATTATTACTGAACTTTTTATATATAAAAGATTTACACTCAAAATTTGCTTCATCTTAAATCTTTTTTTCTACCCAAGTCCAACTTTATACATAATGCTTGTTTATTCCACCATCATACTTGCATATTTTCAGATAGTTTATATACTTAGTGATGACAAAAATTATCTTTCACGAGTGGGTAAGAAAATAAAATGTAGCAAATGATGTCCAAGAAAATCATTAATGGGGGCAAGTGGGATTTTGTGTCCTTAGCAAGCTACCAGTGTCGTCCAATAACCTATATACCTGCAAAATTCATTATATAGTTTATTTAACTTCATGTTAATTTGTAAAAATCATGCCCTTTTAATTCCTTAACCAGAACTCCACACATACATATATGTCTTGTCAGCTTCAGTTCTCTATATCATAGGCAACATAAATCATATAATAATCCATTTTCACATATTATTTTTCCACTAAACAATGTCATAAAGTTATATAAATATGCTAGGAATAGTAACAATTCTACGATACATAGGTTACATAAAACATGGGAATACAAGGGAAGGCGATAAGTACTTACAAGCGGCAGTATATGACGTACTATGGGAAACAACATGGCTTTCTAGTTTCATGGAAACAACATTGTTTTTGGCCATGTAAATTTTAATGGTGCAGTGCAAACTAAAATATTTTCCAACATTATTACATTCATTTTGGAAGCTATAGTTCAGGACTTCCTCTTTCATGTTCTTTTTATTTTTAGTTTTTATATTTTGAATATGTTGGGTTGGAAATGTGCCTACCAAAATTGCAATTGTGCTCCGCTCAAGGGACATCTTGTTGTGTTAACCGTTATAAGCACGTATTCAATACGTACGTGAGCTCATGTTTCAACCATATATAGTTATTAAAAAAATTCTTTCTTTACATAATCTATTTTTCAAAAACTGCTTTTCATTGTTACACTTGCAAAATTATCGAATATAACAGAATCTAACATCGGACCACATATTTTTGAAACCATATATACATATTTCAAATTGGTCTTATAAATAAAGCTTTATTTTCATAGCTTATACATAAACTATTACTTATGATATATGTATTTCAAACTTGTCTTAAAAATAAACCTTTACCCTTTATATTCATAGCTTATACATAAAATGTTACTTACAAAACAGTACATAACACATACTTATAAATAGACCATTATAGTTTACAAAAACCATTCGGTTTCAACCATTGATATCTATCTGCCCTTCGTCTTATGACTGAGATTATTTTAGACTTCACTAAGTAGTAGCACATATGAATGCTATGATGTGCAGCAAAAAAGCATTTATATTATATTATGACAAATATTATTTTAGACTACATGATTTTGTTAAATTAATCGATAGGATTTTTTAATTATTTATAAGAGATGAATTTCTTATGTAATAAAATATTATTCTTTGCATGTATAAAGTATGAATGATGCTTCTTAGTTTATAGAAGATGACCAAATTAGTTTATTCCAGAAAAGAAGAGGAATTTTTCATTAACATTAGTAAAGAAGACGAAAAATACTTGAAAAGGTTTAACCTAGAATTTTAGAAATTATAACCATAAATTTCACATGAAAAGATGAAAACACTAGCAAAACAAACATGATAAATTAAATCTTCAAAATAGTAGAAAATAAAATAATCAACCATGGCACTTACGTATATTAAGCTGGAGAACGAAGGCAGGTAATCGCCTTTTACAAATTCGAGGAAACGGATTCGAGCTAGGGCAGCGACTTCGTCATAGATCTGAGGAAATGCCTCTTTTCTAGATCGTGATTAGTGAACGAGTAAAATAGGGTTATCTTCCTTTGCATATTCAAGAATAAATAAGGGTTCGATGGGTACAACAGGTTGGGTCTGTTTAGACACAAAATTTTCTCATATAAATTATGTGATAGATATCCGAAACACGTCGTTTGTAATACGCTCTTCTGTATTGTTTTATGGAAAAAAATCCCAAAAATTTATTTGAAAAAGTATGCAAGAAATTTAAATCTATATCTCTCACTTGTTAAACCCTTAAAGGTTCTAGGACACTGAGTAAACAAACTCAATCTTTGATGGTGCATTGTTGAAAAATTATGGAATATTTAACAAATCAACGCAAAGAAGATAATGAGTAGAAATATTTTGTATTTCGATTTTTGTTGATAACTAGGATGAAATCATCCAAACATCACTGGTGAGTGGGAATGGAAAATTTATGCATCATAATTTGACTTGACAATTTTCTCTCATGTAACTTATTTAGACATTGCTTCATGTATCTTTTCATCATTATCCCAATAAGGCTCATAATTTGGTTGATTATCTTTTCATCATTGACTTGATAAGGCACACAATTTGGTTGATTATCTTTCCATAATTAACTTGATAAGGCTCATAATTTTGTTAATCGATAATAGCGACTTTGTAAACTTTCATACGTAATGTCCTTGTGGGTTATACATCAATCTAATGTGTAACACTTTTGATGGAAGTCAAATCAAATATGTAACTGCGGTTAGAATCAGTAGCACACCTATGTTACTGTCAAATAAAATGGATCTGTATAATTCCCTTAATACCTTGTACGACTTAACAGATTCCATGTTACATGATATCTTCATGAACAATTTATTTTAATAATACTTCTGTAACTTTGTATTTGAAGTACTTAGGCGAGAATCAAGGCATTTTATCGAGGGTGAATGCAAATAAAGTTGATCAAAGAAATACACTTTCAACGAGAAAAAATTGATAAGACCACTAAAAAGAATGTTTTTTTTCACTTAAAAAATCAATAGTAGCACACAGTAGTTTTTTTTAAAAAAAAAAGCTTTAGCCAGCAACTTAAGTACAATGTTTCAGCAAATCAGAAAGTAAGGTACTATAGGAGAAATTTTGGTCTTCGATATACTAATGAGTATATGTGTAATTGCTTTTAAAAATATTAAGTGTATTTTTGTAAGTACTTACAAATGTTCGCTGGCATTTGCCAAACATAGAACCGCTACGGTCTTAGGTAAAAATACAGTATTATACTTCAATTAACTTGATAAGGCTCACAATTTGGTTGTTTATCTTTCCATCATTAACTTGATAAGGCTCATAATTTGGTTAATCGGTAATCGCAACCTTGTAAAGTTTCATATGTGATGTCCTTGCGAGTTATACATCAATCTCATTGCGTAAAACTTTTGATGGAAAGTCAAATCAAATATGCAACTGCGGTTAGAATCAGTAGCACACCTATGTTATTGTCAAATGAAATGGATATGTATAACTCCCTTAATAACTTGTATGATTTAACAGATTCTATGTTACATGATAGCTTTATGAAAAATTTATTTTAATAAAACTTCTTTAACTTTGTATTTGAAGTACTTAGGGGAGGATCAAGAAATTATATCAAGGGTGGATGCATATAAAGTTGATCAAAGCAATACATTTTCAACGAAAAAATTGTTAAAACCACTAAAAAAGGATGTTTTTTTTCTCTTCAAAAATCAATAGTAACACACGATAGGCTTTTTTTTTAGTTTTAGCCAGCAACTTAAATACAATGTTATAGCAAATCAGAAAGTAAGGTGCTATAAAGGAAATTTTGGTCTTCGATATACTAATGAGCATATGTGTAATTGTTTTTAAAATGTTAGGTGTATTTTTTTAAGTACTTTCAAATGTAAGCTGGCATTTGCCAAACATAGAACCATCACAAGTGGTCTTATGTAAAAATAAAGCATTATACAAAAAATGTCATTCTATTGTTTTAGTAGCAATTGGACATGGGAAAGTGTATATGTGGACTTTGGAAATACCACCGTTGGTGTCATGGTGCGGAGTCCAGATATTTATATTCTTACCTATGTAGATGATTGATAGCGAGGCGCTTCGGATATATCGGTCACTACGGGGCCGATAGGACCGGGAAACGTGTGTTCAGGAATAACAACACTAACGTAAGTGTGGACTGGCCCTGAAGCATCCAAGGGTTCACTGCGGGGGATCCTTAGGCATTTGCTAAAGTGTCTCGAATCAGTGAGGAGCCATCCCTTACCTCGACTCATAGATGGAATCCAATTTCCAATACCTGACATTTCGGTTTTAATTGCAGAACTAGTATGGCAACATAGTAGGATGGGGTACTATGCCGTCTCTGATTGATACATTTCTATTTGAAGTTGATTTTGACACGATACACTTATAGTAATATAAAAATGATTTGTTTTAAAATGTACCAAGCATGTTTGACTATTATAAGGAAAAACTCTATCCTCCGGCTTACGCTACATTTTGTGATGGGACCTGAGTCTTATAATAGCTTCATTTTTCGAAAAGCATTGCGGTTTTTGTAAACTGTTTTATGCACTGGTATTCTTGGGTGAAAAAAAGTTCTGTGTTATATGGCGTGGTCCCATGATTTACTTTATTTCTAAAGTAAAGTTTTAAATAACTGTTTTAATTATCACACCAGTCCCATGACTGATCGGAGTTTATTGTTTTAACCTAAACTCTGGGTGCCCCTATTTTCCACATGGGCAGCTAGTAGTTTTGGTTTTGTAGATTTCTATTTTACAGGATCCTGGTTTATAGCTGGAGCTATATTCCGAAAGATTTGTATCCGTGCATTTCTTTCAGTTGTGTTATGTATTATTTTTCCGCTGCTATGTAATGTATTTTAATCTCTGATATTTTTTTGATGTATATTATTTATTCATACTCTGTTATATTCTTGTACTCTGATGCAATTGTTGTAATAACAATGAAATGTTCTTATATTTGTGTTTCTGATTTGTCGTGTTCTCAACTCAATCCGGGCTTTCCCGAAAGGGGGAGTTTGCGTCGTTTTAGACGTGGTATCAGAGCTTTGGTTTACAGAGCTCGAGAACAAGACATATTAGAACCAAAGGAAAGAATTCACCAGAGACAGGATTAGTAACATCCTATAAGAATGACTCGTTAGAGATAGGGTTAGTAATACCCTAGAATGAGTTAGAAGAGTATTATTTATTAAAAATAAAAATGAAAAAAAGTTTAATTTTGAAAATTTATATCATATTATACGTATTTGAGTATTTTATTTTAAATTGATTTGGACTATCGACTATATGGAGATTTTAATATACGTCTGATCCACGTATATTCGAAGTCTCAAATATACTTGATGGATATAGAATCACACTATAGTCGCTCGGAGATGATTCTGATGATGGCATGTCATCATCAGCATTTACGTTCGAGTTTCGAAAGTGGGATATCTATATGTTTCCCATTGACTAGTGTGAGAACCAAAGCTTAGATAGGATTTATTGTTGTGATTTAGCACCAAAATTTGGATTTTTGAGTATACATATTAAAGATATATGATTGAAAAGCTATTCAACTAATTGGTTGTAGGTTGTGATGTATTATTATTAGTTAACTAATTAAAATGTTGGAACAATAAAACCAATATGTGAATGAAAGTTAAATTTAACCAAATCGAATCAAATATTGAATTAAATTGAAAATTGATTGGAATTGCATATGTTTACATGCATATATATATATTGAACAAGTCATAGCATGGAAGCTAAGAAGAGGAATAAAATTGTATGCCCGACAAATAGGTACATGTTTACTATATTCATTTGATTTGATGATTTTATGAGCCGATTGGTTAGCCTCTTGGCTTTTTCTTTTGGATTGATGAGGGGCCTATGAGGCAAGTTGCGGTTTTACCAATCAGCCCGTGCAAAGGAGGTGATGGCGAAATTTTTCGAAAATTTATGGTGTTAGCCAAATTTTTGAGAAATTATAAAATTCTTAGAAATTGAAAAGTTGAAGAATGAAAGCCAGAATGCAAGTTGAGTTGGTTAGTTAAACAACTTTCATCTCCGTTCCTATTCGAGGACGAAAAGATTTTAAGTGGGGGAGATTGTAACAACCCGGAATTTTTGTACCAATTTAATTTTTTTATTTTAGCTATTTTAATAGACGTTTAATATTTAAAATGATTTATTTTAAATAATAACGATTTAAAAATTATTTAAAACGTTGTTAGAACGGTTAACCCATGAAATGTGGTGCAAAAAGTAATAAGCAAGTTTAGCACGTAGAAGCTCTTTGGGTCGTCAAGATTCTTCGAACTCATCAGATTCTCTAGCCCGTTCTGCCTCTTAGACCGTCTAGATCACTTTAAGTCGCACATCTTCAAAGCCCGCAGAAGTCTTCGGGTCACTCCATTGTTAGCTCGTTATAGATCCTCAAAGCCTTTAGCCCGCAGAAGCTCCTTAGCCCGCTCTTCCTTCGGTCGAGAGAGTTTGAGTCGTTACGCATCTCTTTAACTCGCTACCGTCTTGCTTCAGCTAGCTTTAGGTCGCCCCGCCTTCTTTGTCCTGGTCCGCATTGGCCGTTTAGCCTGTTCCGCTTTCTTTGGGTGGTTCCGAATTCCTATGAAGGCTTTTAGCCCGTCTTACGCTTTGGCTCACCTCTGCATGCCTTGGCCCGTTCCGCCTTATGTTAGTGTAACGACCCAGAAATTTCGATGAGTTGGAAATAAATTTTATTGAAGATTTAAACATTAACAATCAATTGGATATTTGGTTTAGAGATTTAAAATCAAATAATGTTTTGAATACGAATTAAAACTCAATATTTAATTCGGAATGATTCGTTGAGAATCAAATATCTATTGGTGAATATTTGAATTGGATTTGATTTTGATCTCGACTAAAAATATGAACGGTCGTATTTGAAAATAAATATTATCGATGTTAAACGAATTGGAGATTTCTATTCATTGAAATATATGGAAAATTTTGCTTGAATATGTGTGTGTGTATATATATATATATAGAAAAAAAATTTAACGTTTCGAAAATTGTGAACACACGAAATTATTGGTAAACAAATGGAATAAAATAAGTGACACCGATAAATAAATTTAGAAATAAAATAATGTCATATGCAAACAGAGTCAAAATCCAATCAGACTAATTTTATTGGGTTCAGAACGCGACGATAAAAAGATACGTATGATTTTTGTTACGTTTGGAGATTTTGTTTGCAGTACGAAATCAAAATGGTACGTGGTTAGTCATAGTACAGTTTAACCGCGTTATCACCTACCCTAAATAAAACTTCCCTCGGTTAATATTCAGCGAACCATCATTATCAAGCAGACCTACTTCCGTAATACACGCAGCGATCCTATTCCTATCCGATGGAACGTCATTCTTATCTCCCCACTTCGCTGTTACAAAAATCACTCTCGTGTCCTCAATTTCTTTAGAAAAAAAACATTTCTTCATCTTCATTTTTATGGCCGAACCTCAATCTTCCCCCCAAACCTCTTCAGAAAAACAATCGCTCCTCTTTTTCATTTTTTTATGGTTGAATTATTTGCTCCTTTTTTCCAAAATCCATTCGATGCCTTCCCCGTTCCATTGTTTTTCCCTAAATCGGTTATTCCCAAATTGAGAATACCGCCACCACGTGCAACTAAATCAACCATATCGAGCCACCACTGCAAAGACAAAGGTTACAAGGCTCAGAAAAAAACCGAATCTTGCGACCACCAGAAATCATCGTACCTACCATCGTAAGACCAAGCACCGCTCTCGTCAACATAACATATTTCATCAACTCTTCGAGTTGCGGTTCTTCTTTGTCCTGCGAGCGAGAGCAGACTCGGAAACAACATAGGTCAGCTCACCTCCAAACCCGCGCGCGTCTAGTCACCGTCTTCTCCTTGGGTACTGCTATTGCAATGTGAGTATGCCCCACGATTCACCTTATTGAAGTTTCAACTTGAAATTTAAGATTAGAATACAGTAGTAATTTTTTTTGGATATCATGAATTGCTATGATCTTTGTTGTGCCATTTTACCATGACCCTGGTTGTGCCTTTGACATTGTCCGTTTGCTTGACACTTACCGGATGTTATATATATGCTTGTCGTTATGCTTGTGTATTGGTGCTTGTTTTCCCTAAGCATGGTTGTTAAACATAATAGGGATTTTCGGTGGCACTGATTTTAGGCCACTAAAATAGTAATATACCGTCCAACATTCAATTTAGTAAGATAAGCATTGTTAGCATACTTGCTGAATTAAGTATTTGAGGTTTTAAGGTGATTAAACTACGGGAGTCCGCACTAAACATTAGAGAATAAAGGAAATTTGTATTTTACATGCGGAAACGTTTAAGGTTCGCCACATGTTCATCAACCTGTTAACGAATTTTTTTTTTCTATTTTATCCAACAATACAACAAAGAATGATATGATGATAGGGAATAAGGATCAACCTGAGTTATTTTTGCTTTTCCTACAACAACAAGGAATTACGCTCGATCCGAATCGATCGCTAAACCGACCAAGACCATTCGAAACCCCTGGTTGTTTTGAGAACACGACAAATCAGAACACAAACAGAAGAACATTTCATTTCTTATTACAACAATTCCATCAGAATACAAGAATATACAGAGTATGAATAAATATTACACAGTTTATTAATTATCAGAGGTTTAAATACATTACTGCAGCGAAAAAATAATGCAAAACACAACTGAAAGAAATACACGAATACAGAGCTTTCCGAATATCACTTCAGCTATAAACCAGGATCCTGTGAATATAAATCTGCAAAACCAAAACTACTAGCTGTCCATGCAGAAAATAAGGGCACCTAGAGTTTAGGTTAAAACAGTAAACTCCAGGTCAGTCATGTGACTGGTGTGAGAACTAAAACAGTTATTAATCTTTATTTTAAAGTAAGGTAAATCAAGGGACCACGCCGTATAACACGGAACGGGTTTCCTCCTAAGAATACCAGTGCATAAAACAAACAGCGTAATGCTAAATAAAGAACAATGAAGCTATTGTAAGACCCAGGTCCCATCACACAATGCAACACAAGCCGGAGGATAGGGTTTTCCCTTATAATAGCCAAAGAATGCTTGATACGCAAAATTTAATCTTTGATTATTACTATAAGTGAAGAAAACAACTTCAAATATAAATGTATCAATCATAGACGGCATGGGTACCATATACCATGTCGCCATACTAGGCTCTACAATCAAAACCGCAATATGTCGTATTGGAAATTGGATTTCCATCTGTGAACCAAGGCAAGGGATCGTCCTGTGCTAATTCGTGACAATCTAGCCCATGTCTTCGGAACAGCCGCAACTGCACCTTGGATCCTCAGCGTCGGTCCACCGATGTGGATTATTATGCCTGAACACTGCGTTTCCCCGCCCTATAGGGTGTAAATGAGCCAAATGACTCCATATCCGAGGCGCCTCGCATCCAACAACCACACAGGTGAAAAGTATATAAATGTCAGCTAGTTTAAGCACTGACACCACCTCTAGATAGAAAGAAACGCATGCCCTCCCTGACGTTCTCTCCCGTTTTTGGTTCACACTAGGGTGTGAGGCTTGCGAATTAACGCCATACACAAAGCTATGCCACACAGGCCGTGCTTTGATCATTAACCACAAGACTTTCCTTTTCAACAGAAGCCTCGATCATTTGCCACTTAGGCATGTCACATAGGCAATTCACTCTGTGCGACTGATTTCTATCGATATACAACCTCTGATCCCGTACGTCTCAAAGAAGGGTGAAGTAAGGGAATGAATTCCCCTTCACCAGGCAGATGTATATTTAATAGAGATCAATCAACACAGAGCAAAATCCAATGTCAGACACACAGTCCATACAAGTTCGTTCTGGGTCTGAAAGAAACCGGAGGCACCTTGTACCTCGCATGTCCGTCGATCTCCAAGTACGTCTAGACGATCACCAACTTATTCCCTCATCTTTGGTGTACAGCTCAATCAAGATCGTCAGGAATCACCCAAACGATGTGAAGACCTCCGGTTTTCAACCACCGTCTTCACCTTCGACTTAACGCCAAATCAGTTATTCAGAATGGGTATAAACCCGGCCTTTCCGAATAACCTGCGTATATAATAAACAAGTGCTACACAAGCACAACATACGCCTCATTCCGATCAAGAATATTATTTTATTCAAATATTCACATTTCTATGGAAAGGTTCCCATTAATTTTATCAAAGATAAATTCATTCTTTAATCTTCCTTTGAATATCAATTCAAACCATATTAAAGTTTATCCAAACTAGTCGGGATTAGCAAACCACGCCGAAGTAATCATTTACTTTATTTCCCAACTCCGACCTATTCATCCCATAGAGCAAAACTGGTAATACTCCATATCTAACACCACGGTGTTATAGGTAAAATTAATTACCATTTCATGTTTTAAATCTAATTAAAGATTTAACTATCACTTGGAGCAAAATTGGTGATACTCCATTCTCAATCATTTCAATCTAATTAAAGATTCATTAAAACTCCACTTAGTTTTAACTTTTAACTGGGTTAAAGAACCAATGTCATTTAAAACACGACTCACGATAAACCCAAAATCACATTCTATCTGTCTCTAACCATAAATTAGTAAGAGAGCAATTCCCTAAGTATTAACCCCGAAGGCCGAAGCCAACATCAGATCATAACCCAGGAAATCATTCATCTTAATTGGTTTGAAGTTAGTTTCTAATTTTCTTAACTCAATTTGGGTTTAAGAACAGAATTATTAAAGATACCGTTCACGACAAACCCAAAATCCCATTTGATATTAAATACAAGGCTCTGAATAGAAAATATATCGGCTTATATTAAGTATCAAATTCTGGAACCAACAAATATCGTATTGGAAATAACGATATAAATATATCTTTCAAATTCCCATAACAATATCTGTAATTCACGAAATCCAACGTCGAACTATTCCGAAGATGATTTCGATTCAAATCCCTTCCAATTCATATATTGGAAATTTTGGTTGTATATAAAAACCCATTCCCAATCCAATTTATTTATTTAAAAATATTGGAACATTTTTCTAGTTATAAACTAGTTCATTTTGATAAAAATATATTTTTATCTTTACAAATGTGGAATTTTTCACTCTAACTCTTTTCAAATCATTTATTATGATTTTAGACAAATTATTGATATTTGTAATAATTTTATCAAGGCCCGTACAGTCGATTTCCATAAACGGCCATCGAACTGCACTTACAGTGACCTTTTCCAAATTTGATTCGGACATAATTCCAAATCCAACCGTTAGATTTCAAATCTCTAATATTCATTGGAAAGCTCTTTTCGAAACGAACCCAACGGTTCCGGTTTTAGGAGAATCCGACGGTCGGATCTCCCGTAACGTCAATTCGAAGTCAATGGTCGAAATTCGCGAACTGCCACGGCGCGACGCGTTCTATTCAGGCCATTAAATATATATATATATATATATAATATATATATTATTTATATCGTCGATTTCCATTTAAAACTTATTTTATAAATCGTTTTAACTTTGTTTTACAAACGATTTCAACTTCATATTCAATTTTGAATCAAAATTGAATAATCCATATCATTAATATATAAATGATAATATTTTCAAAATATTAGATTTATAAATCATTTCCTTTTCGATATTCATTATAAAAATGAATAAAATCGATATAAATATCGTTCGCATCAAAATGGCGCATAGCTAATCAACACGGCTTTATATATTTCAATAACTTCGTTATTCTATTCAACGAATGAATAATTTCTTCAACACATGAATATATATTTTATTTCAACACATGAATATTCTAATTTTATTCAACACATGAATATACAATTCTATTCAACACATGAATGTATATTGTAACACCCCGAATATTTTAACAGTGAAATTCACAAATTAAAGTATAATAAATTTCAAATTAAAGTATTAAGGGAAAACGGGATATGCCATTGCGTTCGTCTCGGAAAAATACGCGAAATAGAGTCCGAGTTTTCGAAAAACGGAGCCCGTATGACCAAATTATGGCCCGATGAAATTTCAGAAAATTCAAATTTCGAAAACAGATTTGAATTTCAGCCCAATCAGAGTAGGCGGGAAAATTCCCGCCCAAACCCACTAGGTCGACCTGGGGTCGACCATAGTGTCGACCTGCCAGGCCAGGTCGACCTGGGTGTCGACCTAGGTGTCGACCTGCCCAGGCAGGTCGACTCTAGAGTCGACCTGGGGGTCGACTGGGGTGTGGACCTGGCCCCTGAGCCAGGTCGAACCCAGCCCACCCTGGCTGGCCTAGTCTGTGTTTGGTCGATTTTCTGAGCCTTGCCTTGTCACTAGGGCTAGGTGGCAGCTCCTGGTTGGTCTCTCCTTTGAACGAACGACTATTATTGAACTAAGCTTCATCGACGGTCTAAATCAACTCAAAAACTCTATAAAAAGGACCTAAGACTAACCCTAATTCACTTAAACTAAAATGGAGATGAGACCGTCATGCTGCTGAGGAGAGACTGAGGATAGCCGTCAGAAAATAGAGAGACAATTAGGAGATAATTCAAAGCTTAAAGCAACGTTAATCAAATCAAAGAAACGCCTACAACAAAGGATAGCCTCTCCAAATTCAGAATTCAGATTCCTGAATTGAAGATTCGTCATACGTTGTAAGTAGAGTGCTATTCCGTTGTGAATTAAATAATTGTGTTGATTTGTGTAAAGTAAGAAATGAAATTGTGGCGATAATAATTTATATTTGTATGTTGCTTTGATGCTAAACGATTTGGGAATATTTTAGTATACGATTGGATAATTGTAAGTACGTGAATTGCGTTGGAAGTTAACAACGAAATGGAATTGTGGCGATAATAACCTATATTTTTATGTTATTTTGATTCTAAATGATTTGGCAATGCTATGGTGTACGATTGGATTCATACAAGTATATGGTTTATGTTGACAACCACATGTTGTGGAATTTTAATTGGGATTCATGCAAGCATATGATTCATATTGAAAGCTACATGTTTGTGGTAGTTATTTAAAACGCCCATTTGATAATTGCAAGTATATGATTCATGTTGAAAATAACAACTATATGTTGTAATAGTTTATTTGAAATTCATGCAAGTCTATGATCTATTGTTATGCCAACATGATGTATAATTCTATGGTCATCTTTAGTGTAATTTGATCCACTTAAGTATTATGATTCATATGAAGGTTATGTTGGAATCAGCATCATAGTTTAAGTATAAAAACCATGATTTTGTGATAGTGACAAAAGCAAGCGTCTTTGTAAGCTTGTATTAATTTTATGAACATTACTAAACTATGTTTGTTATTATGCCTAGTTGAAAACATGTTTTTAGGCTTATGTTGTTATCATAATCATATGATAATATATTTGACACATAAGTTACATTAGAATTACACTAGAATTACTTACAAGTTACATAGATAAGATAAAAACCATGATTATATGAATAGTAGGATTCATGTTCAATTATGTTTATGCCATGACTATATGAATAGAAGGACTCATGTTCAATTATAATTATGCCATAATAATGATTAGAATGGTTCATGTTTAAGTACTATTTATGCCATGACTACATGAATAGAATGATTCATGTTTTGTTTATACCATGATTATGTGAATAGAATGATTTATGTTTAAGTATTGCTTATATTATATGTTGCTACAATTGCAAGTTCACATGTGCCTACCTTATGTTAATTGAATCGTTATGTTGCAAGTTCATGCGTTCACACTCCCCTTTTTATGTTACCATATAAACACCATGTTATAAGCCTCCCCTTTTCATATGGCTAAATTGGGTTTAAGTGTTAAACCCAACACACCTTACATTGGAGCGAACGTATAAAACGGGGGTAATGACGTTTGGGCTAAAATATAGAACATATGTGTTGGCATGTTTGACGCATGCCAACAACCTTGAAAAACAATTAAGTGGCATAAATAAATCTTAATCAATAAAGATGAATTTGAATAATGGGCCGCAAATATTTACATATAAAAAGAAAAGAGACAAAATATGTAAATGTAGAAAATAAGATGTGTTTAACCCGAGGTTGGATTGAGTTGTGATGTAAACCTGCCCGGAACCGCCCGGCTGTCCAGTAGTCACAACAATACCTATCCAATGTGGGTGGTTAAACACAGAGCCCAATAAGGACCCGAGGTTAGACTGAGTTGTGGCGTAAGACTGCGCGGACCCAACCGGCAACAGGCAGCCACAACAAAACCTGTCTAATGTGAGAGGTCAAGGCTTTAATAAGACAATTAAGGCTGAGTCAGGATTGATAGGATTAAGCGAATTAAGACTTAATCAAAATAGAACATGCTAAACTAAACAGACTGATTGGGGGTAAGGTTTATAAAACACTTAACCAACTTAGCATGTTGGCTAGAAATAGAAAACCTAGTAGCGGGGGACCCTTTTCAGCAGTAACCCTACAAGGCGTATCATGATACCCTGAAACTAGGCAGGGTGGGGCACGATTACTAGGCTGACTGTAAGAGGTCAAATCGACGGCGGTGGTGCAGCAGTGTAGGTTCTAACGGGGTGCGGGCGTGCACACACTCCAGCGCAGAAAAATAAGGCACTGGGCGCCAGTAGCATACCTGTGCATTCTAGGGTTGTGTCGGGCTGCCACCATGGGACTTGATACACCCCGTGGTGGGACCAGCATAGGTAACTACAACATCGGGGGCCGTAAGACACATGTAACTATGCGAGTAGGAGCCGATCATCATAAAATGGATCACTTCACCCTGATTATGGGGTGCCTGTTGGGAACTAGTTTATATGGGTACAGAGATTAATATGGGGTACGATAGTATATTCGACCCTAGACAACTTAACTAAGTTTATGGTGCTTTCCCATTTCTAGTTTATACTTATCATACCCAGTTCTTTATTCATAGACTGAATAGTCCTAGACTAACTCAGGCTTTTATGTCTGACTCTAATTTTCTTTCGTCTTCTTTTCTTCCGTTCCCCCCCCCCCCCCCCCGCCCCCCGCAGGTCCACAGGGAGGGAATACCGCAGCTTGACCAGCCTTCATATCCAGCTTGAAGAGAAAGAATGTATTGCTTGGATCTTTTCGTTTTTGGACTATGGCTTTGGACAACAATTATGGGACTTTTGCAGTTTATTTATGTTTTCTTTATGCTTCTTTAAATAATGTAATCAAGACAATTATGAAGATGTTATGTTTTTGGAAGTGTTGTAAGACAATTATGGTATGGTTTGTGTAACACGTATTTTAATGAAATAAAAGTTGTTGTTTTCCGCTGTTCAAAAATATGTGTTATTATATCTGTCTTGTATATCTGTGATTTATACTTATAAACCTCCACCAAAATTAGGGCATTCCCCTTGAGAGTGACCCTAACGGAGGTGGGGTGTTTCACATGTAATTTTATTTAACACATGAATTTTATTAATTCTTTTCTGAATATTAATTTAAAATATTCTTTTCTTCCCGGATTGGAATGAGACTCAAGAAATTACCATATAATGTTACTTATATGGATTCCATACAACACATGTATATAACCGCATAGATAAATAATCAACCATCACCCGAAGTGCACTACACAACTGTATGTCGACCTACCGATCGACATACGACTATACAATTAGGACAAGTGTACGTCAAATATAATTCCAATACCCGTGTGGGGTTCCAAATCAACAAACACATATTTTATTTGTGCAGTTGGGCGACGTGTAAAATTTATCGTCCCAATCCATATCAGCCAAATGGGTGTACATAATCAAATCGTCCGATTTGTAAATGAATATTTATTTTATTCACTTATCTAATAAAAATGGTATTTTTATTTTTCGAACGTATTTTAGAAAATTTCGGCGGCATAACGACGCGATACTAAAACCGGGATAAGATCTAGCCTTATCCCTCGCCTCATAACGGCGCACGTCATACACAAACCAAACTATATCAATTCGTTTCACACCACAAACCAATATTAAAACAAATAAATCAACCACCAATCAATCAAACAAACAAACAAGTCGTCCATGGTTTGTGGACGACGGGTGTCAGGTGCTTCTAAGCACCATCTGCATCCTAGTATATATTTTAACTAGAAAATGAAATTAAAGTGAGGAGTTCTCACCTTGGGTTTCCACTCCGCCATTCTATTTTGAACCGTTTAGATTTTCCTGAAATTCCAACGCAGTCTTCTCTTTACTGTTCATATATTAAAAAATCACATTTTTAATACAGTGCTACTTATATAAAAATCAGGTTTTTACATTGCTACTACATATATAAAAATCGTATTTTTATATGGCTATTCATATAATAAAAATCCAATTTTTATAACGCTACTATATTTATTAAAATCCTATTTTTATACTGTTCGTATATAAATAAAAATCACATTTTTGTAATGGCACTTCATATAAAAAAATCATACTTTTACTTCACTACTTCATGTATAAAAATAGTATTTTTAATTCACTACATATATTATAAAGGTCGCATTTTTTATTTCGTTATCTTCATAATAAAGATCATATTTTTATAATACTCCTCATAAGATAAAAATCATATTTTTATGGTGCTAGGAATACATAAAAAATCAAATCCTTATGGTGCTATGTATACCTTAAAAATCAAATCTTTATGGTGCTATGTATACCTTAAAAATGAAATCTTTTCCATCGTTGTTTACATGAAAAAAAAATTAGTCGTTGTTTACAGATAAAAATCAAAGCTTTTACATCCTTGTTTACATGTAAAAATCAAAGCTTTTATATATAAACATCATAGTGTTATTTCCATAAAATCAAAGCATAAAATTAAAGAAATAAATGAATTAAAACTCATGACCTTTTTCTTTCGGATCCAAGAGCGAGGGGGGCTGTCGCGCTCATCAACAGGGCAGAGGAGCATGGCTGAGGCAGCGGAATGGCGGTGCAGGCGGAGGGGGAGCGGCGTTGTGGGTTTGTGGAGGGCTAGCGGCGGATTTTGATGGGTTTGGAGGGGGGTTTCAGTAGAGAGAGAGGGAGGAAGGGCGCAGGATGTCACGGTTGGCGGAGGGGGTCCCACTATGGCGGCGCGTTGGCGTAAGGAGGGGCGACGGGATTCCGTCGTTCCTTTCTTCTTCTTTTTTTTACTAATTCGATTTCGAACTGATAAGAACGACCGGGGGGGCTGTTGGGAGTAAGGGGTTGACTTTTTAATTAATTAATTATGTAATTAATTAAATCTCCCGAAAAGTCATCTTCCCATTCGAACTCCAATCGAGGCCGAACGACTGTCGCCCCTAGCGTATTACCCTCATTCCGATCGCAATGGGATATGTCTCGTAAGCCAATTCGTTAGTTACGATCAGTTTTCGTTAAAATTACAATATAAATTAATATTTCAATTAATATTGAATTTAACGTACACTTTAATTTACCGGGGTCACATACGAACTCTAAAAATTCCAGAAATATTATTTCTAACTTCGTATTGACGATACGGTCCTAACAAAACTAATTTCGTTGAATTCTGAGAACATTTGAAAAATGGTCATTTTCCAGTCGATTAAATTCAACTAAAACTGGTCAAACGCGTTTAAATGTGCCACGCTCACATATTGATTTGAAAAATTATGAAAATTGGAATCTAGCTATAATTTAACAACCTGGATCCAACAAAAGTGGTTTCGTTGAAAACGAAGGTCGTTTGCAAAATTTCCATTTTTAAGGGCTTTATATATGTTAAAATATATATAAATTCCACAGCGACTTTTCTGAATTTTAAACTGGACATATCTTACACTCTATAAAGTGATATCTTAGTTTCTTAGATCCGTTAGAAAGATATGATTAAACAGATTCAAATATTTCATGTTTCGTTCAATTCTGACTTATATTGAATCCTGTATATACATTTGAAATTAGAAATCGAATTTTCGAACTAGCGCGCCATTTCAGGCTCGTCTTATAATTAAAATAAAATTATTCGTTCTAACTTCATCAAAAATTAATTTTTAGCCGTTATTATTTAAAATAAACCATTTTAAATATTCAAAATTTATTAAAATCGCCAAAATAAAATTTTCAAATTGGCTCAGAATTTCCGGGTTGTTACATTCTCCCCCACTTAAAATCTTTTCGTCCTCGAAAAGGAACAAAGCTGAAAGTTGTTTAACTTACCAACCCAAGTTTCATTATTTTAATTATGGCTTAAGTTCCTCAACTTTTCAGTTTCTAAGAACTTTTCAAATTTTTCAAAATTTTTGCTAACACCCTAAATTTCCGAAAATTTTCGCCATAACCTCCCCTGCACCGGGAGCATCGGGAAAATCCGCAAACCGCCACACATGCCCTCTCATCTCAAAAAGAAAAAGAAACAGCCAAACGGCTAGCCAATCGACTCATAAAATCATCAGAACCCCAAGAAATACAATAAACATGCACCTATTTGTAACAACCGCACCTCCGTTCACGCAAGATATTGTCCCCAACTTAGCCACGGTATAGGTGAGGGGTTTTGTTCCTCAAACGGCCTCGGCGTTAGTAAGAGATGGGATCTACTATATAAGTACCCACTTCACACAGGCTTCCACTATGTAGGACTTAGGGGTGTTACATTCTCCCATCCTACAGAGCCCAACGTCCCCGTTGGCTCACAAACACCTCACCTAGGCGCTGCGGTCCACACGGGAGCCACAATTCCGGCTGGGTATTGGCTCTGATACCACTGTAATAACCCGCACCTCCGTTCACGCAAGATATTGTCCCCAACTTAGCCACCGTATAGGTGTGGGGTTTTGTTCCTCAAAAGGCCTCGGCGTTAGTAAGAGATGGGATCTACTATATAAGTACCCACTTCACACAGGCTTCCACGATGTGGGACTTAGGGGCGTTACACTATTTTTCAGGAAAAAAAATTATTCCTCTTCTTTAGCCTCCTTGCTATGACATGTTCAATAGATACACATGTATATGCATGCAATTTCAAACAATTTTCAGCTTAGTTCAATATTCGGTTCAATTTGGATAAAATTAACCTTTCATGTAAATATTGGTTTAAATGAATAATCACACACAACGCAAATAGCAACAAGCAATCAATTAGTTGAATAACGTTTCAAACTCATAATTTTGATATACATACAAAAAATCATGTTTTTGATGCAAATTCACAATAATAAGCCCTATCTAGTTTTGGTTCTCACACCAGTCGATGGAAATATATAGATATCCTACCTTGGAAACTCGAACACAAGCACTGATGATGCTATAGCAATCATCGGGATCATCTCCGGGCGACTAGAGTCTGATTCTATGACTATCCAGTATATTAAAACTTCGAATATATGTTCATGATGCGTATACACAAAATCTTTATATACTTGACTATCCAAATCAATACAAATAAAAGATTCGAATACGTATAATTAGATATAAATTTTCAAAACAAAGTTTGATTTCAATTTTATTTTTCAAACCAACACTCTTTACACTTGTTCTAGGATGTTACTGATCCTATCTCTAACGAGTAATTCTCATTGGATATTACTAATCCAATCTCTGATGAATTCTTTCGTTTGATACCAAATGAACAACTAGGAATTTCGCTCGATCCGAATCATCACGAAACCGGCCAAGACCGTTCGAAACCCCTGGTTGTTTTGAGAACACGACAAATCAGAACACAAACAAAAGAACATTTCATTGCTTATTACAACAATTCCATCAAAATACAAGAATATACAGAGTATGAATAAATATTACACAGTTTAATAATTATCAGAGTTTTAAATACATTACTACAGCCGAAAAATAATACAAAACATAACTAAAAGAAATACACGGATACAGAGCTTTCCGAATATCACTTCAGCTATAAACCAGGATCCTGTGAATATAAATCTGCAAAACCAAAACTACTAGCCGCCCAGGCGGAAAATAAGGGCATCCAGAGTTTAGGTTAAAACAATAAACTCCAGGTCAGTCATGTGACTGGTGTGAGAAATAAAACAGTTATTAATCTTTATTTTAAAGTTGGGTAAATCAAGGGACCACGCCGTATAACACGGAACGGGTTTCCTCCTTAGAATACCAGTGCATAAAACAAACAGCGCAATGCTAAATAAAGAACAATGAAGCTATTATAAGACCCTGGTCCCATCACACAATGCAAAACAAGCCGGAGGATAGCGTTTTCCCATATAATAGCCAAAGAATGCTTGATACGCAAAATTTAATCTTTTATTATTACTATAAGTGAAGAAAACAACTTCAAATATAAATGTATCAATGGCATGGGTACCATATATCATGTCGCCATACTTGGCTCTACAATCAAAACCGCAATATGTCGTATAGGAAATTAGATTTCCATCTGTGAACCAAGGCAAGGGATCGTCCTGTGCTAATTCGAGACAATCTAGCCCATGTCTCCGGAACAGCCGCAACTGCACTTTGGATCCTCAGGGCCGGTCCACCGATGTGGATTATTATGCCTGAACACTGCGTTTCCCCGCCCTATGGGTCGTAAATGAGCCAAATGACTCCATATCCGAGGCGCCTCGCGTCCAACAACCACATAGGTGTAAAGTATATAAATGTCAGCCAGTTTAAGCACTGACACCACCTCTAGCTAGAAAGAAACGCATGCCCTGCTTGACGTCCTCTCCCATTTTTGTTTCACACCGGGGTTTGAGGCTCGCGAATTAACACCATACACAAAGCTATGCCACACAGGCTGTGCTTTGATCATCAACCACAAGAATTTTCTTTTCAACAGAAGCCTCGATCATTTGGCACTTAGGCATGTCACACAGGAAATTCACTCTATGCGACTGATATCGATATACAACCTCTGATCCCGTACGTCTCAGAGAAGGGTGAAGTAAGGGAATGAATTCCCCTTCACCAGGCAGATGTATATTTAATATAGATCAATCAACACAGAGCAAAATCCAATGTCAGACACACAGTTCATACAAGTTCGTTCTGGGTCTGAACGAAACCGGAGGCACCTTGTACCTCACATATCCATCGATCTCCAAGTACGTCTGGACGATCACCAACTTATTCCCTTATCTTGGGTGTACAGCCCAATCAAGATCGTCAGGAACCACCCAAACGATGTGAAGACCTCCCGTCTTCAACCACTATCTTCACCTTCGACTTAACGCCGAATCAGTTATTCAGAATGGGTATAAACCCGGCCTTTCCGAATAACCCACGTATATAATAAATAAGTGCTACACAAACACAACATACGCCTCATTCCGATCCAGAATATTATTTTATTCAAATATTCACATTTCTATGGAAAGGTTCCCATTAATTTTATCAAAGATAAATTCTTTTAAATTTATTCTTTAATCTTCCTTTGAATATCAATTCAAACCATATTAAATTTTATCCAAACTAGTCAGGATTAGCGAACCACGCTGAAGTAATCATTAATTTTATTTCCCAACTCCGACCTATTTATCCCATGGAGCAAAACTGGTAATACTCCATAACTAACACTATGGTGTTATCGGTAAAATTAATTACCATTTTACGTTTTAAATATAATTAAGGTTTAATTATCGCTTGGAGAAAAAGTGGTGATAATCCATTCTCAATCATTTCAATCTAATTAAAGATTCATTAATACTCCACTTAGTTTAAATCTTTAACTGGGTTAAAGAACCAATGTCATTTAAAACCCGGCTCACGATAAACCCAAAATCACATTCTATCAGTCTCTAACCGTAAATTAGTAAGATTACAATTCCCTAAGTATTAACCCCGAAGGCCGAAACCAACATCAGATCAAAACCCAGGAAATCATTCATCTTAACTGGTTTGCAATTATTTTCTAATTTTCTTAACTCAATTTGGGTTTCAGAACAGTATTATTAAAGATTCCGTTCACGACAAACCCAAAATCCCATTTGATATTAAATACAAGGCTCTGAATAGAAAATATATAGGCTTATATTCAATATCAAATTCTGGAACCAACAAATATCATATTGGAAATAACGATATAAATATATCTTTCAAATTCAAATAACAATATCTGTAAAATCATGAATTCCAACATCGAACTATTCCGAAGATGATTTCGATTCAAATCCCTTCCAATTCATATATTGGAAATTTTGGTTATATATAAAAACCCATTCCCAATCCAATTTATTTATTTAAAAATATTGGAACATTTTTCTAGTTATAAACTAGTTCATTTTGATAAAAATATATTTTTATCTTTAAAAATGTGGAATTTTTCACTCTAACTCTTTTCAAATCATTTATTATGATTTTAGACAAATTATTGATATTTGTATTAATTTTATCAAGGCCCTTACAGTCGATTTCCATAAACGGCCATCGAACTGCACTTACATAGACCTTTTCCAAATTTGATTTGGACATAATTCCAAATCCAACCGTTAGAATTCAAATCTCTAATATTTATTGGAAATCTCTTTTCGATACGAACCCAACGGTTCTGGTTTTAGGAGAATCCGATGGTCGGATCTCCCAAAACTTCAATTCGAAGTTAATGGTCGAAAATCGCGAACTGCCGCGGCGCGGCGCGTTCTATTCAGGCCATTAAATATATATATATATATATATATATATTATATATCATCTATTTCCATATAAAACGTATTTTATAAATCGTTTTAACTTCGTTTTACAAATGATTTCAAATTCAAATTCAATTTTGAATCAAAATTGAATATTCCGTATCATTAATATATAAATGATAATATTTTCAAAATATTAGATTTAGAAATCATTTCCTTTTCGATATTCATTATAAAAATGAATAAAATCAATATAAATATCAATCGCGTCAAAATGGCGCATAGCTAATCAACACGGCTTTATATATTTCAATAACTTCGTTATTCTATTCAACGAATGAATATTTTCTTCAACACATGAATATATATTTTATTCAACACTTGTGTATTCTAATTTTATTCAACACATGAATATACAATTCTATTCAACACATGAATATATATAATTTTATTCAACATATGAATTTTCTTAATTCTTTTCTGAATAGTAATTTAAAATATTATTTTCTTCCCGGATTGGAATGAGACGCAAGAAATTACCACATAATGTTACTTATATGGATTCCATACAACACATGTATATAACCGCAAAGATAAATAATCAACCATCACCCAAAGTGCACTATACAACTGTCTGTCGATCGACATACAACAATAGAATTGTGTCTAGTGTAGTCAAATATCATCCCAATACCCATGTGGGGTTTCAAATCAACAAACACATATTTTATTTGTGTAGTTGGGCGACGTGCAAAATTTATCGTCCCAATCCATATCAGCCAAATGGGTGTACATAAATAAATCGTCCGATTTGTAAATGAATATTTATTTTATTCACTTATCAAATAAAAATGGTATTTTTATTTTTCTAACGTATTTTAGAAAATTTCGGCGGCATAACGGCGCGATACTAGAACCGGGATAAGGTCTAGCCTTATCCCTCGCCTCATAACGGCGCACGTCATACACAAACAAAATTATCTCAATTCGTTTCACACCACAAACCAATATTCAATCAAATAAATCAACCACCAATCAATCAAACAAACAAACAAGTCGTCCATGGTCTGAGGACGATGGGTGTCAGGTGCTGCTAAGCACCGTCTGCATCCTAGTATATATTTTCACTAGAAAATGAAATTAAAGTGCGGAGTTCCAACCTTGGGTTTCCCCTCTGCCATTCTATTCTGAATCCTTTGGATTTGCCTGAAATTCTAACGCAGTCTTCTCTACGTTGTTCATGTATTAAAAAATCACATTTTTAGTACAGTGCTAATTATATAAAAATCAGATTTTTACATTGCTACTACATATATAAAAATCGTATTTTTATATGGCTATTCATATAATAAAAATCCAATTTTTATAACGCTACTATATTTATAAAAATACCATTTTTATACTGTTCGTATATAAATAAAAGTCAAATTTTTGTAACGGCACTTCATATAAAAAATCGTACTTTTACTTCACTACTTCATATATAAAAATCGTATTTTTAATTCACTACATATATTATAAAGGTCGCATTTTTTATTTCGTTATCTTCATAATAAAGATCATATTTTTATAATACTCCTCATAAGATAAAAATCAAATTTTTTATGGTGCTAGGCATAAAAAAAAAATCAAATCCTTATGGTGCTATGTATACCTTAAAAATCAAATCTTTTCCGTCGTTGTTTACAGGTAAAAAACAAAGCTTTTCCGTCGTTGTTTATATACAAAAATCAAAGCTTTTACATCGTTGTAAACATGTAAAAATCAAAGCTTTTATATATATATACATCATAGGGTTATTTCTATAAAATCATAGCATAAAATTAAAAAAATAAATGAATTAAAACTCACGACCTTTTTCTTTCAGATCCAAGAGCGAGGGGGGCTTTCGCGCTCATCAGCAGGGTGGAGGAGCGTGGCTGAGGCGGCGGAATGGCGGTGCAGGCAGAGAGGGAGCGGCGCTGTGGGTTTGTGGAGGACTAGCGGCAGATTTAGATAGGTTTGGAGGGGGGGTTTCAGTAGAGAGAGAGGGAGGAAGGGCGCAGGGTGTCACGGCTAGCGGAGGGGGTCCGACTATGGCGGCGCGATGGCGTAAGGAGGGGGCGACGGGATTCCGTAGTTCCTTTCTTATTCTTTTTTTTACTAATTCAACTTCGAACTGATAAGAACGACCGGGGGGGCTGTTGGGAGTAAGGGGTTGACTTTTTAATTAATTAATTATTTAATTAATTAAATCTCCCGAAAAGTCATCTTCCCATTCGAACTCCAATCGAGGCCCAACGACTGTGGCCCCTAGCGTAATACCCCCATTCCGAACGCAATGGGATATGTCTCATAAGCCAATTCATCAATTACGATCAATTTTCATTAAAATTACAATATAAATTAATATTTCAGTCAATATTGAATTTAACGTACACTTTAATTTATCAGGGCAACATACGAACTCTAAAAATTCCAGAAAAATTATTTTCTAACTTTATATTGACGATACGGTCCTAACAAAACTAATTCCGTCGAATTCTGAGACCGTCTGAAAAATGGTCATTTTCCAGTCGATTAAATTCAACTTAAACTGGTCAAACGCGTTTAAGTGTGCCACGCTCACATATTGATTCGAAAAATTATGAAAATTGGAATCTAGCAATAATTTGACATCCCGGATCCAACAAAAGTCGTTTCATCGAAAACAAAGGTCGTTTGCAAAATTTCCTTTTTTAAGGGCTTTATATATATTAAAATATATATAAATTCCACCGCGACTTTTCTGAATTTTAAACTGGACATATCTTACACTCTATAAAGTGATATCTCAGTTTCTTAGATCCGTTAGAAAGATATGATTAAATAGATTCAAATATTTCATGTTTCGTTCAATTCTGACTTATATTGAATCCTGTATATTCATTTGCAATTAGAAATCGAATTTTCGAACTGCCACGCCATTTCAGGCTCATTTTATAATTAGAATAAAATTATTCGTTCTAACTTCGTCGAAAATAAATTTTTAGACATTATTATTTAAAATAATCCATTTTAAATATTCAAAATTCATTGAAATCGCCAAAATAAAAAATTTAAATAGGCTAAGATTTTCCGGGTTGTTACATTTCCTTTGCTATCGGTTGCACGCTCTGAACTTTGATACACTACGTCAAACTAAAAGTCCTGTAACACCCTGTAATTCTGTAACACTAAGATTCACAAATCGAGACATAATTATAAGTTAAAATCAGAATCATGGGAAATGGGATGTGCCATTGCGTTCGTCTCGGAATTCTGCATGAAAACGAGTCCGAGTTTGCGTAAATCGGAGTCCGTATGAGGAAGATATGGCCTCCGGAAGTTTCAGCAAAGTTCAAATTTCAAAACAGACTCAGAAGGGACCCAGGTCGACTGGGGAGTCGACTGGGTAGTCGACCCCACACCCCCAGGTCGACTGGGTAGTCGAACCCCTCCCCCCCCCCCCCCCGCTTTTTCCAGCTTTCTGAACCCGATTCATTTCTCTGTATCCGGACGCCATTCTGACCAGATTCGTTGACTTCTACACTATATAAACGGCCCTGGTCTTCTTCTCTATTCACAATTCTTTTCTATCCTTATGCTACCTCTGACAAAATATATAAATAAATAAAAATAAGAAAGTAATACGAAAATCCAAGACAAGGTTATGCTGCTCAAGTTGTCAAGAGGAGGCTTGAATCAAGATTAAGGCTTCAGAACGAGAATCAAAGGCTAACTCAAACGATTTCAAGCAACGTCGCACGAATCATAGCAACGCCACCTTTCTATTCTAATCTAATCTCTGTAAGTCAGTTATTTTTAGATATGAACGCTTTCTCTATTCGTGACATGAAATTAAAGGAATAAAAGAATATGCCAAATCTCTCTTTATTCGAATCTGTGCCTATATCTTTGGACTTAATTAAGAACTGTTATGATTCGATGACCAATTAGGCCTTGCCTATGACTATGAACATCGCCTATGACTACGAACATTGCCTATGACTATGAACATTGCCTATGACTATGAACATTGCCTATGACTATGAGCATTGCCTATGACTGTGACTATGACTATGAGAATTATTTCCTTGACTATGAACACAAGCCTATGCCTATGATTATGAAACATAAACTATTGCCTATGACATAACAAGGGCAACTGTGATTCATAACTAGGAAAGTGTTGCTTAAGTTTTGTGACTGTGGAATTGGGTCTAAACCAGATTTTCTACTTTGTCTATTCTTGGTTTTCTTTGGTTTTAGACCTTGGGAATTTACCTATTAATTTAGGTCTACCCATGTTCTTGAACCTATGCCTCTATTCTGTCTATTCTTGGTTTTCTTTGGTTTTAGACCTTGGGAATTTACCTATTAAGTTAGGTCTACCCATGTTCTTGAACCTACGTTGTTATTCAATCCTTTTTATGCCAGTTATTATGTCTATCTTTTCCATAGCATCTTTGGTTCATTCCCTATTTTCTACGAATCTAGATTTATCTACAATCTAGATTGAATCACGATTATACGAACGGTGAGAATACTATTTGGGCAAAATATGAAATTTACTAAAAACGTAATTATAAATTTGGAAATTGGCATAAATTGGGAACATGTATTATGGCATGTTCATAGAAATGCAAATTGGATAAATTTGACATAGGATGTGTAATTTGAATATAGTATTGGCTTGTAAATCTAGCATTTACATGAACTGTGAACTAGAAAAGTAAGTCTAGTTTGACATGAACTGTAATTAGAATGTTAAAGCAGTATTGGGTTACCTAATTTGGCATATTGGCATAAATTTGAAATTGGCCTTAATTGGGAGTACCTGTCAGGTTTAGCAAAATCATGGTTAGTGACATTTAATTTGGTATGGTTTACATACCAAAAAGGCATAAATATGATATAGAGGGGAAAATGGGCCATAAGAATAAATGTCGACAATTTACATTAAAAGAGGAATTAGGAAATAAGTAAACTAGGAATGATTTACTTATAGAATTTGTCCTAAATGAGAAATGTAAATTTAGACAAATTAAAGGTTTATTAACGACATCTTTTTTAATGAAACACCAGAAAGTTCTAGGGTGACAGAGAGGATAGTGTCTAGGCTTGGGTTTGGAAAATACAAGTTTTCTGCTCTCCCTGGCTATCCCTAACTGATCCGATAGACAGGATGGTTACTTTCAAAACCTAAATTGAAAATTAATCAAAACCCTTTTGAACTTAGAAAACACGAATACGCCTAACCCGAGGTTAGATTGTGTTGCGATGTAAACCTGCCCGGAACCAACCGACACATCCAGTATTCGCAATAATATCTGTCTAATGTGAGTGGTCGCGGCTTTAATCTATTTAATTAAAGCTAGAACAAGAATGGTAGGGTTAAGTTAACTAAGACACTTAACCAATTCAACAAGATAACCAAACCGATGGGTGGGGTTAGGTTCATACAGACACTTAACACAGTTAAGCTAGAATGGGAGGGTTAAGTCCATAGGAACACTTAACCAGCTTAACACAGTCAAGCTAGAATGGGAGGGCTAAGTCCATAGGGACACTTAACCAAACTTATGGTAACAAGACCAGATTTGTAGGGGTTAAGTAACTAAGAAAACACTTAGCCAAATTAACATGTTAACTAGACTAGAAGGTGGGGTTAAGTAAAGTTAATACACTTAGCCAAATTAACATGTTAACTAGATTAGAGGTTGGGGTTAAGTAAATACACTAAGCCAATTTGATATGTTAGCTGGGCTAGACCGTACGGTTAAGTAAGCTTAAACACTTAACCATCGGATTGTGATAAAGGAATAGAGTTTAAGTCTAAAACATGAAGGGATAATACTTAACCATTAATAATAACATGTCGGTTAAAACAGACGGGCAAGGAACACTTAACCAATACAGGATGAATATGTAGGGTTAAGTAATAAGAAAGACTTAACCAATATAACTTTGTTTGTGGTAGGGTTAAGTCATCATGAATTACTGATAACACTTAACCGGTTTAATAGGATGAATGAAGAGGGTTAAGTTGGCTTGAATTGACTAATGACACTTAACCAATCCAAATTGACGAGAAAGAGAACTAAGTAGTAAACCTTAGTTAAGAAAACAACGATTCTGGAAATAAGTGGTAAATCTTAGTTAGTAAAACTAAGTAGTAATTCTTAGTATAACAAGGGAAGGAGCGAATGTCCGTTTGAGTAAAAAGGAAGCTCCAACGAATTGGGTTACGAAGCCCGAGGCTTCGAGGGGACGTGAGGGTACTCTTGGTATCCCTCTGTGAGGCTGCAGATGATCCTCCTGGGCTCACAAAGGTTAAGGTCTGCGTAGAAGAACCAAGGGTATGCCTTGGTTGCAAAATGTGGCAACCTAAAGACTAGGATGGACCAGCGTGATTCGGCGAGAAAACGGTAGCCCTTTGATAGCAACTCGTCGTCTACCATCCATCTTGAGTCAATCGAGATACGTGAAGCGGAAAGACGGAGAACTCCAAAAGACCATACACTTGCTATCTAGTTATGGGTGAGGATGGCCATAGGTTAGTGGGGCATCGGAGGCCTGCGTATAGTTCTCATTTTTCAAGGTGTGCCTTTCATTAGTTGAGGGAGGGGTCAAGTGGGACCATAGCCACTGGAATAAAAACAGACCATAGCATTTTCATCTGCAGATATCTGAAAGATCCCGACCGAGTTCTGTATTCCTTGATTTGCCCTGCCACAGGACTCGGACTGCACATTACAGGTCATGTGCATCTAGACAAGCGAAAACGGTTTGCGATACATGCGTGGGGAAGTATAGGAACATATACCACTCTAGGTAGTGTAACCTAGACTTGGGGGCATCGATTGGACTAGGGGGCGTAAACCCTGAATCCGAGAAGCGTTCAGCAGATAGCGTAAACTCTAGTTGAAACTAGAAGCACTTGATAGAAAACCCTAGATTAGATCCAGGTAACAAATAATAAATGTATGCCTGAAGGCAATGGAAACTACAGGGATTGGGATCACGTTATCGTTACTAGTTGGGACACTAGTTAGGCGTTGCAGAGATATAGAAACCAGTATAACAAGAAAATAGTGAAGTGGCGAAAGTACTAGAGCATATCCAGTTAATCTTATCTTAGCATATCTTGTGTTAATCTTGTCTAATCCTGCCAACCCTATCATCATGGTGTTATCTTGTATTCAGTTAATTCATGTCGTTTTGTTGTTCCATGTTCATATGCTAGAAGTTACTGAACTTACTCAGGCTTTATGTCTTACTCTGTTTTTCTTTCGGCTTCTTTTCTTCCGTTCCACCCCCCCCCCCCCCCCCCCCCCGCCTCCCAGGTAGTAAAGGAGGGAATAGTATAGCTCAGGTTAAGTTGGACTGTCACTCTTTCCCAGCTTGAAGATTTGTCGAAGTTTGCTTGGATTCTCTTTTCAAATGCTATGGCTGGCTCTTGCTAAAGTTGGGGAATATAAATGTTGTTCTATGCTTCTTTATTTTGTAAGACAGATGATACTCTGATATTGTAAAGAAATCATTGTCCAAACTATTTTATCAATAAAGCAAAGTTTTATTTTCCGCTATTTAATTTCTGTCTGTCTTGTAATTTATGTGCATATTTTACCCTAAATTCTCCACAGAACTTAGTGCATTCCCTTTGTGAGTGACACTAACGGATGTGGGGTGTTACACGTGGTATCAGAGCTGAAGGTTACCGGATCAGATAAAAGATTTGAAAAATTGTTTTCAAAACGATTTTAAAAGAAGCATTTTCAAAAGAAAAGTTTTGTTTTAAAGGCATATTCCCCAAAGCCATACGCACTATCTTCTCTTCCTCTGTTTGAATTCTTTCTCGTTCTTTCTTGAGTCTCTTGGGCTCCTGGCTTTCTGGGATGTAACCTCATCGAAGGGTGAAGTAGTGCCCGACTTCCATGTATGGCTGTGGTTGTTTCACCTACGGCCAATTTTCTTTCAAGCTTATAGAGTTTTCTGTACGATGGAAGCAGCTTTCGAGAGATTTGTCAACATGACTACACACGAAAGGGGATGAGGAGTTTGGCTAGGGAGCAAAACCATGGGATGAGGAATTCATGGATGTAGATTTAGCTCACGAAGGAGGAAGAAATTATAAAACATAAGACAAAAGGAAGTATATTTGCTAGGGTATGATAGGGCATATGATTAAGGACAAGGGCAAGAACGAGGAACAAGATTTTCAGGAGGGCAAGTACATACTTTCACCACCAAGCATACCTAGGAGAAAGGTAGTGAAGTTCCAATGGAAGAGTCTAGTTTTGTTATTCGTACTATTTCCTTCGGTTTTAGCGCTTCGCATTTGTTCATATCCACTTCCATAGTTGAGTCTCTGCACCATAGTACTATATAGTAGAAAGATCCCATTAGAGTCTCAAATCCAATTGGTGGTCCGACCAGTTTATTTTTGGTTAGTAGGGATTTGAGAATAGCTATCGAGCTTGTTTACATCATCTCACATAGATCGTCTAAGTCGGAGAAGATATTCCTTGGGTGCTTGTCTGATATTGGTTTAGGCCTTTGGGGCTTGTACTTGAGAAATGTCAAGTTCGGTTTGGATGGTTTGCGTGAAAGATGAATAGTTGTGGCAGGCACTCCAAAGAGCACGTAGTGACCTTTCGACTCTTATAGTTATGGCATGGCGGATAAGAGGGAAACCTCTAATCATCTTAGTACGTATACCTGGTACCGTGATTGACATCTGTTTATTTTGGAAATGGAGATCCGGAACTTCACAATCATGAAGTTAAATTAGTTAAGATACAGTGGAGTAAAGCTCAAGAAGGCTAGATACTAGCATCATACCCTTTTCCTTGAGGGTGCATCCTTGATTTCTATGTTTTAGGAGCTTTACGCATAATTGTTTCTCTCTTTCCGAAGTATGTCACCTAGGTCGTATCTTCGATCCTTAGGTAGAAGCCAATGGATGTAAACATGTATTTGAAACATGTTATGGTTGATGGTTGCAAGTGGTTGCAAATGGTTGCTTGTGAATGCATATGCATACGTATTAGGCACTAGATCAGTTCAGACGCTTTCATATTGCATTTACAGATATGTATTTTTTTATTGAACTTGATATGTTATCATATGGATGTTGCATATAGATGAATGGTTGTGCATGCATGTAGTATTTACATAACTAGGGATGCTTGCATACATGATTGGACGCATGGCACTGACATGATTCGCATTAAGGAGGTCAACTGAATCAGTGGACCGCCTGATTTTGCATTAGATAAAGACATATACACACACTATGCATATGAACATGAACGCATTAGAAATCTTTTAAGGACAATGAATGCATGTGGTTGAATGGTTGAGAAGATGGGTGATTGGACGGTAGGACACATTCTTCCTAACTTGAAGATTTCGGGGACGAAATCCTTTTAAGAAGGGGAGAATGTAACACCCCGTAATTCTGTAACACTAAGATTCACAAATTGAGACATAATTATAAGTTAAAATCAGAATCAAGGGAAACAGGCTGCACCATTGCGTTTGTCTCGGAATTCTGCATGAAAACGAGTCCGAGTTTGCGTAAATCGGAGTCAGTATGAGGAAGATATGGCCTCCGGAAGTTTCAGCAAAGTTCAAATTTCAAAACAGACTCAGAAGGGACCCAGGTCGACTGGGGAGTCGACTGGGTAGTCGACCCCACACCCCCAGGTCGACTGGGTAGTCGAACCCCCGTCCCCCCCCGCTTTTTCCAGCTTTCTGAACCCGATTCATTTCTCTGTATCCGGACGCCATTCTGACCAGATTCGTTGACTTCTACACTATATAAACGGCCCTGGTCTTCTTCTCTATTCACAATTCTTTTCTATCCTTATGCTACCTCTGATAAAATATATAAATAAATAAAAATAAGAAAGTAATACGAAAATCCAAGACAAGGTTATGCTGCTCAAGTTGTCAAGAGGAGGTTTGAATCAAGATTAAGGCTTCAGAATGAGAATCAAAGGCTAACTCAAACGATTTCAAGCAACGTCGCACGAATCATAGCAACGCCACCTTTCTATTCTAATCTAATCTCTGTAAGTCAGTTATTTTTAGATATGAACGCTTTCTCTATTCGTGACATGAAATTAAAGGAATAAAAGAATATGCCAAATCTCTCTTTATTCGAATCTGTGCCTATATCTTTGGACTTAATTAAGAACTGTTATGATTCGATGACCAATTAGGCCTTGCCTATGACTATGAACATCGCCTATGACTACGAACATTGCCTATGACTATGAACATTGCCTATGACTATGAACATTGCCTATGACTATGAGCATTGCCTATGACTGTGACTATGACTATGAGAATTATTTCCTTGACTATGAACACAAGCCTATGCCTATGATTATGAAACATAAACTATTGCCTATGACATAACAAGGGCAACTGTGATTCATAACTAGGAAAGTGTTGCTTAAGTTTTGTGACTGTGAAATTGGGTCTAAACCTGATTTTCTACTTTGTCTATTCTTGGTTTTCTTTGGTTTTAGACCTTGGGAATTTACCTATTAATTTAGGTCTACCCATGTTCTTGAACCTATGCCTCTATTCTGTCTATTCTTGGTTTTCTTTGGTTTTAGACCTTGGGAATTTACCTATTAAGTTAGGTCTACCCATGTTCTTGAACCTACGTTGTTATTCAATCCTTTTTATTCCAGTTATTATGTCTATCTTTTCCATAGCATCTTTGGTTCATTCCCTATTTTCTACGAATCTACATTTATCTACAATCTAGATTGAATCACGATTATACGAACGGTGAGAATACTATTTGGGCAAAATATGAAATTTACTAAAAACATAATTATAAATTTGGAAATTGGCATAAATTGGGAACATGTATTATGGCATGTTCATAGAAATGCAAATTGGATAAATTTGACATAGGATGTGTAATTTGAATATAGTATTGGCTTGTAAATCTAGCATTTACATGAACTGTGAACTAGAATAGTAAGTCTAGTTTGACATGAACTGTAATTAGAATGTTAAAGCAGTATTGGGTTACCTAATTTGGCATATTGGCATAAATTTGAAATTGGCCTTAATTGGGAGTACCTGTCAGGTTTAGCAAAATCATGGTTAGTGACATTTAATTTGGTATGGTTTACATACCAAAAAGGCATAAATATGATATAGAGGGGAAAATGGGCCATAAGAATAAATGTCGACAATTTACATTAAAAGAGGAATTAGGAAATAAGTAAACTAGGAATGATTTACTTATAGAATTTGTCCTAAATGAGAAATGTAAATTTAGACAAATTAAAGGTTTATTAACGACATCTTTTTTAATGAAACACCAGAAAGTTCTAGGGTGACAGAGAGGATAGTGTCTAGGCTTGGGTTTGGAAAATACAAGTTTCCTGCTCTCCCTGGCTATCCCTAACTGATCCGATAGACAGGATGGTTACTTTCAAAACCTAAATTGAAAATTAATCAAAACCCTTTTGAACTTAGAAAACACGAATACGCCTAACCCGAGGTTATATTGAGTTGCGATGTAAACCTGCCCGGAACCAACCGGCACATCCAGTATTCGCAACAATATCTGTCTAATGTGAGTGGTCGCGGCTTTAATCTATTTAATTAAAGCTAGAACAAGAATGGTAGGGTTAAGTTAACTAAGACACTTAACCAATTCAACAAGATAACCAAACCGATGGGTGGGGTTAGGTTCATACAGACACTTAACACAGTTAAGCTAGAATGGGAGGGTTAAGTCCATAGGAACACTTAACCAACTTAACACAGTCAAGCTAGAATGGGAGGGCTAAGTCCATAGGGACACTTAACCAAACTTATGTTAACAAGACCAGATTTGTAGGGGTTAAGTAACTAAGAAAACACTTAGCCAAATTAACATGTTAACTAGACTAGAAGGTGGGGTTAAGTAAAGTTAATACACTTAGCCAAATTAACATGTTAACTAGATTAGAGGTTGGGGTTAAGTAAATACACTAAGCCAATTTGATATGTTAGCTGGGCTAGATCGTACGGTTAAGTAAGCTTAAACACTTAACCATCGGATTGTGATAAAGGAATAGAGTTAAGTCTAAAACATGAAGGGATAATACTTAACCATTAATAATAACATGTCAGTTAAAACAGACGGGCAAGGAACACTTAACCAATACAGGATGAATATGTAGGGTTAAGAAATATGAAAGACTTAACCAATATAACTTTGTTTGTGGTAGGGTTAAGTCATCATGAATTACTGATAACACTTAACCGGTTTAATAGGATGAATGAAGAGGGTTAAGTTGGCTTGAATTGACTAATGACACTTAACCAATCCAAATTGACGAGAAAGAGAACAAAGTAGTAAACCTTAGTTAAGAAAACAACGATTCTGGAAATAAGTGGTAAATCTTAGTTAGTAAAACTAAGTAGTAATTCTTAGTATAACAAGGGAAGGAGCGAATGTCCGTTTGAGTAAAAAGGAAGCTCCAACGAATTGGGTTACGAAGCCCGAGGCTTCGAGGGGACGTGAGGGTACTCTTGGTATCCCTCTGTGAGGCTGCAGATGATCCTCCTGGGCTCACAAAGGTTAAGGTCTGCATAGAAGAACCAAGGGTATGCCTTGGTTGCAAAATGTGGCAACCTAAAGACTAGGATGGACCAGCGTGATTCGGCGAGAAAACGGTAGCCCTTTGATAGCAACTCGTCGTCTACCATCCATCTTGAGTCAGTCGAGATACGTGAAGCGGAAAGACGGAGAACTCCAAAAGACCATATTCTTGCTATCTAGTTATGGGTGAGGATGGCCATAGGTTAGTGGGGCATCGGAGGCCTGCGTATAGTTCTCATTTTTCAAGGTGTGCCTTTCATTAGTTGAGGGAGGGGTCAAGTGGGACCATAGCCACTGGAATAAAAACAGACCATAGCATTTGCATCTGTAGATATCTGAAAGATCCCGACCGAGTTCTGTATTCCTTGATTTGCCCTGCCACGGGACTCGGACTGCACATTACAGGTCATGTGCATCTAGACAAGCGAAAACGGTTTGCGATACATGCGTGGGGAAGTATAGGAACATATACCACTCTAGGTAGTGTGTCCTAGACTTGGGGGCATCGATTGGACTAGGGGGCGTAAACCCTGAATCCGAGAAGCGTTCAGCAGATAGCGTAAACTCTAGTTGAAACTAGAAGCACTTGATAGAAAACCCTAGATTAGATCCAGGTAACAAATAATAAATGTATGCCTGAAGGCAATGGAAACTACAGGGATTGGGATCACGTTATCGTTACTAGTTGGGACACTAGTTAGGCGTTGCAGAGATATAGAAACCAGTATAACAAGAAAATAATGAAGTGGCGAAAGTACTAGAGCATATCCAGTTAATCTTATCTTAGCATATCTTGTGTTAATCTTGTCTAATCCTGCCAACCCTATCATCATGGTGTTATCTTGTATTCAGTTAATTCATGTCGTTTTGTTGTTCCATGTTCATATGCTAGAAGTTACTGAACTTACTCAGGCTTTATGTCTTACTCTGTTTTTCTTTCGGCTTCTTTTCTTCCGTTCCCCCCCCCCCCGCCTCCCAGGTAGTAAAGGAGGGAATAGTATAGCTCAGGTTAAGTTGGACTGTCACTCTTTCCCAGCTTGAAGATTTGTCGAAGTTTGCTTGGATTCTCTTTTCAAATGCTATGGCTGGCTCTTGCTAAAATTGGGGAATATAAATGTTGTTCTATGCTTCTTTATTTTGTAAGACAGATGATACTCTGATATTGTAAAGAAATCATTGTCCAAACTATTTTATCAATAAAGCAAAGTTTTATTTTCCGCTATTTAATTTCTGTCTGTCTTGTAATTTATGTGCATATTTTACCCTAAATTCTCCACAGAACTTAGTGCATTCCCTTTGTGAGTGACACTAACGGATGTGGGGTGTTACACGTGGTATCAGAGCTGAAGGTTACCGGATCAGATAAAAGATTTGAAAAATTGTTTTCAAAACGATTTTAAAAGAAGCATTTCCAAAAGAAAAGTTTTGTTTTAAAGGCATATTCCCCAAAGCCATACGCACTATCTTCTCTTCCTCTGTTTGAATTCTTTCTCGTTCTTTCTTGAGTCTCTGGGGCTCCTGGCTTTCTGGGATGTAACCTCATCGAAGGGTGAAGTAGTGCCCGACTTCCATCTATGGCTGTGGTTGTTTCACCTACGGCCAATTTTCTTTCAAGCTTATAGAGTTTTCTGTACGATGGAAGCAGCTTTCGAGAGATTTGTCAACATGACTACACACGAAAGGGGATGAGGAGTTTGGCTAGGGAGCAAAACCATGGGATGAGGAATTCATGGATGTAGATTTAGCTCACGAAGGAGGAAGAAATTATAAAACATAAGACAAAAGGAAGTATATTTGCTAGGGTATGATAGGGCATATGATTAAGGACAAGGGCAAGAACGAGGAACAAGATTTTCAGGAGGGAAAGTACATACTTTCACCACCAAGCATACCTAGGAGAAAGGTAGTGAAGTTCCAATGGAAGAGTCTAGTTTTGTTATTCGTACTATTTCCTTCGGTTTTAGCGCTTCGCATTTGTTCATATCCACTTCCATAGTTGAGTCTCTGCACCATAGTACTTATATAGTAGAAAGATCCCACTAGAGTCTCAAATCCAATTGGTGGTCCGACCAGTTTATTTTTGGTTAGTAGGGATTTGAGAATAGCTATCGAGCTTGTTTACATCATCTCACATAGATCGTCTAAGTCGGAGAAGATATTCCTTGGGTGCTTGTCTGATATTGGTTTAGGCCTTTGGGGCTTGTACTTGAGAAATGTCACATTCGGTTTGGATGGTTTGCGTGAAAGATGAATAGTTGGGGCAGGCACTCCAAAGAGCACGTAGTGACCTTTCGACTCTTATAGTTATGGCATGGCGGATAAGAGGGAAACCTCTAATCATCTTAGTACGTATACCTGGTACCGTGATTGACATCTGTTTATTTTGGAAATGGAGATCCGGAACTTCACAATCATGAAGTTAAATTAGTTAAGATACAGTGGAGTAAAGCTCAAGAAGGCTAGATACTAGCATCATACCCTTTTCCTTGAGGGTGCATCCTTGATTTCTTTGTTTTAGGAGCTTTACGCATAATTGTTTCTCTCTTTCCGAAGTATGTCACCTAGGTCGTATCTTCGATCCTTAGGTAGAAGCCAATGGATGTAAACATGTATTTGAAACATGTTATGGTTGATGGTTGCAAGTGGTTGCTAATGGTTGCTTGTGAATGCATATGCATACGTATTAGGCACTAGATCAGTTCAGACGCTTTCATATTGCATTTACAGATATGTATTTTTTTATTGAACTTGATATGTTATCATATGGATGTTGCATATAGATGAATGGTTGTGCACGCATGTAGTATTTACATAACTAGGGATGCTTGCATACATGATTGGACGCATGGCATTGACATGATTCGCATTAAGGAGGTCAACTGAATCAGTGGACCGCCTGATTTTGCATTAGATAAAGACATATACACACACTATGCATATGAACATGAACGCATTAGAAATCTTTTAAGGACAATGAATGCATGTGGTTGAATGGTAGAGAAGATGGGTGATTGGACGATAGGACACATTCTTCCTAACTTGAAGATTTCGGGGACGAAATCCTTTTAAGTGGGGGAGAATGTAACACCCCGTAATTCTGTAACACTAAGATTCACAAATCGAGACATAGTTATAAGTTAAATTCAGAATCAAGGGAAACAGGCTGCGCCATTGCGTTTGTCTCGGAATTTTGCATGAAAACGCGTCCGAGTTTGCGTAAATCGGAGTCCGTATGAGGAAGATATGGCCTCCGGAAGTTTCAGCAAAGTTCAAATTTCAAAACAGACTCAGATGGGACCCAGGTCGACTGGGGAGTCGACTGGGTAGTCGACCCCCCCCCCCCAAGTCGACTGGGGAGTCGACTCCACCCCCCAGGTCGACTGGGTAGTCGAACCCCCCCCCCCCCCCCCCCCGCCCCCCCACTCCGCTTTTTCCAGCTTTCTGAACCTGATTCATTTCTCTGTATCCAGACGCCATTCTGACCAGATTCGTTGACTTCTACACTATATAAACGGCCCTGGTCTTCTTCTCTATTCACAATTCTTTTCTATCCTTATGCTGCCTCTGAGAAAATATATAAATAAATAAAAATAAGAAAGTAATACGAAAATCCAAGACAAGGTTATGCTGCTCAAGTTGTCAAGAGGAGGTTCGAATCAAGATTAAGGCTTCAGAATGTGAATCAAAGGCTACCTCAAACGATTTCAAGCAATGTCGAACGAATCATAGCAAAGCCTCCTTTCTATTCTAATCTAATCTCTGTAAGTCAGTTATTTTTAGATATGAACACTTTCTCTATTTGTGACATGAAATTAAAGGAATAAAAGAATATGCCAAATCTCTCTTTATTCGAATCTATGCCTATATCTTTGGACCTAATTAAGAACTGTTATGATTCGATGACCAATTAGGCCTTGCCTATGACTATGAACATCGCCTATGACTATGAACATTGCCTATGACTATGAACATTGCCTATGACTACGAACATTGCCTATGACTATGAGCATTGCCTATGACTGTGACTGTGACTATGAGAATTATTTCCTTGACTATGAACACAAGCCTATGCCTATGATTAGGAAACATAAACTATTGCCTATGACATAACAAGAGCAACTGTGATTCTTGACTAGGAAAGTGTTGCTTAAGTTTTGTGACTGTGAAATTGGGTCTAAACCTGATTTTCTACTCTGTCTATTCTTGGTTTTCTTTGGTTTTAGACCTTGGGAATTTACCTATAAAGTTAGGTCTACCCATGTTCTTGAACCTACGCCTCTATTCTGTCTATTCTTGGTTTTCTTTGGTTTTAGACCTTGGGAATTTACCTATAAAGTTAGGTCTACCCATGTTCTTGAACCTACGTTGTTATTCAACCCTTTTTATGCCAGTTATTATGTCTATCTTTTGCATAGCTTCTGTGGTTCATTCCCTATTTTCTACGAATCTAGATTTATCTACAATCAAGATTGAATCACGATTATACGAATGGTGAGATTACGATTTGGGCAAAATATGAAATTTACTAAAAACATAATTATAAATATGGAAATTGGCATAAATTGGGAACATGTACTATGGCATGTTCATAGAAATGCAAATTGGATAAATTTGACAAAGGATGTGTAATTTGAATATAGTATTGGCTTGTAAATCTAGCATTTACATGAAATGTGAACTAGAATAGTAAGTCTAGTTCGACATGAACTGTAATTAGAATGTTAAAGCAGTATTGGGTTAGCTAATTTGGCATATTGGCATAAATTTGAAATTGGCCTTAATTGGGAGTACCTGTCAGGTTTAGAAATATCATGGTTAGTGACATTTAATTTGGTATGGTTTACATACCAAAAAGGCATAAATATGATATAGAGGGGAAAATGGGCCATAAGAATAAATGTCGACAATTTACATTAAAAGAGGAATTAGGAAATAAGTAAACTAGGAATGATTTACTTATAGAATTTGTCCTATATGAGAAATGTAAATTTAGACAAATTAAAGGTTTATTAACGACATCTCTTTTAATGAAACACCAGAAAGTTCTAGGGTGACAGAGAGGATAGTGTCTAGGCTTGGGTTTGGAAAATACAAGTTTCTTGCTCTCCCTGGCTATCCCTAACTGATCCGACGGACAGGATGGTTACTTTCAAAACATAAATTGAAAATTAATCAAAACCCTTTTGAACTTAGAAAACACGAACACGCCTAACCCGAGGTTAGACTGAGTTGCGATGTAAACCTCCCCGGAACCAACCGACACATCCAGTATTCGCAACAATATCTGTCTAATGTGAGTGGTCGCGGCTTTAATCTATTTAATTAAAGCTAGAACAAGAATGGTAGGGTTAAGTTAACTAAGACACTTAACCAATTCAACACGATAACCAAACCGATGGGTGGGGTTAGGTTCATACAGACACTTAGCACAGTTAAGCTAGAATGGGAGGGTTAAGTCCATAGGAACACTTAGCCAACTTAACACAGTCAAGCTAGAATGGGAGGGCTAAGTCCATATGGACACTTAACCAAATTATGGTAACAAGACCAGATTTGTTGGGGGTTAAGTAACTAAGAAAACACTTAGCCAAATTAACATGTTAACTAGACTAGAAGGTGGGGTTAAGTAAAGTTAATACACTTAGCCAAATTAACATGTTAACTAGACTAGAGGTTGGGGTTAAGTAAATACACTAAGCCAATTTGATATGTTAGCTGGGCTAGACCGTAGGGTTAAGTAAGCTTGAACACTTAACCATCGGATTGTGATAAAGGAAAAGGGTTAAGTCTAAAACATGAAGGGATAATACTTAACCATTATTAATAACATGTCAGTTAAAACAGGCGGGGAAGGAACACTTAACCAATACAGGATGAATATGTAGGGTTAAGTAATAAGAAAGACTTAACAAATATAACTTGGTTTGTGGTAGGGTTAAGTCATCATGAATTACAAATAACACTTAACTGGTTTAATAGGATGAATGAAGAGGGTTAAGTTGGCTTGAATTGACTAATGACACTTAACCAATCCAAATTGACGGGAAAGAGAACTAAGTAGTAAACCTTAGTTAAGAAAACAACGATTCTGGAAATAAGTGGTAAATCTTAGTTAGTAAAACTAAGTAGTAATTCTTAGTATAACACGGGAAGGAGCGAATGTCCATCTGAGTAAAAAGGAAGCTCCAACGAATTGGGTTACGAAGCCCGAGGCTTCGAGGGGACGTGAGGGTACTATTGGTATCCCTCTATGAGGCTGCAGATGATCCTCCTGGGCTCACAAAGGTTAAGGTCTGCGTAGAAGAACCAAGGGTATGCCTTGGTTGCAAAATGTGGCAACCTAAAGACTAGGATGGACCAGCGTGATTCGGCGAGAAAACGGTAGCCCTGTGATAGCAACTCGTTGTCTACCATCCATCTTGAGTCAGTCGAGATACGTGAAGCGGAAAGGCGGAGAACTCCAAAAGACCATATACTTGCTATCTAGTTATGGGTGAGGATGGCCATAGGTTAGTGAGGCATCGAGGGCCTGCGTATAGTTCTCATTTTTCAAGGTGTGCTTTCATTAGTTGAGAGAGGGGTCAAGTGGGACCATAGCCACTGGAATAAAAACAGACCATAACATCTACATCGGCAGATATCTGAAAGCTCCCGACCGAGTTCTGTATTCCTTGATTTGCCCTGCCACAGGACTCGGACTACACATTACAGGTCATGTGCATCTAGACAAGCGGTAACGGTTCGCAATACATGCGTGGGGAAGTATAGGAACATATACCACTCTAGGTAGTGTGTCCTAGACTTGCGGGCATCGATTGGACTAGGGGGCATAAACCCTGAATCCGAGAAGCGTTAAGCAGATAGCGTAAACTCTAGTTGAAACTAGAAGCACTTGATAGAAAACCCTAGATTAGATCCAGGTAACAAATAATAAATGTATGCCTGAAGGCAATGGAAACAACAGGGATTGGGATCGCGTTATCGTTAATAGTTGGGACACTAGTTAGGCGGTGCAGAGATATAGAAACCAGTATAACAAGGAAATAGCGAAGCGGCGAAAGTACTAGAGAATATCCAGTTAATCTTATCTTAGCATATCTTGTGTTAATCTTGTCTAATCTTGCCAACCCTATCATCATGGTGTTATCTTGTATTCAGTTAATTCATGTCGTTTTGTTGTTCCATGTTCATATGCTAGAAGTTACTGAACTTACTCAGGCTTTATGTCTGACTCTGTTTTTCTTTTGTCTTCTTTTCTTCCGTTCCCCCCCCCCCCTCCCAGGTAGTAAAGGAGGGAATAGTATAGCTCAGGTTAAGTTGGACTGTCACTCTTTCCCAGCTTGAACATTTGTCGAAGTTAGCTTGGATTCTCTTTTCAAATGCTATGGCTGGCTCTTGCTAAAATTGGGGAATACAAATGTTGTTTTATGCTTCTTTATTTTGTAAGACAGATGATACTCTGATATTGTAAAGAAATCATTGTCTAAACTATTTTATCAATAAAGCAAAGTTTTATTTTCCGCTGTTTAATTTCTGTCTGTCTTGTAATTTATCTGCATCTTTTACCCTAAATGCTCCACAGAACTTAGTGCATTCCCTTTGTGAGTGACACTAACGGATGTGGGGTGTTACAAGTCCAAACTGGGATTTTGTTTGCTAAGCAAAGTCACATGATTGTTAAACATTTGAATGGATGCAAATATATGTGGAGGGGGTCATTTATTTAGTTTATAAAAAAACAGTAGTAATTATTACGTATCAACTAATAAAGAAGGTAAATTGTTTGGAATAAAGGTGCGCGAAGAACAGAATGTTGAATGCTATATTGGGTAAATTAAATGTGTAGTTTATATTAGATTGTACTATTGACATAGGCCACCCATCACATATTCAGAAAATTACGAAATTGAAAAGAAAAAAAAAACTAAAAAACTGTTTTGATACTTCAGATACATATACAAACTATCAACCTGCAATCACTACTCGGCTAGTGTTTTCTAACTTAACCAAGTAACGAAAGCTTGTCATGGTTCTTAGTTTTGGTTGTATAATTATTGGCGTTAATCTTCAAGTGATTTCTTGTCATAGACTTAACACTGTGCAATCTGCAAAGACACATCAAAACATATTACGTGAAGTATCTACAAGATAACAAGTTGTGATTTAATATCTTCAAATTTAGGTGACTGAACGCTAAAAACTTTAATAATATCAGTACAAACTATCAGTGGATTCATACCTATATATTTCCACCTCGATGGCTTAGGGATGGCTATTTTGTTTTGCCATGGATACACTATAAAATAATCATCAGCTAATAAGCGTATGTTGATAAGTATATGCTAGTAAGTATGTGATTTATTCTTCCCAAATGATGAATGTCAAGTGCAGTTGACTTGCTGCGAAGTGCATATGCTTGCCAGCATGTTGTTAAGCCAGTGGGCATTTGTATTGCACTGAAAGTTGAATTTAAGTTTAACTCTTGTCTTTTATGTTAAAAACATCTTTTTAGTTTCTTCTAAGTAATAACATGTGCCTTGATTGTGTGTTTATCCTGACCATATATATTTAACATTTGATAACCAGCTGGGAAATTTGGATCCTTAAAGAGAGTATATTGTGGTAGAGAAGTGTGAAAAATCCTTGGTCATGTACTTAGGCCAATCAAATTTATATGCACAACATAGTAGTTCAGGTTGCTACATCTTGGTTTGAACATGTATTTAAACATGCCATATGCCATTATTTTGCTGGCACTTATTCTTTGTTAATTCATGCGAGTACTTCAATCATTTACTGCGTATATATATTTTGGCGATTCATGGGCAACAATACATGAATCATTAATAATCTGTTGCAGATGTACATTTCAACCTATCATTGTGCTTCCTTAAATATAAACTGATTTTGAACAGATACTATATATAGGTTGAACATTATTGTGCTTATTGATAGTGTTTACTTGAATACAACCTGACCCGAGTTTTTGTTTGCTCGGGTCAGGGTCAAATCCGAGTATTACAGATATACAGACTTCAGCTGTGGATTCGAAGACTGGCGAAATTTGGGATTTCAAGAGATATGCACTCTGAAGATTTTTAAAACAGTAAATATTTCTTTATTATTCAAACTGTATTTTAACTTCCGCTGTATCGAATAATATTGTATAAAAATTTTGATCAATAAATTAAAGTTTATTTCACTGTTAAATACTATGTTAATTTATTATGTGATATTTTCGGTTGATTCTATATTTAAACTCTGTAAGTCAAATAACGATCTGTGTATTTGAACGTTTTAAGTTAGTTTAATTACTGGTTTGAATCGGTCAAAATGGAGGAACGTTACAAGTGGTATTAGAGCTTTGGTTTATTCAAAGCGTAACTTATCGAGTTTAAATGGGTAGGATCAACACTAGAAAATGGAATTTGAAAATAAAAAGATTTTGGAATATAAGATTTTGAAAATGAAAGTAATTTTAAAGTAAGTTTCGAAAAGTTAAAGTATTTTGGAAATATATTTTGAAAATTAGTATTTGGAAACTGATACAGTGAAAAAAAAAATATTTTGAGATTTAAAAATTTTTGTTCGGAATCCCCAGTCTTCGGATCTGGATATGCGAGTGCTATTTTTTGACAAACCCCCTTAGATTTGAATTTCGAATCCATTATCAAATGGTGTCAAAGGAAGACACGTATGACAGAATCGATGAATAAATTTCTAATAGTGTATTTTAAAAATCAAAGATAACTGAAATTAATCGGAAATAATAATTCAGATGGGAATTGGAATGAAAAAGGAAATTTGAAAATCGTTTGAAGGATGAAACGATGAATTATATTTTGATATACGGAATATAAATTGTAACGCCCCACCCCGAGGACCACATTAGTAAAGGGAATCAACTAGTAATTAGGTCTACTAATGCAGAGAATAGGGCTGTCTGAGGGCGACCAACATAACATATAATAGCTATGAACTAAACATGTCAAATAGTGTCTATATTTTTTTCATTTACCACAAGTGGTTGACACGTCTATTCCATAACTATTACACACTATGATGGCTACAACACATTTCAGAATAATGTGATATACGTGCAGAATATAATAATAATCACAGAACAACATACACAGATCAACAGATGCATATGCATATACCTAAGTCCCACACATCATCATATAAGTACATAATACATGTGAAGTCCCAAAAAGGGTACCGAAAGAATATATACAGTCATCCCATATAAAACAAATGTACAACAGACGAACTACAAAATGATCCAAATGGGTAAGCCAAAAGATGCATGTGCCCCACAAAAAGTAACAAGTTGATCCAAACTGAAGAGGAAATCCAGAACTATCCTGCAACTCGGTCTGACCCGAGTGAAATAAACATACGGGTCAGGCAACTTAAACTTATCAATAGATAAGAGCTCTTGATGATAAGGAAATGGGGAAACAAACGTTCCGTTGTTTCCAACATAGTTAGTATGAAGTGCATCACGATACTCATGAGTGTGTGTGTGCCATCATGGTAATCACATAAGCAATTTATAACATGAATCTTGCAAAATATTCAAAAATCATGAATAACATCCAACTACTCATCAAAACATAAAAACTCAGAAAATCTCGAATAAATCATGATATGGTTTAAATCAGAATAACCATATGAGTAATGTCGCCTTAATATGTTGTAAGGCTAAGAAATCACAAATCATGAACAAAATGGTAAATCATCAAAAGAATTTGCATGTGCTTTTAAATCATCACTAGCACTATATTGTGGTACCATAAGTCGTGATGATTGGGATCATAGAAGTCAAAATAATCTAGAAAATCATGATATTCGTGATGACTACATAGTCTATAATACGGAGATCCCAATCGGTGATGTCAAAGACCCGAGTAATATAAATCATGAAATCGTGACTGGGGAAATAGTCTTAATTCTCGAATTCCCCAAGTACTCGTGGTCCATGGTATTAGTCCAAATCTTGAATGTGCCTCAACGTCTTGAATAGGAACTCAAAAGAAAGTTATACACATCCCATACCATGTATCTGTAACACCCCGCCTCCGCTAGGGTCACTCGCAAAGGAATGCACTAGCTTTAGAGGGGCATTATTGGTAAACATGCACAGTAATATCACAAGACAGAACATATAAAATAGCGGAAGTAAAATCGAACTTTCATAAACATGAATACATAAGGTCTAAAGCCTTTTACATCAGAGTACATCAAAACCTGTCTTGCAATAGTAAAGAAGCATAAAGACTTTTTCATAAATTATTTCCCAAATAAAAACAGTAAAGTAGCCATAGCCAGGAAAAGTCCAAGCCATCCATGATGACCTTCAAGCAGAAGAAGTCCGAACTAAACAGCAGTGTTTCCTCCCTGTAACCTGGGGGGAAACGGAAGAAAAGAGGCGAAACAAAACGTGTCAGTCAAAAAGACTGAGTAAGCCCTATCTACTATTAGTATAAAAACTAGTAAAGTTAACTGACATGAGAAACTGAGATGAACATAAGCATGATAACAAGATAGATAAGCTAAATCAAAATAACAGGATGAACTACTGAACTCAGATAAACTAGGGTGTCGTGATAAACTACGGTGTCAAGATAAAACAAGGTATAACATTGTCAGGTTTCTATCCAGTATAATATCCCAAGATATCTATCGCGTATAACGTCCCATGGCATCTATCCTGTATATCTGCTCTGCACCTACCGTACTAGTACCCCAACTGTATTACGTGTTATCCGTGAATGACCCTTACTCAAAAGTCGTGTAATGGTCCATGTCAACCTAATATGCCACATATATAGGTTACTCAACTCATATGTTTCTTTCCATGTATAAGTTCAGTCCTTTGCCGTAGGCTGTACGGGCTTTCCCATGTAAACGGTTTATCCTTGAAGTTGTTTTGGACTGCAACCCTTGATCTAGATGTGTTTCCTTACCATGAACTATCGCGCGTCCACTTAGGATTTATGTCACCTAGGACCGCTAGGGATTATGCTACCTAATGAACGTTTCCGTGTCTCGGTTTGGGTTTTGGCCACCTAGGACCACTAGGGATTACGCCACCCGTCAACCGCGCCCTTGATCCCACGTATGTATCGTGAATCGTTTTCCATGTCTAGATGCACATGTTCCCCAATGTGCCATCCGAGTTCCGTGCCAGGGCAAATCAAGAAATACGGAACTCGGTCGGGAGCTTTAAATCGTCTGCCGATGCAGATATCAAGGTCTGTTTTTGTACCCGTGGCTATGGTCCCACGTGACCCCTCCCTCAACTACTGAAAGGCAATCCAAGAAAAATCATGTATAAGAACCACTCCACGGCCCCACTATAGCCCACTTTCCTACGGGCCAACCTCACCCATGACTCGATAGCAAGCACATGGTCTGTTGGGGGTTCCCTGCCTTTCCGCACGTACACGATTGACTAAAGATGGTAGGTAGTCGGCGATGCGCTATCCAGGGCAAAAACAAGAATCGTCGACTCCACGCTAATCCATCCCAGTCTTTAGGTTGCTCGCATAGCAACCAAGGCATACTCTTGGTCCTTCTAACGCAGACCTTAACCTCTCATGGGCCTAGTATAATTACCTGGCAGCCCACAGAGGGATCCCAAGAATATCCTCACATCCCCCGAAGTTTCCACTTCGGCACCCAGTGCGCTGGAGCTTTTATCCAAGTCAGATAACTTGCTCCCCCTCGTATACTAAGTGATGACCTACCGTATCAGGTTACTCATCGTTTTGAGAATTAGTCCTATGTCCTTAGCTAAGAATTATTACTTAGTTACCCTTAACTAAGGTTTACCACTTAGCTTCCTTTCCCGTTATCCTTGATTAACCACGGTTTTCTACCTAGTTCTTCTAGCTAGGGTTTGTCTATTGGGTTAAGTGTTATCATTCAAGTCCATGACTTAACCCGCCCACGAATCACGTCAAAGATTGGCTAAGTATTTAAGTTCAAGACTTAGTCCCACAATTTGGTTAAGGGTACCCAGAGGCTCATGACTTAACCCTATCAAGTCAAATTGGTCAAGTACTAGCTTACCTTAATCCTATCGGATTATCTTGCTAGATCGATTAAGCATAGATTATCTTAATCCCATCAAATTATCGAGTCGGATTGGTTAAGTATAGGTTGACTTAACCCCATCCTCTAATCGTACTACAATGGTTAATTATATTCTAAAAAGGTCTTGTGACTTAACCTTATCAGGTCCGCGTATTAGATTGGTTAAGTGTAAGTTACTTAACCCCATCAAATCATCATGTATAATTGGTTAAGTATAAGTTGCTTAACCCCATTAAATTATCACGTTAAGTTGGTTAAGTATTGGTTACTTAACCTCATTGAATTACCGAGTTTAAATTGGTTAAGTGTTTAACTTAACCCCATCGAATTACCGTGTTTAGATTAGTTAAGTGTGGATTACTTAACCCCATCTAATTACCGTGTCGGATTAGTTAGGTGCAAATTACTTAACCCCATCCCCTAATCATCTTGTATGGTTAAGTGTCATTAAGAAAACTTACTTAACCTTGCCAAATTATCATGTTGGATTGATTAAGTGTTGGTTAACTTAATCCCCGTCCACTAGTCGTATAAAAATGGTTAAATGTCATTAGGCAAATCAAGTTACTTAACCTACCCAACCTTGTCATGTTTTGTTAAGTATCATTAGCCTAATCCAATTACTTAACCCATTTGTCCATGTCATATTTGGTTAAGAGTCATTAATCAAATTATCTTAACCCTATCATGTGGCATTAATTTCTTAATGCACCCCAACCTCTCACATTAGACTTTGTTTTGGTTACTAGTTAAGCCAGTCGGTTCCGTGTAGCTTTACACCACAACTTGGTCTAACCTCGGGTTCAAGCACAACATGACCAACTTCTCACATTGGGTCCTATTGTTTGCAACTACTAGTTAGGCCGGTCGGTTCCGGGTAGCTTTATGTTGCAAACTCAACCCAACCTCGAGTTGGCCACTTTCATGTTTAGTCTAGTGTCATGTTCATATTCAAGTTTTCAAGCAATTGGGTAGACCTAACTTAATAGGTAAATTCCCAATGGGTAGACCTAACTTAATAGGTAAATTCCCAAGCTTATTTTTTTATGCATACTTACATGTCACTTCCATGTTATATTTCAAGTCATGTTTTCAAGTATAAACACATGTCATATTTAACGTTACATGTTGTCATGTTTATACCCATTTACCCAAGTCATATTCATGTCATTATGTTTCCCCATAATGTGACCCCAACGCTTTTTAAACTAGCATATACGTTCGCAACAACGTGATGGATTAAAAGAAGAGACTTGGCAAAGGAATGACAAAAATGGGTATTAAGCCACAAGTTAATCATGGTGGCAAACGAGGCACAAATGTGTTCATTAGCTTGCATGTTACATTCTTAAGCCTCAAAAACATGCATCAACCCAAACTTGGTACATAAGCGAATCATGGTAACAAAAGACATGGAATGATGGCTAGAAACTCGCATATATCATCATATAAGGATTATGAATTCATATGCAAGTTGACAAAAAAGGGTATGAAGGTGCTCATGTTGCATAATGCAACATTTCAACATAAAGGTTGTAGCTTTTAGCTCATAAGATCAAGATAATGAATTCATAAACTTGCATGACATGATAGCATGTATCATTCTCAATGATCAAACCCAAACTTGCAACATGAACATTTAACTTCATAGTTAATATCTAAGAGTAGGAAAAGGGCTTACATAGCTATGAAGGCACAAATCGAAATGCAAAACAAAGATTGTGATGAAGCCTATGCATGCCATCACCCAAAAACCCAAAGATGAACAATCCAAATCAACAAAAATACCATCTTTATGAACAAAGATCAAAACTTTTGCCTTGAAATCAACTTGAGAAGCTCTCATACTAACATAGGGACTCTCTAATACTCTCATGATCATGAAACCTCTCATAGAAATGAAGTGGAGGCTAGGATAGTTGAGTGGAGGACATGAGAGTAGCAATTTTGCCATAGTTTAGTTGCATGAATGAATAATGAGGGTTTAGGGGTAGGTTAGGGGCTTATTTATAGATTAGGCAAGTGTTTTAGGCCATAGGATTAAACCTAGATTCAATCCAAGCCATCAAAGTATGTCTTGGGGAAGAAGTCAAGTGTAGGAACCATCTAGGGCCTTTAGATTAAAGATTAACCATGAGAACCATCCAAATGCAAAATCTGCATTTGAGCGAATCGGCCCACGGGTTGACAGCCAAACACCCTGGATTAACCCCTAGTCGACCCAGCGGGCTTGGGTCGACCTCAAAAATCGGCCGGTTCGGTTATTCCCCTCTCCCAATTCGCTGTTTTGAACATTTTTGCATATTTATTTATTTAATTTTCAATTATATATATATATATATATATATATCAATATATATATATTTCTCTGCGCAACCCATTTCACTTAATTAAGTATCCTTTAATTTGGGAATTTTTCGTGAAACTTCACGAGGCCATATCTTGGTCATACTGACTCCGATTTTCGAAAACTCGGACTCTATTTCGCGTATTTTTCCGAGACGAACGCAATGGCATAGCCCGTTTCACTTGATTCAGAATTTAAAATTAAATTCTGCCTTGATTCTCGTCTTTAATCATGTTATCAAAATACGGTTTGTTACATTCTCCCCATCTTTTAGGATTTCGTCCCCGAAATCTCCAAGTTAGGAAGAACATATCCTACCATCCATCATCCATCTACTCAAAACATCATCCACGAGCAACCATTGTCCTTAGATGATTTCTAATGCTATATGAATATATGCAAGACGTGTGTGTACATGTTCCTTAGCTAATGCTAATGATCAGGCCTGAATAATCTTTCTAATGCAAAATATGTATAGTGCCATGAATCCAACATGTATGCAAATAGTCCTAGTCATATAGATACTATATGCGTGCACAATCATTCATTCATATGCAACAACTGCATGATAATACATTCGATTTCATCCATAAACAAGTATAAATACTCGTGCATATGCAATATGAAATGTGACCGAGTCGAGCTAGTATCTAATGTGTATTCGCGCATCCACGAGCAACCACTTGCAACCATATCAATCATAACATGTTTCAAATACATGTTTACATCCATAGGGTTCTACCTAGGATTCCCTGAAATAGGGTCGAGAAGATAAACAGGACAAACTCCTTACGGGGTTTGTAACAGAAAATAGGACCGAGAGGATGTCCACAAAAGATAGCCTACAAGTAAGCTCTACCGAAAACAGGGATCAAGAATATACTCCCAAAAAGAGATATCATGCGCGTATCTAGTCTTTGACCATCAAAGTCGTCTTTCCTGAGCTTAATTCCATCGTGCCTTGACCGTCTTTTAACTTCACGATTTCGCAGCTTCTTATTTCCTGTTTCCATAACATGAGCTAGAACTCATTTCTTTGTCGCCTCTCGTTCCACTTGCACTTATCCTTTTCCTAGAATACTTGACGCAAACATGACTGCGTACTCATGATCTCATGCGAGCTTTCCAAAATTCACTAGTGAATCTCGGACCTCGTACCACAAGGTATTCCACGTAGAAGACCTTTCTCTTGAAAGTAAACAGATGCCAACCAGGTTATCAAGCGCACTTACTTGGGTGATTTCCATAACCCGTGCATAAGTGAAATAAACCATCCGTCTTATCGGTGAACACCACTCGATCGGGCTTCAAATTTCCAATAAAGGCATCAAGGGATTCTAAGTAATTAATCATGACCGAACCCAAAAAGGTTACACGAGACTTCGAGGGTATTACCAAGGCTAGTCAAGAGTCTAACTACCCTCCTATCAAAACCGAGAGTGGCACCCCTTACTGGATAACCACTTCATCCATAACCGAGGCATGTTATTCTCAAATCCAAAACAAGTCATGAATAAATGGACCGGTTCTCCACAGGACTTGACACAAAAATGGGATTCTCTATTACGCTAGTACTTAAGGTGCAGAGACTCAACTATCGAAGCAGACTTAAATGATACGATGATCAAAACAAAGTCATAACGGGATGATAGAGAAGAAAAGCTAAACCTTTAACAAGATCGTCACCCTCCTTCCGAGGTACCCTAGAAATGAGAGCATACTGCTGCCCTCCCGATGATCTTGTCCTTTTCCCATAATACTTAACTATCCGTCCCGTTTTACCATGCCAAAGGTACTCTATCGTCATGGGTTTCATTGTTCATCCTTCTCTCTCGTCCTGGGCTGAGCCATACCTACAACTTGCTCATCCTTAAGCTCGTATCCTTTATCCTCTTCCTCACTATCCTTTCTTATAACGCGGCCATTGGTCTCTCGAGAACCACCTCCATCGTAAGGAAAACACTTTCGTAGATAGAAAAGACTAGTCGCAGTTAAAACCACTGTGACTATAGATGGAGGAAAGAAAGGAAAAGAGATTCAATTAAGGAAACAAGGATAGTGCTAATGGCCTTTGGGGAATAGCCTTTTTCTTTTAAAAGAAAATTTTCTTGAAAAATGCTTCTTTATAAACGATTTTCAAATAGTTTTCAGAAGGTCTTTAAAAACTTTTGCCCAGTCTGGTAACCTTCTGCTCTGATACCACGTGTAACACCCCGCCTCCGCTAGGGTCACTCGCAAAGGAATGCACTAGCTTTAGAGGGGCATTATTGGTAAACATGCACAGAAATATCACAAGACAGAACATATAAAATAGCGGAAGTAAAATCGAACTTTCATAAACATGAATACATAAGGTCTAAAGCCTTTTACATCAGAGTACATCAAAACCTGTCTTGCAATAGTAAAGAAGCATAAAGACTTTTTAATAAATTATTTCCCAAATAAAAACAGTAAAGTAGCCATAGCCAGGAAAAGTCCAAGCCATCCATGATGACCTTCAAGCAGAAGAAGTCCGAACTAAACAGCAGTGTTTCCTCCCTGTAACCTGGGAGGGAAACGGAAGAAAAGAGGCGAAACAAAACGGGTCAGTCAAAAAGACTGAGTAAGCCCTATCTACTATTAGTATAAAAACTAGTAAAGTTAACTGACATGAGAAACTGAGATGAACATAAGCATGATAACAAGATAGATAAGCTAAATCAAAATAACAGGATGAACTACTGAACTCAGATAAACTAGGGTGTCGTGATAAACTACGGTGTCAAGATAAAACAAGGTATCACATTGTCAGGTTTCTATCAAGTATAATATCCCAAGATATCTATCGCGTATAACGTCCCATGGCATCTATCCTGTATATCTGCTCTGCACCTACCGTACTAGTACCCCAACTGTATTACGTGTTATCCGTGAATGACCCTTACTCAAAAGTCGTGTAATGGTCCATGTCAACCTAATATGCCGCATATATAGGTTACTCAACTCATATGTTTCTTTCCATGTATAAGTTCAGTCCTTTGCCGTAGGCTGTACGGGCTTTCCCATGTAAACGGTTTATCCTTGAAGTTGTTTTGGACTGCAACCCTTGATCTAGTTGTGTTTCCTTACCATGAACTATCGCGCGTCCACTTAGGATTTATGCCACCTAGGACCGCTAGGGATTATGCTACCTAATGAACGTTTCCGTGTCTCGGTTTGGGTTTTGGCCACCTAGGACCACTAGGGATTACGCCACCCGTCAACCGCGCCCTTGATCCCACGTATGTATCGTGAATCGTTTTCCATGTCTAGATGCACATGTTCCCCAATGTGCCATCCGAGTTCCGTGCCAGGGCAAATCAAGAAATACGGAACTCGGTCGGGAGCTTTAAATCGTCTGCCGATGCAGATATCAAGGTCTGTTTTTGTACCCGTGGCTATGGTCCCACGTGACCCCTCCCTCAACTACTGAAAGGCAATCCAAGAAAAATCATGTATAACAACCACTCCACGGCCCCACTGTAGCCCACTTTCCAACGGGCCAACCTCACCCATGACTCGATAGCAAGCACATGATCTGTTGGGGGTTCCCTGCCTTTCCGCACGTACACGATTGACTAAAGATGGTAGGTAGTCGGCGATGCGATATCCAGGGCAAAAACAAGAATCGTCGACTCCACGCTAATCCATCCCAGTCTTTAGGTTGCTCGCATAGCAACCAAGGCATACTCTTGGTCCTTCTAACGCAGACCTTAACCTCTCATGGGCCTAGTATAATTACCTGGCAGCCCACAGAGGGATCCCAAGAATATCCTCACGTCACCCGAAGTTTCCACTTCGGCACCCAGTGCGCTGGAGCTTTTATCCAAGTCAGATAACTTGCTCCCCCTCGTATACTAAGTGATGACCTACCGTATCAGGTTACTCATCGTTTTGAGAATTAGTCCTATGTCCTTAGCTAAGAATTATTACTTAGTTACCCTTAACTAAGGTTTACCACTTAGCTTCCTTTCCCGTTATCCTTGATTAACCACGGTTTTCTACCTAGTTCTTCTAGCTAGGGTTTGTCTATTGGGTTAAGTGTTATCATTCAAGTCCATGACTTAACCCGCCCACGAATCACGTCAAAGATTGGCTAAGTATTTAAGTTCAAGACTTAGTCCCACAATTTGGTTAAGTGTACCCAGAGGCTCATGACTTAACCCTATCAAGTCAAATTGGTCAATTACTAGCTTACCTTAATCCTATCGGATTATCTTGCTAGATCGATTAAGCATAAATTATCTTAACCCCATCAAATTATCGAGTCGGATTGGTTAAGTATAGGTTGACTTGACCCCATCCTCTAATCGTACTACAATGGTTAAGTATATTCTAAAAAGGTCTTGTGACTTAAGCTTATCAGGTCCGCGTATTAGATTGGTTAAGTGTAAGTTACTTAACCCCATCAAATCATCATGTATAATTGGTTAAGTATAAGTTGCTTAACCCCATTAAATTATCACGTTAAGTTGGTTAAGTATTGGTTACTTAAACTCATTGAATTACCGAGTTTAAATTGGTTAAGTGTTTAACTTAACCCCATCGAATTACCGTGTTTAGATTAGTTAAGTGTCGATTACTTAACCCCATCTAATTACCGTGTCGGATTAGTTAGGTGCAAATTACTTAACCCCATCCCCAAATCATCTTGTATGGTTAAGTGTCATTAAGAAAACTTACTCAACCTTGCCAAATTATCATGTTGGATTGATTAAGTGTTGGTTAACTTAATCCCCGTCCACTAGTCGTATAAAAATGGTTAAATGTCATTAGGCAAATCAAGTTACTTAACCTACCCAACCTTGTCATGTTTTGTTAAGTATCATTAGCCTAATCCAATTACTTAACCCATTTGTCCATGTCATATTTGGTTAAGAGTCATTAATCAAATTAACTTAACCCTATCATGTGGCATTAATTTCTTAATGCACCCCAACCTCTCACATTAGACTTTGTTGTGGTTACTAGTTAAGCCGGTCGGTTCCGGGTAGCTTTACACCACAACTTGGTCTAACCTCGGGTTCAAGCACAACATGACCAACTTCTCACATTGGGTCCTATTGTTTGCAACTACTAGTTAGGCCGGTCGGTTCCGGGTAGCTTTATGTTGCAAACTCAACCCAACCTCGAGTTGGCCACTTTCATGTTTAGTCTAGTGTCATGTTCATATTCAAGTTTTCAAGCAATTGGGTAGACCTAACTTAATAGGTAAATTCCCAATGGGTAGACCTAACTTAATAGGTAAATTCCCAAGCTTATGTTTTTATGCATACTTACATGTCACTTCCATGTTATATTTCAAGTCATGTTTTCAAGTATAAACACATGTCATATTTAACGTTACATGTTGTCATGTTTATACCCATTTACCCAAGTCATATTCATGTCATTATGTTTCCCCATAATGTGACCCCAGCGCTTTTTAAACTAGCATATACGTTCGCAACAACGTGATGGATTAAAAGAAGAGACTTGGCAAAGGAATGACAAAAATGGGTATTAAGCCACAAGTTAATCATGGTGGCAAATGAGGCACAAATGTGTTCATTAGCTTGCATGTTACATTCTTAAGCCTCAAAAACATGCATCAACCCAAACTTGGTACATAAGCGAATCATGGTAACAAAAGACATGGAATGATGGCTAGAAACTCGCATATATCATCATATAAGGATTATGACTTCATATGCAAGTTGACAAAAAAGGGTATGAAGGTTCTCATGTTGCATAATGCAACATTTCAACATAAAGGTTGTAGCTTTTAGCTCATAAGATCAAGATAATGACTTCATAAACTTGCATGACATGATAGCATGTATCATTCTCAATGATCAAACCCAAACTTGCAACATGAACATTTAACTTCATAGTTAATATCTAAGAGTAGGAAAAGGGCTTACATAGCTATGAAGGCACAAATCGAAATGCAAAACAAAGATTGTGATGAAGCCTATGCATGCCATCACCCAAAAACCCAAAGATGAACACTCCAAATCAACAAAAATACCATCTTTATGAACAAAGATCAAAGCTTTTGCCTTGAAATCAACTTGAGAAGCTCTCATACTAACATAGGGACTCTCTAATACTCTCATGATCATGAAACCTCTCATAGAAATGAAGTGGAGGCTAGGATAGTTGAGTGGAGGCCATGAGAGTAGCAATTTTGCCATAGTTTAGTTGCATGAATGAATAATGAGGGTTTAGGGGTAGGTTAGGGGCTTATTTATAGATTAGGCAAGTGTTTTAGGCCATAGGATTAAACCTAGATTCAATCCAAGCCATCAAAGTATGTCTTGGGGAAGAAGTCAAGTGTAGGAACCATCTAGGGCCTTTAGATTAAAGATGAACCATGAGAACCATCCAAATGCAAAATCTGCATTTGAGCGAATCGGCCCACGGGTTGACAGCCAAACACCCTGGATTAACCCCTAGTCGACCCAGCGGGCTTGGGTCGACCTCAAAAATCGGCCGGTTCGGTTATTCCCCTCTCCCAATTCGCTGTTTTGAACATTTTTGCATATTTATTTATTTAATTTTCAATTATATATATATATATATATATATATCAATATATATATATTTCTCTGCGCAAACCATTTCACTTAATTAAGTATCCTTTAATTTGGGAATTTTTCGTGAAACTTCGCGAGGCCATATCTTGGTCATACGGACTCCGATTTTCGAAAACTCGGACTCTATTTCGCGTATTTTTCCGAGACGAACGCAATGGCATAGCCCGTTTCACTTGATTCAGAATTTAAAATTAAATTCTGCCTTGATTCTCGTCTTTAATCATGTTATCGAAATACGGTTTGTTACAGTATCTTTTCCTAATGGTTTACTAATCGTCCGTCGATTCCACAGTATGAAAACAAATCATGAATCAAGAAAATCATATCGCCCCATTTCATCGGCGAATACACGATTCTAGACTTATCGTGTTTATTCAACGATGAGTACATAATATACTCTAACTTGTCTCATATCATCGACAAGTAAAAACAATCCATATAAATCCCAAAATCTTAACAAATCAAATCCTTCGCCTCATTTCATTGGCGAGAGCATTTAAATCATGATAGTCCGTCATTATATATATAATTCGAATCTAAAATCTCGGACTACATTCCCGTATTAGTTGAATGATCTAATATGAGAAAAATACTCTAGATAAATCTCGATATACCATAAAATGTTATACAACAATCTAGGAGGAACAAAATATTCCTCAAAATCAAATCGATCGAAAAAGTCAGAGATTAACCGATAAAGCGAATACACGAGTCCCATACCTCGTGGATTTACTAAACCGTTTAATTCTCATTCTTTCACGTCCGATAATTCATGAAAATAATTATAATAAGTAAAATTTACTATAAAATATTTTTTCTAAAGAAACTAGGATTTTTGAAACTATTTATAGGGATTTCTGAAAGCAATTAAGAAAGAAAATACCATACTTTAAGGTTTTCAATAATTAATAAAATCTTAGGAAAAATATGATTAATCATTAAAGAGCCTCTAGAAATGTCTAAAAACATTTATTACAACAAATCAAGATGTTAGAAAATTTCAAGAAGTTTACTTGGATTTTTAAATCCATGAATTCATTTATTTTCAATTAATTCGACGTAAATCAATAATTGAAAACAAATTGAATTTAAATTAATCTTAAATCAAATTTCCATCCAAACTTGACAATCTATTGTTGGACATCATGGTCAAGCTTTATCCTCAATCTCCATAAAAAAATGCAACTAAAATCGTCGAACTTGGACAAATATATATATATATATATATATATATATATATATATATATATATATATATATATATATTAGGGGCTATCAATGACCGGCCAACAGTAAAAAAATAGTTTTTCTCCATCTAAACATACAAATATCAAGACGGAATCTGAAGAGAACTTATTCCTTACTGAGTCTAGATTTCACACGAAAAATATGATCCAAATAGGACTAGAAACGTGAAAGTTATGCCTGTTTACTAACAAAAACATTCTTAGCCTGATTTATTAAAGACAGAATCGAACTTCTGTCTTCAAATGGAAAATTTTCGGGATACAATCTGAAGCAACCTCGTTCCTTACTGAGTCTAGTTTATTTAAAAAAAAAATGAGCCAAAACTGACTACAAACGAGAAAGTTATGCCTGTTTTACTAACATGCATTTTTCACCCAGAACTGTTAAAGACAGAATCTGACTTCTGTCTTCAACCATGTTTCAGGTCTTTCAAATGACAAAATTTCAAGATACATCCTGAATGAAACCTGTTCCTTACTGAGTCTAGTTTTCCCAAAAAAATAATTCAGCCAAAACAGACCAGAAACGAGAAAGTTATGCCTGTTTTACTAACAAGCATTTTCAGCAAAACAGGAGATAAACAAAACACAAAAAGAAACTATGGTTTTTCATCAAATCCGAACAAAAATGAATTGATAGCTTGCTGTAAGTTATAAACTTACCTCCACCAACGAATGAAGATGATTTAGGGGCAAAAGATGGAACTTTTGGTTGCAAGAAGGACACTTTCAACAAGATTTAGCACCTATATAACCTGTAGATGTTGAGAAAGAGACATGCAAGAAGATCTTTCATCAAAACAATGACAACATCAAATAAAACTTTGATTTCACATGGATTGTAGATGGAATTTGGTTAGGAGATTACCTGAGAATGATTTTAACTTGAATTTACCCTAGAATTAGCGAATTATAGCTTGGATTTTATAGAAAATTGGCTAGGAGGCCATTAATGGGTTTCTGGAGGCTCTTTTTCTTTCCTGGTCGATGAGGAAGAAGAATACGTTCTTTTCCGTTTTCTCATAAGCTTTCTCCAGAAGCCTCTTTCTTGGGTTTGGGTTTGGTGAACCCATTAGCCCATTTTGACTTAGGCAATTTCAAAAATTGTTATTTTCTTTAATATTGAACATTTTAGTTCATAACTTTTGCATTTCTAACTCGTTTTGTGAAAATAAATATGCGTTGGATTTCTCTAGACGCATAAAATTTTATAAAAACATTAAAATAATATTTATTAACAAGTTATAATTTATTTTTCCATTAATTACTCGTAATTAATCAATTTATGCATTTTTACAAAATAAATTGCAAACTCACTATTTTGGTTAAATAAAACTATCCAACGCTCATAAATAAATGCACAACAAATTTTACACTACTTAAACTCTTTTTTTCACTTCTAATCATGAACATTTATATTACTTAATTTATTATCCAATAAAATGACAATGTTGGAAATTAAATCCAATATTAAGTATTTTATCAATTTAAATCAGTTTAGTAAAAATACTACATTTAAATTCATGAACCAAAGACAATCTTTATTTCATTCATGCTCAAATATATTTTTATACTAGTTCCACAAAATGAACACATTAAAATTCCCATATACAATTAACACTTCAATTATTAGTTTTTAAATTACTAATATTTTCCATATACCCAAATTAATTCTCATTTTTTGCATCTTAACAATATCAATTCACAAATTAGCAATTCACTTATTTATTTCATTATAGTACCCCAAAATAAACCTCAACATCATGGTTTATTTTAAATAAAGACCATCCTTCACATTTTAATTCTTACTTAATTCGATCAATCCAATATTAAATCATAACACTCATTATAATTTAATATTTGCGGTAATCTCCAAATCGGGGTTGTTACAGACTTCCCCCCTTAAATAAATTGCATCCAAGCAATTTCTAAGGGAAAATCCTTAACAATTACAAGAATCCAAACGAAAGAAAAGAAAACAATCACTTGAGATAGATTCTCACCTTCGCCACAAGAAGAAAGAAAATCCGGAAAAGGACGCTCGATAGATTCTTTGGTTTCCCAAGTGCAATCGTTAGGATTCTCGGATCATTGAATCTTAACTAGAGGAACGTTCTTGCTTCGAAGGCGTCGCACCTCCGAATCGAGTACACGTGTAACAACCCGCTATTTTTTAACGATTTAAATTCCAATTTAAATCGATATTTTTATTTTTGAAAATATTATATGGTTTTTCATGACGGGAATTTGAAATTTGAAATACGTACCGTGAGATGTAGCAGCTGTGAAAATTTCATCGGAAAATTTCAATGTTTTTCGGTCGTGCATTTTTCAGTGCAAGGCTGCGCATAACAGTTCAAATTTTAACGATTTTAAAATCTCTCCAAAACCAGTTCGGACAAACATGAAATATATTATATTCATTGTCATGAATCTAACGGCAAAATTCGTTTCGCGAAAGTTGGGTGTTCGGACCACCGTTTTCCTATTCGTATTTTACATTTAAGGGGGTCTGTAATGCGTTTTTGAACGGAACATCCTGACACTGCAAACTATATACCGTTGTGTCCGCCTCGTCGCGTTGATTAGCGCAATATAATTATTTTTCGGTTTCGGTGCTCGGTTCGCCCCGAAATTGCCAAAAAGCTTGCACACTTCATTTTTAGGACAAAGTCATTTGAGTTCGATGTGTCCCTATTCAGATCCTTCATATTTTTTTGGGCATTTTGGGTCAGCAAATCCCTTCCTTTTATTCGACTAAACTACCTATATTTTTTTTATTACTAAAGCTTGGTATGTGGGAACATTTAAGTACTTATTTTACTATTCTTCTAATGCATGTTCCTTCTGATTTTCATGCATACGCTTCATTTGGTTTTTCAAAGCCATACATTCATTTGTTTCCGAAGCTTCATGCATGCGTGAGTTGACATTCAACTTGCATTCACAATTCCTTTTTTTTTTGTTCCTTCCGTTACTCTTTTCCTCCATTTCAAAAGCTATGCATATTTAATACCATGCTTGCGTGAATAGCCATGCCTTTTCCAATGCAACTTTCCCACCTTCCCACCGTTTTGTGAAACCGAACAAAGCACCACACAATTCCATTTTATTCCATCTTCCCTGCCATTAAAAAAACCATTTTCTTTCCTTTTTAATTCCAAAACTTGGTTGCTGTTTCATTACCGAACGTCGATTTTTTTTGAAACTTTAAAACCACACGTTCAGCGGTGCATTTCCAAAAGTTTGGTTCAAATATTATACCCTTTGGATTTTCCTCATTACTCGTTCTCGATCCCCACGTTCTTTGTGAACGTTTCTTTCTGCGTTTTTAAATGCAAGTGCCAGCTCCTAAACATTTACTCCCTTTTCTTCCCAAAAGCCATCGCCACTTTTCCCATGAAAACCATCTCGCTTTGCTGTTGAGCCTCTTCGCCTGCCAACCGCTTCCTTGTTGATTGCCTCGTGCCCCTGAAGTTCGTCAGCCCTCCATCGTGCCTATGACCAAGCTCCGCACTCCAAATACCCAACAACCACCCAGACGAGAGCACTAATGACTGGTCGGTCCGCTACCCTATCACGCTGCTCTAGCGTTCGAATCAGTCTGCGCCCTCCTCGCGAACAGCTGTCCCGCAAAAGTCGTGCCTAGCCTCACATTGGATCTCCCCACGTCAGCCAGCAACACGTACCAGATCTAAAACTATCCTCTGCCGCCCTGAAGCCGAGATCCATTCCACCCTTATTGCACCCGCGTTAGCTGAGCAAAGCTCCTCCACTACGAGCTCGAACCCCCCTAAAGCCAAAACCCCTTTACCAAAATCCGTTCACCCATCGTAGTATCGAATCCAACTGAACCCATACCCGCTGCCATGTTTTCTCTTTCCTTCCCTGCGTATCTAAGACCAAAACCAACCATCCGTTCTGTTCAGTTATTCTCTCTCATGTTCTGCAACTGGTCCAACGAGCTGAGTACCCAGAAAGGGCGAACCACCCACGGACTGGTTTTGCGAAGGGGGTTACAATGGCAAACTCTTTCCCGTTGTAACGTTATAACGGCAAACTCTTTGCCGTTATAATTTATAACGACAAAGAGTTAGCCGTTATAAGCAAACCATCAAAAAACCCTCCCAGCCGCCTCCTGGTTCATTATCGCCTTCCTCCATTTTCCGAACCCGAAAACCATCTTCCAAACCCCATTTTTCACCTAAATTTTACCTTCAATTCACCAATCCGTCAGCTTCTAACCAAATTAAATACCGTATTGAATATTCGTTCGAAAATATGGCTAGATTACTAAAAAAATTTTCCAAAAAATTCATGCATGGCGACGATCGTGGCACCGGGGGAAGTGGCGCAGGCGGAAGTGGTGCAGGGGGTAGTGGCGAACAACCGGTGCTCGGAATAGAAGACTTGCTTGTAGCCGCCGAGAACATGGATAACGAAGAAATAGGGGCGCAAGAGGAAGGCGCCCATCGGGGACGTGGTGGGCGTAGAGGCTGACGAACAGGCAGGGCGCGTAGAGCTGTTGGATCGGTTTCCGCTAGACAGGTCGATCTCGATGGCTATTTGGATATGAACCTCAGCGCGGCGAAGCTTCCTATGTTATCCAACTTTCGCATTCTTCCAGATGACGAAGTACACGTTAGCACGCAGTCGAGTTTGGCTGTAAGTATTTTTAGTAATATTTAAATAGTATTCTTTGAGTGTTAGATATTGGGTAGATAGTATAACATTTTGTTGAACCGTTAACAGTCGCAGAATATACGTCCACGTGGTTAGTTAGCGACCACACTTAGATGTTATCATGCACACCTGGCGAGTAAGGAGGGGGTCGTAGGACTGTTACATGCTCTTGGATTTCAATTTTTTCAAGGTAATATTATAGACCTTTTAATGAAATAAGTTGATAATTTAGTAGTCATATTTTATCTTATTGTGCTCTTTGCTATTTTAGGAATAAATCATGTTATAAATGCCGATGTCCAATTGTGTTCGGCCATTGCTCTACGGTGGTACAAAACCACCCACACATTTCACTTGTTGTGAGTTAGGACTTACACCGCTTGATTTCTCAATGCTTACTGGTATTAGAATTGGAGTAGGTGCTTATCCCCCACTGCCTTATGACGATGGTCGATGGCGTGATCGTGCACTTGTTCATGATCTACTGCCTCATTTGGATGTTTCTGCTACGTCGTATCAGGCAGAAGGCGCTACTAGAGTGAGCGCGATCCGTGCGGCTATGGACAGGATACTCGATCACTACTCTGTTGATAACGACTTGGAGCTTGCTCGATTATTTATGTTATACCTTATGGGTAACCTTTTCTTTAATTCTTCGAGCAGTAGCGTTCCTATGGGTTTTTTTGCGGTCGCGGCTGAGATAAATGCCGATGGGGCGATTTTATATGATTGGGGCACACCTATCCTTGCATACCTATACAGATGTCTCGACATGAAGTGCACCATCACAGATTCTCAGGTTTCTTTATTTGGATTCTGGGATTTGTTACAGTATTGGTACTTTGAGTACTCTAGGAACTTTCATTTTATCACCCGTACTGCTGACCCATCGACCTTTTTACCCCGTATATGCTTTTGGACTGCGGACAACCGGGGTCCTAGAGATAATGAGTCATGCCATGTGTATCCCGTTGCCCATAACCAGATCGAGATGAGGATGTATAGGGATCAGATTCTTTGGCATCCATTTGAGAAGAGTACATCCATCGATCTTGAGATCATACAGATTGCTAGGATGCTTGCCGAACGGAGATTTCCACTTATATCTTCTCCCGTGGCGCTAGGTGCTTATTGGTATCTTCGTGAGAGGTGCTGGAGACAGTTGTATGACATCGATGCTATTCCGGATGATCCACACCCACATACTTATCAGTGTATGATTTACCCGACGGAGCAGCTAGATATAGCCAGGGCAGCATGCTGGTGAACGACTGAGAGCTTTGTTATTATCGGGGAGTGTTACCTTACCTTCTGGCATAGATTTTTCACCGGGTCCTCAGACACGATTACGCATGCAGCATCGATTGATTTAGTAGGGCCATCTGCTATACGACACGGCATACGTCCACCTGTTGTCGAGGATATTACCCAGCCCAGCCAGAGTTTTCGTGCAGCTGATCATGTGGCGGCCGCCAGTCATTTTGGATGGACCATGGCAGTGCCCACCATTGGACCGGATCATTACGTTGTCGTGTTCCATCCTCCGGCCCATCACGATTACCCGGATCCTACACAGATATCATATCATGATTTGTATGATATGCAGATGGGGATTAGGCATATGGGTTATATAGAGCATAGGCGTAGCCTAGATTACTATGATGGTGAGCTACGTCGTGTTGCAGAGGAGGCACGACAGCAGCAGGCGCATTTAGAGGCCCAGCTTGAGGCAGAGCGCAATAGACTTCAGGACTTGCAGATGTATTACCACCATAGGTCTAGTGTTGGGTCCAGTCAGGCTCCAGATGTTGGTGATGATGAGAGACGTCATCGGCGCCACACACGTCCACGTACACATTGAGAGGACTCGGACGTCTGAGTTACTACCACTTTTATGTACTTTCGCAGTTGTCAGTTTTATGGTCCTACTGTTGGAGTAGACGTTCTGCATTTGTTGACTACCACTGTTATGTACTTTTGTTGTATTACCACTGTTATGTACTTTTGTTGTATTACGTTTTCCTAGTTGATAGTTGTACGTTCCTGTTGTTTGAGTATGCATTCTGTATTTGTTGACTACCACTATTATGTACTTTCGATGTATTTTGTGTACGTTTTGATTATATTTCTGTGTAGAGACTGCATTTGGTTATGTGGAGAGACTGTATTTCTGTGTAGAGAATGTTTTTGTGTATAACCGGTATGTTATGTTGTTCTAGTTCCTGTAAGTGTTGTTTGGAATGTAGTAACGTTTGAATTTGATGTTGAACAAGGTTTCCCTCTTCTCATGTATAAACGCAAAATTCTTAAATAGCACGCCAACATATCAAGTTTTGCAGATAACTCCATAGTCTATGCACAAGCATCAAATTAAATAGACAGTAAAACAACAATAAAATCACAATACCATAAGTCTACTCAGTTCCATAGCGGGTCAACCAACTGTAGCAGAGTATATACGCTTTGTAACCAACGAACTCCTCACCATACTCGTAAAGGTAACGAGAATCATATGTTGCTTGATTTGTTTTAAATATGTTCTCATCTTCAACAGTTTCGATAACCTTTGTGTACCGATCACAAGCGTCTGCAAAATGACGATTAGCCATTTGGATTTCAATCGATGTTTGTGTTGTGGGCCGGGAACAATGGTTGTTGTATAGCCTCGTGATCATGGCCCATCTTTCTTCATATGTTAAACCCACTCCACTTTGCATTAGCAACTCATCCCTCTTTTCAACCTCAATATAGGATTTAACGAGGGCCAGCAAATCCTTAGAAGAAAATTCTGAAGTTGGAGAATTCAATGTTCGAGCTCTATTACTAGGTCGTTGATTTGCTGGAGAAGGACGCGGAGCTATAACCGCTCGATGCTGAATAGCGGCAGGCACCTCTTCAACTTGTGTATCATGAACTAATCCAATTTCGTTATCGTTCACTAAGTTTCGTTCATACTCATCAAAAATCCTTCCCATTTCTTCATCACTTATTTCTGAATCGTCCATGTAACCTGTGCATCTGTAGAATAAGTAGAGTTAATAGAAGTACGAATTTTGTTGATAGTAAACGTTACCTATAAGACAACAAGAAAATAAATTTTCTCGCTTTAGTCTACAACGGTGCTGCTTGAAGCTGTACAAGGTATGAGATGGATTATCAGATATGGAGTACTTATAAGGGCAATGTACGACCAACAGTTACAATTCAACATACTAGAATACTCGTTATAGGGTTCTCGTGATATTATGGGTGATTCTGTACAATGACCGGTCACATCATTGCAGCACGAAAAATGGTGCCATCACATGAAATGTTGGCATGTACTATTAATCTCGTGATATTACGTTAGATTCCCTACAGTGACTTTTCACATCACAACAAATGTGGGCAGTTACTATTAATTTTGTATACTGTTGTCATTCAATTTGGAAGAGACTACTCAATGTAGTGAGCGAAAGATGGAGACTTTTAATGGAATCACAGCTACGAATGATGGAGACGCATCTTTAATTTTTTCTTCTCAGTGACTGGACCGATCATGCCGTACGTGCATGTGAAAGGGTACACTCTACATACACGTGACTCGTATTAAATACACAGTGATATTGCAGTATGTAATATTGTTGTATGACTCAGTGTCTAGTCATTTCATTGACTGTAGCAGCCTTTGGAAGCATTATTCGTAATTGTTTTGTCATGGTGGTAGTTTTGTGTATATGTAGGAGTTTAAATAGGGGTCGTCCACTAGTGCTTTAACCATTTCAATTCACGAAAGAGTTACGAAAAATGGACCGTTCCTGGTGCCTTATTTCTGTTTGCGATAGAATGAAGTGCCAATCCATAATCACTGAAACAACGACAACTAGTACAACAGAAGGAAATGCCAAACCATATTCATACAAACTTCAACAACTAGTACAACTATTGAGCAATTATAACAACTGAAACAACGACAACTAGTACAACAGAAGGAAATGCCAAACCATAATCATACAAACTACAACAATAGAGCACACAAGCTTCAAATTCAAACACGTACACCTACCATGGTCTAGGGAAAGGACCATCTCTTGTCGTACCCGCCTTAGTCTTGCTCAAGCGTCTTATTTCTGCTTGCACTTCGAGTGCATACTGACGTCCACGTTCGCAAATGGGAGGGTCAATCCACTTCTTGAAGCAACAACAATCAATGTCACCAGGATAATTCATGTGGTCGTTGAAGGCTTGACAACCGAAAAATCGACGACCGGCATTTGTTTCGGTCTCGTCAACAACAATGACCGACACTTGTCCAAAATGGTAAATAGGGTTGTATCCACTCGTCCCTAGTGGCTTGGATACCTTCCTTTCGAGTACAATCTCTTTTCCAGATCTTTGATGAACGGAAGAGGCATCTTCGTTTGAATACGGTGAGTATCCGTATTCGTGAGTTGGGCGAAACGATTGCTGGTCTTGGACCAAACGTTGCATGGCATACGATGACGAGTGCGATTGGGCCATGGGTTTCTTGCTTGCAGATTTTTTGCCGGTACGCTTCGGTTCAGACGAAGACATTTTTCTGGTTATCAAAAAAGAATTTGAGAAGGTGGTCTGGTTGTGTGGAACAAGGAGGAGGTAGGTTGGTATATAAAGGGAGGGAATATGACCGATTAAGTAGCCACTGTGGTGCCACGACAAAAAATATAACGGGAAACAGTTTTCCGTTATATTTTAATACAGGATATATATTTTCCTAGTGTGTAGGCCGGTCACTCTTTTTCTATAGTTTTCAGGCCAGAGTTGGTCAAGTCACTCTTTTTCTAAAGTTATGAACGCATTTTCCAACGTAGCTATAGGAAACAGTGCACAGTATACAGCGGACAGTGTGTAGTAAATAGTGCACAGTATACAGAGCACAGTCCAACGGTTGCAATTACCCGTTGTCAATTTGTTTTCACATTCCGTGTCTTTTGAAAATGGGAAGTAATTTCCTTATGCAGTGGTAACTAAATCTCCTCCTATATATAGCTAACATTGCTTAAGCATTACCCGATCCATACGGACTGGAAACTGTATCTCAAATAAGAAAAATGCCAATATCATATCCATCTTCTTACAATTACACGGACCTTCTCTCAGGACCATCAAACCCTAATCCGTCCACACCCAGAGAACCAACAGAGTGGTATATCGAAATGGAAGAGCGATACAATGACGAGGAGCGACAATTAGAACTTGAGGCAGGAATGCATGAACTGGAAATATGACATCAGCATGACAATCGTAATCGACAACGTGAGCGCAGGTCTAACCTTGTAATTCCTCGCGTTAGAGCCACGGTAGAAGAAGGTGAGGTTCAATCCCCAAATATCGTTAACTTTTGTGGATTCGAAGCACCGCAATTAGTGGTTCGTCATGGAAACGACGTTGGACGTCGATATTATAGTTGTCCAGTACGTGGCAACGGATGCGAGTTTGGACAGTGGATAGATGACCGTTTTCCCCGTCGAGTAATTACGTATGCTTTGGAACTAGAGGAAGAAATAAGAAAGCTGCGAAATCAAGTAAACGACCTAAGAAATGCAAATTATCGCCTGCAACGTGGGTTAAATTAGGATTTAAATATTTTATGTTATGTGTACTATGTACGGTATCGTTACGTGTCGCATCACTTTTATCTTTTTGCTTTATTTTAGTTCAAAACCATCACTGTGGTTCGAACGAAGTATGTATCCTAAGAGTTGTGTAACGTTTAGGTTATGTAGGCTGAATTTATAAATGGAACCTAGTGTTTGTATAATCTACCGTTCGTGTAATTTATCATTATTTGTAACTTTTTATCACATTTTCGAGATTACGAGTTAAAAATAGGGTTCGTCCGCGGGTGCATTAACCTTTTCAATACGTGTAGGAATTTAAAAAAAGGGTCAGCATAAATTTATCACGGGTATCACCTACTTTGTGTTTCTGTTGGGAAGTTCAACATTTCTTTTTACAAATCTAGCCCTGCTTTTTGTGTAAACACAGCAATAAATATGCACCAGGTTAATATCTCTAACAGAACAAAAATTCCATACACTTCCCATCCAATTCAATTGATTAATGATTTGTTTTGTATTGAAGCTATGGACAACTTGGAGATTGACGATGAAACAATGAATAAGTGTTATGAAGAGTTTGAACGGTCAAGGAATAGTGTACAACACAACAAGCCTAAGGTGGAATTCGGTGAAGGAGCACAAGTTCATTCTAAATCAGTGAAGCCGAGAACAACATCTTTCAATGCTCGATTGCGCGAAGTTGTTACAAATCAAAGACCTGGTAAGCAGATCGTATACGAAGGACAAGAAATCGAGCCCCTACATCCGATCGGTCCAACGCTACCTAGTGGAGCTTACCCTATTTGCTGTTGCGGAGATGAATCGGTTGTTGTTGTTGACAAAACTGAAAAAAATGCTGGATGCCGATTCTTTGGATGTCATGCCTTCGAAGACCATAGGTATTACCCCAATGATATTCACTATTGTACTTTTATGCAATGGATAGACCCGCCAATGTGCCAACGTGGACTTCAATATGCACTGGAAGCGCAAGCCGAAATAAGGCGGTTGAACAAGATTGTTGTGGATGCAACTTGATCTGGCTATCTCAGAAAACGTTAGGATTTAGTTTTTCTTGAATCGAAGATTTATTACTCTACTTTGAATTTGATGTTGCTATGTTCTGTTGTTCTGGTTCCTGTAAGTGTGGTTTGGAATGTATTACTATTTCAATTTGATCGTGAACAAGATTATCGTCTTCTCATTTACAAATGCAAAATTCTTACATAACGCGCCAACCTAACAAGGTTTGCAGATAACTCCATATTCTACGTAAGAACGTAATGGGTCAACCAACTGTAGCGCAATGACTGGTCAAGTCATGCATACTTCACATAGTGCAGTCATGTCATCTGCTAGATTCCATTTAGTGTTCCCTACAGTGTAGCTTTTGACCGTTCACACCATTGCCCATCTTCCAGCTATATATACATATGTTAATTTACTCACAACATGCAAAACTTAAACAACTTCTTCCCCATTCTTAGAGCACATCCTTTGATTCACACTCACTGAAAATGTCTTCGTGGGCAACATCTATAGATTCCAAGGAACAAGCTTACGAAAACATAAGGCTACAGGAGCTTGAAGACGAACTTCAGTTCCTAAACCAAATGAAACCGCAAACTATACCGCCATACGAACAAGTGAACGTTCAAACTCCACATGAAACCCCAGTACCCCCTGTTCAAGTTCCATCTCAACAAGAGATCACTCAATCAACGAAAGAAGAAGAGTTCTTTCGTGTACCACTGCATGAACATGTAGTGGATTCTTATCCAGTTCGTTGCTATTGCGGGTATGCGGTTGAAGTTGTCGTTCAAGCAGAGGGCAACAATATAAGTCAGTGCATGCAGCGATGTACAGCCTATCCAAATGGTTGCAATTACACGGACTGGATAGACCAACCTTTGTGTCCTCGGGGAATAGCGTATTGTAACGAACTCGAATGCGAGAATAGACGTGTTCAAAGTGAAAATGCCCAGTTGCGATTGAACATCCTGTGATTCCCATAAGACTAAAACGTAAAATGGGGGTTACTGAAGTTGCTAATTTTCACTTGATACTTTGACGAAGCTAGTTCGCATGTTATGTCGGCAGTTGTTGTACCTTTATAAACTATTGTATCTTTATGCCTATTGTTGTATCTTTATAAATTGTTGTATCCCCGTATCCTACTCCACTGGTTGGATTTAGTGGAGATTTTAAACATATTTGGATATCACTTTATATCACATCATCTGTCCGAATTGACAACTCAACGCAGAGATATTATCCAAACCATTATAAAGGAATTTGACTACTCAACACAGAGATATTATCCAAACCATTATTGCCTACTCAATCTGCCAACCATTAGTGCCAACCGTTCACAACACAACAACTTTCTGAATTGACTACTCAATGACAGAATCATTACTATCCCAAACTTTATGTCGGAACCATTATTGCCAACCATTAGTGCCAACCATTAGTGCCAACCGTTCACAACACAACAACTTTCTGAATTGACTACTCAATGACAGAATCATTACTATCCCAACCTTTATGTCGGAACCATTATTGCCAACCATTAGTGCCAACCATTTACAACACAACAACTTTCTGAATTGACTACTCAATGACATAATCATTACTATCCCAACCTTTATGTCGGAACCATTATTGCCAAAAAATATATTTAAAATATGTTAACCATCATTGCTTATATATATCTGTCGTATGTCTACACTTAGGCAGAACAACGAAACTCAATTTATAAAAAAAGCAAGCAATGGATCCAAATCTACGTCACCGTTACTACCACATGAATCAAACTGAAGATTACGACCTAGAAGATGAGGAAGAGACGGAGGAGCAGCTGGAGCAACACACAATGGTTGGGTATTCCAATAATTTCGCTGAAAGCTCAATTAGCAACCATCGAGGTAGTATGCCTGGCCAGCGTGACCGGCGGTATAAGAGAGACTACAGGATTGGACATGAAAGACTAATGAGAGATTACTTCATCGACAATCCAACCTACGATATAACTTTGTTCCGCCGTCGTTATCGTATGAGTCCGACAATCTTCTATAAAATTTATCTTAAACTTAATCAGTCAAATCCATATTTGACTTATAGACTGAATGGAGCACAAGAAATTGGCCATTCGCCCCCACATCAAAATTTCAACGGCATTGAGGATGTTAAGCTATGGAACAGCTGGCGACCAAATGGATGAATATTTCAGAATTGCAGCATCAACAGCAATAGAGTGTCTGAAAGAATTCTGTAAAACAGTTGTTCAAGAGTTCGGGAACGAGTATCTACGGACTCCTGGACCAAACGATATAAGCAGGATACTACGCAGGGGAGAAGCTAGAGGATTTCCAGGTATGCTTGGAAGTTTAGATTGCATGCACTGGCCTTGGAAAACTGCCCCACGGGATGGAAAGGAATGTTCACCGGACATAAGAAAGTGCCATCAATGATCCTTGAAGCAGTAGCAACAGACGATTTATGGGTTTGGCATGCTTTTTTTGGAGTCCCCGTCTCATTGAATGATATAAATGTTTTAAAACAATCATATCTTTTCACAGAGCTTGCTAACGGAATGTCAACAGATGTTTCATATAACGTTGGTAATATCGAACACAAAACTGGATACTATCTAGTGGACGGAATATACCCAAAGTGGAGAACTTTGATTCAAGGATACAGAGTACCATCAAATGACAAAGAACGTTATTTCACTGAGAAAGTAGCTAGCTACAGAAATGACATCTAACGTACGTTTGGTGTTCTACAAGCCCGATTTCATATTTTACGCAATCCTGCTCGTTTTCATGATGCAAGAGTGCTTTCGGAAATCATGTATGTTTGTCTAATAATACATAACATGATTGTGGAGTCTGACAGAGGTGGATATAAGAATCAAAAGACTTATTATCCTGACATGTTTACGGGGTCAAATGCAAAACCCCATAAAGATGTAAACTCAATGGACGAGTATGTTGATATGGTTCAACATATTGAAGATCAAGCTGCACACTTCCAATTGCATGACCAGTTAGTGGATCATTTGTGGGCGTATAAAGGAAGAAATAGTTGGAATAGGTAGTTGGTACTAGAACTATGTATTAGTGTGTATGTTTCATATTGTCGATTGTATCATTGTTTCAACAACCAATACATAAATACTAAAAACAGATCACAATCATATTACAACTCAACCTAACATATACAGCTACTACATAAACAACTACTTCATACATACTACAAATAGGACACAATCATATTACAACTAAACCCTAGCCAGTACATAAATTTCCACTAGTATGTAACTACTACAAACAGTTCACAGTCATATTACAACTTAACCCAACATACATAACTAGTCCTCAAACGAGCCACTACAGCTTCCGCCTCCGCTTCCTTTGCTTCTTCTTTACTCTGCAATCTGCTCTTTTACTAGTTCTTGCTGTAAAGGGGAAAGCTTACTAAAATCACATGTAATCATTTAACATAATTGCTCTACCGAACCCGTGCTTCGTTCTTCTCCAGCCTTGCTCGTAAGAGGGCTTGTTTCTCCGTATGTTGTTGTCTGCGAAGCTCTCTATCAACACTAACTGCTTTGTGGAACTCTTCGTCGCTGCGGTTTCTTAGCTTCGAAAATCAAAGTCTATGCTCTTTTGTCTCCGTAGCTGAATTCTCTACTGTTTCAATAAATCTAGAGAACTCTGCACCGCGTTGCTCCAGCTGAATTGACTTGGCTCTGCCAATAGGCCGTCCGTCACTAGTTCAAAATAAAGGGTTTCATTCTTGTGAGCTCGGGTCACTTCCTGGACTAGATTCAGAGTAGTTCATCCTTCTAGCTTTGTTATGTTGTTCACTTTGAAGTTGATTGTGTTCTTCCACTTAGGCAACCTAGATAGAAGCTTGAAACAGTCGTTAAATTTAAATGGAAGTCCATATTTTCGTTGGTAGGCCGTTCATGACTCTTCAATCTGTAACATAAAGTCGAAATTGTATGAGTGTATGACATTTCTAACTAATCAAGCATAGTATGCTAACTTAATTTTAAAAGTAATCTACGATACTTACCACGTCATAAGGTGCAGCACCGCTTTGCTGCCTGTTCTGCAAGCCTGTCAGTATTGCCAGATAGTTCTGACATGCAGCATTCATAACTCTATAACCGCCTCTAAGTGATCCCCGTGTTCTACTCCTCGTTTCCAACGAATTGTAGAAATCTGCAACTCTTTCCCAAAATTTCTGTCCTTACATATTATTCCTAACAATGCTGTCTTGTGAAATGCATATCCACGATTTAGCAAGTGAAACGTACTGCTCGGAAGTAAACTTACATTGTTTTCTTCTTCTATCCACTGCTATTTCTTCCTCTTCAGCATGATCATCCTCAACATCTTCTATTCCGGGATCCGGCTCCGATTCAGCTTTGGTTTGGTGTCGTTTACTGAAAATGCCTCTTAAAGACTTCCACTTCATTTCTTTTGGTTATATTCAGGACTGACAGGTGTGGTGTATTCTTGACTAAATTCTTCAAAATTTGTAACATTCGCATCCTCATTTGCGTCTTCTTCCTCCGGCTCCTCCGTTGAAATTTCAACATTTTCTTCGTTACTAGGAGAGACAAACCCGTACGAAAACTGTCTTTGCAGATTTTGTGTACCTTCGCGGTCACGAACCTCGGTCTGTTGCGGAGGTAGGTGAGGTTGTTGACTCTGATCAGTCTGCATCATCATTGACATATACGACGATTGATCATCGTACACGCCTGGCACGGGCGGTCGTTGGTAAAAATTTGGCGGGGCGGACGAATGGACGGGAGGAAAGTTAGGAGGAGCGAGCGGTTGGTACGATGGTCGATATGGACAATTTGAATACGGCGAGTAGACATATTCGTGAGATGGCTGCAACGATTGATGTTGTTGGACTGACCGTTGCATGGCATATGATGAAGAGAGTGGTTTGGACATGGGATTCTTGTTTCCGCATTTTTTGATGCTTCGCTTGGGTGCGGAAGAAGACATTTTTGTTGTTGAAGAAGTTGAAGTTGAGAAGGTGGAGTGGTTGTATGGAAGAAGAAGGAGGAAGGTTGGTGTATTAGAAGGGAAAATGGGGTAGCCATTGGAGTGTAACGGCTATGTATTATAACGGCAAAGAGAAAGCCGTTATAAGCTTATAATGGCAAACTCTTTGCCGTTATAAACTTATAACGGCAAAGAGTTTGCCGTTATAAGATTATAACGGTATTCTCTTTGCCGTTATAAGCTCTAGCCTCTGTTCAGTGAACCAGCCACGAAGGAGCTCAAAACTAGCCACAAACCAACCACGGGTGAGTGAACAAGCAACACCTGACTGCTCCGTGGCTTGTTTAGTAACTGAACAAGCCATGGTTGGTTGTGCTCTAAGTTCTTCTTGTTTGGGGTACTTGAGTTTGGGGAGATGATGTGTCTGTAGTGTGTGTGAGAACCAATTTTCTGCGTGTTAATATTTGTGTATATTGGCATGGTTGGGTGCGTGTTTTTGGTACGGTTTGAGCGTGAGTTTTAAATTTTATGGTGTGCGTTATATTTTTTGTGCGGATTTGTGAGCTGTGAGAGTTTTATATTTGTGTGTATTTTGATTTTATATATATTTATGTTTATTTGGTTGTGTTGTGTGTTGAGTTTTGTATATGTTTTTTTAAAATATATTATATATATGTATGATTATATGGGTGCTTTTAATATTGTGCATATAAGTTTACCGTGTGTATATATAATTCTGAGTGTATGTGTGTTGAGTGGGGCGCCTTTATATAATTTATAATATATATACAATTTTGGCGTATGTGATTTTTAATATATATATATATATATATATATTATAAATTTATTATGTGTTACATGTATAAAAATATTTATATATAATATTTTATAAAAGAACTTTGTGTTTATTTTTGTTGATCTAAATTTGGTGTTGAGTTCGAATACCGTTCTGAAACGCAATAGCCTTACCGATCCTTTGAGACATTCCCTAGCCTCCTCTTATGAAAATAAAAATAATATTAAGCGATCGTCGAGCTGAAATTATTCTGTATCATGCTCAGAAGTCGTCGATCCATTCTATGTCAATCCATCTGTTGCTTTTTAGTCTATGCCATGAAAAGTGAGTTTATCTCACACCTGACTTACATTATTCATGGATGTTAGATCAATTAAATGAACTGTTATAAATATATAAGATCGCCAGTAGAATTTGTTTGTTTTAAATATACACTTTCATATGTGACAGGATATTCATATGACACGTATGTGCACTGATCATATATGAATATGATGTGATTAATGACATGTGATAATTTGTTATGTTGTAGATAACTCTAGTTTAGAAAAAATCACTAGCGGTTGAAATGATACGTACCCGAACGAACATTAGAATAGGGAAAATCATTATGGGTTGAAATAATAGAACTGAACGATTTCACTGAATTTGGGATCGCTGGTTGAAATGATAGACCCGTAGAGATTTTATAAATTGCGGGTTGAAATGATAAATATCCTTATCACTTGACCATCGGGTAGAAAATTATATACGGACACCTTTGGTCGTGTTTTCGAAATAAAATGATTTGGAATTTGAATTTACTTAAGATTTAATATTTTTATATATTTATATTTTAAAGATTTAAAACTTAGATTTTATAAATTTTGAATTATGTATTCTAAAATGATTTTTATAAGTAAATATTGATAAACATGTATTTAAGATTTTATTTATAATTTTTTTTAAACTATATAATTTAATTTTATAAGTATTTTAAAAAAATTATATTATGTAAATAATTCTTTTAAACCTATTTTTATATTATTTTTATAATTTATATTCTAATTAATTTTAGAATTTTATAAACATACATATATATATATATTCAATGTTAATTTTTTTTTATATATATATATATATATATATTATAAACTTTATAATAAACCAAGAGTTGGTTAAGTTAAGATTCCGCGATTTAAATTCGAGGGTTAAAGAGTTGAATTTATATAATGATATTGGTTTAACAAATGAACTCATATAAGACGAGAATTTGAATTTGAATTAAATTCGAACTTAAGAGATGAACTTGAATTGTGAACTTGTTTTGAAATTGAATTTCCTAATTAAGGAATGAATTTGATTTTGAATCGACTGAATGCGAATTTTAATTGATTAAAATTATGAACTTTTATAAGGAATGAACGTTAATTTCGTAAATTGATTTTATTTGAATTTATGTTTGATATGAAATGAATTTGATTTAAAGTAACTGAATATGAATCGAAACATATATAATTATATATGGAATTGATTTCATAAACTGTTTTGTTTGAACTAAAGAAGTTTCTTAAATCGATTTTTAAGCATGTTTTAATTGTATGAATTGAATTGAATATAAGGCTTTGATTTGAATTCTTTAAGTAATGAGTTTGAATTACACAATTTGACTTATGAGATATGACGTGGTACAATTGAATTGGAATATAAAGATTTTGATTTGACTTTTTTTATATATTGAACTCGAACTTATATATTAAACTTAATGAATCGATTTGAATGAATTGTTTGAACTTGAGTTTTGACGAGGATAAATCACGTTAAATAAAACCGAAGTTAAATATTTAATTTTGAATTCAAGTTTGAACCTAAGATTTCATAAACGATTGTATAAAGTGATTTACAAATTAATGACCACAGTGTGAAAAATGTAAACGTTTGGTTGTAAAAGAGACCGGGATCGGATTCTGTCATACTCTCTGCCAATACCAAAAACCACTTTAACAACTGTGTACGCGGTTGAGTTCCAGAATGAAGTAGGATGCATTTGGAGGTGATTACTGGATTTGAAGAAAGAGAACGATGATGGATAGCCTTGATCTTTGGTGAAAATTAAAATGACTAAAACAGAAGCCATACCCAGGTTAATGTGAGCTAGCTCCTCTTAGCGGAAATGTTTCTTCGATACCATATATATTACTTTGTGATTGATTGGCGCCTTTGATTTTTGGAGTATTGTCTGGGGTGGGCGGTAGCTGTCGGCTATGCGTTGCCATCGGCCTGGGTCCGCAATTCGGTAGAATCATACTGATGGGTATGGCCTCGATGCCTTATCATATTTATCCTGATCGAGCCCCCTACGACTTTGCTTTGTGTCGTACCTATGGAGTGCCCTCTGATAGCCACTAGTTGGACTTTACGGTACTGTATAGACTACGACATTATAAACGGTGTACGGGTAATAATGGTAATCCTGCTTACGCTATTTTCAATAGTATATTTAACCGTAGACACTATTATAATAGCGTATTACATTATATGATATTAGTTTAATGGATCCTTAGAGTATGGTGACCCCAAACATCATTTAATTTACTGATGCATTTCATTGAAAATTTCATTTGACTTGATTTACTTCTATGAGAATGTTAGCCCTGATTCGAGTTGTTTTGTTTTGCATTATTGCTTGGGTCAGATCGAGTATTACAACTTTCGTGGTTCACTCTAGAAGTTTTGGAGCTTATTTTGGGTTTTTCTCACCTGTATCTATTGAATAGTCGATCAAGTTTCAGCTATAACTGTCGTTCCTATTTCTTATAGTCATCATTTATTTATGTATTATATAATCATTGTATTAGAATTCCGTTGTATTATCTTTGCAAACTCTGTTGTAAATTTTATGTAGTAGCTTCATAAACTACTATTGTATTATATATTTTTCGCTACGAGATATTAAATTACTCTGTGTCTTTGATTTGTGATATTGTGATTTGTTCTATTTACCTCAGAAGCTAATAACATTCTGTCATTTTGAACGATTTGTGTTGGTCAATTACTAGCTTGAACCGGACGAAAGACGACATGTTACAACACGAATAGGTCGCTGAATAGTAGATAAGCTCGGTGAGATCTCAAGTGCAAGCTGCATAGGAGGATCGATAATAGAATTAGAATCGTGAAGACACTTCCGAAGTTGAGAGACGTGGAATACATCATGAATACCAGATAAATGTTGAGGAAGAGACACTCGATAAGCAATCGGACCAATGCGCTCGGTAATGGGAATGGTCCAATAAAGCGAGGAGCCAACTTCCCTGTAGAACTGAAACGCATTACTCCTTTCACTAGTGATATACAGATGAAGACACGATCACCCACATCGAACTCAAGAGGTTTCCTATGATTATCCGCAATGGATTTATAACGGCTCTGAGCCACTTTCATTCTCTATCTAATAAGAGAAATCTTTACTGAAGAATCACGAATCGAATCCGGACCTAGAATCTACCTCTCGCCAGATTCTGACCGACAAGATGGAGAACGACACGGTCTACCATAAAGTGCCTCAAACGACGCCATGCCAATGCTGGACTGAACGCTGTTATTATATGAGAATTCTACTAATGGAATGTGATCCTCCCATGATCCACCAAAATCAAGAATACAAGCTCAAAGGAGATCCTCAAGAATACGATTCACCCTCTTTGTCTGTCCGTCGGACTGAGGATGATAAGCTGTCGAAACGTTAAGATTAATTCCTAAAGCTTGCTGAAAACTCGACCAAGAGTGACTGGTGAATAAAGGATCTCGGTCATAAACAATCAAAGATGGAACTCCATGTAATCGCATGATTTCTTTAATATTAAGCTTCACCAAAATAGGAGCATTCCTATTAGACTTAATAGGAACAAAATGAGCTGACTTTGTAAGATGATCAACACTGACCCAAATTGAGACACCCCACGTCCGTTAATGTCATTCACTAATGGAATGCATTAAGTTCCGTGAAGCGCTATAGGTAAACACACAGAATAATTACAGGACAGATATATATAAGGCAACAGCGGAAATTTTAAATTTTTATTTCAACATAAAACATAATACCGTGGTCCACAATTCCATAAAACACAAAAAGAATTACAATGAAAATACTGTCTTGCACCATCAGTGTACATAAATAAATAAAAAGCATAATTCCCCAATTAAAAGTGTTAAGCCATAGCAGAAACAATAACTTGAGCTATACATCAGAAGTAGCTCCTAACAAGTTGATGTATGAATCTGGGCAAGTCTGGGTGTTTCCTCCTTGAGAACCTGGGGGGAACGAAAGAAAGAAGGGGAAACAAAGGGTCAGACATAAAGTCTGGTGAGTCTAGTTACTTTTAGTCAGTAGATAAATAAAAGCATATTATAGGCATATAAAGTGGACAGGAAAGATCACTACATAAATGGCAAGTGTGACAAGGCAAACAAAGTAAGGTGTGAATGCTTCACTAATGATTACTCTGCACTATTACTAGCATAACTAAACTGGGATGATCCCTTCCACAACCAGTTGGTAGACTTAGGGTATACGCCCGAGTGTACCCTAACTACCATCCTAATCGATTGGCTCCCTATCCCGTAGATATCCTGTGTTGGCCCCACAGTAGGAGGTATCACTTCCTAAAGTGGCAACTCAAGGTGTGCACAACCATACCTACCGGTGTCACTATCGTCTTAGCCCCTTCTAGCCGGCCCATGCACGCACATGTCCCCGGTCGGTTTCCGCCACACACACCGTCCATCCCGTTTGGATCTCTTACAATCAATCAGTAAGAGTGCCCCTATCTCCGCCTAGTACGGAGTTCTTTATTTGATACCTACTCCGGATTACTGACCGAAATGGGTCCCACACAACATGATACAATCTCTCCCCTTTTCCTTGCATCCCCACTAGGTTTTTCACTGGCTATGTATACCCTTAGGTGTCTTTAATTACATATCCATATACTAGTTGTGCCTACCCTAATGGTGTCTTTAATTACATAACTATATTATATTTTCCACTGGTCATGTATACCACTAGGTGTCTTTAATTACATTACCTTATTGGGTTAAGTTCGTAGGCCTATATATATCTATATATATTACCCACCCACTCTAATTTACTTAATCCACCCACTATCCATCCAGATTTTACTTGTCCCTAACATAAGTTCATAGTCATACAATCTTTATGATTAAATTAGGTTAAGTAGTCCATTTCATTACCATGTCCAATTATGGTTCCATAATGGGCTAGACCTCCCACATTAGGCCTACAACGTGTGGATGTTGGATATGCTGGTCGGGTCCGGGCAGTCTTATTCCACAGTTGGGCCTAACCTCGTGTCTTAGCCCGATTCGTATTTATGTACATAGACCTCCCACATTAGGTTCAACATTAGTGGCTACTGGATATGCCGATCGGGTCTGGGCAGACTTCCACCACTAATGTAACCTAACCTCGTGTCATAAGTACAATTACAATTACTAATTTTAAATTACTAAACATTCTAAATCAATCCAAATCTACCTATGTCATTATAGGAAACTATTTCTCTGTTTTCCCCATTTGATTTACATGTCCCATTTCCTATTAAACATTGCATAAATCGTGCCAGTTAAAATCACTTTTCCCCGTTTTCTCTCTAATGTATTCTTGCTTATTTTGGCAACGTCTAGGCTATACAGTAGCCTAGCTATAATAATAAAAAGGGAATATGACAAGGGTTGTGGTTTCAACATGTCTTAGCATAAACATGAACATAAACTGGCATAGTAACAAAGTGAATGGACATGTGATTAACATCATAATAAAGTGGACATAAAACTAGTAACTTGTGGCAATCACTATGATGTTTAAGCAAGCATGATGAGATCTGGAATTAACATTAAGTGTCCAATTACCCAGATCTAACATAGTTAGGGTGACATAGCAACATGTTTAGATCAAAAGGTAGATTCACATGTCAAGTTTACAACATATATCAATGTATGACAGGTGAAAAGTGATTAACATGAAGGTCCAGATTTAAGTAATGTAACAATTATCCAAATTAATAGATGTACTTCCATCATATCATAATTAAAAGTCAAGATCCATATAAACATCACAATTGAATCACCATAATTATATTTGATCTAGGAAATTAGATTTGTCATGACATAGGATAAAATTTCATATTAACACAGAATCATACTTTACAACATATCTGATTCATTGTCTATCAAAGCATACTTTCATTTATCTAAACCTTAATGTAATATAGAAAATCACAGCGTTAGTTTAGAGAATTTAGTAAGAACAGATCTAGAATTTCTGAATTGGATTTGCAAAGCACGTTGTAGAAGATGACTTGGTTCAGTTCAGCCGTCAGCAGTGTTTGGCCACCATGAATCCTCAAAAATGAAGAAAACAGTCGAAATGACCACATATATATAGCTGCTAGGGCTTCTGAACTGACTGCCACGTCAGCCCTAGGAGTTTCGACACCCATGTGGGTGGGTCGACTCCTGGGTCGACACCCCTTAAGGGAGGTAGAACCCGATGTCGACACCCCTCTAGGGGGGTCGACCCCCTAGAGAAGGAATCTAATCGTTCAGAAGAATTTTTCGAATTTTGAATTTCTGGATAGGATTCTGACTCACTGCTGACTCACCTCTGACTCATGCGTATACATATAATTTTTTCTATGCGTATACAAACTTAAAACCCTCATAAATTCCTCATACGGTGTCCGTTTTACGCAAACCAAATGTCTATATTGACCAGAATTTCGAGGCAGACGCAATGGTGCAGTCCGTTTCCCCTAATTCTGAATATTAAATTATTGTTTAATTTATTCTCTTTAATGTCATTAAAATTCAGGGTGTTACATTCTCTTCTACTCAAAGGATTTCGTCCCGAAATCTCTAAGTTTTGAGAAGAATGCCTATCCTACCAACCATCATCCATCTACTCATCCACTAACCACTAGCATCCATTGTCCTTAAGGATTTCTAATGCTTATATGGATATATGCAAAGGTGTGTGTATATGTCCCAACACTAATGCGAAGATCAGGCGGTCTACTGATTAAGTTGACCTCCTTAATGCAATGTATGTTAGTGCCATGTATCCAATACGAATGCAAATAATCCTATTATATCATATAAGTTCTATATGTGTGCATACCCATCTGTCCAAATGAAACATCCATATGCTAGTTCATTCATTTCCATCCATAAAAGAAAAGAAAATGCACACACATCCATATGCAGTATGAAAGTGATTGAGCCGATCTTAGTGCTTAATGTGTGTGTATATGCGTCCATAGGCAACCACTAACAAACACTTGCATTCACTTGCATCCCTCAAACATAACATGCTTCAAGTACATGTTTACACCCGTAGGATTCCTATCTAAGGGGCGAAAATACTATGGATGAGATATACCTTAAGGATAGAAACAAGTACTAATAAAACTTTGGAAAAGGAGATAAGAACATACCCTCGAAAAGAAAAGGGTACGAAGCACGAATCTTGTCTTTGGTCTCCCAAGTCGCATCTTCTGGGTTTTCTCCCCATTGAACCTTTATAAACTTGATCTCCTTATTGCGTAGCTTCTTAACTTCTGACCCAAGAATACTGTTAGGACTCGTCTGACTGTCGCCTCCCGTTCCACCTCGACTTCTTCCAACATGCTCGGCTCAACAACTTATGCGGTGTCATGCAGGCACTTCCGCAGATAAGAGACACGGAAAACGTCATGAACATCGGATAGATTTTCTGGGAGCTTTACCCTATAGGCCATTTGGCCAATCCTTTCGGTTATGGGAAATGGTCCTATAAACCTAGGTGCCAATTTCCCTACTGCTCCGAAGCAAACCACATTCCTCAGAGGTGATACTTTGATAAAAACTAAGTCTCTCACTTCGAATTCGATGTCGGTTCTCCTTTTGTCTGCATAGGACTTATGGCTATCCTGAGCTGTCTTTATCCGCCGCCGAATAAGGTCAATCTTTTTGGACGTTTTCCTAACCATATCCGGTCCAAGTAATAATCTTTCTGTAGATTCCCACCAACAAGTTGGTGATCTACATGGTCACCCGTACAATGCTTCGAAGGGTGCCATACCGATACTAGCCTGATAGCTATTATAATAGGAAAACTCTACTAACGGGAGATGCTCTTACCAAGTCCCTCCGAAGTCTAGGATACACAGTCTCAAAAGAACCTCTAAAATTCTGTTCACCCTCTCTGTCTGCCCATCGGTCTTAGGATGATAAACGGTTCTTAAGCGCAACTGTGTACCTAATGCCTCTTGCAAACTTATCAAAAACTCGCTAGTAAATATGGGGCCATGATCGCTTACTATGCTAGAAGGTACTCCATGGAGGCGAACTATCTTGCAAACGTAAATCGCTGCCAACCATGATGCCATCCTCTTACTCTTCACTGGAATAAAGTGAGCGCTCTTAGTGAGTCGATCTATAACCACCCAAATACCGGTATTGCCTTTCTTCGATCTAGGCAACCCATCGATAAAATCCATAGAGATGCTCTCCCATTTCCACTGCAGAACCTCCAATGGATGAAGTAATCCACTGGGCTCCTTTTGCTCAGCTTTGACTTGCTGGCAAACTAAACGCTGGGAAACAAATTCAGCCACATCTTTCTTCATTCCAGCCCAAAAGAAAACCCTTTTCATGTCTCTGTACGTCTTGTCACCGCGTGGATGAATGGTCATCTTAGAATGGTCGGCTTCTTCTAGGACTGCTTTAATTAAGCTCCCAGTTTGAGGAGCACAAAGCCTTCCATCTCGTCGCAACCACCCCTTTTCATCTATGGCATATCTACTGAGGTAACTAGAAGTCTCCCCTCTTCTGAGCTTATCCATAATGTCTAGAATCTTTGGATCACCTTGTTGCGAGACTCCTATCTGATCCACAAGAGTCGGTCGTATCTACAAGCAAGAAAATGAATCAGACAAAACCTCGATGGAGGGTCTAAAATCAAAAGCTGATATGAACTCCAAGTTCATTCTTTCCACAAACAAAGGACTTAGAACCACCCTCTGCCTACTTAGTGCGTCTGCTGCCACATTACCCTTGCCAGGGGTATAAGAAATCTCGAAATCATATGAAGCTAAGAACTCTATCCACCGTTGTTGCCTTAAGTTGAGATCCTTCAGTGAGAATAGATACTTGAGATATTTATGATCGGTGTATAACTCGAACTTTTCTCCAAGTAAATAATGATGCCACGTCTTTAATGCGAACACTATGGCAGCTAGCTCTAGATCATTGGTGTGGTAGTTCTTCTCATGAACTCTCAATTGTCTACCCCCATAACATACAACTTTCCCTTCTTACATCAGCACCGGTCTAAGCCCTGTACCGCACGCATCGGTGTAAACAGTAAACACTTTACTTCCATCGGGCAAGGTCAAGACTGGGGCTGTTGTCAGAGCCTTTTTCAGTCGTTGGAAAGCAACGTCACAGTCTATGTCCCATGAGAATGCCAAATTCTTCTTTGTCAGCCTGGTGAGAGGGGCTGATATCTTCGCGAAGTCCTTAATGAACTTCTTGTAATAACCTACCAACCCAAGAAAGCTTCTCACCTCGGTTGCATTTTTAGGAATCTGCCAGTCTTGCACTGCAACAACCTTTGTGGGATCTACAGCTATCCCTTCTTTGGAAACTACATGCCCCAAGAATCTCAACTCCTTTCTCCAGAAATGGCATTTTGGAGAACTTTGCTTTTAGCTGTTGATCACGGAGAGTTTTCAAAACTTCTCCCAAATGCTGGGTATGCTCTTCTTCACTCTTGGAGAAGATCAAAATATCATCAACGAAGACTATGACAAATTTTTATAGGAATTCCCGAAGTACTCTACTCATCAAATCAACAAAATAAGCGAGTGCATTAGTCAACCCAAAAGGCATAACTAGTCATTCAAAGAAGCCATCCAGATTTCTCAAAGCAGTTTTATCTATGCTATCCTCAACCAATATCAATTGATGGAATCTCGTACCCAAGTCCAACTGGGAAAATACCGAGGCACAAACAAGATGATCAAATAAATCATCAATTCCCAGAAGCGGGTGTCTATTCTTCTTGTTGAGCTTATTTAATTCTCTATAGTCAAAACAAAGACGAAGTGAGCCATCCGCTTTAGGTGCGAATACTACTGGAGCACCCCATTCAGATATGCTTCGTCTGATGAACCCTTTCTCAAGTAGCTCCCCTACATGCTTACTCAGCTCCCTCCTCTCCCTTGGAGCCATGTGGCGCACTGGTAATGCAACTGGCTTTGCATTGTCCACCTGATATATACGGAAGTTGATCTCGCGCCTTGGAGGTAAACCTTGTACCTCATCAAAAACATCGAAATAATCCCGAACCACTAGAACAGATTGCAGGTCATCTATGGATGCATCTAAAGACTTTAGGAAGCTAAGCATAATAGACCCTTGGGGGTCACAAGAATCTTCAAGGGTCTTCACATGACAAGTTAGGAGCCTAACAACCATCCTTTCACAATCTAGTACGGCCCCATATGTGGTAAGCCAATCCATCCCTAGAATCAACCCATAGCCTATAAACCCGAGCACATACGCATCACATTCAAACTTGACGCCTAACATAGATAATTTCAAACCCCAACAAATCATTGATAAATGAGCCGAACCACCAATGTGGTTTGAAACAGATACGGGATCTACTAGAATACTAGTAACTAAGTGCAGAGATTCAACCACAGAACTAGATATAAACGAGTGTGAAGCACCAGAATCAAAAAGTGTTCTAATAGGTTGGTTTGAAAGAGAAACTAAACTTTCTACAGAAATTTTTCTACCTCTTTCAGGAGCATTGATAGCCAGAGCATGCACCTGCCCTCCAGAAGTTCCTGCCCTCTAACCCTGTCCCTATTTCTTCGGGCACTCCTCAGAAGTGCCCGACCTGTCTGCAATTAAAGCAATTGCCCTTCCTTCTCTTAAAGTCCCTGATCAAGTGACCTTCCTTCCCAATATTGTGACATTTTATCTTATCCTTGCCTTTGTCATCTTTCCCTCCTTTCTTCTGTTGTTGCTGCTGTTGTTGCTGTTGTTGTTGCTGTTGTTGGTGCCCCTTCTTGGGCCATACCATCTTATTATGCATTGTCCCCTCGGTCTTTGCTTCCTTCTTCTCTCCCTTGCCCTCCTCGTGCATTAGGGCGATAACAATAAGCTTTTCGAAAGTGGCCCCTATTGGAATATGGGACATAGCTAAACCATGCAGAGGCTCATTCAGCCCTTTAGCAAACCTCAAAGCCCTTATGTGCGGTGTATCTACCAACTCTAACCCAAACCTAGCCAGATAGTTGAACTTGTTCACATACTCTTTCACTGTCAAATTTTTTTGTTTGAGTGTCAAGAACCTCTCCATCTATATGCTCCTCTCATCTTGGGAAAGAAATTTTAATTCGAACCTCTATCTAAAGTCTACCCAAGTTTCCACTGGACGTCTAGCTTGAGTGACCTCCCACCAAAATGAGGCTTCGTCCTTTAGCCACCAAGCAGCTAACTGAATCTTTCTTCGGTCCTCCACTTCAAAGATTATGAATAATTCTTCAGTCTCCTTAAGACAATTCCTAGATTCCACAAATGTCTCGTTCCGATGGAATGGTTTCCATCCCATAGCACGGAAGTCCTCGAATATTTTGGCGAAGTTATCTGCTCTTGGAGGGGGAGGAGGAGGAGGAATGACTGGTGCAACTGGTGGAGGGACATTTCCTTGGCCTTCGGCAGGCGCTGTGGCCTCCAAATACCTACGGAACCACCTGGGTATTGTGACGCCCTTTGGGATATTTTGGATGTTTGGTTCCCCAGATACGCTGAAAAAGGAAAAGGAAGAGATTTAGATAGAGGACCAAAGGATACTACATATGGCTATTTATGAAATGTTTTTTAAAATAGACTTTTCTTTTTGAAAAGTGCTTTCTTTTAAAACCTTTTTGAAAATAATTTTTCAAAAACTTTTATCAAATCCGGTAACCTTCAACTCTGATACCAAGTGAGACACCCCACGTCCGTTAATGTCACTCAGTAAAAGAATGCATTAAGTTCTTTGAAGCGCTAAAGGTAAACAGACACAGAATAATTACAAGACAGATAAATATATGGCAGCAACGGAAATTTTAAATTTTTATTTCAACATAAAACATAATATCATGGTCCATAATTCCATAAATCACAAAAAGCATTACAATGAAAATACAGTCTTGCGCCATCAGAGTATATAAATAAATAAAAAGCATAATTCCCCAATTAAAAGAGTTAAGCCATAGCAGAGACAAGAACTTGAGCCATACATCAGAAGTAGCTCCTAACAAGATGATGTCTGAATCTAGGCTAAGCCTGGGTGTTTCCTCCCTGAGAACCTTGGGGTGGAGGGGAACGGAAGAAAGAAGGAGAAACAAAGGGTCAGACATAAAGTCTGGCGAGTCTAGATACTTTTAGTCAGCAGATAAATAAAAGCATATGATAGGAATATAAAGTGGAAGGGAAAGATCACTACATATATGGAAAGTGTGACAAGGCAAACAATGTAAGGTGTGAAAGCTTCACTAATGATTACTCTGCACTATTACTAGCATAACTAAACTGAGATGATCCCTTCCACAACAAGTTAGTAGACTTAGGTTATACGTCCGACGGTACCCTAACTACCACCCTAATCGATCGGCTCCCTATCCCGTAGATATCCTTTGTTGGCCCCACAGTAGGAGGTATCACCTCCTAAAGTGGCAACTCAAGGTGTGCACAACCATACCTACCGGTGGCACTGTCGTCTTAGCCCCCTCTGCCCGGCATATGCACGCACATGTCCCCGATCGGTTTGCGCCTCCCATACCATCCGTCCCATTTGGATCCCTTATAATCAATCAGTAAGCGTGCCCCTATCTCCGCCAAGTATGGAGTTCTTTATTTGATACCTACTCTGAGTTACTGAATTAAATCTGTCCCACACAACATGATACAAGCTCTCCCTTTTGTCTTGCATCCCCACTAGATTTTTCACTGGCTATGTATGACCTTAGGTGTCTTTAATTACATAGCCCTATACTAGTTATGCCTTCACTAAAGGGTGTCTTTAATTACATAACTATATTATATTTTCCACTGGTTATGTATACACTAGGTGTCTATAATTACATAACCTTATTGGGTTAAGTTCGTAGGCCTATATATATCTATATATATTACCCACCCCCTCTAATTTACTTAACCCACCCACTATCCAACCAGATTTAACTTATCCCTGACTTAAGTTCATATTCATACAATCTTTATGATTAAATTAGGTTAAGTAGTCCATTTCATTACAATGTCCAATTATGGTTCCATAATGGGCTAGACCTCCCACATTAGGCCTACAACGTGTAGATGCTGGATATGCCCGTCGGGTCCGGGCAGTCTTATTCCAAAGTTGGGCCTAACCTCGTGTCTTAGCCTAATTCGTATTTACGTACTTCGACCTACCACATTAGGTTCAACACCAGTGGCTGCTGGATATGCCGGTCAGGTCCGGGCAGACTTCCACCACTAATATAACATAACTCATGTCAAAAGTACAATTACAATTCCTAATTGTAAATTACTAAACATTCCAAATTAATCCAAATCTACCTATGTCATTATATGTAACTATTTCTATGCTTCCCCCATTTGATTTACATGTTCAATTTCCTATTAAACATTGCACAAATCGCGCCAGTTATAATCCCGTTTTCTCTCTAACGTATTCGTAAGTATTTTGGCGACATCTAGGCTATACAGTAGCCTAGCTATAATAATAAAAAGGGAATATGACAAGGGTGATGGTTTCAACATGGCTTGGCATAATAATGAACATAAACTGGCATAGTAACAAGGTGAATGGACATGTGATTAACATCATAATAAAGTGGACACCAAACTAGTAATTGTGGCAATCACTACGAGCTTTAAGCAAGCATGATGAGATCTAGATTTAACATTAGGTGTCCAATTACCTACATCTATCATAGTTAGGGTGACATAGCAACATGTTTAGATCAAAAGGTATATTCATATGTTAAGTTTACAACATATATCAATGTATGACAGGTGAAAGGTGATTAACATAAAGGTCCAGATCCAAGTAATGTCACAATTATCCAAATTAATAGATGTACTTCCATCTTATCATGGTTACAAGTCAAGATCCATATAAACATCATAATCGAATCACCATAATTATATTAGATCTTGGAAATTAGATTTTTCATGATATAGGATAGAATTTCATATTAACACAGAATCATACTTTACAACATGTCCAATTCATTGTCTATCAAAGCATACTTTCATTTATCTAAACCTAAAAGTAATCTAGAAACTCACAACGTTAGGTTTAGAGAATTTAGGAAGAACGAATCTAGAATTTCTGATTTGGATTTGCAAATCACGTTGGAAAAGATGACTTGGTTCAGTTCAGCCGCCGGCAGAGTTTAGCCATCATGAATCCTTAAAAATGAAGAAAACATTTGAAATGACCACATATATATAGCTGCTAGGGCTTCTGAACCGACTGCCATGTCAGCCCTAGGGGTGTCGACACCCTTGTGGGTGGGTTGACCCCTGGGTCGACACCTATTAAGGGGGGTCGACCCCGGTGTCGACACCCCTCTAGGGGGCAACCCCCTAAAGAGTGAATCTGATCGCTCAGAGGAATTTTTTTGAATTTTGAATTTCTGGATAGGATTCTGACTCACTACTGACTCACTTCTGACTCATGTGTATATATACAATTTTTTCTGTGTGTATACAAACTAAAAACCCTCATAACGTCCTCATACTGTGTTCGTTTTATGCAAACCAAATGTCTATCTTGATCAAAATTTCGAGACGGATGCAATGGTGCAGTCTGTTTCCCCTAATTCTAAATATTAAATTATTGATTAAGTTATTCTCTTTAATTTCATTAAAATTTGGGGTGTTACACAAATACTAGAATGGCCTGACCTCGAACGAGGCAGACCATCAACAACATCCATTGAAACTTGGTACCACTTCCATATTGGAAGCTCTAGAGGATGAAGAAGACCAGATGGTCGTTGATGCTCAGCCATAACAAGCTGACAGTTTGGGCATTTGCTGACATAACTTGCAACATCACGCTTCATGCCCTCCCAATAATAAAGACGATGCATATCCACATACATCTTACTACTACCTGGATGAATGGTTTACTTAGAACGGTGACAATCATCAAGTATGTCGCGCCTAATTGTTGCGTCAGAAGGCACAACGATATGGTTCTTTAGACAAAGATAACCATGAGAATCAATTGAATAATCTCGCAACTCCTAATCACGAGACTCAGAAGAGGAAGATTGAATGAGGCGCATTGTACAGTCATCATGCCTCTAAGCCTCTGAAATACGATCCAACAGAGATGGACGAGCGTCCATATTAAACAATAAAACAGGTGAATCAATAAATGGAGCTCGATCACAAATATCGCAAGAAGATAGGGTCATCAGAACATCCCACTCGGCTAACATCATAGAAACCACAGCCGAATGTTTGCGAGTAAGGGCAACAACAACTCGATTACCCTTACCAGGGGTATACATGATATCAAAATCTTATGAGGCGAGAAACTCCAACCATCATTGTTGCCTCATATTCAAATCCTTCTGTGAAAAGAGATACTTAAGGGATTTGTGCTCGATGCAAAGATCGAAGTGCTCTCCCAGAAGGTAACGATGCCAAATCTTCAAAGCAAAGACAATAACAGCAAGCTCAAGGTCGTGGGTAGCATACTGAACCTCATTCGGACGTAACTGTCTTGAAGCATAAGCAACAACCCGATCTTTCTGCATCAGAACTGCACTAAGGCCACTTAGGCTGGCATCGGTGTAGACAACAAGATCCTGATTCCCATGAGGAACCACAAGAACAGGAGCATTAATGAGAAGCTCTTTCAATTGCCGAAAAGAAGCTTCCCACTAATCAGACCAAATAAAGCGAACTCCTTCTCTAGTTAGGCTAGTCAAAGAGAGCACAATGGGGGAAAAATCCTTGATGAAACGACGATAATAACTCGCTAAACCCAAAAAGGAGCGAATCTCATGAACATTCTCAAGCCTTTTCCTATTCTGAATAGCTTTGATCTTTGAAGGAGACTGAGATGCCATCGGAAGATTTAACATGGCCCAGGAATTTCACTTGCTTCTCCCAGAAGTGACACTTAGAAAAATTTTCTTTGAGTTGATACTGTCGAAGAGTACTCAAAACAGTTCTAAGATGTCGAGCATGATCAACTTCAGACTTCGAATTAACAAGGATGTCATCAATGAAAACAAGCACGAATTTATCAAGGTATTCCCGAAATACTTGATTCATAAGATCAACGAAATAAGCCGAGGCGTTTTTCAGACCGAACGGCATAACGAGCCACTTATAAGAACGATATCGAGTACGAAAAGTAGTGAGAGGAATACTATCTTCCGCAACCCGAAGCTGATGCAAAACGGTAGCGAGGTCAAGTTGAGAAAAGACCTTGGCACCACTCAACAGATCGAACATATCATCAACCCTAGGCAAGGGATAACGATTCTTGATAGTTAACACGTTAAGCTTGCAATAATCGACACAAAGCCTAAGAGTACCATCGAATTTCCTCAATAATACCACCGCGGCACCCCACGGTGAAGAACTAGATCGAATGAAGTGCTTGGACTCAAGATCGAGAAGCTGCTTTTTGAGTTCCTCATTCACTCGAGTAGACATCCTCGTGGGGGGACGACTAACTAGCTGAGCACCAGGAATAAGATTGATGCGGAACTCGATAGAACGCTTAAGAGGCAGTCCAGAAATAGGCTCGAATAAATCGGCGATGTCACTTATAACAGGAATATGAGTTACATTCCCATCTGAATCATGAGAATCGAGAGCAAATAAGGAAGCCATAGAATCACAGTCAGAATCTCGAACCGATAGAGAAAGCAAATCAGAAGAGTCGGGATGTCGCAAATAAAAACTCGCTCCAAATGAAGAATCCTGGCATCATATCGAACTAGCCAGTCCATACCCAAAATCATATCGAATCGAAGGAACGTGATAATGTGCAGGTTCGCATGGAAAGAAAATCCACAAATAACGATCTAAACATTAGCACAAAACAAGTTATAAGTCGCGGATCCTCCAATTAGATTAGAAATCGGTAGTGAGGTAAGCAAGCAAGAAACATCCATCTGAAAATCATCAGCGAGTCTTTTCGATACGAATGAGTGAGAAGCACCTGCATCGAAAAGCACTCTTAATACAACGATCCTGAAATAATATGGAACCTTTTAAAATAGAAGATAAAGTACCTCTATGCTGAGAAGCACCTCCAGAGGCAAAAGCAGCATTAAGTTGACCAGAACGGGAACCCTTGCCCTTTTTGGGGCAAGCAACAATAAGATGTCCCTCCTTCTTGCAATAGACGCAACGACATGGCTTTGGACACTCTCTCACATGATGGTTAGGGGAGCCATAATTGAAGCTAGCAAAATTCTTCGAAGGCTGAGAAGACTGATGTTGAGAAGAATAACCACCCTGCTTCTTCTTTTTCTTGTTCGGAAAATACTTAGATCTGGAGAAAAACTTCTTCTTGTTCAGGCTGGCCCGAATACTAGTATCGATATCACTGTCCTCCACATTTTCAATCGCTTCTAGCTGAAGGGCCGAATCAACTAGCTTCTCAAAAGATAACTCGAGTCGAAGCATAAGGGGTTTCTTCAGATATTTCTTAAGTCCTGAAACGAACCTAAGATTCTTCTTATAAGGCGTGGGTATGTGCTCAATGACATATTAGATAATCCCTCAAAAGATGCCACATAATCAGAAAAAAAAGCTTTCCTTGCTTGAGCTCAAGGAAGCGACGTGCTAAAATAACCCTCTCAGAAACTGGAATGAACTTTAGCTCGAACGGCACACGGAACTGGTCCAACTCATGTGTGGGCTCATCAATCTCAGAAATCAGAAAATCATACCAATGGAGGGCACGCTCTTGTAACATACTAGATGCTACAAGAGCGCGATTATGGCTGGAAATCTCCATACGGCCAAATATATGCTCATAGGAACTGAGCCAACCCTCAACATACAATACAGATTCGGTGCCTTTAAAAGACTTGCCTCCAAGATGAGTAAAATCGCTGCACATACGTGAGAAGGTAGATTGGCAAGGGGAAGTAGAAGTAGCTGTAGTGGGAGGTTGGATGCTCCGCACTAACTCAAGAATCTGCTCGGTAGACATATAAACACCTTCAGGACGAGATCCACTGGATGGTCCTGCCGCTGAAGGGCGTCCTCTACCTCGATGAGACATAGCTGAAAATAAGACTAAAAGGATTATTCACTGGGTAAATAGATATAAAAGAAATTCAATTGCAGGAAATGAGGAATACTACAGAACATACAAGACATTCCTAGACATATTCCTTTCTATCTACCCCCAAAGGAATAGAAAACGGACACATGGGACACACAAATAAGGGATACTTATTAAGGACTAGGGATACGATCCATAATTATGGGATGCCACATGTAGACTTGTCATACAATAATGTATGGTATCTCGTGTGTTGCTATATATATATCACATTCTGAAACGATGCTCTGATACCAAGCTGTAACGCCCCACCCTGAGGCCCACATTAGTAAAGGGAATCAACTAGTAATTTTGTCTACTACTGTAGAGAATAGGGTTGTTTGAGGGCAACCAACATAGCATACAATAGCTATGAACTAAACATGTCAAATAGTGTCTATATTTTTTCATTTACCACAAGTGGTTGACACATTTAATCCATAACTATTACACACTATGATGGTTATAACACATTTCAGAATAATGTGATATACGAGCGGAATATAATAACAATCACAGAACAACATACATAGATCAGCAGATGCATGTGCATATAACTAAGTCCCACACATCATCATATAAGTAGATAATACATATGAAGTCCCAAAAAGGTTACTGAAAGAATATATACAGTCATCCCATAGAAAACAAATGTACAACAGATGACTACAAAATGATCCATAAGGGTAAGCTAAAAGATGCATGTGCCCCACAAAATGTAACAACCTGATCCAAACTGAAGAGGAAATCCAGAACTAACCTGCAAATCGGTCTGACCCGAGTGAAATAAACACACGGGTCATGCCACTTAAACTTATCAGTAGATAAGAGCTCATGACAATAAGGAAACTGGGAAACATATGTTCCGTTGTTTCCAACGGAGTTAGTATGAAGTGCATCATGATACTCATGAGTGTTTGTATGCCATCATGGTAATCACATAAGTAATTTAAAACATGAATGTTGTAAAATATTCAAAAATCACGAATAACGTCCAACTACTCATCAAAACTTAAAAACTCCGAAAATCTCGAATAAATTGTGATATGGTTTAAAAAATAATAACCATATGAGTAATGTCGCCTTAATATGTTGTAAGGCTATGAAATCACAAATCATGACCAAAATGGTAAATCATCAAAAGAATTTGCATGTGCTTTTAAATCATCACTAGCACTATACTGTGGTACCATAACTCGTTATGATTGGGATCATAGAAGTCAAAATAATCTAGAAAATCTTGATATTCATGACGACTACATAGTATATAATACGGAGATCCCAATCGGTGACGTCAAAGACCCGAGTAATATAAATCATGAAATCGTGACTAGGGAAATAATCTTAATTCTCGAATTCCCCAAGTACTCGTGGTCCATAGTACTAGTCCAAATCTTGAATGCGCCTCAACGTCTTGAATAGGAACCCAAAAGAAAGCGATACACATCCCACACCATGTATCTTTTTCTAATGGTTTACTAATCGTCTGTCGATTCCACAATATGAAAACAAATCGTGAATCAAGAAAATCATATCGCCTCATTTCATCGGCGAATACACGATTCTAAACTTATCATGTTTGTTCAACGATGAGTATGTAATAAACTCTAACTTGTCTCTTATCATCGACAAGTAAAAACGATTCATATAAATCTCAAAATCTTAACAAATCAAATGCTTCGCCTCATTTCATTGGCAAGAGTATTTCAATGATGATAGTCCGTCATTATATATATGTAATTCGAATCTAAAATCTCAAACTACATTACCGTATTAGTTGAATGATCTAATATGAGAAAAATACTATAGATAAATCTCGATATACCATAAAATGGTATACAATAATCTGGGAGGAACAAAATATTCCTCAAAATCAAATCGATCGAAAAAGTCAGAGATTAACCGATAAAGCAAATACACGAGTCCCATACCTCGTGGATTTGCTAAACCATTTAATTCTCTTTCTTCCACGTCCGATAATTCATGAAAATAAGTAAAATTTACTATAAAATATTTTTTCTAAACAAACTAGGATTTTTGAAACTATTTATGGGGACTTATGAAAGCAATTGAGAAAGAAAATACCACACTTTAAGGTTTTCAATAATTAGTAAAATCTTAGGAAAAATATGATTAATCATTAAAGAGCCTCTAAAAATGTCAAAAAACATTTATTACAACAAATAATGTTGTTATAAAATTTCCAGAAGTTTACATGGATTTTTAAATCCATGAATTCATTTATTTTCAATTATTTCGGTGTAAATCAATAATTGAAAACAAATTGAATTTAACTTAATCTTAAATCAAATTTCCATCCAAACTTGACTAATCTATTGTTGGAAATCATGGTCAAGCTTCATTCTCAATCTCCATAAAAAAAATGCAAATGAAATCGTTGAACTTGGACAAAAATATATATATTATAATGGCTATCAATGACAGGCCAACAGTAAAAAAAATGGTTTTTCTCCATTTAAACAACAAAATATCGACATGGAATCTGAAGAGAACTTTTTCCTTACTGAGTTTAGATTTGACACGAAAAATTTGAGCTAAATCGGATTAGAAATATGAAAGTTATGCCCGTTTGACTAACAAAAACATACTCAGCCCGAATTATTAAAGACAAAATCGAACTTCTGTCTTCAACCCGTTTTCAGGTCATTCAAATGAAAAAATTTCGAGATACAATCTGAAGAAAACTCGTTATGTACTGAGTCTAGTTTGTACACAAATAATTTGAGCCAAAATGGACTAGAAACGAGAAAGTTATGTCTGATTTACTAACATGCATTTTCAGCCTGAACTGTTAAAGACAGAATCGGACTTCTGTCTTCAACCATGTTTCAGGTCATTCAAATGACAAAACTTCAAACCTGAATGAAACTTGTTCCTTACTGAGTCTAATTTTCCCAAAAAAAAAAAAAAATTGAGCCAAAATGGATCAGAAATGAAAAAGTTATGCCTGTTTTACTAACAAGCATTTTCAACAAAACAAGAGATAAACAAAACCCAAAAAGCAATTATGGTTTTTCATCAAATCCCAACAAAAATCAATTGATAGCTTGCTGTAAGTTATAAACTTGCCTCCACTAGCGAATGAAGATGATTTAGGAGCAGAAGATGGAGATTTTGGTTGCAAAAAAAAGACTTTCAGCAAGATTTAGCACTTATATAACCAGTAGATGTTGGGAAAGAGACATGCAAGAAGATCTTTGAGCAAAACAATGACAACATCAAATAAATCTTTGATTTCTCATGGATTTAGGTTACGAAATTACCTGAGAATCATTTTAACTTGAATTTACTTTAGAATTAGCGAATTACAGCTTGGATTTTATAGAAAATTGGCTAGGAGGCCATTATTGAGTTTCTGGAGGCTCTTTTTCTTTCTTGATCAATGAGGAAGAAGAATACGTTCTTTTCGGTTTTCTCAGAAGCTTTCTCCAGAAGCCACTTTCTTGGGTTTGGGTTTGGATTGAACCCGTTAGCCCATTATGACTTAGCCCATTTCAAAAATTGTTATTTTCTTTAATATTGAACATTTTAGTTTATAACTTTTGCATTTCTAATTCGTTTTGTGAAAATAAATATGCGTTGGATTTCTCTAGACGCATAGAATTTTATATAAACATAAAAATAAGATTTTTTTTAACAAGTTATAATTTATTTACCGTTAACTATTGATAATTAACTAATTTATGTATTTTTACAAAATAAATTGCAAACTCACTATTTTGGTTAAATAAAAGTATCCAACGCTCATAAATAAATACACAACAAGTTTTACACAACATAAACTCTTTTTTTTCACTTTTAATCTTGTGCATTTATATTACTTAATCTATTATGCAATAAAATGACAATGTTCGAAATTAAATCCAATATTAAGCATTTTATAAATTTAAATCAATGTAGTAAAAATACTACATTTAAATTCATGAACCAAAGACAATCTTTATTTCATTCATGCTGAAATATATTTTTATACTAGTTCCACAAAATGAACACATTAAAATTCCCATATTCAATTAACACTTCAATTAATAGGTTTTACATTACTAATATTTTCCATATACCCAAATTAATTCCCATTTGTTGCATCTTAACAATATCAATTCATAAATAAGCAATTCACTTATTTGTTTCATTATAGTACCCCAAAATAAACCTCAACATCATGGTTTATTTTAAAAAAAGATCATCCTTCACATTTTAATTCTTTAATTGATTCGATCAATCCAATATTAAATCCTGACTCTCATTATAATTTAATATTAGCGGTAATATCCAATCCGGGGTTGTTACACAAATCAATGGAAATTAAATCGAAAGATTTATAATTCGATTGGGTCAAATTGTATTACTAATCTATTTAGATTATTCAGAACTCGACAAGATGATTTCTAATTGGGTTTAATCTAATAATATATAATCGAATACAAGAATTCGATAGTGAAGTATAAAATTGTTAATTAGTTCACAAGAAGTAAATTGTAAACAAAAACTGTAAATAAAGCGATATATGAGTAAAGATTGTGAAGAGATTTGAATCGATATTGGAATGAATTCAAAATTTATTTTATGTGATAAGTTCATATTTCAAAAAGGGAATAATATTTACTTTTTAGAAGTAAATAACATGTGAAATCAATAATGTTACTGATCGAATTGGGAATAAGGGAAATGGGGTGATCAGGACGGTGAGATATTATGAAGTTCAGAATATAAATAGAATGAGATTTTCCGAAGATCGGAATATGGTATTTAAGAACAGATTACTCAAAAGGAAGTTATTTATGGAAGTAACGATGTCGAATTGAAGGAAAATGCTATTACCCATTTTAAATTAAAATTTAATATATTATTAATTAATTGTTTATGTGTTCAAGTCAATGATAAAGTTAAATATTTAGAAGGCGTGAATTATGTTAATAATCAACGATTTTCGTAAAAGAAGTAAATTCTTAACTTGAAATCAGAAATTTCGAGAATGAATGATTTATTGATAATTGAAGTAGTGAACTTTATCTATTTCGAAGTTAATAATGTTGATCAGTTAAGGTCTGAGAGGTAATCGTACCCCAACTTGATTGACTTTATTATTAACTGAGAAATGGTGAATCTTCGATCGTAAGAATTGGTTAAGAAAAGTGAACTAGTAAGTGTCAACAGTAAGTGGGAATAACGATATTTTATTTAACATCTGTTGGAATTGAAATAACGAATTTAGAAATGTTCCCCCTGAGAATAAAGTATATTTTCTATAGAAAATAAAGATATGTGAATATATGGAATTATTTTCCAATGACAATAAGAGATTTTCTGGAATTATAAATAATAAATATGATAACTGGAAATGTTTTTAAAAAAAAGATCGTGGGAGGCTAATGAGTTTTGATAAATCAGAATGAAAAGAACTGAAGAACAAAGAACCACACGTCGAGAACAAAGGACGACAAGAGGAATGGATTCGTAAACTGAATCCGAGAATTTTGCAAGCAATGATCGATAAAAAAAAATAAGAAATGTAGTTGAGGAATTTAGAAACTAACTGGAGATTAGTCAGGTTGAATGACTTTCTGAGTGTTGATCTGATGTTGTTTTCGGCCTTCGGGATTGATACTTAAGTAGTTGTTCGCTCGCTAATTTCCGATTGAAAGATGTGAATGTGAAGGAGTGATAATGCGTGAAGTAGAGATTTGTGATAAGAAGAAAAAAAATTCTGGAATTTTGAGAAAATAAAGATGTAAATGAAGCGATGAACTTAATAATGGGAGATTTCGAAGAAAATTTGGTTTATAACCAATGTATACGTAAAGCAGAATTTGAAAAGATACAAAAAATCTGAATTGGATATAGAGATCAAATTTGAGATTTTGAAATTTGAATGGAAATTTGAGGGTATTTAATTTTAGATAATGGATATGGAAGTTTTCGAAACTTATATGGAGAATAAAATATATATAAAGAATATAGTGGGTTCAAAGACAATTGATCTAGAAGACAATCGATTTGAGATAAAATCTTATTTAACAAAATTTAAATAAGAATGAGATGTTTGGAAATGTGGTTTGGAAAGAAATTCTTATTTAAATAGACATAAGTATGAATTATATAAGTACGAAAAGAAGTACTATATATATAAAGTATTATATATTTTCAAAGCAAAATAAGGAAAGTACCTTCCTTTCCCTTTAAATTTCTAGCTCAGTTGAGATGTGCTGGTGGTGGTGATAGGTTGTCCGGACATAAAACTCGAGTTGTCTGAAAGAACACGACCGTGTATCGTAATTCCCAGGGCTGTAGATGGCCTATGCCGGACGGATGTTTCTTGGGGGAACCAAGCATAACCATTGTGTTTGCTGCAATCTACAGTCGTGATATGGGCGTAATCTGCAGAGCTATGAAAGCTTACTGGCATGGATGTTTCCTGGGGGACCCAGGTGTAACCATTATGCACCTGCGGTCCGCATGGCATATCTAGAAGTGAAAGATATGTAACCACTAGAGTTACTAAAGGTAGAATGGAGCCATGCAATTTTGAGATATATTAGTGATGTGGAGCCACTTGTTTGATGCAGCACTGAGTTTTCGTGATTTGATAGGTCTTCGTGACATGATTTGTCCTGGTGACTTGGATTATCCTCGTGACTTGAAGCACTTTCATGATTCAATGATTTGTTTCTATGATCCTGAGATAGAGCAGTCAACGCTCAGTGACCGTAGTTTTTCTTTTGATACGTATCTTACGCCAATCTATCCATGACGAAATTCGCATGGAAGTGATTTCCTACAGATACAGATGTTTTCTGGGTGATCCAAACGAAACCATTGTGTATCTGCGATTCATGAACAATCAACATATCAATATCACATCGGTACTTTCTGTATCTATTTTTAAAATAATTTTTGAAATATTTCCACTGGGAGTTAAAGCAAGGATATTTAGTATTTGGAGATTTTAGTCATGCGCCTGGCCAGCGTATGCTTAACATCTATGAGAACAACAATAGACTTGTCAAACTTCGAGTTATATAATATTTTCATATAAATAATTTGAAATTAAAATATATCAAATTTAATAAATTAGGAAAGAAAATTTCCATATGTTTTCAAGTCCATAGCTTCGAGATAATACAAATATTTTCTATATATAAAAAAAATTGCAAATGATTTTTGATTTTTAAAATTTTCAAGTCGACAATTTGTGACTTGAAGAGGAGATGTTACGTACACTCTTCAATGAGTGTTGAGAAAATTTCAATGGGTTTAAGTAGTTTTGGTTGGATTGGGGTTGTAAATGCAACATTGGATAAGTAAATATTAATAGATGAGGTTATAAAGCAATTTAAGATAAATTGAGATGTATAAATCCAATTTATGCAGAAAATTGAAATTTAAGAAGAGAGTGGCTTTGAAATGAAATTTGATTTTTATGAGTAATTGAATATACAAAGAAGATCGATGACTTAAATATCGATATTTAAATTAGTTGTGGAAAATTTTCACACAATTATGAAAATTTGAAGCATACATTGGTATAAATCTAAAAATCTCTACTTTTTTAGGACGAAAAGTTTTAAAGGGGGGAAAATTGTAACGACCCAGAAATTTCGATGTGTTGGAAATAAATTTTATTGAAGATTTAAGCATTAACAATCAATTGGATATTTGGTGTAACGCCCCGTATTTTCTATGAACATAAAATTAACAAATCAAAGTATACTTAATTTTTATAAGAAGAATTAAGGGAAATGGGTTACGCCATTGCGTTCATCTCGGAGTTCTGCTTGAGATAGAGTCCGAGTTTGCGTAAATCAGACTCTGTATGAAGAAGTTATGGCCTTCAGAAATTTCAGGAATTTAAAATAAGTTAAACAGCTCAGATTAAAATTCAAATTCGAATTCAAAACATACACCCGGGATGGGCAGGAAATTGCCAGCCCATGACCCGTGTCGACCGGGGGGTCGACCTCCCCCATACAGGTCGACCAGGGGGTCGACTTGGGGGTCGACCTACCCCCTCGGGCAGATCTGAAATGTGATGAATTCCGACTCATTGCTAAGTCATTAGGGCTTAGTTGGCTGTTCTGGATAACTCTAAAAGGGTTTGGATGGTCTTGATTATTTCTAGGTTGATCTAACGGCTCTTATTAAATTAAACTTCTATAAAAACACCCCCAAACCCTCACCCTAAACCACAAAAATTCATTCCAAGAGCCGTCATGCTGTTAATGGTCAACCTAGAGTAGCCGCCATTCTCCTTCAACTAGAAAGGAAGATAATAGCTACAAATCAAATCACATCAAAATCTAATTTAGAATTATTAGCCTACATCAAAGGATAGCTTTTCAGTTTCAGAATTCAAATCCCAGAAATCAAGATCTGCTTTTGTTTGTAAGTTGATTATTACTTAGATTTAAACGTATTCTTAATGTAAATCAGGTGGGAGGTTAAGGACGAAGCCTCTTTCTGGGGGGAGGTTACTAATGCTGAGAGACCAGTTGAGACTTGGGAGGATTTCAGGATAAGGTTTGAAATGAAATTCCTCTCACAAGCTGAATGAAGCCTACAGGTGGAGAAGTTCTTAGCTCTCAAACAAAGAAGCCTATCAGTCAAAGGGTACGTCAATCAATTCAACCAGCTGACTAGATTCGTACTGGATTTAGTCAACACTCCACATAAGAAGGCTCTCCGTTTCGTTAAAGGGTTGAATGAGCCACTGCACAGCCTAGCTATGACCCATATACCTATGGGTGCAACTTATGAAATATTGGTGGAGATGGCACTGTTACAGGAGGAAGATAAGGATGGCAAGAAGGAGGCAAAGAATGAAGAACCTCTAGGCAAGAAAGTGGAGGAATCGCAGAACTAGAAGACAGACTCAAAGAAAGGCGGGATGAATAACAAACCCCATGACAAGAGGAAGTGTAATTTTTGTGCCATACCGGGACATTAGATTAAGGATTGCAGGAAGAAGAAAAGGAAGATGGGTGGTTGTTTTCAGTGGGGCGAGAAACGACACATGGCTAAGGACTGCACAAGAAAGCAAGGGCAGGGGCAGAGGACTGGATCCACTTCAGGGGGAAAGGTTCACGTGCTTATGGCACCGCCGCAAGAACGAGGTAGAAATATTTCTGTAGAGAGTTTAGTTTATCTTTACGATCATCCTGTTCGTACTCTCTTTGATTCTGGCGCATCGCGCTCTTTTATATCTACTGCTTTAGTTGAATCTTTGCACCTAGAAACCAGTATAGTAGAGGATCCCTTGGTTGTTTCAAATCCAATTGGGGGTTCAGCTTATTTATCAATGATCTGTTTAGATTTGGAAATTTATATTCTAAGCGTTGGGTTTAGATGTAATGCTTATGTTTTGGACTTCACAGGCTATGGAATGGTTCTAGGCATGGACTGGCTATCCATTAATGGTGCCATCCTCGATTGTGAAAAGAGAGTAGTTAGACATATGACTCGCCTCGGTAACACTCTCAAAATCTCTTGTAATCCTTTGAATTCAGTTATGCTTAGCTACCTAGAATCTCTTGATGCGTCTGTTGAAAACTTACAATCTGTTAGAGTGGTCCGAGAATACTCGGATGTCTTTGAAGAGGTGAAGGGTTTACCTCTGAAGTGAGAGATAGACTTTCACATATACCTTGTTGATAATGCAAAACCCTTTGCTTTACCCGTTACACACATGGCTCCAAGGGAGAGGAAGGAGCTCGGTAAGCAAGTTAAAGAGCTTCTCGAAAAGGGGTTCATAAGACGAAGCATTTCAAAATGGGGTGCTCCCGTGGTGTTCGCAACCAAAGCAGATGGTTTGCTTCGCCTGTGCGTGGATTATAAGGAGCTAAACAAGCTGACCAAGAAGAATAGGCACCCACTCCCCAGAATAGACGACTTTTTCGACCATCTTGTAGGTGCATCGGTTTTCTCCCAGCTAGATCTGGCTACCAGGTTTCATCAGCTAAGAGTGGCTGAAGATGGCATTGATAAGACCGCGTTCAAGACACTGGACGGTTTTTTCGAATGGCTTGTCATGCCTTTCGGCTTGACAAACGCACCTGCTTATTGCATAGAATTGATGAGTATAGTGTTTAGGGAGTTCCTCAATAAGTTTGTGGTGATCTTCGTGGACGACATCTTGATTTTCTCAAAGAGTGAGGAAGAGCATGCTTTGCATTTATAGGAATTCATGGAGACTCTTAGAGCACATTTGTTGAAAGCCAAATTCTCCAAATGCCATTTTTGGAGAAAGGAAGTGAGATTTCTTGGACATGTAGTGTCCAAGGAAGGGATAGCCATGGATCCCGCAAAAGTGGTTGTGGTGCAAGATTGGATGGTTCCACGGAATGCGACCGAAGTACGAAGCTTTCTTGGTCTAGCAGGCTATTATCGAAAGTTTATTAAAGACTTTGCGAAGAACTCAGCCCCACTTACAAGGTTGACGAAGAAGAACCTATCTTTCGCTTGGGATTTGGATTGTGATGTTGCTTTCCAACATTTGAAAAGGGCTCTTACAACAGCCCCAGTTCTGACATCGCCTGATGGGGGTAAGATGTTTATTGTTTACACAGATGCATGTGGTACTGGATTGGGCGCTGTCTTGATGCAAGAAGGCAAGGTGGTTTGCTATGGAGGAAGGAAAGTGAAGGTACATGAGAAGAACTACCCAACACATGATTTGGAACTACCTGCCTTTGTTTTCGCTCTTAAGTCATGGCGTCATTACCTTTTAGGGGAAAGGTTTGAGTTGTTTACTTACCATAAATCATTAAAATACCTTTTCTCACAAAAAGATCTTAACTTAAGACAACAGAGGTGGATGGAGTTTCTTGCCTCATATGATTTCAAGATTGCTTACGCCCCTGGCAAGGGAAATGTGGTAGCAAACGCTTTGAGTAGGAAGAAGCTGACCTTAAGTCCTCTCTTTGTGGAAAGGTAAAGCTTGGAGTACATAGCAGCCTTTGACTTTAAGCCCTCTTTTGAGTTTGTACCAGGTTTTCTAGCAATGCTGGAGGTGCGCCCTACGCTTTTGTACTCGATAGGGGCCGCGCAACGTGAAGACCCACAAATTGTTGATATGACAAGGGTTGGTTGAGACGAGATGAAAGACTATGTGTCCGACAAGTAAGGGATTTGGTGAAGAAGGTTCTCGAAAAAGCACACCATTCTAAGTTAACCATACACCCAGGTAGGGACAAGATGTACAAGGACATAAAGAGAGCTTCCTTTTGGAGTGGCATGAAGAAGGATGTAACTGAGTTCGTCTCTAAGTGCCTTATATGCCAGCAAGTCAAGATGGAGAAAAAGAAGCCGGGTGGACTGCTTCATCCTCTAGAGGTCCCACAGGGAAAGTGGGATAGCATTTCGATGGACATTATAGATGGGTTGCCTAGGTCGAGAAGGGGCAATACCAGCATTTGCGTGATAGTTGACAGGCTCACTAAAAGCGCACACTTCATACCTATTAAGTGTAGAAGGACTGCCTCGTCATTAGCATTCTTTATGTTAAGTAAATAGTTCAACTGCACGGGATACCCTCTAGCATAGTAAGTGATCGAGATCCTATCTTTATGAGCGAGTTTTGGAGGAGGTTGCAAGAGGCTGTACGCACACAGCTTTGCTTAAGCACTGCCTATCACCCTCTAACCGATGGTCAGACAGAAAGGGTGAACAGAGTATTAGAAGACCTCCTGAGATTGTGCATTCTTGACTTTAGAGGGACGTGGGAGGATCATCTTCCTTTGGTGGAGTTCGCCTACAACAATAGCTACCAAGCCACCATAGGCATGGCACCCTTCGAAGCTTTATATGGAAGACCATGCCGATCACCAACTTGTTCGTGGGAGTCTACAGACAAGATTGCACTTGGGCCAAACATGATTAGAGAAACTTCAGAGAAGGTGGATTTGATACGAAGACGGATGAAGACCGCACAAGACAGACAGGAGTCCTAAGTGGATAAAAGAAGGACCGACCTTGAATTTGAGGTTGGAGACAGAGTTTTCCTTAAGGTATCTCCTTTAAGGAACGTCGTTCGCTTTAGGTCCGCAGGAAAGTTGGCCCCAAGATTTGTAGGGTCATTTCCTATCATTGAAAGGATAGGGAAGATGGCTTATAGAGTGGATTTGCCCAAAAGTTTGGCTGGAGTCCATAATGTTTTTCATGTCTCTCATCTATGGAAGTGCTTACGAGAGTCTGCTGAAGTTGTGGAGCCGAGCATTCTACAGGAAGTAGAAGTACAACGAGAAGCGACTTTAAGAAGAGTTCCAACTCGTATCTTGGGAACAAAAGTCAGAAAGCTACGCAACTGTGAAGTCAAGCTTGTTAAAGTCCAATTGAGCGATGCCGAGGAAGACGCAACTTAAGAGACTGAGGACAAGATACGCGCAGCCTACCCTTTTCTTTTTGAGGGTACATATTTGATCTCTTTTCCATAAGTTTATGAATGCTTGTATCTATCTTTTAAGTATATCCTCTCGGTCCTATTCGTTATCCGGAGATAGAAACTAATGGATGTAAACATGTATTTGAAACATGTTATGGTTGATGGTTACTAATGGTTGCAAGTGGTTGCTAGTGGATGCATATACACACATTAGGTACTAGATCGACTCAGTCACTTTCGTATTGCATATGCATATATGTATTTGTATATGGATTGAACTTAATGTGTTATCATATCGATGACGCATTTGTATGAATGATTGTGCACTCATGTAGAAGCTATAAAGTATAGTTAGGAATAAGTGCATACATAATGGACTCATGGAACTATCATAATTTGCATTAAGGAGGTCAACTGAATCAGTGGACCGCCTGATTTTGCATTAGATAAGAAACATATACACACACTCTGCATATGTTCATACGGCATTAGAAACCTTTTAAGGACAACGGATGCCTGTGTTTGATGGTTGAGTAGATGGACGATTGGATGTTAGGATTCATTCTTCTTGACTTGAAGATTTTGGGGACGAAATCCTTTAAGGAGGGGAGAATGTAATACCCCGTATTTTCTGTGAACATAAAATCAACAAATCAAAGTATACTTAATTTTTATAAGAAGAACTAAGGGAAACGGGTTACGCCATTTTGTTAGTCTCGGAATTCTGCTTGAGATAGAGTCCGAGTTTGCGTAAATCGGACTTCGTATGAAGAAGTTATGGCCTTCAGAAGTTTCAGGAATTTAAAATAAGTTAAACAACTCATATTAAAATTCAAATTCGAATTCAAAACACACACCCGGGATGGGCGGGAAATTTCCCGCCCAGGACCCAGGTCGACCAGGGGGTCGACCTCACCCATATAGGTCGACCAGGGGGTTGACCAGGAGGTCGACCTACCCCCTCGGGCAGATCTGAAATGTGTTGAATTCTGACTCTTTGCTGAGTGATTAGGGCTTAGTTGGCTGTTCTGGATAACTCTAAAAGGGTTTGAATGGTCTTGATTATTTCAAGGTTGATCTAATGGCTCTTATTAAATTAAATTCTATAAAAACACCCCCAAACCTTCACCCTAAACAACACAAATTCATTCCAAGAGCCGTCATGCTGTCAATGGTCAACCTAGAGTAGCCGCCATTCTCCTTCAACTAGAAAGCAAGATAAAAGCTATAAATCAAATCAAATCAAAATCTAATTTAGAATTATTCGCCTACATCAAAGGATAGCTTTTCAGTTTCAGAATTCAGATCTCAGAAATAAAGATCTGCTTTTGTTTGTAAGTTGGTTATTACTTAGATTTAAATGTATTCTTAATATAAATCATGTCATGCTATAACTTGAACATAGAACGATGCTTATATATAAGATAAATGACACCTAATTTAGGTTCATATTGTTTTGGTGATGAACATATTATATTGTATAAACCTATCATGTTAATTTGGTGATGAAATTATTGTATTGTATGTCAACTTAGTGACGAACCTATTATGTTATATAATAGTTTGGTGGATTTTATATGTCACTTGCAAGTTAATGATCTAAGTCATATTTATATGTCTACATGTTTAGATCAACATTCATACATGTTTAGATCTATGTTAATTGGAACCGATTATGTTGCAAGTTAGATTTGTGTATCTTATATGTTCTAACATGTGCAAGTTAATACGCTATTCATGATTCAAATATGTTTATATAATGTTTGTATGTTAGTTCTATACCAAGTTTACATGATAACTAGATCCAACTTAGTCACAAGTTCACATGCTTAGTTGATCTACTTTGTTTATTCCTGATAGAACAACATATGTCCCTTTTTCATTTCCCCTTTTTGTTATGAGTTTGGCTAATTTACTAGCCCAACATTCTATGAAAATTGTGCGAACGTACAACGGGGGTTACGTTAGGAAAATTGGAAATTACATGGTATGGATTGCTTCATGAAATGGTATATTTGATATACCATTACTTATGAGCATGATTTATATAGTAATTATGACAAATTAAATTAGGAGTAATTTACATATAGAATTGGACATAAATAGAAAATATGTAAATTAGAGAAAAGACAAATATGCCTAACCCGAGGTTAGATGAGTTATGGTATAAAACTGCCCGGAACCGCTCGGCACATCCAGTAACCACAACACACCTATCTAATGTGGGAGGTTAGTGCATCATGCCCAAGAAAGACCCGAGGTTAGATTGAGTTGTGGTATTAAACTGCCCGGAACTGTCCGGCACATCCAGTAACCACAACAATACCTATCTAATGTGAGAGGTTGGTGCATTAATCAATTAATTCCAAATGAACAAGACATGACAAGAATGATAGGGTTAAGTCAATTAAAGCAACACTTAACCAAACACAACGTGTTAGTTAAACAAATGAATGGGGTTAGGTTGAATTGGGGGACACTTAACCATTAAACAAGTTATCTTGGAAAACCTAGTAACGGGGACCCATTTCAGCAGTAACCCACATAGATGTATCACGATACCCTGTACTAGGCAGGGTGGGGCACGATTACTGGGCTGACTATAAGCGGTCAACATAGCGGTGGGTGGTGCGTCAGTGTAGGTTCCGACGGAGTACGGGCGTGCACGTACTCCGAAGTGGGAAAAAGCAGGCACTGGGCATCAGTAGTCATATGCTGTGCATCTTGATTAGTGTCGGGTTGCCACCAGAAGGACTGATACACCCCATGGTGGGACAAACACAGGTATCTACAATCAAGCGGAGTCGAATGACACAAATAATGAGTGCATACGAGTAGAAGCCGATCAGTAAGGGGATCGTTTGTCATGAACACGTGAGGCTGGTTGAAATCATAGTTAGTATGTGCGGAGATTATAGTAATGGGTGCGATAACTTATCTTGTCTTATGTTAGGGTATTGTCCTACGTTCTGTTATTCTTATCATGATCCATTTCCTTGTTTAAATGCTAGTAATCACTGAACTTACCAGACTTATTGTCTGACCCATTTTCTATCATCTTCTTTTCTTCCATTCCCCACACCTAGGTCCGTAGGGAGGGAGTACTTCCGCTTAGCTCAGTTTTCCATCAAAGCTTGAAGATACTTGATGTATGTCTTTGGACTCTCTCTCTCTTTTCACTGCTATGGCTAGCTAAGGCTTATTTGGGGAATATCATTGTTATTTTTGCTTTTTTATTTTTGTTATGCAAGACAGAGTATTTTGATGTAATTGTGTTTTGATTTATGCTATTATGAACCACTGGATATGATTTAAATATGGAATAAAGTTTTATGAAAATTTCCACTGTTATCCTTACTTTTATTTTTAATTATATCTGTCTTGTGATTATTCCATGTCTGTTTACCTAAAATGCTCCACAAAACTTAGTGCATTCCCTTTGTGAGTGACACTAACGGATGTGGGGTGTTTCATTTGGTATGGAGATTTAAAATCAAATATTGTTTTGAATACGAATTGAAACTCAATATTTAATTCGGAATGATTCATTGAGAATCAAATATCTATTGGTGAATATTTGAATTGGATTTGATTTGGATCTCGACTAAAAATATAAACGGTCGGATTTGAAAATAAATATTATCGATGTTAAACGAATTGAAGAACTCTTTTTGTTGAAATATATGCAAAATTTGGCTTGAATATGTGTGTGTGTGCGTGTGTGTGTGTATATATATATAGAAACTAAAATTTAACGTTACGAAAATTGTGAACACACAGAATTATTGGTAAACAAGTGGAATAAAATCAGTGACACCAATAAATAAATTTAGAAATAAAATAATGTCATATGCAAATAGAGTCAGAATCCGATCAGAATAATTTTATTGGGTTTAGAACATCAAGATGAAAAGATACGTATGATTTTTAATACGTTTGGTGATTTTGCTTGTTGTACGAAATCAGAATGGTACGTGTTTAGTTGTAGTACAGTTTAACCACGTTATCACCTACACTAAATAAAATCTCCCTCGGTAAATATTCAGCGAACCATCGTTATCAAGCAGACCTCCTTCCGTAATACACGCAGCTATCCTATTCCTATCTGATGGAACGTCGTTCTTATGTCCCCATTTCGCTGTTATAAAAATCACTCTCGTGTCCCCAATTTCATCAGAAGAAAAACATTTCTTCTTCTTCATTTTTATGGCTGAACCTGTAACACCCCGTGTATTCTATAACTGTGAAATTAACAAATTAAAGTATAATTAATTTGAAATCAAAGAACTAAGGGAAACGGGATACGCCATTGCGTTCATCTCGGAAAAATACGCGAAATAGAGTCCGAGTTTTCGAAAAACGGAGTCCGTATGAAGAAGATATAGCCTCCGGAAGTTTCTGAATTAAGTTTAAAATTCGAACAGCTCAGAAAAACAAGTTTAAAATTTAAAAATCGGGCCCAATTGGCCAGGGCGGGAAAATTCCCGCCTAAGACACCCAGGTCGACTGGGCTGTCGACCTGGTCTAGCCAGGGCGACAGGGCTGTCGACAGGGCTGTCGACCTGGTCCAGACCCAGGTCGAACCCAGTCCACCCTGGCTGGCCTAGTCTATGTTGGTCGATTTTCAGAAGCATGCTTTGTCATTAGGGCTAGGTGGCAGGCTCTAATTGGTCTCTCTTTCGAATGAATGGCTACGATCAATCCAAGCAACATCGATGGTCCTAATCAGTTCATAAACTCTATAAAAATGACCCTAGACTCTACCTAACCTAAGTCTCTAACACAATTCTCTAGCCTCCATTGCTCTCTTCTTCTAATTAAAAATAAAAATGGCGTTGCTACTCTGCTAGAATCAAAACTAGAAGTCAATCAACATCATCCTAAATTCAAATTTTAGATAAAAGCTTCTGCAACAATTCTGTAACAACTAAAGTCCTTTCTTTAATCCAATCAAGGCAAGTACAGTTATTTTCCGCTATAAACGTTAATTATAATTTTGATATGTTTTTAATTCTGAATCAGAGATTGTATATATATTCTCTTCTGTCAGATCTGTTTTTCTGTGACTGTTCTGTATCCCTTTTCTTCTTTTCTTTTTCTATAGCCAGGCTACCACGAGCCTGTGCCTAATCTCATAAGAGATGAACGTATGAACGCAAATTTTGGGATGAATGATGCGAAATTTGACAAGACTGAATTGAATGTATGACTTTAGGTCTGAGGCATAAAATATATTGGACATGTGACTTGGGATTGGATGCATAAATTTGACTATGAACATATAATTTATATATGTTGTATGCATAGTTATGTTGTAATTTAGATCTGTAATTAATTAGAAAAAAATATGAGCATATGTTGTAAACTAGATTTGGATCTATGCATATTCTATGACAGAAGAAAAGAGGAACCATTGTATGATTACATATGATTTGAGACTTTGGACAAAATGCATATAAAAGTCAAGATCTGATTTTTTAGAAGATATGATTTAGATTGTTGGGTATATTTTGCATAATGATTCATGACTTAATAAGAAGAAGGATATGGAAACGTAGGTGTAAAAGATTTACATTAATTAGGATCTCTACTATTGTGATTACACCTAAATAGGGAATTTTGCATATATGGCATGCACTGTAATTAATGATCATATTTGGTATAATTTATATGTGAATCTGCTGTATAAGGTTAGTTTAACAAAAATTGGAACACATGTTATAGGGTAAATTATGTCCATATTCTGCGCTATGTAAAGGTATGCAAACATGGAAGTATATGATCTTATTGTGAATCACGACAATTATTTAGGCATATGAATTTAGGCCAATTTATGATTAGGCAAGGCATGTAAATAGAACCTTTAGAAATATTAAATTTGCTAAATATGCTAATTTGCCAAGTTGCCTAAACTGCTAGTTTTGTTATATTGCCTAGACTGCTAATTAGATTGAAATGCCTAATTTGTTAAATTTGTCGGTTGAAATGCCTAACCTGTTATATGCCAAAATCTGCTAAGTTGCTAAATCTGTTAAATCCGTTAAGTCATATAAAATCTGTTATCTGCTAAAGTCTGTTATCTGCTGTGTTGATATAATCATCCTGTTATTGATATAATCTGAATTGGTATATATATTGGGCGTGCGCATAAACGGTAAATTATTAATTAATTGGCCGCAAAGATAAACATGGCTAACTCGAGGTTAGAATGAGTTTGCGGCGTAATTCTGCCCGGAACCGCCCGGCACATCCAGTGGCCGCAAACAATAGGTTCTAATGTGAGAAGTTAGTCATAACCTGCTTAAGACACGAGGTTAGGTCTGGCTTGTGGCAGAAGTCTGCCCGGAACCGCCGGGCCCATCCAGCGGCCACAAGCTAGCGACCTAATGTGAGAGGTCTGGGCATTAATAATTAATTAATGCAAATCTAAGATAAGAATAACGTCTAAAACGTATTGGGGTAAAATAGGGTTAAACCAACTGGATTAATAGGTGTAGTAAACCCGTCCATGAATCTGTAGGCCCAATACAAAGTTAGACAAATCTGAAAAATCTATACATCTGATCTGTTAGTCTGAAAACTTGTTAACTTAATCTATGAACTAGTAAATCTGAATTCTGTATGTCTGAACTTGTAAACAAGTTAATCTGAGATCTGTTAGTCTGGGGACACAAGGTTAGGAGGGGAATTACTTGTGTCATCTGTTGTTTGGGACCCATATTAGTCAGTAACCCTTTCTGGTATCAAAACTTTGACCCAACAGTAGGTAGGGTCCGGGCACGCTTACTGAACTAATTATAAGTGGTTCATTCTGATAATGGCGAGGGGTGTCGATGGTGCGTTCCAACCGGGTCATGTGCGTGCATGGATCCCGGTCTGCCTCTGAGGATGTAAGACGCCGTGACATCTGTAAATAGGTCTGTGCCAATTGGTTGTCACTTTAGGGAGTGATACACCCTACTGTGGGGCCGACACAGGATATTTATGTATTAGGGAGCCGATCTCTTGGGGTAGGGTTTTAGGGTACGCTTAGTTCTGTCTGTTTCTGTTGGTACCGTCTGTTTCTGTTGGGTGGTAACACCTGTCTGTTTCTGTGTGGTACCGTCTGTTCGGGTGGTAAAGGCCCATTACTAGTGTACACCTAATTCTACATTCTGTTTCCGTAGAGATAAATCTGTTCCTGCTTCTGTCTGTTTCTAATCGGGTAGTAAAGGCCCATTATTAGCATTCTGTTTCTGTTAAAGTATTCTGTACCCGTTCCTGCTTCAATTTAGACATTAGGGAGACACCTAATTCTGCTATACTAGTATTAGTGCAGAGAAGTGTAAAACAATAGTTTATATCATTCTGTTTTTCTGTTATATCTGCTACACCTGTTATAGTTATCTCACATCCAGTTTTATGTTCATATCATATTATTATTATCTGTTCATATGCTGAAAGTCACTGGACTTGCCAGACTTTTTGTCTGACCCTTGTTGTTTCGCCTCCTTTCTTCCGTTCCCCCCCCCCCAGGTTGTCCAAGGAGGGAAATACTTTAGCTTGATCCGGATTTCTCTTTGCTTGAAGTGCTTAAAGTATGGCTTGGCTCTGTATAGCTTCCGTTCCATGGGGATTATGATTTTAAACTATGCATTTTGAAGGCTTTTGTACAAGACTGATATTTTGTACTTGAATTCTGAAATTGAAAGGATGTAACCATATTAATTTCTGTTTCCGCTGTAATAAAGTTAAAATTCTTCAAGTACTGTTTTATCTGTATTGTAAGTTTCTGTTCTGTTTACTAAAATGCTCCACCAAAGTTAAGGCATTCCTTTTGTGAGTAACCTTAACGGAGGTGGGGTGTTACACTTGGTATCAGAGCTGAAGGTTACCAGATTGGGTAAAGTTTTTGAAAACTGTTTTCAAAAAGGTTTTGGAAGGAAGTATTTTCAAAAATAAAGCTTATTTTGGAAAACATGATCCGCAAGAGCCATATATCTTTCTTTCAGTCCTTTTTGTATTGAACCTTTCCTTTTTCGTTCCAGCATGTCTGAAGCATCTGAGATACCAGAGGGTGTTCATGTACCCGGTTGGTTTCGTCAATATCTTGAGGCTAGGACCGCCGCTGCAGGTCCAGCAAATGATCCCCCTCCTCCACCCCCTCCTCGTGCAATTGCTTTCTCATAGATCTGTAGAGATTTTAGGGCCATGGGTGGGAAGGATTTCAAAGGAACTGAATCATTCGTAGAAGCAAGGAATTGGCTCAAAGAAACTGAGGATCTATTCGTTATCTTCGAGGTGGACGATAGGCAGAAGGTACAGTTGGCAGTATGGCTGCTCAAAGACGAAGCTTCCTACTGGTGGGAAGTCACTAACGCCGAGAGGCCGGTTGAGACATGGATGGATTTCAGAACAAGGTTTGAGACAAAATTCCTCTCGCAAGCTGAACGAAGTTTACAATTGGAAAAGTTCTTGTCTCTTAAGCAAGGAAGTATGACGGTCAAGGAATACGTCAACCAGTTCAACCAACTAGCAAGATTCGGATTGGATTTAGTCAACACTCAGCATAAAAAGGCTCTCCGCTTTGTTAAAGGATTGAATGAGCCACTGCACAGCCTAGCCATGACCCATGTACCCATGGGAGCAACTTACGAGAAATTGGTGGATATGGCACTACTGCACGAGGAAGACAAGGGCCCGAAAGAGACAAAGAAGGAAGAACCACAGAATAAGAAAGCGGGGCCCAAAAAGGAAACACAAAAGAAGGATGAGAAGTCTGAAGATAAGAAGAGGAAAAAGTGCTTTACTTGTGGGAGCTCAACTCATCGGAACAAGGATTGCAGAAAAAGGAAGGGCGCTTGCTTCAACTGTGGGGAGATGGGACACTTCACTAGGGACTGCCCGAAGAGACGAGGACAAGGAGGGCAGGCGAACACTCTTGAGGCTAGTGGCTAGGATAGAAATAGGAAAATTTCTATAGTAGGTTTAATTTCTTTATCTGATTGTGACTTTTTCTGATTTTGGTATTTTGATTTTGTAATCGATACTCTGCACTTTAATGCTAGTATTATTTCTGAATTCCGCTATAGACTCAGACCCATAAGGGTTATGGATCATCTGTTTGAGACTGGGGTTTGAGGGATATCTGTGTTAGGCGTCAAGTATGACGCATACATTCTGAGTTTTCGTGGGGTATCAATTTGATGTTGGTTTCGGTCTTTGGGGCCGATACTTAGGACCCATGTCTAATGGGAACCAAATTTTCGCTCTATCTGTACTCGCTTCCATCATTCGACTGTATCCTATCAATTGAATCTTCGAACTTTAGGTAGAAACTAATGGGTGTAAACATGTGTTTGAGACATGTTATGTTTGATGGTTGCAAGTGGATGCAAATGGTTGCTAGTTGTTGCCGGTGGATGCATATACACACACTAGGCACTAGATCGGCTCGAAAACACTCTCATACTGCATATGGATGGGTGAGCATTTTTCAATTCTTGTGGATGCAAAATGGTTGATTCAGCACATGGATGTTTCATTTGAGTGAATGATTGTGCAATCATATAGAAATAATATATATCATCAGAATTCTATTGCATACATGTTGGACTCATGGCACTGACATAATTCGCATTAAGGAGGTCAACTGAATCAGTAGACCGCCTGATCTTTGCATTAGATAAGGAACATATACACACACTTTTGCATATGTTCATACAACATTAGAAGTTTTCTAAGGACAATGGATGCTTGTGGATGATGGTTGAGTAGATGGGTGATTGGATGGTAGAACACATTCTTCTTAACTTGAAGATTTCGGGGACGAAATCCTTTTAAGTGGGGGAGAATGTAACACCCCGTGTATTCTATAACTGTGAAATTAACAAATTAAAGTATAATTAATTTGAAATCAAAGAACTAAGGGAAACGGGATACGCCATTGCGTTCGTCTCGGAAAAATACGCGAAATAGAGTCCGAGTTTTCGAAAAACGGAGTCCGTATGAAGAAGATATAGCCTCCGGAAGTTTCTGAATTAAGTTTAAAATTCGAACAGCTCAGAAAAACAAGTTTAAAATTTAAAAATCGGGCCCAATTGGCCAGGGCGGGAAAATTCCAGCCTAAGACACCCAGGTCGACTGGGCTGTCGACCTGGTCTAGCCAGGTCGACAGGGCTGTCGACAGGGCTGTCGACCTGGTCCAGACCCAGGTCGAACCCAGTCCACCCTGGCTGGTCTAGTCTATGTTGGTCGATTTTCAGAAGCATGCTTTGTCATTAGGGCTAGGTGGCAGGCTCTAATTGGTCTCTCTTTCGAATGAATGGCTACGATCAATCCAAGCAACATCGATGGTCCTAATCAGTTCATAAACTCTATAAAAATGACCCTAGACTCTACCTAACCTAAGTCTCTAACACAATTCTCTAGCCTCCATTGCTCTCTTCTTCTAATTAAAAATAAAAATGGCGTCGCTACTCTGCTAGAATCAAAACTAGAAGTCAATCAACATCATCCTAAATTCACATTTGAGATAAAAGCTTCTGCAACAATTCTGTAACAACTAAAGTCCTTTCTTTAATCCAATCAAGGCAAGTACAGTTATTTTCCGCTATAAACGTTAATTATAATTTTGATATGTTTTTAATTCTGAATCTGAGATTGTATATATATTATCTTCTGTCAGATCTGTTTTTCTGTGACTGTTCTGTATCCCTTTTCTTCTTTTCTTTTTCTATAGCCAGGCTACCACAAGCCTGTGCCTAATCTCATAAGAGATGAACGTATGAACGCAAATTTTGGGATGAATGATGCGAAATTTGACAAGACTGAATTGAATGTATGACTTTAGGTCTGAGGCATAAAATATATTGGACATGTGACTTGGGATTGGATGCATAAATTTGACTATGAACATATAATTTATATATGTTGTATGCATAGTTATGTTGTAATTTAGATCTGTAATTAATTAGAAAAAAAGATGAGCATATGTTGTAAACTAGATTTGGATCTATGCATATTCTATGATAGAAGAAAAGAGGAACCATTGTATGATTACGTATGATTTGAGACTTTGGACAAAATGCGTATAAAAGTCAAGATCTGATTTTTTAGAAGATATGATTTAGATTGTTGGGTATATTTTGCATAATGATTCATGACTTAATAAGAAGAAGGATATGGAAACGTAGGTGTAAAAGATTTACATTAATTAGGATCTCTACTATTGTGATTACACCTAAATAGGGAATTTTGCATATATGGCATGCACTGTAATTAATGATCATATTTGGTATAATTTATATGTGAATCTGCTGTATAAGGTTAGTTTAACAAAAATTGGAACATATGTTATAGGGTAAATTATGTCCATATTCTGCGCTATGTAAAGGTATGCAAACATGGAAGTATATGATCTTATTGTGAATCACGACAATTATTTAGGCATATGAATTTAGGCCAATTTATGATTAGGCAAGGCATGTAAATAGAACCTTTAGAAATATTAAATTTGCTAAATATGCTAATTTGCCAAGTTGCCTAAACTGCTAGTTTTGTTATATTGCCTAGACTGCTAATTAGATTGAAATGCCTAATTTGTTAAATTTGTCGGTTGAAATGCCTAACCTGTTATATGCCAAAATCTGCTAAGTTGCTAAATCTGTTAAATCCGTTAAGTCATATAAAATCTGTTATCTGCTAAAGTCTGTTATCTGCTGTGTTGATATAATCATCCTGTTATTGATATAATCTGAATTGGTATATATATTGGGCGTGCGCGTAAACGGTAAATTACTAATTAATTGGCCGCAAAGATAAACATGGCTAACTCGAGGTTAGAATGAGTTTGCGGCGTAATTCTGCCCGGAACCGCCCGGCACATCCAGTGGCCGCAAACAATAGGTTCTAATGTGAGAAGTTAGTCATAACCTGCTTAAGACACGAGGTTAGGTCTGGCTTGTGGCAGAAGTCTGCCCGGAACCGCCCGGCCCATCCAGCGGCCACAAGCTAGCGACCTAATGTGAGAGGTCTGGGCATTAATAATTAATTAATGCAAATCTAAGATAAGAATAACGTCTAAAACGTATTGGGGGAAAATAGGGTTAAACCAACTGGATTAATTGGTGTAGTAAACCCGTCCATGAATCTGTAGGCCCAATACAAAGTTAGACAAATCTGAAAAATCTGTACATCTGATCTGTTAGTCTGAAAACTTGTTAACTTAATCTATGAACTAGTAAATCTGAATTCGATATGTCTGAACTTGTAAACAAGTTAATCTGAGATCTGTTAGTCTGGGGACACAAGGTTAGGAGGGGAATTACTTGTGTCATCTGTTGTTTGGGACCCATATTAGTCAGTAACCCTTCCTGGTATCAAAACTTTGACCCAACAGTAGGTAGGGTCCGGGCACGCTTACTGAACTAATTATAAGTGGTTCATTCTGATAATGGCGAGGTGTGTCGATGGTGCGTTCCAACCGGGTCATGTGTGTGCATGGATCCCGGTCTGCCTCTGAGGATGTAAGACGCCGTGACATCTGTAAATAGGTCTGTGCCAATTGGTTGTCACTTTAGGGAGTGATACACCCTACTGTGGGGCCGACACAGGATATTTATGTATTAGGGAGCCGATCGCTTGGGGTAGGGTTTTAGGCTACGCTTAGTTCTGTCTGTTTCTGTTGGTACCGTCTGTTTCTGTTGGGTGGTAACACCTGTCTGTTTTTGTGTGGTACCGTCTGTTCGGGTGGTAAAGGCCCATTACTAGTGTACACCTAATTCTACATTCTGTTTCCGTAGAGATAAATCTGTTCCTGCTTCTGTCTGTTTCTGATCGGGTAGTAAAGGCCCATTATTAGCATTCTGTTTCTGTTAAAGTATTCTGTACCCGTTCCTGCTTCAATTTAGACATTAGGGAGACACCTAATTCTGCTATACTAGTATTAGTGCAGAGAAGTGTAAAACAATAGTTTATATCATTCTGTTTTTCTGTCATATCTGCTACACCGGTTATAGTTATCTCACATCCAGTTTTATGTTCATATCATATTATTATTATCTGTTCATATGCTGAAAGTCACTGGACTTGCCAGAATTTTTGTCTGACCCTTGTTGTTTCGCCTCCTTTCTTCCGTTCCCCCCCCCTAGGTTGTCCAAGGAGGGAAATACTTTAGCTTGATCCGGATTTCTCTTTGCTTGAAGTGCTTAAAGTATGGCTTGGCTCTGTATAGCTTCCGTTCCATGGGGATTATGATTTTAAACTATGCATTTTGAAGGCTTTTGTACAAGACTGATATTTTGTACTTGAATTCTGAAATTGAAAGGATGTAACCATATTAATTTCTATTTCCGCTGTAATAAAGTTAAAATTCTTCAAGTACTGTTTTATCTGTCTTGTAAGTTTCTGTTCTGTTTACTAAAATGCTCCACCAAAGTTAAGGCATTCCTTTTGTGAGTGACCTTAACGGAGGTGGGGTGTTACACTTGGTATCAGAGCTGAAGGTTACCAGATTGGGTAAAGTTTTTGAAAACTGTTTTCAAAAAGGTTTTGGAAGGAAGTATTTTCAAAAATAAAGCTTATTTTGGAAAACATGATCCGCAAGAGCCATATATCTTTCTTTTAGTCCTTTTTGTATTGAACCTTTCCTTTTTCGTTCCAGCATGTCTGAAGCATCTGAGATACCAGAGGGTGTTCATGTACCCGGTTGGTTTCGTCAATATCTTGAGGCTAGGACCGCCGCTGCAGTCCAGCAAATGATCCCCCTCCTCCACCCCCTCCTCGTGCAATTGCTTTCTCATAGATCTGTAGAGATTTTAGGGCCATGGGTGGGAAGGATTTCAAAGGAACTGAATCATTCGTAGAAGCAAGGAATTGGCTCAAAGAAACTGAGGATCTATTCGTTATCTTCGAGGTGGACGATAGGCAGAAGGTATAGTTGGCAGTATGGCTGCTCAAAGACGAAGCTTCCTACTGGTGGGAAGTCACTAACGCCGAGAGGCCGGTTGAGACATGGATGGATTTCAGAACAAGGTTTGAGACAAAATTCCTCTCGCAAGCTGAACGAAGTTTACAATTGGAAAAGTTCTTGTCTCTTAAGCAAGGAAGTATGACGGTCAAGGAATACGTCAACCAGTTCAACCAACTAGCAAGATTCGGATTGGATTTAGTCAACACTCAGCATAAAAAGGCTCTCCGCTTTGTTAAAGGATTGAATGAGCCACTGCACAGCCTAGCCATGACCCATGTACCCATGGGAGCAACTTACGAGAAATTGGTGGATATGGCACTACTGCACGAGGAAGACAAGGGCCCGAAAGAGACAAAGAAGGAAGAACCACAGAATAAGAAAGCGGGGCCCAAAAAGGAAACACAAAAGAAGGATGAGAAGTCTGAAGATAAGAAGGGGAAAAAGTGCTTTACTTGTGGGAGCTCAACTCATCTGAACAAGGATTGCAGAAAAAGGAAGGGCGCTTGCTTCAACTGTGGGGAGATGGGACACTTCACTAGGGACTGCCCGAAGAGACGAGGACAAGGAGGGCAGGCGAACACTCTTGAGGCTAGTGGCTAGGATAGAAATAGGAAAATTTCTATAGTAGGTTTAATTTCTTTATCTGATTGTGACTTTTTCTGATTTTGGTATTTTGATTTTGTAATCGATACTCTGCACTTTAATGCTAGTATTATTTCTGAATTCCGCTATAGACTCAGACCCATAAGGGTTATGGATCATCTGTTTGAGACTGAGGTTTGAGGGATATCTGTGTTAGGCGTCAAGTATGACGCATACATTCTGAGTTTTCGTGGGGTATCAATTTGATGTTGGTTTCGGTCTTTGGGGCCGATACTTAGGACCCATGTCTAATGGGAACCAAATTTTCGTTCTATCTGTACTCGCTTCCATCATTCGACTGTATCCTATCAATTGAATCTTCGAACTTTAGGTAGAAACTAATGGGTGTAAACATGTGTTTGAGACATGTTATGTTTGATGGTTGCAAGAGGATGCAAATGGTTGCTAGTGGTTGCCGGTGGATGCATATACACACACTAGGCACTAGATCGGCTCGAAAACACTCTCATACTGCATATGGATGGGTGAGCATTTTTCAATTCTTGTGGATGCAAAATGGTTGATTCAGCACATGGATGTTCATATCATATTATTATTATCTGTTCATATGCTGAAAGTCACTGGACTTGCCAGACTTTTTGTCTGACCCTTGTTGTTTCGCCTCCTTTCTTCCGTTTCCTCCCCAGGTTATCCAAGGAGGGAAATACTTTAGCTTGATCCGGATTTCTCTTTGCTTGAAGTGCTTAAAGTATGGCTTGGCTCTGTATAGCTTCCGTTCCATGGGGATTATGATTTTAAACTATGCATTTTGAAGGCTTTTGTACAAGACTGATATTTTGTACTTGAATTCTGAAATTGAAAGGATGTAACCATATTAATTTCTGTTTCCGCTGTAATAAAGTTAAAATTCTTCAAGTACTGTTTTATCTGTCTTGTAAGTTTCTGTTCTGTTTACTAAAATGCTCCACCAAAGTTAAGGCATTCCTTTTGTGAGTGACCTTAACGGAGGTGGGGTGTTACAGAACCTCAATCTTTCCCCCAAACCTCTTCAGAAAAACAATCGCCCCTCTTTTTTATTTTTTATGGTTGAATGATTTGCTCCTTTTTCCCAAATCTTCTCGAAGCCTTCCCCATTTCATGTTTTTCCCCAAATCGGTTCTTCACAAATTGAAAATAGCGCCACCGTGTGCAACTAAAGCAACCATATCGAGCCACCACCGCAAGGACACACGTTGCTGGGCTCAGAAAAAACCGAAGCTTGCAACCACCAGAAATCATCGTACCTACCACCGTAAGGCCAAGCACTGCTCTCGTCAACATAACATATTTCATCAACTCTTCGAGTTGTGGTTCTTCTTTGTTCTACGAGTGAGAGCAGACTCGGAAAGAACATTGATCGGCTCACCACCGAACCTGCACGTGTATAGTCACCGTCTTCTTCTTGGCTAATGCTATTGCAATGTGAGTATGCCTCACGATTCACCGTATTGAAGTTTCAAATTGAAATTTAAGATTAGAATACGGTAGTAATTTGTTTTGGATATCATGAATAGCTATGATCTTTGCTGTGCCATTTTACCATGACCATGGTTGTGCCTTTGACATTGTCTGTTTGCTTGATAGTTGTCGGATGTTATATATATGCTTGTCATTATGCTTGTGTATTGGTGCTTGTTTTCTGTAATGACTTGGAAAAATGCGACCTTGGTTATCCGATATACAACACAAATCGAACACCAAGAGTCGAATTTTTCGGGTTATTAATGAAAGAAATTAGAGAGTGAGGATAGATAAGATAGAAACTTAGAATAGAAGAAGAAGAAGAACACAACATCATAGTAACACGAACCTCACAGCTGAACGAATAACATTTAATATATAACATAACTTTGAAATATAACAGTTATGTATACAATAGCACTTATCAGAGTACAGCACTTACAACACAGCGGAAATAAACTATAGCTATATGATCTTGAAGCCTCCTGCTCCAAGCTCTCCATGTATATCTGTAAATTCCTGACTACTTGACTGCCCGTACAAAATGGGTCACCCAAGAGTTTAGGGATAACAAAACAAAATAAACTCCGGGTCAGTCATGGGACTGGTATTAGTAAAACAGTTTAAAATAGTTTGAACAAGTAAACGATATCTCATAAGACCACGCCGTATAACGGAACGGGTATTTCCCTTATGAGAATCCAAAATATCTTTATATCAAAAACCTTTTGATATTATAATAATGTCTGTCAACCACGACATAATAATTATCCAGCAAAAACGCTTTCATCTTACGTTCTACATATATGGTATACAATCAAAACCGCAAGCACGTATTGGGTAATGGATTTACAACTATGACAAGGTATGGAACCACCTTTCGCTAATGTACCTCTAGAGAGGAATACACTGGGTTCAACAAGAACATCTTGCAACCCGGCCACACATGACCGACCACTCATTTCGCTTGAGTGTATCGAATGTATATCACTAACGGTTGGGACCAACAACCGTTTTCCGAATAGGACAGCATCAACAATAGATTTTTAGAAGTAAATGAAACTCTAGGTCAGGTGATTATACACCCTAATAGGTACGACCTACATAGCCATGCTGCCTACCCTATTTCTTTCATTACCGGTTGATGAGGCTTGAGGTTACGCTTTATCATCACATCAGATTCACTTCGAATGCCACATTTTCAGATCCATCGAAAATCACTACTTGACGTCTACAACAGTACATTACGTGTTAGCTAAAGAAGTTTCCTTCTCCGCTTCCACTCTTGGTACAGTTGAAGAAATCAATGTATGTGACTTTTCTGGAAATACTCTGTCAGACATTCATCCATATAAGTCATCCAAGTTTACATGCCACATCTTCATTCACTTAGAATGTCACATCGTCATACCCGCCAAATCACAAATTGACTTATCCAAAAATAACAAGGGTATACAGCTAAGAGAAACGAATTCCTCCACCACCAAATGTGAATACGTTTGTATAGATCAACTTACGCGATCCATTGGATATACTTTGTCAGACCTTCGTCCATACAAGTTGTCCTGGGACTGGACAAACCGAAGGCACTATTCAGTATATCCATCTTAGTCACTGTTATCTAAGACTTATACAACAGCCCTTGCATTTTACTCTGTCTTCAATCATCTTTGGCATATATGATTCGCAACGCTTATGCCAATACAGAGTGGTTCTTTGGATAATAATCCAACCGGTCTCTCCATATTAACAATGTTGAAATGGTCAAAACATCGATAGTCTGTGATTTAACTATCAAAGAAAACAAGTGTGCAAACAACGATATCATTTCCAAATGGAAATTATATCGATCAAACATCATTTAACATTTATCTCCTTAGTTTATTTTCATCTCCTGTTTCCCTATATTCAATATTTCTTATTTTCTAAATTTAGAAAATATATATATTACCACTGGAAAACATTTCCATTCCTTGTTTTCAGTATTAGAAAACATTTCTAATTCTTGTTTGGAAAACATTTCCAAAACTCCTACGTTTGGATTAAGCAGAAGTTCTAGATAAAACATCGCTATGCCAACTCAACCATTTCCTTCAATTACTAAATCCACTTAACTGTCCTTTACTGCCGAACCTTAACCATTCCTTAGTTAAAAACGAAGCCAGTCAAGTTGGGGTAGAACTACCTCTCAGACCTTAACTGAACAACATTTCTAACCTTGAAATAGGCAAAGTTCACTTTAAATTCCTTTAACTAACTTCCTTACTTAACCTTTCTTTCGAATAACTATATTTGATTAAGTCTTTTCAATTAACTCTATTCGATTTACTCCTACAGGTTTAACTCTATTTAAAACTATCGGTGTTAAAACCAATATCTCTTATCTATATAAGTTCAGACTTATATAATCCATTTATCGATTGTTAAATATTTAATTAATTTATAAACGGTTATTTATAAATTAATCCTTTCTATTTATTTGTTAAAAACAGATTTCCATTTTCTATTCATCTTCTGAATATTCTTTTGATTTATTTCTATTTATTTATCAAATAAATATTCCTTTTATTTTATTTATTCTAACAAGTAAATATCTTCTTTTAATCCTATTTATTTACCAAATAAATATCTCCTTTTAATCCTATTTATTTAACAAATAAATATCGCCTTTACTTTTATTTATTTCCTAAATAAATAAATTCTTTTAACTCTTTATTTATGTTTTACCAATATATTCCTTTATATTTGCTTTCAAATATATTTCCTTTATATTTGATTTCAAATATATTCCTTTATATTTCATTTCAAATATATCTCCTTAATATTTCATTTCAAATATATCTCCTTTATATTTCATTTCAAATATATCTCCTTTATATTTCATTTCAAATATATCTCCATTATATTTCATTTCAAATTTATCTCCTTTATATTTGATTAACAAATAAATTCCTTTATATTTGATTAACAAATAAATTCCTTTATATTTGATTAACAAATATAATTCCCTTATATTTGATTTACAAATATAATTCCCTTATTCAAAATCCTTTTTTCTTTTATAATATAAAATCCATTGATTTTATATAAATAAATTATTTTCTAAATATACTTTGAAAATCCCTTTTCCACATTCTGGTGTTTCTTATGGTTTTTAACACACCATATATCACGATGAATACCGTCCAACACACATAAACACAACAAATTATATATATCACATCATATATCACAATATACAAATCACAGAAAAATAAATGGTGAGGAATCCAGTTGGATTCCTCCAACCTGTTTCCCTGCATCACAGATGTTAAACAGTATAATCAATATCACTTTCAGTTCGATATGAAATATTCTGATAGCAGAATCAACATAAAAATATTTAACGGTATATATATAATTTCTACTAACTGACTAGCAGTTCAATCAAACAGTCAATACACAGTCAAACAGACAATATTTAACAGTTCTAAGAATACGTTATAAAAATAGAACTATTCAGAGTTGGTGAGTTTTACTCACAGTTGCGCGTTAATCGTTAAATAACGGTTTACGTTATTTGACTCAGTCGGACAATTTATTTCGCCCTAAATTGTAACGAGCTCCAATTGACTCGCGGTCAGCTCCATTGTGTAGTGTCCGTCCATACGATCCTAACGCAACTTACGGTTCTTGATTTTGACCTCGTATGGATGAGATATGCATTACACAAGTTGATACGCTATTTTAAAAATTGAATTGAACTTAGATTTAAATATGATGGGCTTTACCAAAGCAAATCCGGCCCATTCCTCCCTTATAAACCTGACCCGTTTCATGTTCTTCCCCAAAACAAAATTACCGATGCCTGCTCCTTAAACATCCCCGTTGACCCCACGTTTGACCATCCATGGCTTTCGTCTCGGCCATCCGTTATGAGCGCCGCCCACACCATCGTACTCAACACAAAAATCCGCACCTCCCTATATCCATCAGGCCCAACTCGTCGTGCTCAACCCAGGTGCGATCGACAGTAGTTCCCCACAGATTTCAGTGTCGACATCGACAATAATCATCACCAAAATCACCCACACTTTAAACGCAGCCTCCATTCGATCTCAGAAACCCCAATCCACCAACCATTTCAAGCATCGACGCTTAAAGATCCCCAAAACACAAACCCTAGCACTCGGATGCTCACGCGACATCGAACAAAAGTTGTTCGAACCTCCACAAATCGATACTGCAATGAAGCAGATGGAAGTAGGAGCTCGAATCCATATGTATTTGGATTTGTAACAATTTATTTGAATTCGAATGAATTTTTCAAAGCGGAAACTCACGTTTTGTTTTAGAAAAGAAGAACGGTGGATTCATTTTGCCAGGAGAACAATTAGGTCTTAAGGGAGGTTGTTCTGGGGTATTTATACCGAATCAAAATATCTAGATATTTTTATATTAATATTTTTATATTTTATTTAATCCTTTATATTCATTTCTGACTTCTAAAAATCCGTGTGATCACACATGATACCTAAAAATCATGAAACTGGACATGCAACTAGAGTTCGACATTGCGGTCCCAACAAAACTGGTTTCGTCGAATTTCGACTCCGTTTGCTCACACAGCGTATTTTTAACCATCGAAATACTAACTGTTTTTCACTTTAAAATTCCGTACGGCCACACACTAACTATAAAAATCACAGAACTTGGAATCTAGCAATAATTTGATGTTGCGGATCCAACAAAATTAGTTTCGTCGAATTCCGACTTCGTTCGCAAAAGTGGCTATTTTTAAAGCTCTGGATGACCCATTTAAATATATAAATATATTTAAATAAAATTAAATAAAATTTTAATAAATTAATATTATCGTATATATTCGCAGTGAAATACCATACAGCTCTAGAATATTCCTACATGAATTTCTAACTTGATATTTTAAATCTGGGTCAACCCGATATTCGATATATATTGAAATTCCTTTTTAAAATATAAATAATTCCTTTATAAATTATAAAGGAATTCCACAACAACTTTTCTAAAATTTGATTTGGACGTAAATCAAAATCTACACGATGAAATCCCGATTTTTCTCTTCCACTAGAAAGATATACTCCACCAGCTCCATACGTTTCTTGTTTCACAGAAATCCGGCTTAAAACGAATCCTGTACATTCAGTTGAAGTTCAAATCGCCGAATAGCGAACTGCCGCGCCATTTCGAGCTCTATTTTAATTATATTATAATTCTTCGTTCAAACTGACGTCGACTGAATATATTCGTCAATAAAATTCAACTATAAGCTGAATTAAATCTAGGGTACAACCCCGTTCACAGAATATTGTGATTTCCCATTTTTTTATTATTTCTGAATTAAATATATTATTCTATTATTTAATTTAATTAAATAATCACTTATTTAATTAAACCACCATTTAATTCACTATATCACTATTTTAAATAATTGATTAAATTAATTATAATACCTCTGACAATGCGGTTCATTACATTCTTCCCCACTTAAAATAATTTCGTCCTCGAAATTGCTAAGTTAGAGGACGACCCTATCTATTTGGTAAAAGCTTATCGGTTTATCCCTTATCTCTTGTTTCTCTGAACCAATTAATATCGACTAAATTATTAATTCCTTCCGACTAACTAAAATTTTCAAAAATTCGGAAAATTTCCTAACACTTAAAATTTTCGGAAAATTTCGCCATAACCTCCTTTATACAGCCCTATCGGTAAAACCACAACTCGCCCCACTAGGCCTTCTCCAACCCAAAAGAAAATCAAACGGCCAAGCGGCTTGCCAATTCGACTCATAAATCTCATGCTTATATCGAATATAAACTTGTACCTTTTTGTCGGTCATGTCAACTCTATCACTTTCACCTGCTGTCAATTCAGCATATACCAATATCAATCCAATCAAACTCTGATCTGTTTATCCTCAACACAACCACTAATTTATCTAAGCCAAATTCAATTTCAAATCAAAGTTCTATTTCTTGATTCTAAATTCTTAACTCATCAACCAAATATCGTTTCAAATTCCTATCTTATAAATCCAATTTGTTCGATATTTCCATTTCAACTCAGTTTCCACTTGACTGGTTTCTATTTCTGTCTCAATTCTATTGGATTTTACAAATTTTACTTTAATTCGTTTAAATTCAAACAACCTTTTCTTCCTGGAAGCCTTTAAGCAGTTTACCTCTTTCAAAAATAAAATTTTCTTTTTTGAAATTCAACACAACTTTTTTTTTCCAAAACAAATTTAAAAACAATCTCTTTGGTAGTAATCCGTCACTTACAACTCAAAAATGAACACTGATGATGCTGCAGTCATCATCAGAATTTATTTTCCAGCGATCGAAGTGAGTTCAATACTTTATCCCTTTTCAAAACCATTTCTGAATATTTCCACTTTGAAATCAATTCCAAATATCCTTTTACAATGTTGTAAACAAATTTAAAATCTCCCAGGATTTTAAAATTCTCTTATACTTAATCCAAATCTGTTAACAAATACCTATTCCAATTTCCAGGGTTTGAATTTCAATTCTGATTTAAATTTCAGATTTAACTCCTCTGATTTCACATTTTTCACTTATATGAATTCTGATTGGTTATATATAACCATTTCACATGTTATAATCTTACTCGATTATAATCACAACCTATATATGATAATATATCACATATCCATACTGTGTCGGTCCATCGTATTCAAGTGTTTATAAACCCCTACCGATACAGTGGATCAAACTGATCGACCAGAATTCATAAACTACTCAACCAATGAATCTCCACAATATAAAACCATTTTTATATCAAATACAAATACGCACTCGCATATATACACTCAACTCAATCTAGGGTAATACTAACCCTATCTCTACCGAGTCACGCCACAGAGCGAGGTAATTCTTAACTTAAGCTCTGATACCAACTGTAATGACCCGGAAAAATGCGACCTTGGTTATCCGATATACAACACATATCGAACATCAAGAGTCAAATTTTTCGGGTTATTAATGAAAGAAATTAGAGAGTGAGGATAGATAAGATAGAAACTTATAATAGAAGAAGAAGAAGAACACAACATCAGAGTAACACAAACCTTGCAGCAGAACGAATAACATATAATAGATAACATAACTTTGAAATATAATAGTTATGTATACAATAGCACTTATCAGAGTACATCACTTACAACACAGTGGAAATAAACTATAGCTATATGATCTTGAAGCCTCCTGCTCCAAGCTCTCCATGTATATCTGTGAATTCCTGACTACTTGACTGCCCGTACAAAATGGGGCACCCAAGAGTTTTGGGAAAACAAAACAGTATAAACTACGGGTCAGTCATGGGGCTGGTATGTGTAAAATAGTTTAAAACAGTTGGAACATGTAAACGATATCTCATAAGACCGTGCCGTATAACGGAACGGGTTTTTCCCTTATGAGAATCCGAAATATCTTTATATCAAAAACCTTTTGATATTATAATAATGTCTATCAACCACGATATAATAATCATCTAGCAGAAACGCTTTCATCTCACGTTCTACATATATGGTATACAATCAAAACCGCAAGCACGTATTGGGTAATGGATTTCCAACTATGAAAGGTATGGAACCACCTTTCGCTAATGTACATCTAGAGAGGAATACACTGGGTTCAACAAGAACATCTTGCAACCCGGCAACACAAGACTAACCACTCATTTCTCTTGAGTGTATCGAATGTATATCACCAACGGTTGGGATTAGCAACTGTTTCCCGAATGGGACAACATCAACAATAGATTTTTAGAAGTAAATGAAACTCTAGACTAGGTGATTATACACCCTAATAGGTGCGACCTACATAGCCATGCTGCCTGCCCGATTTCTGTCATTTACCAGTTGATAAGGCTTGAGGTTACGCTTTATCATCACATCAAATTCACTTCGAATGCCACAGTCTCAGATCCATTGAAAATCACTAATTGATGTTTACAACAGTACATTACGTGTTAGCTAAAGAAGTTTCCTTCTTCGCTTCCACTCTTGGTACAGTTGAAGAAATCAATGTACGTGACCTTTCTGGAAATACTCTGTCAGACATTCATCCATACAAGTCATCCAAGTTTGCATGCCACATCTTCATTCACATAGAATGTCACATCGTCATACCCGCCAAATCACAAATTGACTTATCCAAAAATAACACGGGTATACTGCTAAGAGAAATGAATTCCACCACCACCAAACGTGAATACGTTTGAACAGATCAACTTATGCGATCCATTGGATATACTCTGTCAGACCTTCGTCCATACAAGTTGTCCTAGGACTGGACAAACCAAAGGCAATATTCAGTATATCCATCTTAGTCACTGTTATCTAAGACTTATATAATAGCCCTTGTATTTTACTCCGTCTTCAATTATCTTTGGCATATATGATTCGCAACGCTTATGCCAATACAGAGTGGTTCTTTGGATAATAAACCAACAGGTCTCTCCATATTAGCAACGTTAAAATGGTCAAAACTTTGATAGTCTCTGATTTAACTATCAAAGAAAACAAGTGTGCAAACAACGATATCATTTCCAAATGGAAATTATATCGATCAAACATCATTTAACATTTATCTCCTTAGTTCATTTTCATCTCCTGTTTCCCTATATTCAATATATCTTATTTTCTAAATTTAGAAAATATATTTATTACCACTGGAAAACATTTCCATTCCTTGTTTTCTGTATTAGAAAACATTTCTGATTCTTGTTTGGAAAACATTTCCAAAACTCCTACGTTTGGATTAAGCAGATGTTTTAGATAAAACATCGCTATGCCAACTCAACCATTTCCTTTAATTACTAAATTCACTAAACTGTCCTTTACTGCCGAACCTTAACCATTCCTTAGTTAAAAACGAAGCCAATCATGTTGGGGTAGAACTACCTCTCAGACCTTAACTGAACAACATTTCTAACCTTGAAATAGGCAAAGTTCACTTTAAATTCCTTTAACTAACTTCCTTACTTAACCTTTCTTTCGAATAACTATATTCGGTTAACTCTTTTCAATTAACTCTATTCGATTTACTCCTACTGGTTTAACTCTATTTGCTTAACACTATTTGATTTACTCTGTTTACTTAACTCCTGTCGAATAAACTATATTCGATAACTCCTCTAACTCTATTCGAATAAACTATATTCGATTAACTCCTTTACTCTATTCGAATAAACTATATTCGATTAACTCCTTTACTCTATTCGAATAAACTAGATTAACTCCTTTACTCTATTCGAATAAACTATATTCGATTAACTCCTTTACTCTATTCGAATAAACTATATTCGATTAACTCCTTTTCTATATTCGATTTGATAACTCCCCTTTCGATTAACCATTATTCGATTAACTCACTTCGAATAACCAATATTCGATTAACTCACTTCGAATAACCAATATTCGATTAACTCACTTCGAATAACCAATATTCGATTAACTCACTTCGAATAACCAATACTCGATAACTCTACTCGATTAACTCCATTTGGATAACTCTAACTGGTTGACTCTAACTGGTTAACTCTAATTGATTTGTTCTCACTGATCAACCTTAATTGATTTGACTCTAACTGGTCAACCTTAATTGATTGACTCTAACTAGTCAACCTAACTCTAATCGATTTATTTAATCGATTATTTCTAACTCAAATCGACTTCTCCTATTTGAATAACTCCTATTTGATAACGTTTATTCATTTATAAAGATTTACTTTTAGTAACGGTTCTTCACTTTATAAATGTTCTCTTTAATGATGTTACTTCACTTATATAAGTGTTATGTATCCCTTCTATTTAAAACTATCGGTGTTAAAACCAGTATCTCTTATCTATATAAGTTCAGACTTATATAATCCATTTATCGAATGATAAATATTTAATTAATTTATAAACGGTTATTTATAAATTAATCCTTCCTATTTATCTGTTAAAAACATATTTCCATTTTCTATTCATCTTTTGAATATTCTTTTGATTTAGTTCTATTTATTTATCAAATAAATATTCCTTTTATTCTATTTATTCTAACAAGTAAATATCTTCTTTTAATCCTATTTATTTACCAAATAAATATCTCCTTTTAATCCTATTTATTTAACAAATAAATATCTCCTTTACTTTTATTTATTTCCTAAATAAATAAATTCTTTTAACTCTTTATTTATGTTTTACCAATATATTCCTTTATATTTGCTTTCAAATATATTTCCGTTATATTTGATTTTAAATATATTCCTTTATATTTCATTTCAAATATATCTCCTTTATATTTCATTTCAAACATATCTCCTTTATATTTCATTTCAAATATATCTCCTTTATATTTCATTTCAAATATATCTCCTTTATATTTGATTAACAAATAAATTCCTTTATATTTGATTAAAAATAAATTCCTTTATATTTGATTAACAAATATAATTCCCTTATATTTGATTTACAAATATAATTCCCTTATTCAAAATCCTTTTTTCTTTTATAATATAAAATCCATTGATTTTATATAAATAAATTATTTTCAAAATATACTTTGAAAATCCCTTTTCCACATTCTGGTATTTCTTATGGTTTTTAACACACCATATAACACGATGAATATCGTCCAACACACATAACCACAACAGATTATATATATCACATCATATATCACAATATACAAATCACAGAAAAATAAATGTTGAGGAATGCAGTTGGATTCCTCCAACCTGTTTCCCTGCATCACAGATGTTAAATAGTATAATCAATATCACTTTCAGTTCGATGTGAAATATTCTGATAGCAGAATCAACATATAAATATTTAACGGTTTATATATATACATATATATATATATACATATATATATACATATATATATATATATATATAATTTCTACTAACTGACTATTAGTTCAATCAAACAATCAACACACAGTCAAACAGACAATATTTAACAGTTCTAAGAATACGTTGTAAAAATAGAACTATTCAGAGTTGGTGAGTTTTACTCACAGTTGCGCGTTAATCGTTAAATAACGGTTTACGTTATTTGACTCAGTTGGACAATTTATTTCACCATAAATTGTAACGAGCTCCAATTGACTCGCGGTCAGCTCCATTGTGTAGTGTCCGTCCATACGATCCTAACGCAACTTACGGTTCTTGATTCTGACCTCGTATGGATGAGATATGCATTACACAAGTTGATACGCTATTTTAAAAATTGAATTGAACTTAGATTTAAATATCATGGGCTTTACCAAAGCAAATCCGACCCATTCCTCCCTTATAAACCTGACCCGTTTCATGTTCTTCCCCAAAACAAAATTACCGATGCTTGCTCCTTAAACATCCCCGTTGACCCCACGTTTAACCATCCATGGCTTTCACCTCAGCCATCCGTTGTGAGCGCCGCCCCCACCATCGTACTCAACACAAAAACCGCACCTCCCTATATCCATTACGCCACACTCGTCGTGCTCAACCCAGGTGCGATCGACAGTAGCTCCCCGCGGATTTCAGCGTCAACATCGACAAAAACCATCACCAAAATCACCCACACTTTAAATGCAGCCTCCATTCGATCTCAGAAACCCCAATCCACCAACCATTTCAAGCATCGATGCCTAAAGATCCCCAAAACACAAACCCTAGCACTCGGATGCTCACGCGACATCGAACAAAAGTTGTTCGAACCTCCACAAATTGATACTGCAATGAAGCAGATGGAAGTAGGAGCTCGAATCCATATGTATTTGGATTTGTAACAATTTATTTGAATTCGAATGAATTTTTAAAAGAGGAAACTCATGTTTTGTTTTAGAAAAGAAGAACGACGGATTCATTTTGCGAGAAGAACAATTAGGTCTTAAGGGAGGTAGTTCAGGGGTATTTATACCCAATCAAAATATCTAGATATTTTTATATTAATATTTTAATATTTTATTTAATCCTTTATATTCGTTTCTGACTTCTAAAAATTCGTGTGATCACACATGATACCTAAAAATCACGAAACTGGACATGCAGCTAGAGTTCGACATTACGGTCCCAACAAAACTGGTTTCGTCGAATTCCGACTCCGTTTGCTTACATAGCGTATTTTTAACCATCGAAATACTAACTGTTTTTCACTTTAACAATCCGTACGACCACACACTGACTCTAAAAATCACAGAACTTGGAATCTAGCAATAATTTGATGTTGCGGATCCAACAAAATTAGTTTCGTCGAATTCCGACTTCGTTTACAAAAGTGGCTATTTTTAAAGCTCTGGATGACCCATTTAAATATAATAATATATTTAAATATAATTAAATAAAATATTAATAAATTAATATTATCGTATATATTCGCAGTGAAATACCATACAGCTCTAGAATATTCCTATATGAATTTCTAACTTGATATTTCAAATCTGGGTCAACCCGATATTCGATATATATTGAAATTCCTTTTTAAAATATAAATAATTCCTTTATAAATTATAAAGGAATTCCGCAGCAACTTTTCTAAAATTTGATTTGGACGTAAATCAAAATCTACACGACGAAATCCCGATTTTTCTCTTCCACTAGAAAGATATACTCCACCAGCTCCATACGTTTCTTATTTCACAGAAATCCGGCTTAAAACGAATCCTGTACATTCAGTTGAAGTTCAAATCACCGAATAGCGAACTGCCGCGCCATTTCGAGCTCTATTTTAATTATATTATAATTCTTCGTTCAAACTGACGTCGATTGAATATATTCGTTAATAAAATTCAACTCTAAGCTGAATTAAATCTAGGGGATGACCCCGTTCACAGAATACTGTGATTTCCCATATTTTTTTATTATTTCTGAATTAAATATATTATTCTATTATTTAATTTAATTAAATAATCACTTATTTAATTAAACCACCATTTAATTCACTATATCACTATTTTAAATAATTAATTAAATTAATTATAATACCTATGACAATGCGGGTCATTACATTCTTCCCCACTTAAAATAATTTCGTCCTCGAAATTGTTAAGTTAGAGGACGACCCTATCTATTTGGTAAAAGCTTATCGTTTTACCCCTTATCTCTTGTTTCTCTGAACCAATTAATATCGACTAAAATATTAGTTCCTTCCGACTAACTAAAATTTTCAAAAATTCTGAAAATTTCCTAACACTTAAAATTTTCGGAAAATTTCGCCATAACCTCCTTTGTACAGCCCAATCGGTAAAACCACAACTCGCCTCTCTAGGCCTTCTCCAACGCAAAAGAAAATCAAACAGCCAAGCGGCTTGCCAATTCGACTCATAAATCTCATGCTTATATCGAATATAAACTTGTACCTTTTTTGTCGGTCATATCAACTCTATCACTTTCACCTGCTGTCAATTCTGCATATACCAATATCAATCCAATCAAACTCTGATCTGTTTATCCTCAACACAACCACTCATTTATCCAAGCGAAATTCAATTTCAAATCAAAGTTCTATTTCTTGATTCCAAATTCTTAACTCGTCAACCAAATATCGTTTCAAATTCCTATCTTATTAATCCAATACGTTCGATATTTCCATTTCAACTCAGTTTCCACTTAACTGGTTTCTAATTCCATCTCAATTCTATTGGATTTTACAAATTTTACTTTAATTTGTTTAAATTCAAACAACCTTTTCTTCCTGGAAGCCTTTAAACAGTTTACCTCTTTCAAAAATCAAATTATCTTTTTTGAAATTCAACACAACTTGTTTTTTTTTTTCAAAACAAATTTAAAAACAATCTCTTTGATAGTAATCCGTCACTTACAACTCAAAAATGAACACTGATGATGCTGCAGTCATCATCAGAATTTATTTTCCAGCGATTGAAGTGATTTCAATACTATATCCCTTTTCAAAACCATTTCTGAATTTTTCCACTTTGAAATCAATTACAAATATCCTTTTACAATGTTGTAAACAAATTTAAAATCTCCCACGATTTTATAATTCTCTTATACTTAATCCAAATCTGTTAACAAATACATATTCTAATTTCCAGGGTTTGAATTTCAATTCTGATTTAAATTTCAGATTTAACTCCTCTGATTTCACATTTTTCAGTTACATGAATTCTGATTGGCTATATATAACCATTTCACATGTTATAATCTTACTCGATTATAATCGCTACCGATATATGATAATATATCACATATCCATACTGTGTCGGTCCATCGTATTCAAGTGTTTATAAACCCCTACCGATACAGTGGATCAAACTGATCGACCAGAATTCATAAACTACTCAACCAATGAATCTCCACAATATAAAACCATTTTTATATCAAATACAAATACGCACTCGTATATATACACACTCAAATCAATCTAGGGTATTGCTAACCCTATCTCTACCGAGTCACGCCACAGAGTCAAGGTAATTCTTAACTTAAGCTCTGATACCAACTGTAATGACCCGGAAAAATGCGACCTTGGTTATCCGATATACAACACATATCGAACATCAAGAGTCAAATTTTTCGGGTTATTAATGAAAGAAATTAGAGTGTGAGGATATATAAGATAGAAACATAGAATAGAGGAAGAAGAACACAACATCAGAGTAACACAAACCTCACAGCAGAACGAATAACATATAATAGATAACATAACTTTGAAATATAACAGTTATGTATAAAATAGCACTTATCAGAGTATAGCACTTACAACACAGTGGAAATAAACTATAGCTATATGATCTTGAAGCCTCCTACTCCATGCTCTCCATGTATATCTGTGAATTCCTGACTACTTGACTGCCCGTAAAAAATGGGGCACCCAAGAGTTTAGGGAAAACAAAAAAAATAAACTCCGGGTCAGTCATGGGACTGGTATGAGTAAAACAGTTTAAAACAGTTGGAACAAGTAAACGATATCTCATAAGACCGCGCCGTATAACGGAACGGGTTTTTCCCTTACGAGAATACAAAATATCTTTATATCAAAAATCTTTTGATATTATAATAATGTCTATCAACCACGATATAATAATCATCTAGCAGAAACGCTTTCATCTCACGTTCTACATATATGGTATACAATCAAAAACAGAAGCACGTATTGGGTAATGGATTTCCAACTATGACAAGGTATGGATCCACCTTTCGCTAATGTACCTCAAGAGAGGAATACAATGGGTTCAAAAAGAACATCTTGCAACCCGGCCACACATGACCGACCACTCATTTCGCTTGAGTGTATCGAATGTATATCACCAACGGTTGGGATCAACAACCGTTTCCCGAATGGGACAGCATCAACAATAGATTTTTAGAAGTAAATGAAACTCTAGATCAGGTGATCATACAGCCTAATAGGTGCGACCTACATAGCCATGCTGCCTGCCTGATTTCTGTCATTTACCGGTTGATGAGGCTTGAGGTTACGCTTTATCATCACACCAGATTCACTTCGAATGTCACATTGTCAGATCCATCAAAAATCACTAATTGACGTCTACAACAGTACATTACGTGTTAGCTAAAGAAGTTTCCTTCTCCGCTTCCACTCTTGGTACAGTTGAAGAAATCAATGTACGTGACCTTTCTAGAAATACTCTGTTAGACATTCATCCATACAAGTCATCCAAGTTTACATGCCACATCTTCATTCTCTTAGAATGTCACATCGTCATACCCGCCAAATCACAAATTGACTTATCTAGAAATAACACGGGTATACAGCTAAGAGAAATGAATTCCTCCGCCACCAAATGTGAATACGTTTGAACAGATCAACTTACGCGATCCATTGGATATACTCTGTCAGACCTTCATTCATACAAGTTGTCCTGGGACTGGACAAACCGAAGGCAATATTAAGTATATCCATCTTAGTCACTGTTATCTAAGACTTATAAAACAGCCCTTGCATTTTACTCCGTCTTCAATTATCTTTGGCATATATGATTCGCAACGCTTATGCCAATACAGAGTGGTTCTTTGGATAATAATCCAACCGGTCTCTCCATATTAACAATGTTAAAATGGTCAAAACTTCGATAGTCTGTGATTTAACTATCAAAGAAAACAAGTGTGCAAACAACGATATCATTTCCAAATGGAAATTATATCGATCAAACATCATTTAACATTTATCTCCTTAGTTCATTTTCATCTCCTGTTTCCCTATATTCAATATTTCTTATTTTCTAAATTTAGAAAATATATTTATTACCACTGGAAAACATTTCCATTCCTTGTTTTCTGTATTAGAAAACATTTCTGATTCTTGTTTGGAAAACATTTCCAAAACTCCTACGTTTGGATTAAGCAGATGTTCTAGATAAAACATCGCTATGCCAACTCAACCATTTCCTTTAATTACTAAATTCACTTAACTTTCCTTTACTGCCGAACCTTAACCATTCCTTAGTTAAAAACGAAGCCAATCAAGTTGGGGTAGAACTACCTCTCAGACCTTAACTGAACAACATTTCTAACCTTGAAATAGGCAAAGTTCACTTTAAATTCCTTTAACTAACTTCCTTTCTTAACCTTTCTTTCGAATAACTATATTTGATTAACTCTTTTCAATTAACTCTATTCGATTTACTCCTACTGGTTTAACTCTATTTGCTTTACTCTATTTGATTTACTCTGTTTACTTAACTCCTGTCGAATAAACTATATTCAATAACTCCTCTAACTCTATTCGAATAAACTACATTCGATTAACTCCTTTACTCTATTTGAATAAACTATATTCGATTAACTCCTTTACTCTATTCGATTTGATAACTCCCCTTTCGATTAACCAATATTCGATCAACTCACTTCGAATAACCAATATTCGATTAACTCACTTCGAATAACCAATATTCGATTAACTCACTTCGAATAACCAATATTCGATAACTCTACTCGATTAACTCCATTTGGATAACTCTAACCGGTTGACTCTAACTGGTTAACTCTAATTGATTTATTCTAACTGGTCAACCTTAATTGATTTGACTCTAACTGGTCAACCTTAATTGATTGACTCTAACTAGTCAACCTAACTCTAATCGATTTATTTAATCGATAATTTCTAACTCAAATCGACTTCTCCTATTCGAATAACTCCTATTTGATAACGTTTATTCATTTATAAAGATTTACTTTTAGTAACGGTTCTTCACTTTTTAAATGTTCTCTTTAATGAGGTTACTTCACTTATACAAGTGTTCCGTATCCCTTCTAATTAAAACTATCGGTCTTAAAACCAATATCTCTTATCTATATAAGTTCAGACTTATATAATCCATTTATCGAATGATAAATATTTAATTAATTTATAAACGGTTATTTATAAATTAATCCTTTCTATTTATCTGTTAAAAACAGATTTCCATTTTCTATTCATCTTCTGAATATTCTTTTGATTTAGTTCTATTTATTTATCAAATAAATATTCCTTTTATTTTATTTATTCTAACAAGTAAATATCTTCTTTTAATCCTATTTATTTGCCAAATAAATATCTCCTTTTAATCCTATTTATTTAACAAATAAATATCTCCTTTACTTTTATTTATTTCCTAAATAAATAAATTCTTTTAACTCTTTATTTATGTTTTACCAATATATTCCTTTATATTTGCTTTCAAATATATTTCCTTTATATTAGATTTCAAATATATTCCTTTATATTTCATTTCAAAAATATCTCCTTAATATTTCATTTCAAATATATCTCCTTTATATTTCATTTCAAATATATCTCCGTTATATTTCATTTCAAATATATCTCCTTTATATTTCATTTCAAATTTATCTCCTTTATATTTGATTAACAAATTAATTCCTTTATATTTGATTAATAAATAAATTCCTTTATATTTGATTAACAAATATAATTCCCTTATATTTGATTTACAAATATAATTCCCTTATTCAAAATCCTTTTTTCTTTTATAATATAAAATCCATTGATTTTATATAAATAAATTATTTTCTAAATATACTTTGAAAATCCCTTTTCCACATTCTGGTATTTCTAATGGTTTTTAGCACACCATATAACACGATGAATACCGTCCAACACACATAACCACAACAGATTATATATATCACATCATATGTCACAATATACAAATCACAGAAAATAAATGGTGAGGAATCCAGTTGGATTCTTCCAACCTGTTTCCCTGCATCACAGATGTTAAACAGTATAATTAATATCATTTTCAGTACGATATGAAATATTTTGATAGCAGAATCAACATAAAAATATTTAACGGTACATATATATATATACATATATATATATATATATATAATTTATACTAACTGACTAGCAGTTCAATCAAACAGTCAACACACAGTCAAACAGACAATATTTAACAGTTCTACGAATACGTTGTAAAAATAGAACTATTCAGAGTTGGTGAGTTTTGCTCACAATTGCGCGTTAATCGTTAAATAACGGTTTACGTTATTTGACTCGGTCGGACAATTTATTTCGCCATAAATTGTAACGAGCTCCAATTGACTCGCAGTCAGCTCCATTGTATAGTGTCCGTCCATACGATCCTAACGCAACTTACGGTTCTTGATTCTGACCTGGTATGGATGGGATATGCATTACACAAGTTGATACGCTATTTTAAAAATTGAATTGAACTTAGATTTAAATATGATGGGCTTTACCAAAGCAAATCCGGCCCATTCCTCCCTTATAAACCTGACCCGTTTCATGTTCTTCCCCAAAACAAAATTACCGATGCCAGCTCTTTAAACATCCTCGTTGATCCCACGTTTGACCATCCATGGCTTTCGTCTCGGCCATCCGTTATGAGCGCCGCCCACACCATCGTACTCAACACAAAAATCCGCAGCTCCCTATATCCATCAGGCCCAACTCGTCGTGCTCAACCCAGGTGCGATCGACAGTAGCTCCCCGCAGATTTCAGTGTCGGCATCGACAATAATCATCACCAAAATAACCCACACTTTAAACGCAGCCTCCATTCGTTCTCGGAAACCCCAATCCACCAAACATTTCCAACATCGACGCATAAAGATCCCCAAAACACAAACCCTAGCACTCGGATGCTCGCGCGACATCGAACAAAAGTTGTTCGAACCACCACAAATCGATACTGCAATGAAGCAGATGGAAGTAGGAGCTCGAATCCATACGTATTTGGATTTGTAACAATTTATTTGAATTCAAATGAATTTTTCAAAGAGGAAACTCACGTTTTGTTTTAGAATAGAAGAACGGTGGATTCATTTTGCCAGGAGAACAATTAGGTCTTAAGGGAGGTTGTTCAGGGGTATTTATACCCAAACAAAATATCTAGATATTTTTATATTAATATTTTAATATTTTATTTAATCCTTTATATTCATTTCTGACTTCTAAAAATCCGTGTGATCACACATGATACCTAAAAATAACGAAACTGGACATGCAACTAGAGTTCGACATTACGGTCCCAACAAAACTAGTTTCGTCGAATTCCGACTCCGTTTGCTCACACAGCGTATTTTTAACCATCGAAATACTAACTGTTTTTCACTTTAAAATTCCGTACGGCCACACACTAACTCTAAAAATCACAGAACTTGTAATCTAGCAATAATTTGATGTTGCGGATCCAACAAAATTAGTTTCGTTGAATTCCGACTTCGTTTGCAAACATGGCTATTTTTAAAGCTCTGGATGACCCATTTAAATATATAAATATACTTAAATATAATTAAATAAAATTTTAATAAATTAATATTATCGTATATATTCGCAGTGAAATACCATACAGCTATAGAATATTCCTATATGAATTTCTAACTTGATATTTCAAATCTGGGTCAACCCGATATTCGATATATATTGAAATTCCTTTTTAAAATTTAAATAATTCCTTTATAAATTATAAAGGAATTCCATAGCAACTTTTCTAAAATTAGATTTGGACGTAAATCGAAATCTACACGATGAAATCCCGATTTTTCTCTTCCACTAGAAAGATATACTCCACCGGCTCCATACGTTTCTTGTTTCACAGAAATCCGGCTTAAAACGAATCATGTACATTCAGTTGAAGTTCAAATCGCCGAATAGCGAACTGCTGCGCCATTTCGAGCTCTATTTTAATTATATTATAATTCTTCGTTCAAACTGACGTCGACTGAATATATTCGTCAATAAAATTCAACTCTAAGCTGAATTAAATCTAGGGTACGACCCCATTCACAGAATATTGTGATTTCCCATATTTTTTATTATTTCTGAATTAAATATATTATTCTATTATTTAATTTAATTAAATAATCACTTATTTAATTAAACCACCATTTAATTCACTATATCACTATTTTAATTAATTAATTAAATTAATTATAATACCTCTGACAATGCGGGTCATTACATTCTTCCCCACTTAAAATAATTTCGTCCTCGAAATTGCTAAGTTAGAGGACGACCCTATCTATTTGGTAAAAGCTTATCGGTTTATCCCTTATCTCTTGTTTCTCAGAACCAATTAATATCGACTAAATTATTAATTCCTTCCAACTAACTAAAATTTTCAAAAATTCTGAAAATTTCCTAACACTTAAAATTTTCGGAAAATTTCGCCATAACCTCCTTTGTACAGCCCTATCGGTAAAACCACAACTCGCCTCTCTAGGCCTTCTCCAACCCAAAAGAAAATCAAACAGCCAAGCGGCTTGCCAATTCGACTCATAAATCTCATGCTTATACCGAATATAAACTTGTACCTTTTTGTCGATCATATCAACTCTATCACTTTCACCTGCTGTCAATTCAGCATATACCAATATCAATCCAATCAAACTCCGATCTGTTTATCCTCAACACAACCACTCATTTATCTAAGCCAAATTCAATTTCAAATCAAAGTTCTATTTCTTGATTCTAAATTCTTAACTCATCAACCAAATATCGTTTCAAATTCCTATCTTATAAATCCAATTTGTCCGATATTTCCATTTTAACTCAGTTTCCACTTGACTGGTTTCTAATTCCATCTCAATTCTATTGGATTTTACAAATTTTACTTCAATTCGTTTAAATTCAAACAACCTTTTCTTCCTGGAAGCCTTTAAACAGTTTACCTCTTTCAAAAATCAAATTTTCTTTTTTGAAATTCAACACAACTTTTTTTTTCCAAAACAAATTTAAAAACAATCTCTTTGGTAGTAATCCGTCACTTACAACTCAAAAATGAACATTGATGATGCTGCAGTCATCATCAGAATTTATTTTCTAGCGATCGAAGTGAGTTCCATACTATATCCCTTTTCAAAACCATTTCTGAATATTTCCACTTTGAAATCAATTCCAAATATCCTTTTACAATGTTGTAAACAAATTTAAAATCTCCCAGGATTTTAAAATTCGCTTATACTTAATCCAAATCTGTAAACAAATACCTATTCCAATTTCCAGGGTTTGAAATTCAATTCTGATTTAAATTTCAGATTTAACTCCTCTGATTTCACATTTTTCACTTATATGAATTCTGATTTGTTATATATAACCATTTCACATGTTATAATCTACTCGATTATAATCACAACCTATATATGATAATATATCACATATCCATACTGTGTCAGTCCATCGTATTCAAGTGTTTATAAACCCCTACCGATACAGTGGATCAAACTGATCGACCAGAATTCATAAACTACTCAACCAATGAATCTCCCCAATATAAAATCATTTTTATATCAAATACAAATACGCACTCGCATATATACACTCAACTCAATCTAGGGTATTACTAACCCTATCTCTACCGAGTCACGCCACAGAGCCAAGGTAATTCTTAACTTAAGCTCTGATACCAACTGTAATGACCCGGAAAAATGCGACCTTATTTATCCGATATACAACACATATCGAACATCAAGAGTCAAATTTTTCGGGTTATTAATGAAAGAAATTAGAGAGTGAGGATAGATAAGATAGAAACTTAGAATAGAAGAAGAAGAAGAACACAACATCAGAGTAACACAAACATTGCAGCAGAACGAATAATATATAATAGATAACATAACTTGGAAATATAACAGTTATTTATACAATAGCACTTATCAGAGTACAGCACTTACAACACAGTGGAAATAAACTATAGCTATATGATCTTGAAGCCTCCGGCTCCAAGCTCTCCATGTATATCTGTGAATTCCTGACTACTTGACTGCCCGTACAAAATGGGGCACCCAAGAGTTTAGGGAAAACAAAACAAAATAAACTCCGGGTCAGTCATGGGACTGGTATGAGTAAAACAGTTCAAAACAGTTGGAACAAGTAAACGATATCTCATAAGACCGCGCCGTATAACGGAACGGGTTTTTCCCTTATGAGAATCCAAAATATCTTTATATCAAAAACCTTTTGATATTATAATAATGTCTATCAACCACGATATAATAATCATCTAGCAGAAACGCTTTCATCTCACGTTCTACATATATGGTATACAATCAAAACCGCAAGCACGTATTGGGTAATGGATTTCCAACTATGACAAGGTATGGAACCAACTTTCGCTTATGTACCTCTAGAGAAGAATACACTGGGTTCAACAAGAACATCTTGCAGCCTAGCAACACATGACCGACCACTCATTTCGCTTGAGTGTATCGAATGTATATCACCAACGGTTGAGATTAGCAACCGTTTCCCGAATGGGACAACATCAACAATAGATTTTAAGAAGTAATTGAAACTCTAGACCAGGTGATTATACACCCTAATAGGTGCGACCTACATAGCCATGCTGACTGCCCGATTTCTATCATTTACCGGTTGATAAGGCTTGAGGTTACGCTTTATCATCACATCAGATTCACTTCGAATGCCACATTGTCAGATCCATCGAAAATCACTAATTGACGTTTACAACAGTACATTACGTGTTAGCTAAAGAAGTTTCCTTCTCCACTTCCACTCTTGGTACAGTTGAAGAAATCAATGTACGTGACCTTTCTGGAAATACTCTGTCAGACATTCATCCATACAAGTCATCCAAGTTTACATGCCACATCTTCATTCACTTAGAATGTCACATCGTCATACCCGCCAAATCACAAATTGACTTATCCAAAAATAACACGGGTATACAGCTAAGAGAAATGAATTCCACTACCACCAAACGTGAATACGTTTGAACAGATCTACTTATGCGATCCATTGGATATACTCTGTCAGACCTTCGTCCATACAAGTTGTCCTGGGACTGGACAAACCGAAGGCACTATTCAGTATATCCATCTTAGTCACTGTTATCTAAGACTTATACAACAGCCCTTGCATTTTACTCCGTCTTCAATTATCTTTGGCATATATGATTCGCAACGCTTATGCCAATACAGAGTGGTTCTTTGGAAAATAATCCAACCGGTCTCTCCATATTAACAACGTTAAGATGGTCAAAACTTTGATAGTCTGTGATTTAACTATCAAAGAAAACAAGTGTGCAAACAATGATATCATTTCCAAATGGAAATTATATCGATCAAACATCATTTAACATTTATCTCCTTAGTTCATTTTCATCTCCTGTTTCCCTATATTCAATATATCTTATTTTCTAAATTTAGAAAATATATTTATTACCACTGGAAAACATTTCCATTCCTTGTTTTCTGTATTAGAAAACATTTCTGATTCTTGTTTGGAAAACATTTCCAAAAATCCTACGTTTGGATTAAGCAGATGTTACCATTTGCTTTAATTACTAAATTCACTAAACTGTCCTTTACTGCCGAACCTTAACCCTTCCTTAGTTAAAAACGAAGCCAATCAAGTTGGGGTAGAACTACCTCTCAGACCTTAACTGAACAACATTTCTAACCTTGAAATAGGAAAAGTTCACTTTAAATTCCTTTAACTAACTTCCTTACTTAACCTTTCTTTTGAATAACTATATTCGGTTAACTCTTTTCATCTAACTCTATTCGATTTACTCCTACTGGTTTAACACTATTTGCTTAACCCTATTTGATTTACTCTGTTTACTTAACTCCTGTCGAATAAACTATATTTGATAACTCCTCTAACTCTATTCGAATAAACTATATTCGTTAACTCCTTTACTCTATTCGAATAAACTATATTCGATTAACTCCTTTACTCTATTCGAATAAACTATATTCGATTAACTCCTTTACTCTATTCGAATAAACTATATTCGATTAACTCCTTTACTCTATTCTAATAAACTGTATTCGATTAACTCCTTTACTCTGTTCGATTTGATAACTCCCCTTTCGATTAACCAATATTCGATTAACTCACTTCGAATAACCAAATTCGATTAACTCACTTCGAATAACCAATATTCGATTAACTCACTTCGAATAACCAATATTCGATTAACTCACTTCGAATAACCAACACTCGATAACTCTACTCGATTAACTCCATTTGGATAACTCTAACTGGTTGACTCTAACTGGTTAACTCTAATTGATTTATTCTAACTGGTCAACCTTAATTGATTTGACTCTAACTGGTCAACCTTAATTGATTGACTCTAACTAGTCAACCTAACTCTAATCGATTTATTTAATCGATTATTTCTAACTCAAATCGACTTCTCCTATTCGAATAACTCCTATTTGATAACGTTTATTCATTTATAAAGATTTACTTTTAGTAACGGTTCTTCACTTTATAAATGTTCTCTTTAATGATGTTACTTCACTTATACAAGTGTTCTGTATCCCTTCTATTTAAAACTATCGGTGTTAAAACCAATATCTCTAATCTATATAAGTTCAGACTTATATAATCCATTTATCGAATGATAAATATTTAATTAATTTATAAACGGTTATTTATAAATTAATCCTTTCTATTTATCTGTTAAAAACATATTTCCATTTTCTATTCATCTTCTGAATATTCTTTTGATTTAGTTCTATTTATTTATCAAATAAATATTCCTTTTATTCTATTTATTCTAACAAGTCAATATCTTCTTTTAATCCTATTTATTTACCAAATAAATATCTCCTTTTAATCCAATTTATTTAACAAATAAATATCTCCTTTACTTTTATTTATTTCCTAAATAAATAAATTCTTTTAACTCTTTATTTATGTTTTACCAATATATTCCTTTATATTTGCTTTCAAATATATTTCCGTTATATTTGATTTCAAATATATTCCTTTATATTTCATTTCAAATATATCTCCTTTATATTTCATTTCAAATATATCTCCTTTATATTTCATTTCAAATATATCTCCTTTATATTTCATTTCAAATATATCTCCTTTATATTTGATTAACAAATAAATTCCTTTATGTTTGATTAAAAATAAATTCCTTTATATTTGATTAACAAATATAATTCCCTTATATTTGATTTACAAATATAATTCCCTTATTCAAAATCCTTTTTTCTTTTATAATATAAAATCCGTTGATTTTATATAAATAAATTATTTTCAAAATATACTTTGAAAATCCCTTTTCCACATTCTGGTATTTCCTATGGTTTTTAACACACCATATAACACGATGAATCATCGTCCAACACACATAACCCCAACAGATTATATATATCACATCATATATCACAATATACAAATCACAGAAAAATAAATGTTGAGGAATCCAGCCTGTTTCCCTGCATCACAGATGTTAAACAGTATAATCAATATCACTTTCAGTTCGATGTGAAATATTCTAATAGCAGAATCAACATATTAATATTTAACGGTTTATATATATATACATATATATATATATATAATTTCTACTAACTGACTATTAGTTCAATCAAACAGTCAACACACAGTCAAACAAACAATATTTAACAGTTCTAAGAATACGTTGTAAAAATAGAACTATTCAGAGTTGGTGAGTTTTACTCACAGTTGCGCGTTAATCGTTAAATAACGGTTTACGTTATTTGACTCAGTCGGACAATTTATTTCGCCATAAATTGTAACAAGCTCCAATTGACTCGCGGTCAGATCCATTGTGTAGTGTCCGTCCATACGATCCAAACGCAACTTACGGTTCTTGATTCTGACCTCGTATGGATGAGATATGCATTACACAAGTTGATACGCTATTTTAAAAATTGAATTGAAATTAGATTTAAATATCATGGGCTTTACCAAAGCAAATCCGGCCCATTCCTCCCTTATAAACCTGACCCGTTTCATGTTCTTCCCCAAAACAAAATTACCGATGCTTGCTCCTTAAACATCCCCGTTGACCCCACGTTTGACCATCCATGGCTTTCACCTCGGCCATCCGTTATGAGCACCGCCCCCACCATCGTACTCAACACAAAAACCGCACCTCCCTATATCCATTACGCCACACTCGTCGTGCTCAACCCAGGTGCGATCAACAGTAGCTCCCCACGGATTTCAGTGTCAACATCGACAAAAACCATCACCAAAATCACCCACACTTTAAACGCAGCCTTCATTCGATCTCAGAAACCCCAATCCACCAACCATTTCAAGCGTCGATGCCTAAAGATCCCCAAAACACAAACCCTAGCACTCGGATGCTGACGCGACATCGAACAAAAGTTGTTCGAACCTCCACAAATTGATACTGCAATGAAGCAAATGGAAGTAGGAGCTCGAATCTATATGTATTTGGATTTGTAACAATTTATTTGAATTCGAATGAATTTTTAAAAGAGGAAGCTCACGTTTTGTTTTAGAAAAGAAGAACGGCGGATTCATTTTGCCAGAAGAACAATTAGGTCTTAAGGGAGGTAGTTCAGGGGTATTTATACCCAATCAAAATATCTAGATATTTTTATATTAATATTTTAATATTTTATTTAATCCTTTATATTCGTTTCTGACTTCTAAAAATCCGTGTGATCACACATGATATCTATAAATCACGAAACTGGACATGCAGCTAGAGTTCGACATTACGGTCCCAACAAAACTGGTTTCGTCGAATTCCGACTCCGTTTACTCACACAGCGTATTTTTAACCATTGAAATACTAACTGTTTTTCACTTTAAAAATACGTACGGCCACACACTGACTCTAAAAATCACAGAACTTAGAATCTAGCAATAATTTGATGTTGCGGATCCAACAAAATTAGTTTCGTCGAATTCCGACTTCGTTTACAAAAGTGGCTATTTTTAAAGCTCTGGATGACCCATTTAAATATATTAATATAATTAAATATAATTAAATAAAATATTAATAAATTAATATTATCGTATATATTCGCAGTGAAATACCATACAGCTCGAGAATATTCCTATATGAATTTCTAACTTGATATTTCAAATCTGGGTCAACCCGATATTCGATATATATTGAAATTCCTTTTTAAAATATAAATAATTCCTTTATAAATTATAAAGGAATTCCACAGCAAGTTTTCTAAAATTTGATTTGGATGTAAATCAAAATCTACACGATGAAATCCCGATTTTTCTCTTCCACTAGAAAGATATACTCCACCAGCTCCATACGTTTCTTGTTTCACAGAAATCCGGCTTAAAACGAATCATGTACATTCAGTTGAAGTTCAAATCGCCGAATAGCGAACTACCGTGCCATTTCGAGCTCTATTTTAATTATATTATAATTCTTCGTTCAAACTGACGTCGACTGAATATATTCGTCAATAAAATTCAACTCTAAGCTGAATTAAATCTAGGGTACAACCCCGTTCACAGAATATTGTGATTTCCCATATTTTTTATTATTTCTGAATTAAATATATTATTCTATTATTTAATTTAATTAAATAATCACTTATTTAATTAAACCACCATTTGATTCACTATATCACTATTTTAAATAATTAATTGAATTAATTATAATACCTCTGACAATGCGCATTCTTCCCCACTTAAAATAATTTCGTCCTCGAAATTGCTAAGTTAGAGGACGACCCTATCTATTTGGTAAAAGCTTATCGTTTTACCCCTTATCTCTTGTTTCTCTGAACCAATTAATATCGACTAAAATATTAATTCCTTCCGACTAACTAAACTTTTCAAAAATTCTGAAAATTTCCTAACACTTAAAATTTTCGGAAAATTTCGCCATAACCTCCTTTGTACAGCCCAATTGGTAAAACCACAACTCGCCTCTCTAGGCCTTCTCCAACCCAAAAGAAAATCAAACAGCCAAGCGGCTTGCCAATTCGACTCATAAATCTCATGCTTATATCGAATATAAACTTGTACCTTTTTGTCGGTCATATCAACTCTATCACTTTCACCTGCTGTCAATTCATCATATACCAATATCAATTCAATCAAACTCTGATCTGTTTATCCTCAACACAATAACTCATTTATCCAAGCACAATTCAATTTCAAATCAAAGTTCTATTTCTTGATTCCAAATTCTTAACTCAATAACCAAATATCGTTTCAAATTCCTATCTTATAAATCCAATATGTTCGATATTTCCATTTCAACTCAGTTTCCACTTAACTGGTTTCTAATTCCATCTCAATTCTATTGGATTTTACAAATTTTACTTTAATTCGTTTAAATTCAAACAACCTTTTCTTCCTGGAAGCCTTTAAACAGTTTACCTCTTTCAAAAATCAAATTATCTTTTTTGAAATTCAACACAACTTGTTTTTTTTTTTCAAAACAAATTTAAAAACAATCTCTTTGATTGTAATCCGTCACTTACAACTCAAAAATGAACGCTGATGATGCTGCAGTCATCATCAGAATTTATTTTCCATCGATTGAAGTGAGTTCAATACTATATCCCTTTTCAAAACCATTTCTGAATATTTCCACTTTGAAATCAATTACAAATATCCTTTTACAATGTTGTAAACAAATTTAAAATCTCCCAGGATTTTAAAATTCTCTTATACTTAATCCAAATCTGTTAACAAATACCTATTCCAATTTCCAGGGTTTGAATTTCAATTCTGATTTAAATTTCGGATTTAACTCCTCTGATTTCACATTTTTCACTTATATGAATTCTGATTGGCTATATATAACCATTTCACATATTATAATCTTACTCGATTATAATCGCTACTTATATATGATAATATATCACATATCCATACTGTGTCGGTCCATCGTATTCAAGTGTTTATAAACCCCTACCGATACAGTGGATCAAACTGATCGACCAGAATTCATAAACTACTCAACCAATGAATCTCCATAATATAAAACCATTTTTATATCAAATACAAATACGCACTCGTATATATACACACTCAACTCAATCTAGGGTATTACTAACCCTATCTCTACCGAGTCACGCCACAGAGCCAAGGTAATTCTTAACTTAAGCTCTGATACCAACTGTAATGACCCGGAAAAATGCGACCTTGGTTATCCGATATACAACACATATCGAACATCAAGAGTCAAAATTTTCGGGTTATTAATGAAAGAAATTAGAGAGTGAGGATAGATAAGATAGAAACATAGAATAGAGGAAGAAGAAGAACACAACATCAGAGTAACACAAACCTCACATCAGAACGAATAACATATAATAGATAACATAACTTTGAAATATAACAGTTATGTATAAAATAGCACTTATCAGAGTACAGCACTTATAACACAGTGGAAATTAACTATAGCTATATGATCTTGAAGCCTCCTGCTCCATGCTCTCCATGTATATCTGTGAATTCCTGACTACTTAACTGCCCGTACAAAATGGGGCACCCAAGAGTTTAGGGAAAGCAAAACAAAATAAACTCCGGGTCAGTCATGGGACTGGTATGAGTAAAACAGTTTAAAACAGTTGGAACAAGTAAACAATATCTCATAAGACCACGCCGTATAACGGAACGGGTTTTTCCCTTACGAGAATACAAAATATCTTTATATCAAAAACCTTTTGATATTATAATAATGTCTATCAACCACGATATAATAATCATCTAGCAGAAACGCTTTCATCTCACATTCTACATATATGGTATACAATCAAAACCAGAAGCACGTATTGGGTAATGGATTTCCAACTATGACAAGGTATGGAACCACCTTTCGCTAATGTACCTCAAGAGAGGAATACACTGGGTTCAACAAGAACATCTTGCAACTCGGCCACACATGACCGACCACTCATTTCGCTTGAGTGTATTGAATGTATATCACCAACGGTTGGGATCAGCAACCGTTTCCCGAATGGGATAGCATCAACAATAGATTTTTAGAAGTAAATGAAACTCTAGATCAGGTAATCATACAGCCTAATAGGTGCGACCTACATAGCTATGTTGCCTGCCCGATTTCTGTCATTTACCGGTTGATGAGGCTTGAGGTTACGCTTTATGAACACATCAGATTCACTTCGAATGTCACATTGTCATATCCATCGAAAATCACTAATTGACGTCTACAACAACACATTACGTGTTAGCTAAAGAAGTTTCCTTCTCCGCTTCCACTCTTGGTACAGTTGAAGAAATCAATGTATGTGACCTTTCTAGAAATACTCTGTCAAACATTCATCCATACAAGTCATCCAAGTTTACATGCCACATCTTCATTCTCTTAGAATGTCACATCGTCATACCCGCCAAATCACAAATTGACTTATCCAAAAATAACACGGGCATACAGCTAAGAGAAATGAATTCCTTTGCCACCAAACGTGAATACATTTGAACATATCAACTTACGCGATCCATTAGATATACTCTGTTAGACCTTCGTCCATACAAGTTGTCCTGGGACTGGACAAACCAAAGGCACTATTCAGTATATCCATCTTAGTCACTATTATCTAAGACTTATACAACAGTCCTTGCATTTTACTCCGTCTTCAATTATCTTTGGCATATATGATTCGCAACACTTATGCCAATACAGAGTGGTTCTTTGGATAATAATCCAACCGGTCTCTCCATATTAACAACGTTAAAATGGTCAAAACTTCGATAGTCTGTGATTTAACTATCAAAGAAAACAAGTGTGCAAACAACGATATTATTTCCAAAGGGAAATTATATCGATCAAACATCATTTAACATTTATCTCCTTAGTTCATTTTCATCTCCTGTTTCCCTATATTCAATATTTCTTATTTTCTAAATTTAGAAAATATATTTATTACCACTGGAAAACATTTCCATTCCTTATTTTCTATATTAGAAAACATTTCTGATTCTTGTTTGGAAAACATTTCCAAAACTCCTACATTTGGATTAAGCAGATGTTTTAGATAAAACATCGCTATGCCAACTCAACCATTTCCTTTAATTACTAAATTCACTTAACTTTCCTTTACTGTCGAACCTTAACCATTCCTTAGTTAAAAACGAAGCCAATCAAGTTGGGGTAGAACTACCTCTCAGACCTTAACTGAACAACATTTCTAACCTTGAAATAGGCAAAGTTCACTTTAAATTCCTTTAACTAACTTCCTTTCTTAACCTTTCTTTCGAATAACTATATTTGATTAACTCTTTTCAATTAACTCTATTCGATTTACTCCTACTGGTTTAACTCTATTTGATTTACTCTGTTTACTTAACTCCTGTCGAATAAACTATATTCGATAACTCCTCTAACTCTATTCGAATAAACTATATTCGATTAACTCCTTTACTCTATTCGAATAAACTATATTCGATTAACTCCTTTACTCTATTCGAATAAACTATATTCGATTAACTCCTTTACTCTATTCGATTTGATAACTCCCCTTTCGATTAACCAATATTCGATTAACTCACTTCGAATAACCAATATTCGATTAACTCGCTTCGAATAACCAATATTCGATTAACTCACTTCGAATAACCAATATTCGATTAACTCACTTCGAATAACTAATATTCGATAACTCTACTCGATTAACTCCATTTGGATAACTTTAACTGGTTGACTCTAACTGGTTAACCCTAATTGATTTATTCTAACTGGTCAACCTTAATTGATTTGACGCTAATTGGTCAACCTTAATTGATTGACTCTAACTAGTCAACCTAAATCTAATCGATTTATTTAATCGATTATTTCTAACTCAAATCGACTTCTCCTATTTGAATAACTTCTATTTGATAACGTTTATTCATTTATAAAGATTTACTTTTAGTAATGGTTCTTCACTTTATAAATGTTCTCTTTAATGATGTTACTTCACTTATACAAGTGTTTCGTATCCCTTCTATTTAAAACTATTGGTGTTAAAACCAATATCTCTTATCTTTATAAGTTCAGACTTATATAATCCATTTATCGAATGATAAATATTTAGTTAATTTATAAACGGTTATTTATAAATTAATCCTTTCTATTTATCTGTTAAAAATGGATTTCCATTTTCTATTCATTTTCTGAATATTCTTTTGATTTAGTTCTATTTATTTATCAAATAAATATTCCTTTTATTCTATTTATTCTAACAAGTAAATATCTTCTTTTAATCCTATTTATTTACCAAATAAATATCTCCTTTTAATCCTATTTATTTAACAAATAAATATCTCCTTTACTTTTATTTATTTCCTAAATAAATAAATTCTTTTAACTCTTTATTTATGTTTTACCAATACATTCCTTTATATTTGCTTTCAAATATATTTCCTTTATATTTGATTTCAAATATATTCCTTTATATTTCAATTCAAATATATCTCCTTTATATTTCATTTCAAATATATCTCCTTTATATTTCATTTCAAATATATCTCCTTTATACTTCATTTAAAATATATCTCCTTTATATTTGATTAACAAATAAATTCCTTCTATATTTAATTAACAAATAAATTCCTTTATATTTGATTAACAAATAAATTCCTTTATATTTGATTAACAAATATAATTCTCTTATATTTTATTTACAAATATAATTCCCTTATTCAAAATCCTTTTTTCTTTTATAATATAAAATCCATTGCTTTTATATAAATAAATTATTTTCAAAATATACTTTGAAAATCCCTTTTCCACATTCTGGTATTTCCTATGGTTTTTAACACACCATATAACACGATGAATATCGTCCAACACACATAACCACAACAGATTATATATATCACATCATATATCACAATATACAAATCACAGAAAAATAAATGTTGAGGAATCCAGTTGGATTCCTCCAACCTGTTTCCCTGCATCACAGATGTTAAACAGTATAATCAATATCACTTTCAGCTCGATATGAAATATTATGATAGCTGAATCAACATATAAATATTTAACGGTTTATATATATATACATATATATATATATATAATTTCTACTAACTGACTAGCAGTTCAATCAAACAGTCAACACACAGTCAAACTGACAATATTTAATAGTTCTAAGAATACGTTGTAAAAATAGAACTGTTCAGAGTTGGTGAATTTTACTCACAGTTGTGCGTTAATCGTTAAATAACGGTTTGCGTTATTTGACCTAGTCGGACAATTTATTTCATCATAAATTGTAACGAGCTCCAATTGACTAGCGGTCAGTTCCATTGTGTAGTGTCCGTCCATACGATCCTAACACAACATATGGTTCTTGATTCTGACCTCGTATGGATGAGATATGCATTACACAAGCTGATACGCTATTTTAAAAATTGAATTGAACTTAGATTTAAATATCATGGGCTTTACCAAAGCAAATCCGGCCCATTCCTCCCTTATAAACCTGACCCATTTCATGTTCTTCCCCAAAACAAAATTACCGATGCCTGCTCCTTAAACATCCCCGTTGACCCCACGTTTGACCATCCATGGTTTTCACCTCGGCCATCCGTTATGAGCGCCGCCCCCACCATCGTACTCAACACAAAAATCCGCACCTCCTTATATCCATCACGCCCAACTCGTCGTGCTCAACCCAGGTGCGATCGACAGTAGCTCCCCGCGGATTTCAGTGTCAACATCGACAATAACCATCACCAAAATCACCCACACTTTAAACGCAGCCTCCATTCAATCTCAGAAACCCCAATCCACCAACCATTTCAAGCATCGACGCCTAAAGATCCCCAAAACACAAACCCTAGCACTCGGATGCTCACGCGACATCAAACAAAAGTTGTTCGAACCTCCACAAATCGATACTGCAATGAAGCAGATGGAAGTAGGAGCTCGAATCCATATGTATTTGGATTTGTAACAGTTTATTTGAATTTGAATGAATTTTTCAAAGAGGAAACTCACGTTTTGTTTTAGAAAAGAAGAACGGCGGATTCATTTGGCCAGAAGAACAATTAGGTCTTAAGGGAGGTAGTTCAGGGGTATTTATACCCAATCAAAATATCTAGATATTTTTATATTAATATTTTATTTAATCCTTTATATTCGTTTTTGACTTCTAAAAATCCGTGTGATCACACATGATACCTAAAAATCACGAAACTGGACATGCAGCTAGAGTTCGACATTACGGTCCCAACAAAACTGGTTTCGTCGAATTTCGACTCCGTTTGCTCACACAGCGTATTTTTAACCATCGAAATACTAACTGTTTTTCACTTTAAAAATCTGTACGGCCACACACTGACTCTAAAAATCACAGAACTTGGAATCTAGCAATTATTTGATGTTGCGGATCAAACAAAATTAGTTTCATCGAATTCCGACTTGGTTTGCAAAATTGGCTATTTTTAAAGCTCTGGATGACCCATTTAAATATATAAATATATTTAAATATATAAATATATAAATATATTTAAATATAATTAAATAAAATATTAATAAATTAATATTATTTTATATATTTGTAGTGAATTAACATACAGCTCTAGAATATTCTTATATGAATTTCTAACTTGATATTTCAAATCTGGGTCAACCCGATATTCGATATATATTGAAATTCCTTTTTAAAATATAAATAATTCCTTTATAAACTATAAAGGAATTCCACAACGACTTTTCTAAAATTTGATTTGGACGTAAATCAAAATCTACATGATGAAATCCTTATTTTTCTCTTCCACTAGAAAGATATACTCCTCCGGCTCCATACGTTTCTTGTTTTACAGAAATCCGGCTTAAAACGAATCCAGTACATTCAGTTGAAGTTCAAATCGCCGAATAGCGAACTGCCGCGCCATTTCGAGCTCTATTTTAGTTATATTATAATTCTTCGTTCAAACTGATGTCGATTGAATATATTCGTCAATAAAATTCAACTCTAAGCTGAATTAAATCTAGGGACGACCCCGTTCACAGAATATTGTGATTTCCCATATTTTTTATTATTTCTGAATTAAATATATTATTCTATTATTTAATTTAATTAAATAATCACTTATTTAATTAAACCACCATCTAATTCACTATATCACTATTTTAAATAATTAAATAAATTAATTATAATACCTCTGACAATGCGAGTCATTACATTTTCCCTAAGCATGGCTATTGAACATAATAGAGATTATTGCTGGTTCTGATTTACGCCACTAAAACAGTAATATACCATCTAGCATTCAATTTATTAATATAAGCATTGTTAGCTTACTTGCTGAATTAAGTATTTGAGGTTTTAAGGTGATTAAACTACGGGGGTCTACACTAAACATTAGAGAATAAAGGAAATTTGTATTCTACCAGCGTAAACGTTTAAGGTCCGCCACATGTTCATCAACCTGTTAACAAAATAATATTTTTTTTCTATTTTATCCTACAATACAACAAAGAAAGATCTGATGATAGGGAATAAGGATCAACCTGAGTTATTTTTGCTTTTTCTTTTCTATCGGTTGCAGACTCTGAACTTCGCTTCACTGCGTCAAACTAAAAGTCCAAACTGGGATTTTGTTTGCTAAGAAAAGTTACATGATTGCTAAACCATTGAATGGATGCAAATATATGCGGATAGGGTCATTCATTTAGTTTATAAAAAAAACAGTAGTAATTATTATGTATCAAAGAATAAATAAGGTAAATTGTTTGGAATAAATGTGTGTGAACAACAGAATGTTGAATGCTATGTTGGGTAGACATAATGTGCAGTATATATCAGAGTGTACCATCGACATAGGCAACCCACCACATATTCTGAAAATTCTGAAACTAAAAAGAAATAAAAACTAAAAAACTGTTTTGATACTTCAGATACATATACAAACTATCCACCTGCAATCACTACTCGGTTAGTGTTTTCTTACTTTACCTAGTAAGGGAAGCTTGTCATGGTTCTTAGTTTTGGTTGTATAATTATTGTGGTTAATCTTCAAGAGGTTTCCTGTCATAGACTTAACACTGTGCAATCTGCAAAGACACAACAAAACATATTACGTGAAGCTTCTACAGGATAACAAGTTGTGATTTAATATCTTGAAATTTAGGTGACTGAACGCTAAAAACTTTAATAATATCAGTACAAACTATCATCGGATTCATACTTATATATTTCCACCTCGATGGCTTGGGGATGACTGTTTTGTTTTACCATGGATACACTATAAAATAATCATTAGCTAATAAGCGTATGTTGATAAGTATACGCTAGTAAGTATGTGATTTATTCTTCCTAAATGAAGAATGTCAGGTGCAATTGACTTACTGGGAAGTGCATATGCTTGCCAGCATGTTGCTAAGCCAGTGTACATTTGTATTGCACTGGAAGTTGACTTTTAAGTTTAACTCTTGTCTTATACGTTAAAAACATCTTTTTAGTTTCTTCTAAGAAATAGCATGTGCCTTGATTGTGTGTTTATCCTGACCATATATATTCAACATTTGAATAGTAGCCTGGAAATTTGGATCCTTATAGAGTGTATATTGTGGTAGAGAAGTGTGAAAAATCCTTGGTCATGTACTTTGGCCAGTCAAATTTATATGCTCAGCATAGTAGTTTAGGTTGCTACATCTTGGTTTGAACATGTATTTAAACATGCCATACGCAATTATTGTGTTGGCAATTATTCTTTGTTAATTCATGCGAGTAATTCAATCCTTTACCGCGTATATATATTTCGGCGATTCATGGGTAACAATACATGAATCATTAATAATCTGTTGCAGATGTACATTTCATCATATCAATGTGCTTCCTAAAATATAAACTGATTTTGAACAGATACTATATATAGGTTGAACATTATTGTGCTTATTGATCGTGTTTACTTGAATACAACCTGACCCGAGTTTATGTTTGCTCGGGTCGGGGTCAGATCCGAGTATTATAGATTTACAGACTTCAGCTGTGGATTTAAAGACTGGCGAAATTGGGGATTTCAGGAGATATGCACTCTGAAGATATTTAAAACAGTAAATATTTCTTTATTATTCAAACTGTATTTTAACTTCCACTGTATCGAATAATATTGTATACAAAATTTGAACATAAATTAAAGTTTATTTTACCATTAAATATTGTGTTAATTTATTATGTGTTGATAATATGTTTAAACTATGTAAGCTAAATAACGATCCGTCTATTTGAACATTTTAAGTTAGTTTCATTACTGAATTGAATCGGTCAAAAAGGCGGGACATTACAGTTTTCTCGTGCCGCTTCACAGCAGCTAGCTTTGGGTCCCTCCGCATCCCTTCGCCCGTTCCGCCTTAAGTTAGCTCGTGCTGATGGGTTTAAGGTCGTGCAACAAAGAAATAAGGCTTTTTGGCTCACCGACGACCTAAAACTGGTGCACAGTATTTACAGAATTGCCACCTGGGCTAAATCTCACCTATAAATACCCCTCTCATTCCTTCATTTGGGGGGATCAAATCTCTAGGCCACGAAGTGTTGCTAAAATTTCTCCACAACTATTTCAAAGGATTCTAACACTCATCATCGTCATCAAGTGAAGATTCAATCATCCATTGATCATGACTTCCATCAAATCCATCTAAGTGATCTAAGAGTTGAAGATTCATCATCCAAGTCCAAGCATTTGGAGAAATCCTTCCAATTCTTCTATAATCACACCATATCCTCATTGGTCATTCCGTTTCTCCATCACTTTTTTGTGGATTTAAGCGAGATCTACTGTAACAACCCAGAAAATCAGAACCAATTAAAAATTTTTATTTTAGCAATTTTAACGAATTTTGAATATTTAAAATGATATATTTTAAATAATAACGAAGAAAAACTTATTTAATCGAAGTTAGAAAGTATAAATTTATTTTAATCACAAAACGAGCCTGAAATGGCGTGGTAGTTTGAAAATTTGATTTCTAATTTCAAATGAATATACAGAATTCAATATAAGTTAGAATTGGACGAAGCAAGAAATATTTGAATCTGATGAACAATATCTTTCTAGCGGATGTAAGAAACTCAGATTTCACTTGATAAATAAAAAGTTATAAACAGTTTAAAATTCCGAAAAGTTGCTGTGGAAATTATATATATTTTATATAATATAAAGCCCTTAAAAATAGCCATTTTGCAAACAACCTCCGTTTTGGATGAAACCACTTTTGTTGGATCTGGAATGTCAAATTATTGTTAGATTTCAATTTTCATAATTTTTGGAATTAATATGTGAGCGTGGCAAAAGAAGACGTTTTTGTCAGTTTCAGTCAATTTGGATTGACCAGAAAATGACCATTTTTCAAACGGTCTCCAAATTCGACGAAATTAGTTTTGTTAGGACCGTATCGTTAGAACATAGCTAGATTTATTTTTCTATAATTTTTGGAATAAAATGGAATGTGAATTGGGTTTATTGTGAACTGTGTTTTTAATGACATTCGTTCTTTAACCCAATTAACAGTGAAATGTGATTTGGAATATATAAATCTTTTATTAAGATTTATTGGAAATTTTCTAAAGTAAAGTTTTCCAATTTAATATCTTAAATTGGAATTGATTGGAATTCGATTTGGTAATAATCGAAGTGGGCCTCTGTGGAGGAAGACTGTTAGTATATATGGAATTTAAAATGCTTTGTCGCTTTTTCATTTATATTATTAGTCGGATGTGGAAATTAATATCAATTATATATTGATCTGTTTTCCGTGAAGATTCCTTAGTTAATGGAATAAGATTTTGGGTTTTTTGTGAACTGTGTTTTAAATGACATTGGTTCTTTAATCCAGTTAAAGACATGATTACATGTCTAACATTGTATTTCGAACTATATTGTTGATCCCTGCTAAATATATATCTGTTTGGTGGCGGAGAATTTATTCTCTTGCTTAACACCCTTCTTTGAGATGTATGAGCTTAGATGTTATATATTGATGGATATCAGCCGCATGGCGTGAATTGTTAGTGTGGCATGCAGAGATGCTGTGATCAAGGCTTCTGTTGAAAAGCACGGACTTGTGGTTGATGATCAAAGCACGACTTTAAATAGCAAAGCTTTGTGTATAGCGTTAATTCGCCAGCCTCGCACTCGGTATGAGTCAAAAAGGGGATGGGACTGACGTTTCTTCCTAGCTATGGGTGGTGTCATGGTATGGAGCCAAGACATTTATTTTTTTACCTATGTGGATGATGGATTGCGAGGCGCCTCGGATATATCGGTCACTACATGGCCAATGGATAGGTCCGATAGGAACGGGAAACGTGTGTTCAGGAATAAACAATCCACTAACGTAAGCGTGGACCAGCCTTGAAGCACCCAAGGGTTCACTACGGGGGATCATGAGGCATTTGCTAGAGTGTCTCGAATCGGTGAGGAGCCATCCTTTGCCTCGACTCACAGATGGAACCCAATTTCCAATACGTGACATTTTGGTTTTAATCACAGAACTTGCATAGCGGCATAGGAGGATGGGGTACTATGCCATCTATGATTGATACATTTATATTTGAATTTTTTTTTAACAATATACACTTACAGTAATATCAAAAAAAATTATTTTAAAACGTACCAAGCATGTTTGGTTATTATAAGGAAAAACTCTATCCTCTGGCTTGCGTTGCATTGTATGATGGGACCTGAGTCTTATAATAGCCTCATTTTTCGAAAAGCATTGCGCTATTTATAAACAGTTTTATGCACTGGCATTCTTGGGAGAAAAGCTATTCCGTGTTATACGGCGTGGTGTCTTGATTTACTTTATTTCTAAAGTAAAGTTTTAAATAATTGTTTTAGTTCTCACACCAGTCCCATGACTGACTCTGAGTTTATTATTTTAACCTAAACTCTGGGTGCCCCTATTTTCTAGACAGGCAGCTAGTAATTTTGGTTTTGTAGATTTCTGTTTTACAACATCTTGGTTTACAGCTGGAGCTATATTCGGAAAGCTTTGTATCCGTGTATTTCTTTCAGTTGTGTTATGTATTATTTTTCCGCTGCTATGTAATGTATTTTAATCTATGATATTTTTCTGATGTATATTATTTATTCATAGTCTGTTATATTCTTGTACTCTTATGCAATTGTAGTAATAGTAATAAAATGTTCTTATATTTGTGTTTCTGATTTGTCGTGTTCTCAACTCAATCCGGACTTTCCCGGAAGGGGGAGTTTGGGTCGTTTCAGACGATTTTATTCAACACATGAATTTTTTATATAGTTCGTCTACACATTAAAAATGATATTTTTATGAATACACATTTATTTCAAAAAAAATCGGCATTATAACGGCCTGATATTAGAACCGGAATAATGTCTAGCATTATCACTCTCCTGATACTGGCTCGCGCCATACACAACCATCAATTACATTCAATACACCCCAATACAATCAATAACCAAAATACAGTCAATTTTCCCAAAATTCAATCCAAACTAACATCCATGGTTTGTACAATAAATAGTGACATGTGCTACTAAGCACCATTTACATCCTAGTATATACATAACTGTAAAATATTTTGAGTGAGAAGGAGTTCTCACATTGGGATCCACTTCGCCATTGTTTTCTGACGCTTAGATTCGCTATTCTGATCCCAGAATTTGTAAATGAGTTCCAATTTTAGATGACTTTTTTTCCTAGCTTAAGCGCGCCATTCCGGACAACTTTCGCCTAGTGGCCTTTCTTCCGAAAATACTCCAATTTGCCAGAATTTAAGAAAAGACATAAATCAGACTATTGGCTTCGGATGCATTTTTTGAACAACTCCGAATCCAAAATACGACATCTATATACTCAAATTGAAGAGAAAACCGTGCTCTTCGATTTTGGCCTTGTGTAGTTTTGGCCAGAAGCGCACAGTTGGGGAGTTATTGAGGCGGGAAGGTCAGGGTGTTAAATGCTAAAACTGAAATTGGCCAAAATCGAATTTTTGGTAGAGGGGGGTCCACTGGTCGGAGATGGAGGCTGAGGGGGCGGCGCTGTGCTACTGGGACTAAGTGGTGGTGTGGCTGGCCGGCGGCAGGCCAAGATGTTCGTAGCAGTAGGTTAGGGCTTAGGGCTTGGTGTTTTGGGGGTTAAGGGCGGCGAAGGAGAGAGAACAGAGGCGGAGGAGAATCAGAGAGGGAAGGGAACGGTCGGCGGTGCAGCTGGGGGCGCGACGCAGGCGGCGCTGTTTGGCTGAAGGTGATGGGGCTTCGTTGGTTTTTTTTTCTTTTTTTTAAAATTATGTTTTGAACGATAAATGGGGAGTTGACCGGTTATGGAGAGATAAAGTGCTTTGACCCATTTTATATAAATATCTATATTTAATTCCAAAAAGTTACTTTTCCATTCGAACCCCAAATCGAACCCAACTACTGTCGTCCCTAGCCAAATATCCTCATTTTGGACACAATGGAATATGTTTCGTAAGCCAATTCGACTGTTTCAATCATTTTATCTTCAAATTAAAAATATAAATTAATATAACGTTCAAAATTGAATTCAACATACATTTTAATTTACCGGGGTCACATACTGACTCCGAAAATCACAGAAAAATTAATCTAGTTATGTATTGATGATACGGTCCTAACAAAAATAATTTTGCCGAATTTGGAGACCGTTTGAAAAATGGTCATTTTCCAATCGATTAAATTCAAACTGAAATTACCAAACACGTTTTAATTCACTGCGCTCACATATTAATTCCAAAAATTATGAAAATTGGAATCTAGCAATAATCCGACATTCCAGATCCAACTAAAGTGGTTTCATCGAAAACGGAGGTCGTTTGCAAAATGTCTATTTTTAAGGGCTATATATTATATTAAAATATATATAAATTCCATAGCGACTATTTTAAACTGGAAATGACTTTAAATTTATATTATGAATTCTAAATTTTTCATATTCGTTAGAAAAATATAATTAAACAGATCCAAATGTTTCTGGTTTTACTGATATCCGATTTATATTTCATTATGTACATTCATTTAAATTTAGAAATCGAATTTTCAAACTGCCACGCCATTTCAGGCTCGTTTTATAATTAAAATAAATTTATACTTTCTAACTATGTTTTAAATAAATTTTAAATTGTTATTATTTAAAATACATTTTAAATATTAAAAATCCATTAAAACAGCTAAAATAAAAAATTAAATTGGTTCAGAAATTCCGGGTTGTTACAGTTGCCATTTATCATTATAGTCATCAGTGCATCTCCAGTATGGTGTTGGATTTTAGAATGAGGTGTAACGTCTCGTATTTTTAACGGTCGAGTAATTAATTTATTCAATTTTTTAAATAATGGTTTGGTGATTTTAGACGACTTGAATTAAATTATATTGAATATTTAACTAATATAAATAATTAAATAATATATTTGAATTCTAAATATCGGAAAATAGTAGAATTGGCAATATTGTTAGAATTGGATTATTTATAAGATTTATTTCAGTTAAGAATTGAATTACAATAACAAATTTATTATTAAAACGAAGTCCGAAAGTATTAATTATATCATAATTTAAAATGAGCTCGTAGTCGTAATTTGGCGATTAGAACTTTAAATGAATATACAAAATTTTTTTTAAGTCAATTTCTGTGAAATAAGAAACATTTGAATCTGGTGAACTATATTTTTCTAATGGAAGAGAAAAATAGAGATTTGTTGTATAGATTGTGAGTTATGTCCAAATAAAATTTTCAAATAGTCACTATGGAATTCGTTTATAATTTATAACAATTTATTTATATAATAAATGGGTTTTTATTTTATATATCGAATATCGATTAACCTGGATTTGAAATATGGAGATATAAATCCAGATATGTATATTTTGGAGCTGTATGATATTCTATGAGGATATATACGGTAATATTAGTTTATTAATATTAAATTTAATTGTTTTCAAAAATATATTAATATTTAAATGGGTTTATTTAGAGCCTTAGAAAATAACCATTTTTGCAAACGACCTCCGTTTTCGACAAAATTAATTTGCTTGATCCCAATACTAAATTATTGCTAGATTCCAATTTTATTGATTTTTGGAGTCAGTATGTGGCCGTATGGGATTTTAATGTGAAAAACAGTCAATAATTTGACTTTACAAATAAGCTATGTGAGCAAACGGACTCGGAATTCGACGAAACAAGTTTCGTTGGGTCCGTAATGTCGGACTATAGCTGTATGTCCATTTTGGTCAGATTTGGATATGTTATGTGATCATAGGAATTTTTAGACGCTAAATGAAGATAACGATTCATTAAAATGGAATATAACATGCAATAAAATAATAATATTTGTATACTATATAAGATATCCTAACCCTCAACAACCTAATTCCTCATTTTTTTTGTGGTCAACAGACTATAGTCTCCACAAGAAATAACACATAGTAAAAGTGGAGTGGAAGAAAAATCAAAAGAAAATGAAATAAAATCATGAAAATCATAATGTATGTATGTATATATATATATATATATATATATATATATATATATTTCGATTCTTGGAGTTGTCCTCTTCGATTACATACTTGTTTCGCCTGGTTCGAACCAGGTTTCGTACACTGTTTTTTTATATATACAGCTGCTAGGTTTCGAATTTTTAAACGTTTAACGTTTTAATTCACAAAATGGATGTTGTAGTGGTGTTGGTGACAATGCGGAGGTTCGTTTGTGGGAATTCGGGAGGAATCGGTGTCAAGGATTGTCGCTGGTTCCAAGTACAACGTCGATGAGTGTTCGAACGAAATGGCATCGAGTTGAGCGAAAAGTATATGGAGTGGAAGAGAGTGAGATAAGGTGAATGTTGGTGATTTTTAGCGATTAAATCGTAAGGAATCATGGATAGAAGGGTTCGGTTTTTTTGTTGGGGAATACCTGAAGACGCGTTTGGCATATGTAGTTCGAATTGAAAATTGTGGTTACGGTTGGAAAGAGAAATTGAAGAGAGAACGATCGGCACTGTTCGTTTGAAATTTCATGTTAAAATGAAGGAGCATGGGGGAACAATGTTTCGGTGATGGTGGAAAAAACTATAGCATGCTTGGTCAGTAATCGGGGAAGAAGAGATGATTTGGCGGGTTGGGTTTTGTTCTAAATGGGCCGATTTAATATAAAGGGGTAAAGCCCATCTTGGAGTTTAATTAAGTTTAAAATTCAAATAAAGTAATGTACTAACTTGAAGTTATCATATCTTATTCATATGTTAATCGCATTCAGCAAAACAAGATCCGTTAGGAACGTATGGACGACGACTACACAATGGAAATGGTTTGGAGTGAATTGGAGCTCGTTACAATTTATAGCGAAAAAATTGCTTGATCTGAATCAACGACAGTTTATCGTTATTGAACGATAAACGAACCAAGTGATTAAACTCACTAACTCTGCTCAGTTTATATTTTTATAAGTAATTTAGTATTGATAAATGATGATTGATTTTTATGTGATGATTGTTTGAATGAATTTCGAGTCAAATGTATAAAAATATTGATATAGTTATATATACATAAATAGTTAATCGAATATTGATTCTGTTTATAAGAATATTTCATATTCGTCTTATTTACTTTGATTAACATCTGCAGATGCAGGGAAAAAGGTTGGAGGGATCCAACTGGATTCCTCAACAATTATATTACGGTTTTTCATATATTGTGATGTATGATGTGATATATAATCTATTATTGATTATGTGTGTTTGGATGATGATTGGTTATGTGGGTTTGAGATATTGTTTTTAAATTGTGAAATCAAACTTTTTGGTTCGTATAAAAGGAATGTTATTCACATTCGATGTGAAAAATGGATTAAAATAAATATTTCATTGATTAGAATAATTATAAAGAAATTTAGGGTTTGAAATAGGAATATAAATGGAATTACTGAAATTAGAAACTGACTGGAAATTAGTTGAGTTGAATGGCTTTCTAAGTATCGATCTGATGTTGGTTCCTGTAACAACCCGTATTTTTAATAACATGTTATAATATAAATCAAGGCAGAATTAAATTGTAAAATCTGAAACAAGGGAAAAGGGCTGGGCCATTGCGTTCGTCTCGGAAAAATACGCGAAATAGAGTCCGAGTTTTGGAAAAATGGAATCCGTATGACCAAGTTATGGCCCAATGAAGTTTTCAGAAAATTCCAAGCCCGAACACAGTTCAAATTCAAATTCAGATTTAAATTTCAACCAAGGCAGAATGGGAGGGAATTTTCCCGCCTCAGGAAGGGTCGACACAGGGGTCGACACCAGTGTCGACCCCCCCATTGGGTCGACACCCATGTCGACCTAGGGGTCGACCCCCCTGGTCGGACCAGTTTTTCTGGTGCACCATTTTGACAGGTTAGGTCCTGCTCTGGAAGTTTCTGACGGGAGTTGATGGCTCAGATTCGATTTAGTGTTAATCCTATGGTCTAAATTAACCTAATCACCTATAAAAAGACCACTAGACCTAGCCTAAACCCCCATTAATCATTCCTACAACTAAATGCTGTCCAAATATTCACCAATCATGGCCTCCACCTTCTTCATGAGTGCATGAGTGTCTCAAATCAATCTATGTCATAAAGGAGCCATCTTTCTTAAGTAAAAGAGCCTCCTTTCTTTGTCTTTGGGGATATTACTTCTTGTTTCAAGGCGTTTAAGTGGAGCTTATTATTTTCTTTGCGGATTTTGCTTGTGGCTTCGTCTCAATCTTTATATATATCGATCTAGATCACATAACCGCTCATTGTAAGCCCTATACTACTTTTAGATTCTAACTATGAAGTTAAATGTGATATGTTGCAAGTTGATTTTGAGCCTAAGAATGATATATGCTTTGATCTTATCATGTTATGCATGAATATATTCTATGCATGTTTGTAAACCTATGATCTTATCATGTTATGCATGAATATATTCTATGCATGTTTGAAAACCTATCACCTTGACCTTGTGGGCTAAAAGCTATAAGCTTTATGTTGAAATGTTGCATTATATAACATTAGAACTCTTATAACCTTTATGATAACTTTCATATAATGCTATATGCGAACTTTTAGCCATCATCCTATGTCATTCATAATCATGTTTCACCTATTTGCTTAAGTTGATATTATGCATGTTTTGAGGCCTATGATGTAATATGCAAGCTTATGAATTTATTTATGCCTCATATGCCACCATGTTTAACTTGTGGCCAACCTTATTACCTTATGCCCCTTTTTGTCATGCCTTTTGCCAAGTTCCCCCTTTTGATTTATGCTATGTTATGCGAAACGTGCATGCGATGGGAATACGTTGTGTTGGGTAATATTAATGACATGAAACATGATTTTAAATATGACATGAACATTGACTTGTGATTGTGTTTGTAAACATAATGGTGGACATGACACTTAGAAAATATGAGTGTGGCCAACTCGAGGTTGGGTTGAGTTTGTAGCATAAATCTACCCGGAACCGACCGGCTTAACTAGTGGCAACAAGCAATAGGACCCAATGTGAGTAGTTGGTCATGTTGCACTAGAAACCCGAGGTTAGACCAAGTTGTGATGTAAAGCTACCCGGACCCGCCCGGCTTAACTAGTAACCACAACAAAGTCTAATGTGAGAGGTTGGGTGCATTAAAATAACTAATGCCACATGATAGGGTTAAGTCATGGACCACTTGAGTACTTAACCAATTAAACATGATGGGTTGACGCGGTTAAGTCATGAACCTTGGGTACACTTAACCAACTTGATACTTGATTGGGTAAGGTTAACCACATTTAACCCGCTAGAAACCCTAGTTACGTGGTCCTTTTCACCAGTAACCCTCTTGATTGTATCATGATACCCTAGGGACTAGGCTAGGGTGGGGCACGATTACTGGGTTGACATGTAAGCGACCAAAACGACGGCTGAGTAGGTGCGCCGGTGTAGGTTCAGGCGGACCATGGTCGTGCACTTGGTCCGTAGTTGAAAAAGCAGACACGGGCACCCGTAGGTTTAGACTGTGCATGCTTGATCTGTGTCCGTGGTTGGCACCCTAGGGCTTGATACACCCTAGGGTGGACCTAGCACAGTTTGACTACACTTCGTGATTGGGCCGTATGACACCGACACTTGACGAGTTAGGCTTTTAGGGAGGCGATCGACTAGACCGAGTAGTTGGACCTTGATTTAGGTCATTTCATGATGTGGGCCAGCTTTGGGCCAAGGGATCATTTCTTATACTTGACATGGATTGGAATACTAGTACACCCCGGTGCAACTTAATCTTGTATATGCGATGCCACACTTGATCTATCTTGTTAACTTTTCACCATGCCAGTTATCACCCTACATCTCATCTCTGTTTTACATGTTCAGTTAGCTTTATTAGGTTTTATCTAATAGTAGATAGGACTTACCAGTCTTTTTGACTGACCCGTTTTCTTTCCCCTCTTTTCATCCGTTCCCCCCCCCCCCCCAGGTTTGCAGGGTGGGAATACTGTTGCCTAGCTGGACCTTTAGCCGCCTTTCTGGATAGCTCACGTATGGTTTGAGCATGCTATGGCCTTATGCTACTTTGGGGATAGTTACTTTATGTTTCATTTTCAGTTTTTCAGTTTATTTACTAGACTTTGTTTTATGGGAAAATAATGACCAAATACTTTAATGTAACTTGACTATGGTTTTGAAATGCTAGTTTTATCCGCTGCTTTATTTACTCTGTTTTTACTTACATGTTTTGTCTTGTGATATCTGCATGCATGTTTACCTCGTTTAACGCCCCTACAAAGCTAGTGTCCTTGCAAGAGTGACCCTAGCGGAGGTGGGGTGTTACATTTGGTATCAGAGCATACGGTTTACAAGATTTGAGCAAAAGGTTTTTTTTTTAAAAAAACTTACCTTTTGAGAAGCTATTTTTCAAAACCAATTATGTATTTTCCAAGAAAAGTCTAATTATTTCAAAAGACTATTCCCCAAAAGCCATTAGCACTATCCTTCGTTTCCTTGTTCTAAATCTATCTTTTCCTTTTTCAGTATGGCCGATCTTAACCTTCCCGAGGGAGTGACCATTCCCGGATGGTTCCGGAGGTACTTGGAAGCTAGGGCCAACAATGTGGGCCCAGCAACCACCCCCACCGTAACTGAGGTTCCTCCTCCTCCTCCTCAGAATCCGCAAGCAGATTTCGCTAAGATTTGCAAAGACTTTAAGGCGATGGGTGGCAAGAATTTCATTGGGACGGAGACTTTTGTGGAAGCACGAAATTGGTTGAAACAAACTGAGGATCTCTTCGCTATCTTTGATGTGGAAGATCATAGAAAGGTTTTATTGGCAGCATGGTTATTAAAAGAAGAGGCTGCTTATTGGTGGGAGGTCACCAATGCTACGAGTCCTATAGAGACTTGGGCAGACTTTAGGACAAGATTTGGGCTTAAGTTTCTATCATCAGCAGGGGCGAATCTGCAATGGGAGAAGTTTATATCTTTGAAGAAAGGGGACATGACAGTGAGGGAGTATGTGAATAAGTTTAACCAGCTCGCTCGATTCGGTTTGGACATGGTTAATACCCCCCAGAAGAAGGCTTTACGCTTCGCACGAGGGTTGAATGAGCCATTACAAGGTTTAGCCCTATCTCATATACCCATGGGGGCCACTTTTGAAGGACTAGTAGACATGGCATTGCTTCAAGGAGACGATAAGAATGGCAATAAGGAAGTCAAGGCTAATGAGACTCAAGCCAAGAAGACAGACTCCAAGTGGGGAGGGAATCAGAGCAATCAGAACAACAAGAACTACAAGGGCAGCAAGGCCAAGGCAAAGGACCCAAGAAAATGCAACTTCTGTGGGATTGTTGGGCACATAGCCAAGGATTGCAGAAAGAAGAAGAGGAAGCGGGGCGAATGTTTTCATTGTGGAGAGACTGGACTTTAGCAAGGATTGCCCCAAGAAGCAAGGACAAGGGCAAGGGCAGAATCAGCGTGCAGGACCTTCTGGAGGGCAAGTGCATGCCCTCAACACTGCTCCAGTTCAGGACCGAGTTAGTATTTCTGTAGAAAGTCTTGTTTATATTTCTGATTGTCCTGTTCGCACCTTATTTGATTCTGGCGCATCGCATAGTTTTATTTCTTCTAACATTGTTGAAAGTTTGCACCTAAGTACTAGTCTAGTTGAGGATCCCGTTTGTGTTTCAAATCCAATTGGGGGTTCCGCCCATCTATCTATGATTTGTGTGGATTTGAAGATTTCTATCTTGACCGTTGAATTCACGTGTAATGCTTATGTTCTCGGGTTCACAGGATACGCGTTGATATTGGGCATGGATTGGTTGTCCAGTTATGGAGCCATCCTCGATTGTGAACATAGGGTGGTGAGGCTCATGACTCGCCTCGGTAATACCCTAGAAATTTTTTGTAACCCTAGAGGTCCCGTCATGTTATGTTATCTTGAATCTCTTGACTCGTCCATCGATGATCTGCAATCTGTAAGGGTGGTCCGAGACTATCCTGATGTCTTTGAAGAAGTTAAGGGGTTACCCCCTAAATGAGAGATAGATTTCCGCATTTATCTAGTCGATAATGCCAAGCCAGTATCATTGCCCGTTAGGCACATGGCCCCGCGAGAAAGAAGGGAGCTCAGTAAGCAAATTAAGGAGCTGCTTGAGAAGAACTTTATTAGGCGAAGCATTTCTAAATGGGGTGCTCCGGTGGTATTCGCTACTAAGGCAGATGGTTCGCTTCGTCTATGTGTTGATTATCGAGAGTTGAACAAGCTGACAAAGAAGAATAGACACCCGTTACCGAGGATTGATGATCTCTTTGACCAGCTTGTTGGTGCTTCTGTTTTCTCTCAGCTCGATCTAGCCACTGGATTCCATCAGCTTAGAGTGGCCGAGGATAGTATCGATAAGACTGCGTTTAGGACTCCAGATGGATTCTTTGAATGGCTTGTCAAGCCATTCGGTTTGACTAATGCACCTGCCTACTTCGTAGATTTGATGAGTAGGGTGTTCAGGGAGTTCCTTAACAAGTTTGTCGTTGTTTTCGTGGATGATATTCTGATCTTCTCAAAGGATGAGGAAGAGCATGCTAGGCATCTCAAGGAAGTGATGGATACGCTTAGAGCTCATCAGTTGAAAGCCAAGTTCTCCAAATGTCATTTTTGGAGAAGGGAAGTTCGGTTTCTTGGACATATAGTTTCTAAGCAAGGCATAGCGGTGGATCCCGCGAAAGTGGTTCTGGTTCAAGACTGGAAGACTCCTAGGAATGCAACTGAAGTAAGAAGCTTTCTCGGTCTAGCGGGCTACTATAGGAAGTTCATTAGGGACTTCGCTAAGATTTCGGCCCCTCTTACTAGGTTGACGGAGAAGAAATTAGTTTTTGCATGGGACTTAGAGTGTGAGCTTGCTTTTCAAAGGCTCAAGAGGGCCCTTACTACCGCTCCAGTTTTAGCATTACCCGATGGCGGTAAGATGTTTACCGTGTACACCGATGCATATGGCACGGGGTTAGGTGCTGTTCTAATGCAAGAGGGAAGAGTGATATGTTATGGGGGTAGGAAACTGAAAGTTCATGACAAGAACTATCCCACTCATGATTTGGAGTTGGCAGCGATCGTCTTTGCACTCAAATCCTAGCGCCACTATCTTCTAGGCGAAAGGTTTGAGTTGTATGCTGATCACAAGTCACTCAAATACCTCTTCTCGCAGAAAGATCTGAATCTAAGGCAGCAAAGGTGGATGGAATTCTTGGCATCATATGACTTCGAGATAGCTTATACCCCTGGCAAGGGTAATGTTGTGGCGAATGCACTAAGTAGAAGGAGGTTGACTTTGAGTCCCTTGTTTATTGAGATGAAAAACTTAGAGTTCTTGGCAAACTTTGATTTCACGACGGCTGTTGAGTCGATGACGGGTTCATTAGCATCCCTTGAGCTCAGACCCACACTTCTTGATCAAGTTGGGGCTTCGCAGAAGGAAGATCCACAGATAGTCGAGGTCATGGACAAGTTGATTCGTGGTGAGACGTCTAGTCACCTTGCTAGATATACTATTGATGATAAAGGTTGGCTAAGGCATGATGGAAGGCTATGCGTTCCACAAGTAGGAGACTTGGTGCATAAAGTTCTTGAAGAAGCACATCACTCGAAGATGACTATACATCCGGGAGGAGATAAGACGTATAGAGATATGAAGCGCATTTTCTTTTGGGCCGGAATGAAGAAAGATGTGGCAGAGTATGTTTCAAAGTGCATGGTGTGTCAACAAGTGAAAGCCGAGTCAAAGAAACCAGGTGGGCTACTACATCCATCGGAGGTCCCGCAATGGAAGTGGGAGAGTATTTCTATGGATTTTGTGGATGGATTGCCTAGGTCAAGGAAAGGGAACACGAGCATATGGGTCATAGTTGATAGACTTACGAAGAGTGCTCACTTCATTCCAGTAAAGAGCAAGAGGACCGCATCATGGCTAGCATCTATTTATCTTCGAGAGATATTGCGGTTGCACGGAGTTCCTTCTAGCATAGTTAGCGATCGTGACCCAATCTTCACTAGCCAATTCTGGAATAGTTTGCAAGAAGCGATGGGTACACGATTGAATCTGAGCACAGCCTATCACCCCCAGACGGCTGCCAAACCGAAAGGGTGAATAGAGTGCTAGAAGATCTTTTGAGGCTTTTTGTTCTTGACTTTGGTGGTACTTAGGAAGACCACCTTCCTCTAGTAGAGTTTGCTTATAATAATAGCTATCAAGCCAGCATAGGGATGGCACCATTTGAAGCTTTGTATGGGAGGCCGTGTAGGTCACCATCTTGTTGGTGGGAGACAACAGATAGGCTTATACTTGGGCCCGATATGATACGGGACACATCCGAGAAAGTTGAATTGGTGAGAAGACGGATGAAAGCGTCCCAAGATAGACAGAAATCTTATGCTGACAAGCGAAGGGCAGATTTGGAATTCGAAGTGGGAAACAGGGTTTTCGTGAAGGTTTCTCCTTTGCGTAATGTGGTACGTTTTGGAGCAGTTGGGAAGCTGGCACCAAGGTTCGTAGGGCCCTTCCCTATCATAGAGAGAATTGGAAAGATGGCCTATAAGGTGGAATTGCCAGAGAAGGTAGCCGGAGTGCATAATGTCTTTCATGTCTCGCATCTCCGAAAGTGCCTGCATGAATCCGCTGAGGTGGTTGAACCAAGCATTCTAGAAGACTTTGAGGTAGAGAAAGAGGCAACCTTGAGAAGAGCTCTGATTCATATCTTGGGAACAGAGATCAAGAAGTTAAGGAATCGAGAAGTCAAATTGGTGAAAGTTCAATGGAGTGAAGCCGATGAAGATGCAACTTGGGAAACCAAGGAGAAGATGCGTGGGCTTTATCCATTCCTTTTTGAGGGTACATTCTCAATTTCCTTTCCTAAGTAGCATATCTTTCTTTTTGCTATCCGTGTTTATCCTGTTTATCTTGTTATCTCGTTAACCTTGTCATGAGAACCTTAGGTAGAAACCCTTTGGATGAAACATGTATTTGAAACATGTTATGCTTGATGGTTGCAAGTGGTTGCAAGTGTTTGTAAGTGGATACTCGTGGATGCATGATACACATTAGTACTAAGATCGGCTCACACACTTTCATGTTGCATATGCATGAGTGCTTATACTTATTCATGGATGAAACTTGTCATGCTATAATGTGGATGTTGCATATGAATGAATGTTATGTGCACTCATGTAGAGATTATAAATTTTGTTAGGAATTTGCATACATATGGACTCATTTCACTAACATACTTTGCATTAAGGAGGTTTACTGAATCAGTAACCGCCTGATATTTGCATTAGATAAGTACATCTACACACACCTTTGCATATGATCATACAACATTTAGAATCCTTTAAGGACAATGACTGCACGTGGATGATGTGTTGAGTAGATGGGTGATGGAGGGTAGGATACGTTCTTCCTAACTTGGAGATTTCGGGGACGAAATCCTTTAAGGAGGGGAGAATGTAACAACCCGTATTTTTAATAACATGTTATAATGTAAATCAAGGAAGAATTAAATTGTAAAATCTGAACCAAGGGAAACGGGTTGTGCCATTGCGTTCGTCTCGGAAAAATACGCGAAATAGAGTCTGAGTTTTCGAAAAATGGAGTCCGTATGACCAAGTTATGGCCCAATGAAGTTTTCAGAAAATTCCAAGCCCGAAAACAGTTGAAATTCGAATTCGAATTTAAATTTCAACCAAGGCGGAATGGGCGGGAATTTTCCCTCCCCAGGCAGGGCCGACACCAGTGTCGGCCCCCCCAATGTGTCGACACCCATGTCGACCCATGGGTCGACACCCATGTCGACCCAGGGGTCGACCCCCCTGGTCGGACCAGTTTTTCTGGTGCACCATTTTGACAGGTTAGGTCCTGCTCTGGAAGTTTCTGACGGGAGTTGATGGCTCAGATTCGATTTAGGGTTAATCCTATGGTCTAAATTAACCTAATCACCTATAAAACGACCCCTAAACCTAGCCTAAACCCTCATTAATCATTCCTACAACTAAATGTTGTCCAAATATTCACCAATCATGGCCTCCACCTTCTTCATGAGAGCATGAGTGTCTCAAATCAATCTATGTCATAAAGGAGCCATCTTTCTTAAGTAAAAGAGCCTCCTTTCTTTGTCTTTGGGGATATTACTTCTTGTTTCTAGGCGTTTAAGTGGAGCTTATTATTTTCTTTGCGGATTTTGCTTGTGGCTTCATCTCAATCTTTATATATATCGATCTAGATCGCATAACCGCTCATTGTAAGCCCTATACTACTTTTAGATTCTAACTATGAAGTTAAATGTGATATGTTGCAAGTTGAGTTTGGGCCTAAGAATGATATATGCTTTGATCTTATCATGTTATGCATGAATATACTCTATGCATGTTTGTAAACCTATGATCTTATCATGTTATGCATGAATATATTCTATGCATGTTTGAAAACCTATCACCTTGACCTTGTGGGCTAAAAGCTATAAGCTTTATGTTGAAATGTTGCATTATATAACATGAGAACTCTTATAACCTATATGATAACTTGCATATAATGCTATATGCGAACTTTTAGCCATCATCCTATGTCATTCATAATCATGTTTCACCTATTTGCTTAAGTTGATGTTATGCATGTTTTGAGGCCTATGATGTAATATGCAAGCTTATGAACCTATTTATGCCTCATATGCCTCCATGTTTAACTTGTGGCCAACCTTATTACCTTATGCCCCTTTTTTCATGCCTTTTGCCAAGTTCCCCCTTTTGATCTATGTTATGTTATGCGAAACGTGCATGCGATGGGAATACTTTGGGTTGGGTAATATTAATGACATGAAACATGATTTTAAATATGACATGAACATTGACTTGTGATTGTGTTTGTAAACATAATGGTGGACATGACACTTAGAAAATATGAGTGTGGCCAACTCGAGGTTGGGTTGAGTTTGTAGCATAAATCTACCCGGAACCGACCGGCTTAACTAGTGGCTACAAGCAATAGGACCCAATGTGAGAAGTTGGTCATGTTGCACTAGAAACCCGAGGTTAGACCAAGTTGTGGTGTAAAGCTACCCGGACCCGCCCGGATAAACTAGTAACCACAACAAAGTCTAATGTGAGAGGTTGGGTGCATTAAAATAACTAATGCCACAAGATAGGGTTAAGTTTTGGACCACTTGAGTACTTAACCAATTAAACATGATGGGTTGACGCGGTTAAGTCATGAACCTTGGGTACACTTAACCAACTTGATACTTGATTGGGTAAGGTTAACCACATTTAACCCGCTAGAAACCCTAGTTACGTGGTCCTTTTCACCAGTAACCCTCTTGATTGTATCAAGATACCCTAGGGACTAGGCTAGGGTGGGGCACGATTACTGGGTTGACATGTAAGCGACCAAAACGACGGCTGAGTAGGTCGTGTGGGTTCAGGCGGAACATGGTCGTGCACATGATTCGGAGTTGAAAAAGCAGACACGGGCACCCGTAGGTTTAGACTGTGCGTGCTTGATCTGTGTCCGTGGTTGGCACGCTAGGGCTTGATACACCCTAGGGTGGACCTAGCACAGTTTGACTACACTTCGTGATTGGGTCGTGTGACACCGACACTTGACGAGTTAGGCTTTTAGGGAGCCGATCGACTAGACCGAGTAGTTGGACCTCGATTTAGGTCATTTCATGATGTGGGCCAGCTTTGGGCCAAGGGATCATTTCTTATACTTGACATGGATTGGAATACTAGTACACCCCGGTGCAACTTAATCTTGTATATGCGATGCCACACTTGATCTATCTTGTTAACTTCTCATCATGCCAGTTATCACCCTACATCTCATCTCTGTTTTACATGTTCAGTTAGCTTTATTAGTTTTTATCTAATAGTAGATAGGACTTACCAGTCTTTTTGACTGACCCGTTTTCTTTCGCCTCTTTTCTTCCGTTCCCCCCCCCCCCCAGTTTGCAGGGTGGGAATACTGTTGCCTAGCTGGACCTTTAGCCGCTTTTCTGGATAGCTCACGTATGGTTTGAGCATGTTATGGCCTTATGCTAATTTGGGGATAGTTACTTTATGTTTCATTTTCAGTTTTTCAGTTTATGTACTAGACTTTGTTTTATGGAAAAATAATGATCAAATACTTTAATGTAACTTGACTATGGTTTTGAAATGCTAGTTTTATCCGATGCTTTATTTACTCTGTTTTTACTTACATGTTCTGTCTTGTGATATCTGCATGCATGTTTACCTCGTTTAACGCCCCTCCAAAGCTAGTGTCCTTGCAAGAGTTACCCTAGCGGAGGGGGGGTGTTACAGTTCCGGCCTTCGAGGTTTATACATGGGAAATTATTCTCTTACTAGTTTACACTTAGAGACTAATAGATGTGGGAAGATAGAGATGCGTGAATCAGAAATGGAAACGTTTTCTAAAGTTAATAACGTATATTTTCTAAAATTAGAAAATAAGGATTTACAAATATATGGAAATGGGAAATGGGGAAATGAATAAATTAACGATAAATTAATTTAAAAGGGAAAAATGTTGTTACAACCGCCTACAGCCCCCGCACTATACAAGAGGAATAATGCGCTGAAACGTGTGCCATGCAGCTATCGACGATCATCAAGGTATGGTAGATAAACGAAACCTGTCGTAAACTCATAGCGCAAGGATAAAATATAATAAAACATATACAACAGGTAGTGATAGTGAAGTAGAAAGCACTAAACTTTCATGACAACTAGAAAGTACTTCCCATACACGTGGATTACAACAATAGTGTTTGTACAATTTGCCTCACTACAACACTCAGAGAAATAGCAAACGGTAGAAATCCAATTATTTGATAGTAGTATAGATAGTGCACCGGCCTCCTGCTCCCACTAAGGCGTCAGCTGTCACCTGCTACTTAGTCTGGCCATCCAATAATCGGATGAACAGCCCAAGGTAATAAGAGGGAGACATAAAACCTTGAGTTAGATAATAGTCTTAATGAGCGATAAAACAGCTAACAAACTTCATCAATAAAGTATATGAGAAAGGGTAAATAAATGAACTAATCTACCCAGCTCTAGAGAAGAACTCACAACTGCCTTCTCCACACCTGACAATGATAGCCCTTACAACCCATAAATCAAAAGGGACAACAATTCAGCCACGACAATTAGAATAACCATTCATACATGGCAAAAGCAACTCATACAACGTCTAGTTACATCCAACATAAATAACCTAAATCGAACTTGGTATCCCATAAGCAGTAGCCCCTAAGGGCGAAACCAATATCAGACAAGCACCAAAGGAACACCATATTCGAAGTCAGAAAATCTCCTTGGGATGGTACCACCAAAGCAACCAAGCGTTCAAACGTCCATGAATGACTCTGGATATCACCGCCATCCTTGCTTTGGAACCCTTGTTATCGTATGACTGGCTAAACAATTTGCCATCAATTGTCAAGGACCATACACAACGTCCCGGTTCTAGCAAAATTCCACATGCTATACTCCACACATGATACATGCTATACTTAACACGTGTCTAGGCCATACACGACAACTAAGGCACTCAACCTACAATTGATCTTCAATTGTACCTTGGCTTTAAGTCCCCTAGAACCTACGACAACGATAATTACTCGGTTTTCGTCTCTCTAGTTGTTATCAATTACGACCATTAATTAGCTCAGAACACTTTAGAGATGTCACTTCACACGAACTCAATACATCCCTGAGTTGTCATACCATTCGTTATTTTAAGCCAATCAACGGACACTTTTCAACACTTCAAAACTTCCCAATTGAATTCACTTTGAAGTCACATCATCACCGGAAATGTCCGACCAGAAATGGAAGAAATGGCTGACCAGAATAGGCCGACCCAACTTTAGTTCGACCCAACTTTAGTCCGACCCAACTTTGGTCCGACCCAGCTTTAGTCCGACCCAACTTTAGGCCGACCGACTTTTGTGCTGGCCTAAGTTTGTGCCGACCCAACTATATGCCGACCCACTTTAGGCCGACCCAAATCTATGCTGATCCACAATTGGTCGACCCAACTTGACTTGCTCCCAAAGACATGATTTGGAACCGACCGACCCAACTATGAATGACTAGGACGACCCACCTCTGAATGACTGGGCCGACCCACTTCTTCTGACTAGGCCGACCGACCTATGAATGACTAGGCTGACCCACTTCTTCTGACTAGGCTGACCCACTTACGGCCGATCCAACTTATGGCCGATCCAACTTATGGCTGACCCAAAACTTGCATATTGCAATTCAACCCTGATTTCGACCAAGACTTCGCCAAATGATAAATCCGACGAAACTAAGTCATCCAATTCATCCAAAAGGATTACAAGGATGCTATGAAATCAACAATATCATCAATATGACAATTCTATCAATGATAATGTCAAATTCACCAAAATCACCACAAATATGCATATGAATAAAAACCATGGCTCTAACTTGCACACTCATATGAAATATCATAGAAATTACCTATCTAAATTTTCTAAATAAGTACCTAGGATAATCTATATGAAAATGAACTTACCAATGCATAGATCTAAGAAAAAATACTTGAATTTGATGAAAACATTATCTACTACTGTTAGACCAAAAAATGGTCCTAACACCCAATTGATCATATTTTGCAGGGAAAAATGAGGAATTATGAACTAAAAGCAAGAAAAATCGATCAACACATGAGTTTTATAGTGGTGCGGCGTTAACGAGCCCACGTCTACTTCATATTTTCTCATTTCATTCATAGATTACAATTACAAGAAATATTGCCTCTCAATCACTCGAATTCAATGAATAATTCTCTCCAAATTCATTGATTTTCATTGGAGAAGAAGATGATTATTTATGGAAAAGTGTTGGCCATGGCAGCCATGGATGTTGAGATGCAGAAAGTCCCCTCAAATTATGCGTTGTACGTGTATTTATAGGTAGAAATTTGGTTAGGGTTGAGTGGCCACGTGGTAGCTTTAGAGTAAATCTCGAAAGTAATGGAGAACATGGGGAAATGGTCCTTAACTACCCAGAATTCAGTTAGGGTTGAGGGACCTGATCCGAATGACCCGATCCGGATGACCCGATCCGGATGACCCGATCCAGTTCGCTCAATCCGGTTTGGTCGGTCAGAAATATTCGCTTTAGCTTGATCCAAAATGGTGGAATCTAACCCAAAACTTATATGCATAGAAATACAAGTTTTCACATCCTTTATTACTTTGTCCAAGCAGATGTCGATCTCTGCTTGTTCATACTCAAGCCCTGAGTAGCCTTCCTGATAGAGTTCTTGGGCTTTGGATAGTCTGGTCACAAAGCAGGCTAACATTTTGCCACCCAAAGTACATCCTATTGCAAATGAGATGTGCTTTGAATAGGTCAAGCTGAATCTTTTTGGAACGTCATCCAACCTTGAGGGGGCTTTATTAGATTGTTGTGTCCTATTAAGTAGTTCCATCGTATGGATTTTTTCCTGTATAAATGGTTTATCATATATCGCACTGCTTCCTCTGATGTTTATTGAGCCAAATTCCATGGCTAGAGTGGTTAAGATCATTATGTAATCGCTTAGACCTCGTCGAATCAAGAGGTTGAATTCCTTCATCATAGGTCATGCAGTGTAACACCCCACATCCTTTAGTGTCGCTCACAAAGGGAATGCACTAAGTTCTGTGGAGCATTTTAGGTCAAAGATGTAGATAAATTACAAGATAGACAAATAAAGCAGCGGTAAATAAATAAACTTTATTTCATTTATAAAACAGCTTGTACAAAATCTTTTGTTTTCCAATACCAAAGTATCTATCTTGGTTAACAAAATAAAGAAGCATAAGTATACAATGGTATTCCCCAAATAGAGCATAAGCCAGCCATAGCAGAGGAAATGAGAATCCAAGCAAAACTTCGACTAATCTTCAAGCTGGGAAAGAGTAACAGTCCAATCTAATCTGAGCTATACTATTCCCTCCTTTACTACCTTGGGGGGAACGGAAGAAAATAAGACAAAAGAAAAATAGAGTCAGACATAAAGCCTGGTAAGTTCAATTACTTCTAGCATGTGAACAGGGAAAAGCAACACGACATGAATTAACTGAATACAAGACAATACCAAGATGATAGGGCTAACAAGATAATATAAGATTAACGCAAGATATGCTGAGGGAAGATAAACTGGATATGCTTCAATACTTTCTCTGCTTCGCTATTACCCCGTTATTCTGGTTTCTATGTCTCTGCACCGCCTAATTAGTGTCCTAACTAGTAACCTTTATAATATGATAACGTGATCCCAATCCCTGTAATTGTAGTTGCCTTCAGGTGTACATCTATTATTTATTACCTAGATCTAATCTAGGGTTTTCTGTCGAGTGCTTCCTAGATTCAACTAGGGTTTATGTGACTTATCTAATGCTTCTCGAATTCAGGGTTTATGCGACCTATGTCTAGCTAGGCATTATGCTACCTGTCGAACGATGCCCCCTAGTCTAGGACACACTACCTAGAGAGGTATATGTTTCTAGACTTTCCCCACGTATGCGTCATGAATCGTTATCGCTGTCTAGATGCACATGTCCTGAAATGTGTGACCCGAATCCCGTGGCAGGGCTACTCTAGAAACACGGAACTCGGTCGGGTGCTTTTAGAAATCTGCCGATGCAGATGCTAAGGTCTGTTTTTCCAGTGGTTATGGTCCCACCTGACCCCTCCCTCAACTAATGAAAGGCGCCTCTTGAAAAATGACAACTATACGCATGCCCCTCTATGTCCCATTAACCTATGGCCATCGCAACCATAACTAGATAGCAAGTATATGGTCTTTTGGAGTTCTTCGCCTTTCCGTTTCACGTATCTCGACTGACTCAAGATGGTAGGTAGACGATGAGTTGCTATCACAGGGCTACTGGTCTCGCCGAATCACGTTGGTCCATCCTAGTCTTTAGGTTGCCTTATATTGCAACCAAGACATACCCTTAGTTCTTCTAACGCAGACCTTAACCTCTGTGAGCCCAGGAGGATCATCTACAGCCTCACAGAGGGATACCAAGAGTACCCTCACGTCCCCTCGTAGCCGCGTGCTTCGTAACCCAGTTCGTTGGAGCCTTCTTTAAGATCGAATGGACGGTCGCTCCTTCTCGTGTTCTACTAAGGTTTACTACTTAGTTCCCTTAACTAAGGTTAACCACTTTGTTTCCTGAATCGTCGTTTTCTTAACTAACGTTTACTACTTAGTCCTTTTTACTAAGGTTTACTGCTTAGTTCCCTCTATCATCAAGTTGGATTGGTTAAGTGTCATTAGTCAATTCAAGTAAACTTAACCCATTCATTGTCGTGTTAAATTGGTTAAGTGTTGTCCAGTGGTTCATGTTGACTTAACCCTCCTACTTGTCATATTACTCTGGTTAAGTGTTTTTATTACTTAACCCTACCCGTTCATCTTTTATTGGTTAAGTGTTCCTTTTCAACTTAACCTAACCCACGTTTTATTGGTTAAGTGTTCCTATTAACTTAACCCTAGTCATTCTTGTTATATTGGTTAAGTGTTTCTATGAACTTAACCCCACCTTCTAGTCTAGTTAACATGTTCAATTGGCTAAGTGTTTTAAATTTACTTAACCCCACCTTCTAGTCTAGTTAACATGTTCAATTGGCTAAGTGTTTTAAATTACTTAACCCCACCTTCTAGTCTAGTTAACGTGTTCAATTGGCTAAGTATTTTAAATTACTTAACCACACCTTCTAGTCTAGTTAACATGATCAATTGGCTAAGTGTTTTAAATTTACTTAACCCCACCTTCTAGTCTAGTTAACATGTTATAACGGTTAAACCTTTACTTAACCTCACCCACTGGTCTAGTCAACATGTTATAATGGTTAAGTGTTTCCTTTGTTACATAACCCCTACAAATCTTGTCATGTTAAGTTGGTTAAGTGTCCAAATTAACCTAACCCCACCCATCAGTTTAGTTAACATGTTGCATTGGTTAAGTGTTAAATTAATTAACTCAACCCTACCATTCTTTCTTAGTTGTACCTTAGCTTTAATTTATTTATTAAAGCACCAACCATCCTCATTAGACAGATATTGTTGCGGTCACTGGATGTGCCGGTACGTTCTGGGTAGATTTACACCGCAACTCAGTCTAACCTCGGGTCCTTTTTAGGCTCAATGCTCTAACCACCCACATTAGATAGGTATTTTTACGGTTGCTGGATTTGCCGGGCGGTTCCGGGCAGTCTTATACCGTAACTCAATCTAACCTCGGGTTAGGCATATTCGTCTTTCCCTAGATTTACATATTTACCCTTTTATGTAAATTCTCCCTGAATCAATTTGGTCTATGTGATATTCATTTGCCATGCCACTTAACATACTTATATTCTATGCCCAAGACTTGATTTACCTATCCATTTACCCAACTTGTAGTTTATGCCAATTTAGATCTAATATTCCCATTTATAGTTCATGTCAAAACTATATTTAATGTTCTAGTTTACAGTTAATGCCCCAAAACTTGGTTTACATGCCAATTACATACCTTGCAGCCAATTAACAATTTACCATTTATGCCCAATTCTAATATGCATGTGTATTATTCACTATTATAGACAATTCAGATTATGCCAAATTATTTATTATACCAAATATGTAAATTAAGCTATGCCAAATCCCCGCGCCGTAATCGTACGTATAATCATGATTTTCACAAGTTTCTAAGTACTCATGAAATGAAACTAGCAAAAGGAATAGGGGATAAGCACGAGAATTGACATAAAAGAATAGACATGCAAGAATGAACCAAACACAAAAATAATGGTTCCAATAGGTCGGATGCTCATAACAGTGAATAGGAATAAACTAGACAAGTTATATCATAAATATGAGATCCAACATAGTTTAAGGGATAGGCATAGGTGATTTGGTCCAACATAATGCCAGTTCTAAATACAACCTAATAGGTTAATGAGAATAGGCCTAAGCTACTAACTACAGTAGCTTTAGATAATTAACCGCAATAGTCATGGGCGACTAATGTAACAACCCGGAAAATCTGGGCCAGTTTAAAATTTTTATTTTGGCAATTTTAGCGAATTTTGATTATTTAAAATGAATTATTTTAAATAATATCGACGAGAAATTTATTTTGAATAGAATTCGAACGTATATATTATACGCGTCGTCGTTAGAATATAAATATTTATATATAATTATAAATAGAATTAAAAATGGCGCGGTAGTTCGATAATTCGATTTCAAACTTCAATTGAATGTACCGGGTGCAAAACAATCCGGATTTTGTTGAAACCAAAAACATTAGGATCTAATTGATGATATCTTTCCAACGAAGTTGAGAAACTGAGATTTCACTTTATAAATGATGAGATATGTCCAGTTGAAAATTAGAAATAGTCGCTGTGGAATTTATATATATTTTAATATAATATATAGCCCTTAAAAATAGCCATTTTGCAAACGACCTCGGATTTCGACGAAACCAGTTTTGTTGGGTCCGGGATGTAAAGTTATTGCTAGGTTTCAAATTTCATAATTTTTAGAATCAATATGTGAGCGTGGCAAAAGAAAACGCGTTTGACCAGTTTCAGTTGATTTTAATCGACTGGAAATTGGCCATTTTTCCAACGGTCTCAGAATTCGACGAAACTAGTTTTGTTAGGACCGTATCGTCAATACGAAGCTAGAAAATATTTTTCTGGAATTTTTCTAGTTAGTATGTGACCCTGGTAATTTGAAGTGTACATTTAAAATTCAATATAGTGATTTAAATGAAAATTCAAAAGGAAACTGATTCAAACTATCAATTCATCTTGCGGTACATATCCCATTGTGTTCGGAATGGGGGTGAAACGCTAGGGACAACAGGCGTTGGGTTTGATTTGGTATCCGATCCGAACCGATTAGACCTGCTTCTACACATGGAGTTTGACCTCTTCTCTTGGCATAACCGACTCCTACAATTGCGGATCGGACTCCACTTGGCAAAGCACGACCTGGTAGCCACTTTTCCACGTTCTCCACTACTTCTGAAATCTCCTCCGGTCACGCCACGTGGCCCATCCGAACCGGAACTGCCCAGAGCTTCTCTACAGCTATAAATACACCACAACATGGCCATTTGAAGGGACTTTTGGCATTTCATTCATACATGGTAGCCATGGCCGAATTCCCCCACCAATAACCACCTTCTTCTCCAATGAAAATCAATGAATTCGGAGAGAATTATTCATTGTATTTAAATGATTGAGTGATTAAATTCCTTGTAATTGTAATCCATGAATGAAATGAGAATCTATGAAGTGGATGTAGGCTCATTAACGCCGAACCACTATAAATTTCGTGTGTTGATTGACTTTTCTTGTTTTTAGTTCATAATTCCTCAATATTCTCTGCTAAATACGATTAATTGGGTGTTAGGACCATTTTTTGGTCTAACATTTTGGTGCTTTCACTGAGAAGATTGAATCCTCAGCTTTCTGGATTATTATTCTATTGTTTGGATCACCAAATCCGAAGAGATAATCCACGTTTTCCATGCCTACAAGAAAAGATAAAAAGCGACGGGCTTCTCGCAGAAATGAATTGAGTACAGAACAAGATGACAAGAAGGCTGCAAGTTTCATTCCAGTCACTGGTTCAAGTGTGCCCGGGTCGGATCGGACCCGAACCGACCCGATACTAACACCTCAATCTGACCCGATCCCCTATCACCTCGAAAGAGAGCCAAGTACTTCAAGTTCCTGGCAAGATTTATCCTCGGATCGGATGTGTACCCCCGACCCGAGCCATAAAGGAGTGGCACCACGAACCGACCCGGGGACAGTGCTCCGACCCGACTTGTTGAGCAGGACTCGAATCCAACTGCTGTTGATACCCCGACCCGACCCAATGATGCATCTCCGAACCGAACCGAAGAGGGTGCCACGACCCGAACCGCAGGAAAGTGGAGATGCAGGGTAGGGAAGACCGATCCGAACAGGAGGAGGAGATCCGAACCGGCTCTTTCATATATACCGAACCGACTAGCTAATGATGTCTCCGATCCGGCTCGGAGGAACTAGTCCGATCCGACCCGACCTGAAGACAATCTCCGAACCGCAAATTTGAAGGCATGATCCGACCCGACCCGAAACAGCTATTTTTGGAAAAAAATACATTTTTAAGATCATTTCAGAAAAAGCTCCATCTTCCAAAATCGAAAAAATCGTGCGGTGCCCACATTTTCGACCTAACCGGTTAGGTCGATCGCCGCCGGGACTGTGGGGCCCCGGACCCCCGCCGGCGCTGCGCCCGGACCCGCTGACGGCTTCGCCTTCGGCTCGGATCACGTCTCGCCTTCGGCTCGACGTATATTTTGACCAACAGTAGTCATCAAAGTTTGTTAATGAAGATAAGGTGGATAGTCAAAGAATATGACAACCAAATGGCAACGACTAGGATTCCTCCAGAAGCCATAGCCTCTATTTGCCAATGCCATTCAATGGGAGGAGCTGTCAATCAGATTCAGCTTGCTAACAACGACAGTATACGAGATAATGATTGTCTAATAGTAGCCTTATCTTCTGGAACACCGATAGTGTAGATTTCAACAATGCAACTGATGTTGTTCCCTAATGAGTAGTGACCATCCCATTTATATGACTTAAACTTGTCCAATCGGCGGAGCATCGAATGACAGTTATATAGAACAGTTCGAACACTACTCCAAAGATGATTCATATGATCTTAGTGACCATGATTGTCAATAGTGGGATACCAGAAAGCAGCTAAAGATCCCAACATCCCAAAGCTACACTTCAATTGTATAATGTGATGAATAAAATGTCCTGCGTCTCACCTCCCGAAGAACATAGCTAACCTTTGCAATGGCTATTTGCTGTCAATCGCATAGAGGAAGACTGATTTCCATCGAATAAGGGTTAGGTCAACATACTTTGGTTCCCAACGATTGGTAACAGCTGAACCCCTGCAGGCCATGATTGGACATATGAATCTTTGCTCGGATGATAGCAACTTGACTGCTCACCAGTCACCATATGACCTTTGTCAAGTGATGAGAGTTCGAGATCAAAACAAATATGAATCGACCGTTAGCTCTCGACTTCATACATAAATTGTGATAGAAAACGTGAACATTACTTCAAGCCTTGGAAGCCATGCTATTGTAGTCAAGTTTATCTGACTAAGGTCTAAACTGACCAGCTCTAGCGGCGATTAGAGCTTACATTGCACCCTGGTATCTATTGTTAAAATTCCTAATGAAAGATGAAATGGGAATGGTCCATGGCGACCATGTTACTGGAAGAGCCTGCTATTTATCTAATTAGGAGATGTTACTCGATAGAGGTGGCAAGTTAAAAGGTTTAGACACTTAAGCCTGGGTGCTGGTTGATTATCTGTGCATTAGATCTTATTCCCAACGTGGGACTAAAGGCATATCTGCGGATGGATGAGATATGACTATCCCCCTAGCAGCCATGACTCCCTTATACTCAATCCTTGCCCTTAGCATGGGGGCAAGAAGGCGATTCAAATAAGATGCGACCTCGTCATTCGCTTATAGTATTTACCTAGTTGCCTTTGTCACTCCAAGTCCTTAATCAAGGTTTGTTCATTCTTAGGACCGCCACCCCACAACGGTTTGAAAAGACGTTCATCTCCAGTTAAAGATTTTGACAGCCATCCCCTGACAGAGATGTAGTGAGGAAAAATGGACCTGCAAAGAGCGTGCAATGCCATCTTCGCACAGAATGATATCCATTCCTTTAACAGGATTACTTTTTAACCATGACTCTTATATTTCCATGCTTTATGAGTTATTGATGTAACTAACTCAGATGAATTTATATATGGATGATGTAGGTACCCCGAATCTGGTGCCGATCAAACTTTGAGCACCTACAGGAATAATTATGGAGCATTGCCGTAACGAGCCCGATTGAACTGCTCGTTTACAGAGCCACGTCCTTCACCTGAGAGAAGTTGTATAGCTTAGGATGGATCCGAGGTGACCATTCATTCATTGGCTCACACGTGGAAGACCTCAAGATAATTGTGCATTGACGTTCAACGTCGGAATCCGATTCAGGATGGATGCAGTTCGACCGTCTACATGGCTCGATCCGTTAAAGGAGGCAGCACTGCCCCTTGATATGCTTACTTTTCAATCATACAATTTACTTTTACATGCTGCCTGAGTTATGGACATGACTAACTCATGCGATATGAATGATGCAGGTACCCGAAGTTTGGTGCCAACTACTCCTTCCATGGTTTAGTCGGAGGAACGTAAAGCTTTGATGAACGTGATTCAACTATTCTCCCTCCTGATGCCAACAACCTGACATAAATGAAGTTCGACCATTCATTCACGGACCTTTTGCCCTTGAAGTAGGGGGCAAGCGAATATATGCACATGATTTCAACATATCTATGCATAGGCATACAAATGAGGCATCCTCAACATCTAGCATTTAATTTGCCAGACACGACATAGAGATATACTCGGGTGTGACATAACCACTTAGCAGTTCTATGACTCCATCCCCTGATCCAACGAGAAGAGTGAAAAAATGACAGGGGCACGATCACATGAACGACATAACTTTTGCCTTCGATGTGGGGGCAAAAGGGAAATGTTAAGACGAGGATGAGTATGACTCGACCACTCTCCAACAACATCTTTAACTCTTTCCCATGCTTCCGACGGGAGGAGTATAAAATCAACAGGGACGTGAACCGACCATCCCTGATGGCGACCCTTGCCCTTGACATGGGAGCAAAGGGACAATGCCAAGGCAAATGTGACCCGACTGTTTGCCCGACTAACTCTAATCCTCAGAGCTTGGATATGAGTATAAACTTAGGACGAGTGTGACAGGCGCGCCAAGATTTAAGACCACTCGATCCACAACTCTAACCCAAACTGACTTTTGGAGAGTATAAAGGACGAACCGCGACGTCCATAACTCTAACTCTCACGACTTGGGAGAGAGTATAAAGGACAATGCTGCGACGTGCATGCAATCTTCATTTCCCTCCGACCGAGGACAGGATTATAAAAGACTTACGGATCGGACATCCGAATGACTTAATCCGGCTCCCATCAACACTGGGGGCACGGACATAGATTTCTGAATTAACTTCAAACACGCTTCGGACGCGACCCGTGTTTCAAAGTTAAATGGAGGCTACAGACACTATACCTCCAAACTACGACACCTGACACTTTGACATTTAATAATTCTATGCTAGATAGATTAGCACTCAACATGTTTTCATTTCGAGCTACAATTGCTTGTGACTTAAAGATTGACTTAGTAGCTTGCAAGACTAAGCTGACTATTCTTTTTCGAATTGCAAGATTATGTACAGATACAAAGCAAAGACACAAGGGATACTCGCGTACACAACAAAGGGGTCGTGTTTGAAGGAATGACGTCGACTTCTAATGCTAAGCTTCCCACACGACTCAATGCAATCACCGAAAGGAGGTCCTAAGAGTGATATATCAAATCAACATACACACCCATGTGTGACTGGCCATAGCCCCAGTGCAACGACGAGTGCTACCTCGCAAATATATTGAATAGAAAACGCGATAACTCGAGCACTTGGATAACTCAATCACATAAGCTTTGAAAACAATGTCTCCCTTCCGTGCATCCACGTCTAAATTTAAAAGGGATGTGATACAACTGCCAACCTTTATCCATTACCCCCGGACTGGGGCCGCACTGCTGAAAATATTCATAAATGTTATATGTCTGTGTCTAACTTATACCTCGATCTTGACAGGCTGCTTGAGGACCACGAAATGGATGTAGAGTGAACGTCCATTTGCTAGTCCGGACCGACATCCCGGTTGAAAGAACCCATGTAAAGGGCGATGCCATTGCTTTGTCTCCTAACTTGCGAGGAGGCGAATTGCCTGACACTCAGACTCAAAAGCTAAGAAGAAGGAAGATAGAAATTTCTTCCGTGCTGAGGATATAGGCGCAGAAGGCGCTGGGATCGAAGGAAGGTAGCAGATTTCTTCTTGTGATGATCCCTCAGCATGTCAAGCTAGATATGAAATGGATGGTACCCTTGCTGATTTGTGAACTCAGATGGCTCAGTGAGACAAACTTCTCTGGAAACGACAGAAAATGATGGATAACTTTTTTACTTGGATAGACGGAAGGCCGAGTAACTACGGCTTACTCGTTGGAGCGAGCACCATGGAAATTCAAGCGACAATGAACTTGGCTCAAAAACTCCTTGCTCCATGGTCCAGATCATATGGGACCCTAGGACGAGTTGGCATAGTCGTCTTTAATGAAACAAGATGCAACCAACCTCCTCCCAGGAATTTGTAGCATGCAAATTCCGACTGTAACATTTTGGATGAAAACGATGGATATGTAAGAGCCACCGAAAAATTAAACGAAGCCCGACCAGCCTTTGCTCCAATTCGGAGGAATGTTTAAAACCCAGCTCAACCTCAACATGAGGCTCCTCATGAAGGGGGAAAGTAGAAGCATTTGAAGTGGCAATAATTTGACATATCGCAATTCGACTCCAATCCTCAGAGCTTGGATGGGAGATCCAAAACTAACATGAGTCAGACACGAACAAATCATTTTCTATCAAACTCTAACTCACAGCTCGATGAGGGAGTATGAATTCAGAGAATACGTGGATTTGATGACCACCGTTTAGTAAAATCCCCATGGATGGGGAGCACAAGATAAGAGCTTCAAACATCATCATCTGACTATCTGCCAGCTTTTGGCACATTTACGATTGTCTGAGCTTCACAATAACCCAGACTATAAGCAGAAGAATGGCTCCTCAAGAACAACCTGCATACATCCAAGTAGCGGATCACCATCCAGACTTAAAAAACAGAAGCCTGATTGACGGCTATTACATATGCGCAACCAAGAAGCCAGAAACTGGCTTCGACCCAATTTAAGACTTCATACTGGGGGCACTAGCGCTAAAATTAGGTAATTAGCGACAACTTCTCAAAGATGAGGGCCAAATTGGCAACATTAATTGATGCTTCAACAGAGATCAGGTGAGACCCTGCATGCATTCCTTGAAAGAATCACCGCCACAATGGTATCGGTAAATCGACCTGGACCATATATAGCGTTGATTGTTGTAGTATCCGGTATTCTGGATATCTCAAACTTCAAAATCTCTTTGCATCGAGACCCACCAAGAGGACTTGGCAGATTCACCTCTGAAACAAACCTCGGTATCTCTTTACCATGAGATTCTCCTAGAAACGTTGGAAAATCCTATCCTGAGATAGACAGATTCGTGCAATAAGAGTGTGCTAATGTTGAAATGGATGATCTCAATGTCTTCACGATAGAATGGAGCACCATCTGACTCTTGAAATAATAAAGGAAAAAGAAAAGCCCCAGGAAAGACTAACAGGATTTTACAATTCTGGAAATGACCAATGTCATTAATCGGGCCCGTGGTCTTGATTGTCAAGCTTAATGGAACCAAGCATGGGAGATAGACTCAACAAGACTATGATGGCTATTTCGGATTATGCCAAAGCGTGAACGAAGGAGCTCGAATAACTCACTAACGACGTTCGCTCGCTTGCAAGATTGACGAGCTTACTTAACTCTGCAGTTGATGCGAGGAGAGTATCTAAGTTTGCTGATATACTCAATAAGGCGATCACTGCTTTCTGGCTAAACAGATGGGTTGACCCCAACGCGAATGTGATTCGACTATTCGCATATACAACTCCAACCCTTGATGACTTGGGAATGTGCACATAACGACATAGGGTGACTAAGATTGCTGAACCTGCAGTTCCAACCCGATGTGAAGAAAGAAAGTTCAAAGGCTTACAGACTGGATGTCCGATTGACCTGGTCCAACCCCCGCCGACGCTGAGGGCATGAGCATTGACTTCGCTTTTCCTCCACTGATGTTGGGAGCACGAGCTTCGACTGACAAACTAACTTTGAACATGACCCTTACTCGATGCTTGATTCAGAACATATACCTTATATCTCTGGAATATGACATGATTCATCTTGACCGTCTAAGTAAGCCAACTAATGGGTCAAGCATGACTTCAAAGAATTGATCTACAACTCTATCAACTAGAGAATGTGGAGAACTCCTTTACTGCCTTACGATTATGATGAACTTATTCGTGGATTTCTTTTAGTATGATCTGATTACTATCCTGATGTCCGGATAGTCCCAAGACGAGCGCAAATGAAAGACGCATGCACCAAGTATGATGTGGTCTATCCCAACAGTCTAAATACTAGCTCAAGGCCAGAAGATTCTTATACTACCACATGATTTGGATATCTAGTTCATACATTGACTTATGTGTAAAAGAAACCCTGAATCGATAATACACTTGACTCGTTTGGGGAACGAAGTCGTTTAGCAATGTCCCGTGTATGCACGATCTCACACAAGAGCCAACGACCCTATATGACTTATCACGAAGGAGATCAACATCTTGATTCGACGATGTTTAAAACGGTTACCCGATCATTTCGACTACTCCTTCCATAGAATTTGTACTAACTAGCACCCATGGAAGTAACGCAACAATCTAATAAAACCTCCTCAAGGGTGGATGATGTTCTAAAAAGATTTATCTTGACTTAATCAAAGCACATCTCATCTGCGATAAGATGTACTTTGGGGGGCAAAATGTTAGCCTGCTTTGTGACCAGGCTACCCAAAGCTAGGGACTTGAGTATGAACTTACATTGATTGGCGATCACTTGATGGAGTGATAGAAAGATGGAAAATTTGAATTATACATGCAAATGTCACCGGATCGGATCCCCCTATCGGATCGGATCGGATCCCTCCTTTTGAATCGGATCGGATCCTTCCATTCGGATCGGATCGGATCCCCTTCCCCGGATCGGATCGGAGTACCTTCTACCCGAACTGCCTGAAGTATTCTGTACAGAAGTGCGTGCAGGCATTCTGCTCGAACAACTGGTTCGGTTCGGGTCCGATCCAAACTGATTGGACCTGCTTCTACACATGGAGTTTGACCACTTCTCTTGGCATAACCGACTCCTACAATTGCGGATCGGACTCCACTTGGCAAAGCACGACCTGGTAGCCACTTTTCCACGTTCTCCACTACTTCTGAAATCTCCTCCGGTCACGCCACGTGGCCCATCCGAACCGGAACTGCCCAGAGCTTCTCTACAGCTATAAATACACCACAACATGGCCATTTGAAGGGACTTTTGGCATTTCATTCATACATGGTAGCCATGGCCGAATTCCCCCACCAATAACCACCTTCTTCTCCAATGAAAATCAATGAATTCGGAGAGAATTATTCATTGTATTTGAATGATTGAGTGATTAAATTCCTTGTAATTGTAATCCATGAATGAAATGAGAATCTATGAAGTGGATGTAGGCTCATTAATGCCGAACCACTATAAATTTCGTGTGTTGATTGACTTTTCTTGTTTTTAGTTCATAATTCCTCAATATTCTCTGCTAAATACGATTAATTGGGTGTTAGGACCATTTTTTGGTCTAACAGTAAAAGACCCTAATTTTCAAATTAAATAATATAAAAATTTAATATAAAACCCCCAGCCAATCAAATCCTTTCTCTCCTAAACCCTAGTGTCAGCCGCCACTTCGAATACGCGGTTCCCAGCTTCAGAGTTTGAAGGCGATTTTCTCCACGATCGTCACGAATTAAAAGATGGAATCCAAACAAAAATTAGAGTGCTTCCTGAGAGCTTCGAATCCACGGTGGTCTGATGGGTTATAGTTTAGTAATCGGGGAGATTTTCGAGGGCAAAGTGGCGAACTTCGAAGCGGGTTCTGGGCCGCCACAGACCACCGAGTGGGTGGCAATCAAGGGGGGAGGTGCGCCTCACCTAGGCGCTCCTCGTGGAAGCCTCAGATCGGAGGTCAGCCGCCTGTGGGTGGTGCGGAAGTCGAGGGAGGGTTTTGAGCTGGTGGCGGCCTCGTTTCAGAAGGAAGAAGAAAGGTTTTTAACTCTCTCTTTTTATTTTTTTTTATTTTAGCATTATAGTTTAAATCTGAAAATTATTTTAGCATTATAGTTTAAATCTGAAAATTATTTTAGCATTATAGTTTAAATCTGAAAATTATTTTAGCATTATAGTTTAAATCTGAAAATTATTTTAGCATTATAGTTTATTAAATCTGAAAATTTATATATATATTATAGTTTATTAAATCTGAAAATTTATATATATAGTATAGTTTTAAAATATGAAATTTATATATGTTGGTATCGATTAAAATATGATTTTCGCTTATACAAAAATATGGTTTTGAAAATATAAATATACATTAGTTTTTTTAAAATAAATATACTGTTGTTTTTAAATATGTAAATAGTTTTGTTTTAAAAATAAAAGTAGCATGGTTTGAGAAGGATTAAAAATAGAATTTTTATATATTGAACTTCGATAGAAAAATAGAATTTTTGTATATTGAACTTCGATAGAAAAATAGAATTTTTATATATTGAACTTCGATAGAAAAATAGAATTTTTATATATTGAACTTCGATAGAAAAGTAGAATTTTTATATATTGAACTTCGATAGAAAAATAGAATTTTTGTATATTGAACTTCGATAGAAAAATAGAATTTTTATATATTGAACTTCGATAGAAAAATAGAATTTTTATATATTGAACTTCGATAGAAAAATAGAATTTTTATATATTGAACTTCGATAGAAAAATATGATTTTTATATATTGAACATCGAAGTAAAAATTCGATTTTTATATATTGAATAGCAAAGAAAAAATGTGATTTTTACGTATGTAGTGAAAGCAGCAACGAAGGTGACAAAAAGGCGAAGACTTCTGCAAATGAAGAGCCGTGGAGCTAGGATAGCTATATGTGAGAATTTCTCACCTTTCAAATTTATTTTCTAGTTATATATATATACTAGGATGCAGACGGTGCTTAGTAGCACCCGACACAATCGTCCACAGACCATGGACTTGTTTGTTTGACTGTTTGGTGATTGATTGCGATATTGGTTTGAATGTGGTTTGTAGTGTGAAAAATCAAATCGATAAATTGGTTAGGATTAGACGTGCGCCGTTATAAGGCGAAGGAGTAAGGCTAGGTTAGACCCTTACTCCAAATTTTGTGGTTTGCATAACGAAAGTTAATTTGATTGATGTGTGAATGGCGTGGGCCTTCACTAGACCGGGGATAAGGCTGGGCCTTGTCCCGTTTCTAGTATCGTGCCGTTATGCCGCCGAAATTTTCTAAAATATGTTAGAAAAATAAAAATATCATTTTATTTAAAGAATGAACTGAATAGAAAGTCATAGGTTGAATAAAATGTTTTATCGTTAAAAATATAATTTTTAACGTGAATGTGAATAAATAAATATTCATTTACAAACCAGATGGTTTGTTTATGCACACCGATTTGACTGACATTGATTGGGTCGATAAATTTTACACATCGCCCAACTGCACGAATAAAATCTATGTTTGATTGTTTGAAACCCTACACGGGTGTTGGGATGAAATTTGAAGTTCACTCATCCTGATTGATTAAATATGTCGATCGATTGATTGACAGGCTGTTATAAGCGTTAGATATTTATATTTGATGCTTATACAGTGTAGTGCACTTTGTTTGATGGTTGATTATTTTTCAATGCTATTATATACATGTGATGTATGAAAATCCATATAATTAACATTATATGGTAATTGATTGGGCCTCATTCCAATTTGAAAAAAAAAATATTATATAAAATCAAGGTTCATGTGTTGACTATATTCATCCGTTGATATTAGTCATGTGTTGAACGAAATATTTTTATAATAAAATTTATATCTTTATCAATATAAAATCAAGGTTCATGTGTTGACTATATTCATCCGTTGATATTAGTCATGTGTTGAACGAAATATTTTTATAATAAAATTTATATCTTTATCAATATAAAATCAAGGTTCATGTGTTGACTATATTCATCCGTTGATATTAGTCATGTGTTGAACGAAATATTTTTATAATAAAATTTACATCTTTATCAATATAAAATAAAGGTTCATGTGTTGACAGTACTCATCCATTGAGATTGGTCATGTGTTGAACAAAATATTTTGATAATAACGAACTATTTTGAAAAAGAAATATTTGAAATAGAATATATAAAGCCGTGTTGATTAGTGATGCGCCATTTTGACGTGAACGATTTATATCGATTTTATTCATTTCAAAATGAATATTGAAAAACGATTTCAAAATGAATTGAATATATAACGATTTCGAAATGAATTGAATATATAACGATTTCGAAATGAATTGAATATAAAACGATTTCGAAATGAATTGAATATAAAACGATTTCGAAATGAATTGAATATAAAACGATTTCGAAATGAATTGAATATAAAACGATTTCGAAATGAATTGAATATATAACGATTTCGAAATGAATTGAATATAAAACGATTTCGAAATGAATTGAATATAAAACGATTTCGAAATGAATTGAATATAAAACGATTTCGAAATGAATTGAATATATAACGATTTCGAAATGAATTGAATATAAAACGATATCGAAATGAATTGAATATATAACGATTTCGAAATGAATTGAATATATAACGATTTCGAAATGAATTGAATATATAATGATTTCGAAATGAATTGAATATAAAACGATTTCGAAATGAATTGAATATATAACGATTTCGAAATGAATTGAATATAAAACGATTTTGAAATGAATTGAATATAAAACGATTTCGAAATGAATTGAATATAAAACGATTTCGAAACGAATTGAATATAAAACGATTTCGAAATGAATTGAATATATAACGATTTCGAAATGAATTGAATATAAAACGATTTCGAAATGAATTGAATATAAAACGATTTCGAAATGAATTGAATATATAACGATTTCGAAATGAATTGAATATAAAACGATTTCGAAATGAATTGAATATATAACGATTTCGAAATGAATTGAATATAAAACGATTTCGAAATGAATTGAATATAAAACGATTTCGAAATGAATTGAATATATAACGATTTCGAAATGAATTGAATATAAAACGATTTCGAAATGAATTGAATATAAAACGATTTCGAAATGAATTGAATATAAAACGATTTCGAAATGAATTGAATATAAAACGATTTCGAAATGAATTGAATATATAAAGATTTCGAAATGAATTTAATATATAACGATTTCGAATTGAGTTGAATATAAAACGATTTCGAATTAAATGGAATGGAAAACCAATTTGATTTCAAATTGAATATATAATGAACTTGATTCAAATAGAAAACGAAACGAATTTAATTTGAATAGAAAATGAATTTGAATCGAATAGACAACCAATTTGAATTGGATTGAAAAACGAATTCGAATTGAATTTAAAATGAAGTGAAATGAATTCAAATTAAATTGAAATTTGAATTGAATAGAAATGAATTTTAAAACGAATTTATAAAGAAGAATTCAATTTTGATCTGAATTGAAATGAAGTTGAATTTGCTTTTGAAACGAATTCAAAACTAAATATATAATTCGTTTTAAATAGAGATCGGCGAAATATATATTATATATATATTATATATATAATATAATGGCCTGAATAGAACGCGCCGCGTCGCGGCAGTTCGTGAATTTCGACCATTTATTTCAAACGAACATTACGGGAGATCCGACCGTCGGATTCTCCTAAAACCGGAACCGTTGGGTTCGTATCGAAAAGAGCTTTCTAACGAATATTAGAAATTCAAAATCTAACGGTTGGATTTGGAGATACGTCCAAATCAAATTCGAAAAAGGTCGCTGTAAGTGCAGTTCGATGGCCATTGTTGGAAATCGACTGTACGGGCCTTGATAAAATTATTAAATATCAATAATTTGTGTAAAATCATAAGAAATGATTTGGGAAAAATTGGGATGGAAAACTCCATATTTGAAAGGATAAAAATGGGTTTTTATCGAAATGAACTAGTTTTGAACTAAAATTTAAAACCCAATTATTTTTAAATAAATGAATTAGATTTAAAAAGGGGTTTTAAATAATCGAATTTCTAATATATTTGATTAAATTTGAAATGGGTTTATCGTGAACAGTGTTTTAAATAACACTAGTTCTTTAACCCGATAACAAATAGAATGTGATTTGGGTTTGTCGTGAACTGTGTTTTAAATAACACCTAGTTCTTTAACCCAGTAAAAGGAGTTTTATTGAATCTGCAATTAGATTGAAATTCGAATTGATAATCTAAATTACCAAATTTAGAAAATGAGCGAGAATGGAGTATCGCCAGTTTTGCTCCAAAGCGATAGTTAAATCTTTAATTAGATTTGAACGTGAAATGGTAATTAATTTTACCGATAACACCACGGTGTTAGATATGGAGTATTACCAGTTTTGCTTCATGGGATGAATAGGTCGGGATTGGGAAATAAAATAAATAATTACTTCGTTACGGTTCGCTAATCTCGACTAGTTGGAAAAACCATAATTGGTTTTAAATGACATCCAAAGGAAGATTACAGGATAAATTTTAAAGAATTTATCTTGGATAAAATTAATGGGAACCTTTCCCTAAGAATGTGGAATTTAGAAACTAGCTGTAGGTTGGCTAAGAAGAATGGTTTCCTGGGTATTGATCTGATGTTGGTTTCGGCCTTCGGGGTTAATGTTTGGGAAATTGTTCTCTTGCTAATTTGCGGTTAGTGACTAATGAATTGGAATGAGGCGTATGTTGTGTTTGTGTAACTTTTGTTTTTAATATACGCGGGTTGTTCGGGAAGTCCGGGTTTATACCCATTCTGAATAACCGATTCGGCGATATGTCGAAGATGAAGATGGTGGTTGAAGACCGGAAGTCTTCACATCGTTTGGATAATTACTGACGATCCTGATTGGGCTGTACACCCAAGAGGATGGAAATAGTTGGTGGTTGTCCAGACGTACTTGGAGATGGATGGATATGCGAGGAAAGTGCCTCCGGTTTCGTTCAGACCCAGAACGGACTTGTAAATGGATTGTGTGTCTGACATTGGATTTTATTCTGTGTTGATTGATTTCTATTAAATATATATCTGTCTGGCGGCGGAGAATTTATTCTCTTGCTTAACGCCCTTCTCTGAGACGTACGAGCTTAGAGGTTATATATCGATAGATATCAATCGCATGGCATGAATTGCCTGTGTGGCATGCTGAGTTGCATGGATCAAGGCTTCTGCTGAAATGCAAAGTCTTGTAGTTGATGATCAAAGCACGGCCCTTGTGGCGTAGCTTTGTGTATAACGTGTATTCGCGAGCCTCACACCTCGGTATCAGTTAAAAACGGGATACGGACTGCAGGGAGAGCGCACGTTTCTTTCTAGCTTTGGTGGTGTCAGTGACTTACCAGCCTTGACATTTATATACTTTTCACCTTTGTGGTTGTTGGATGAGGCGCCTCGATTATAGGTCTGTAAGGACCGGGAAACGTGTGTTCAGGCATAACTAATCCTCTAACGTAAGTTAGGACCGGCCCTGAAGATCCAGGGGTTACCCAGTGTGCGTAATCCTGAGGCATTTGCTAGAGTGTCTCGAACGCGGAGAGGAGCTTGCCCCTTGCCTCGATTCATGACGGAAATCCAATTTCCAATACGTGTATCGCGGTTTTAATTGTAGAACTAGTATGGCGACATGATATATGGTACCCATGCCGTCTATGATTTATACTTATGATTGAAATTGTTTTGGCACTATACACTTATTATAGTATCAAATGATTTGTTTTAAACGTACCAAGCATGTTTGGCTATTATAAGGGAAAACCCTATCCTCCGGCTTGCGTTGCATTGTGTGATGGGACCTGGGTCTTATAATAGCTTCATTTTTCGAAAAAGCATTGCGTTGTTTATTGATATGCACTGGTATTCTTGGGAGGAAACCCGTTCCGTGTTATACGGCGCGGTCCCTTGAATTACTCTCTTTTAAAATAAAGTTTTAAATAACTATTTTAGTTCTCACACCAGTCACATGACTGACCTGGAGTTTATTGTTTTAACCTAAACTCTGGGTGCCCCTATTTTCCGCACGGGCAACTAGTAGTTTTGGTTTTGCAGATTTATATTCACAGGATCCTGGTTTACAGCTGGAATGATATCCGGAAAGCTCTGTATCCGTATATCACCTTCAGTTGTGCTCTGTATTATTTTCCGCTGCTATGTAATTTATTGTAATCTCTGATATTTCTGTGTAATATTTATTCATTTATACTCTGTATATTCTTGTAATCTGATGCATTGTTGTAATATACAATGAAATGTTCTTCTGTTTGTGTTCTGATTTGTCCTGTTCTCAACGTTCAGTGGTTTCGAACGGTCTAGATCGGTTTAACGACTGATTCAGATCGAGCGAAATTCCAGGCCGTCACATTTGGTATCAGAGCTTTGGTTTACAGAGCTCGAGAACAAGACACATTAGAACCATACGAAAGAATTCATCAGATATTGGATTAGCAATATCCAATTAGAATGGCTCGTTAGAGATAGGATCAGTAGTATCCTAGAACGAGTGTGAAGAGTATATTTTTCAAATGAAAACAATTTTGTTTTGAAAACTTAAATCGTTTTATACGTATTTGAATATTTACTTATTTTGAATATGGACAATCGAGTATATATAGATTTCGCATATACGCGTCATGAACGTATATTCGAAGTTTTAATATATTGGATAGATATAGAATCATACTCTAGTGGCCCAAAGATGATGCTGATGATTGACTAGTTGTCATTAGTATTCATGTTCGAGTAACGAAGGTGTGATTATCTATATATTTCCATTAGACTGGTGTGAGAACCAAAACTAATATAGTTAGAACACGTTGTTGTGAATTGGCATCAAAAACAAGATTTTCTGTATATATAGTAAATTTATGAATTTGAAACGTTAATCCACTAATTGATTGATGTTTGTGTTGTTTGTTTAATTGTTTGATAATTTTTAACCATTTATGCCTAATATAATCAAATATTGAACTGTATCGAAAATTGGTCGCATTTGCATGCATATACATATACTTATATTGAACAGGTCATAGCATGGAGGCTAGAGCAGAGAATAAAATTTGTTTCCCGACAAATAGGTACATGTTTACTACATAATTTACTGTTTTGTTTGGGTGATGATGATTTTGTGAGCCTATTGGCTGGCCGCTTGGCTTTTTCTTTTTCTTTTTGAGATCTGAAGGACCGGGGAAGCTACTTGAAATTCCCCGATGCTCCCGGTGCAGGGGAGGTTATAGCGAAATTTTTCAAAAATTTAGGGTGTTAGCCAAATTTTTGAAATTTTGAAAATTCTCAGAAACCAAAGGGTTGGAGAATGAAAGCCAGATCGAACATAGAGTTGATTAATCAAACCACTTTCGACTTTGTTCCTTTTCGGGGACGAAAAGTTTTAAGTGGGGGAGATTGTAACAACCCGGAAAATCTGGGCCAGTTTAAAATTTTTATTTTGGCAATTTTAGCGAATTTTGATTATTTAAAATGAATTATTTTAAATAATATCGACGAGAAATTAATTTTGAATAGAATTCGAACGTATATATTATACGCGTCGTCGTTAGAATATAAATATTTATATATAATTATAAATAGAATTAAAAATGGCGCGGTAGTTCGATAATTCGATTTCAAACTTCAATTGAATGTACCGGGTGCAAAACAATCCGGATTTTTGTGAAACCAAAAACATTAGGATCTAATTGATGATATCTTTCCAACGAAGTTGAGAAACTGAGATTTCACTTTATAAATGATGAGATATGTCCAGTTGAAAATTAGAAATAGTCGCTGTGGAATTTATATATATTTTAATATAATATATAGCCTTTAAAAATAGCCATTTTGCAAACGACCTCGGATTTCGACGAAACCAGTTTTGTTGGGTCCGGGATGTAAAGTTATTGCTAGGTTTCAAATTTCATAATTTTTAGAATCAATATGTGAGCGTGGCAAAAGAAAACGCGTTTGACCAGTTTCAGTCGATTTTAATCGACTGGAAATTGGCCATTTTTCCAACGGTCTCAGAATTCGACGAAACAAGTTTTGTTAGGACCGTATCGTCAATACGAAGCTAGAAAATATTTTTCTGGAATTTTTCTAGTTAGTATGTGACCCCGGTAATTTGAAGTGTACGTTTAAAATTCAATATAGTGATTTAAATGAAAATTCAAAAGGAAACTGATTCAAACTATCAATTCAGCTTGCGGTACATATCCCATTGTGTTCAGAATGGGGGTGAAACGCTAGGGACGACAGGCGTTGGGTTTGATTTGGTATCCGAATGTAAAAGACCCTAATTTTCAAATTAAATAATATAAAAATTTAATATAAAACCCCCAGCCAATCAAATCCTTTCTCTCCTAAACCCTAGTGTCAGCCGCCACTTCGAATACGCGGTTCCCAGCTTCAGAGTTTGAAGGCGATTTTCTCCACGATCGTCACGAATTAAAAGATGGAATCCAAACAAAAATTAGAGTGCTTCCTGAGAGCTTCGAATCCACGGTGGTCTGATGGGTTATAGTTTAGTAATCGGGGAGATTTTCGAGGGCAAAGTGGCGAACTTCGAAGCGGGTTCTGGGCCGCCACAGACCACCGAGTGGGTGGCAATCGAGGGGGGAGGTGCGCCTCACCTAGGCGCTCCTCGTGGAAGCCTCAGATCGGAGGTCAGCCGCCTGTGGGTGGTGCGGAAGTCGAGGGAGGGTTTTGAGCTGGTGGCGGCCTCGTTTCAGAAGGAAGAAGAAAGGTTTTTAACTCTCTTTTTTTTATTTATTTATTTTAGCATTATAGTTTAAATCTGAAAATTATTTTAGCATTATAGTTTAAATCTGAAAATTATTTTAGCATTATAGTTTAAATCTGAAAATTATTTTAGCATTATAGTTTAAATCTGAAAATTATTTTAGCATTATAGTTTATTAAATCTGAAAATTTATATATATATTATAGTTTATTAAATCTGAAAATTTATATATATAGTATAGTTTTAAAATATGAAATTTATATATGTTGGTATCGTTTAAAATATGATTTTCGCTTATACAAAAATATGGTTTTGAAAATATAAATATACATTAGTTTTTATAAAATAAATATACTGTTGTTTTTAAATATGTAAATAGTTTTGTTTTAAAAATAAAAGTAGCATGGTTTGAGAAGGATTAAAAACAGAATTTTTATATATTGAACTTCGATAGAAAAATAGAATTTTTGTATATTGAACTTCGATAGAAAAATAGAATTTTTATATATTGAACTTCGATAGAAAAATAGAATTTTTATATATTGAACTTCGATAGAAAAATAGAATTTTTATATATTGAACTTCGATAGAAAAATAGAATTTTTGTATATTGAACTTCGATAGAAAAATAGAATTTTTATATATTGAACTTCGATAGAAAAATAGAATTTTTATTTATTGAACTTCGATAGAAAAATAGAATTTTTATATATTGAACTTCGATAGAAAAATATGATTTTTATATATTGAACATCGAAGTAAAAATTCGATTTTTATATATTGAATAGCAAAGTAAAAATGTGATTTTTACGTATGTAGTGAAAGCAGCAACGAAGGTGACAAAAAGGCGAAGACTTCTGCAAATGAAGAGCCGTGGAGCTAGGATAGCTATATGTGAGAATTTCTCACCTTTCAAATTTATTTTCTAGTTATATATATATACTAGGATGCAGACGGTGCTTAGTAGCACCCGACACAATCGTCCACAGACCATGGACTTGTTTGTTTGACTGTTTGGTGATTGATTGCGATATTGGTTTGAATGTGGTTTGTGGTGTGAAAAATCAAATCGATAAATTGGTTAGGATTAGACGTGCGCCGTTATAAGGCGAAGGAGTAAGGCTAGGTTAGACCCTTACTCCAAATTTTGTGGTTTGCATAACGAAAGTGAATTTGATTGATGTGTGAATGACGTGGGCCTTCACTAGACCGGGGATAAGGCTGGGCCTTGTCCCGTTTCTAGTATCGTGCCGTTATGCCGCCGAAATTTTCTAAAATATGTTAGAAAAATAAAAATATCATTTTATTTAAAGAATGAACTGAATAGAAAGTCATAGGTTGAATAAAATGTTTTATCGTTAAAAATATAATTTTTAACGTGAATGTGAATAAATAAATATTCATTTACAAACCAGATGGTTTGTTTATGCACACCGATTTGACTGACATTGATTGGGTCGATAAATTTTACACATCGCCCAACTGCACGAATAAAATCTATGTTTGATTGTTTGAAACCCTACACGGGTGTTGGGATGAAATTTGAAGTTCACTCATCCTGATTGATTAAATATGTCGATCGATTGATTGACAGGCTGTTATAAGCGTCAGATATTTATATTTGATGCTTATACAGTGTAGTGCACTTTGGTTGATGGTTGATTATTTTTCAATGCTATTATATACATGTGATGTATGAAAATCCATATAATTAACATTATATGGTAATTGATTGGGCCTCATTCCAATTTGAAAAAAAAAATATTATATAAAATCAAGGTTCATGTGTTGACTATATTCATCCGTTGATATTAGTCATGTGTTGAACGAAATATTTTTATAATAAAATTTATATCTTTATCAATATAAAATCAAGGTTCATGTGTTGACTATATTCATCCGTTGATATTAGTCATGTGTTGAACGAAATATTTTTATAATAAAATTTATATCTTTATCAATATAAAATCAAGGTTCATGTGTTGACTATATTCATCCGTTGATATTAGTCATGTGTTGAACGAAATATTTTTATAATAAAACTTACATCTTTATCAATATAAAATAAAGGTTCATGTGTTGACAGTACTCATCCATTGAGATTGGTCATGTGTTGAACAAAATATTTTGATAATAACGAACTATTTTGAAAAAGAAATATTTGAAATAGAATATATAAAGCCGTGTTGATTAGTGATGCGCCATTTTGACGTGAACGATTTATATCGATTTTATTCATTTCAAAATGAATATTGAAAAACGATTTCGAAATGAATTGAATATATAACGATTTCGAAATGAATTGAATATATAACGATTTCGAAATGAATTGAATATAAAACGATTTCGAAATGAATTGAATATAAAACGATTTCGAAATGAATTGAATATAAAACGATTTCGAAATGAATTGAATATAAAACGATTTCGAAATGAATTGAATATATAACGATTTCGAAATGAATTGAATATATAACGATTTCGAAATGAATTGAATATAAAACGATTTCGAAATGAATTGAATATAAAACGATTTCGAAATGAATTGAATATATAACGAATTCGAAATGAATTGAATATAAAACGATTTCGAAATGAATTGAATATATAACGATTTCAAAATGAATTGAATATAAAACGATTTCGAAATGAATTGAATATATAACGATTTCGAAATGAATTGAATATATAATGATTTCGAAATGAATTGAATATATAACGATTTCGAAATGAATTGAATATATAACGATTTCGAAATGAACTGAATATATAACGATTTCGAAATGAACTGAATATAAAACGATTTCGAAATGAATTGAATATAAAACGATTTCGAAATGAATTGAATATAAAACGATTTCGAAATGAATTGAATATATAACGATTTCGAAATGAATTGAATATAAAACGATTTCGAAATGAATTGAATATAAAACGATTTCGAAATGAATTGAATATATAACGATTTCGAAATGAATTGAATATAAAACGATTTCGAAATGAATTGAATATATAACGATTTCGAAATGAATTGAATACAAAACGATTTCGAAATGAATTGAATATAAAACGATTTCGAAATGAATTGAATATATAACGATTTCGAAATGAATTGAATATAAAACGATTTCGAAATGAATTGAATATAAAACGATTTCGAAATGAATTGAATATAAAACGATTTCGAAATGAATTGAATATAAAACGATTTCGAAATGAATTGAATATATAACGATTTCGAAATGAATTGAATATATAACGATTTCGAATTGAGTTGAATATAAAACGATTTCGAATTAAATGGAATGGAAAACCAATTTGATTTCAAATTGAATATATAATGAACTTGATTCAAATAGAAAACGAAACGAATTTAATTTGAATAGAAAATGAATTTGAATCGAATAGACAACCAATTTGAATTGGATTGAAAAACGAATTCGAATTGAATTTAAAATGAAGTGAAATGAATTCAAATTAAATTGAAATTTGAATTGAATAGAAATGAATTTTAAAACGAATTTATAAAGAAGAATTCGATTTTGATCTGAATTGAAATGAAGTTGAATTTGCTTTTGAAACGAATTCAAAACTAAATATATAATTCGTTTTAAATAGAGATCGGCGAAATATATATTATATATATTATATATATAATATAATGGCCTGAATAGAACGCGCCGCGTCGCGGCAGTTCGTGAATTTCGACCATTTATTTCAAACGAACATTACGGGAGATCCGACCGTCGGATTCTCCTAAAACCGGAACCGTTGGGTTCGTATCGAAAAGGGCTTTCTAACGAATATTAGAAATTCAAAATTAACGGTTGGATTTGGAGATACGTCCAAATCAAATTCGAAAAAGGTCGCTGTAAGTGCAGTTCGATGGCCATTGTTGGAAATCGACTGTACGGGCCTTGATAAAATTATTAAAAATATCAATAATTTGTGTAAAATCATAAGAAATGATTTGCGAAAAATTAGGATGGAAAACTCCATATTTGAAAGGATAAAAATGGGTTTTTATCGAAATGAACTAGTTTTGAACTAAAATTTAAAACCCAATTATTTTTAAATAAATGAATTAGATTTAAAAAGGGGTTTTAAATAATCGAATTTCTAATATATTTGATTAAATTTGAAATGGGTTTATCGTGAACAGTGTTTTAAATAACACTAGTTCTTTAACCCGATAACAAATAGAATGTGATTTGGGTTTGTCGTGAACTGTGTTTTAAATAACACCTAGTTCTTTAACCCAGTAAAAGGAGTTTTATTGAATCTGCAATTAGATTGAAATTCGAATTGATAATCTAAATTACCAAATTTAGAAAATGAGCGAGAATGGAGTATCGCCAGTTTTGCTCCAAAGCGATAGTTAAATCTTTAATTAGATTTGAACGTGAAATGGTAATTAATTTTACCGATAACACCACGGTGTTAGATATGGAGTATTACCAGTTTTGCTTCATGGGATGAATAAGTTGGGATTGGGAAATAAAATAAATAATTACTTCTTTACGGTTCGCTAATCTCGACTAGTTGGAAAAACCATTATTGGTTTTAAATGACATCCAAAGGAAGATTACAGGATAAATTTTAAAGAATTTATCTTGGATAAAATTAATGGGAACCTTTCCCTAAGAATGTGGAATTTAGAAACTAGCTGTAGGTTGGCTAAGAAGAATGGTTTCCTGGGTATTGATCTGATGTTGGTTTCGGCCTTCGGGGTTAATGTTTGGGAAATTGTTGTCTTGCTAATTTGCGGTTAGTGACTAATGAATTGGAATGAGGCGTATGTTGTGTTTGTGTAACTTTTGTTTTTAATATACGCGGGTTGTTCGGAAAGTCCGGGTTTATACCCATTCTGAATAACCGATTCGGCGATATGTCGAAGATGAAGACGGTGGTTGAAGACCGGAAGTCTTCACATCGTTTGGATAATTACTGACGATCCTGATTGGGCTGTACACCCAAGAGGATGGAAATAGTTGGTGGTTGTCCAGACGTACTTGGAGATGGATGGATATGCGAGGAAAGTGCCTCCGGTTTCGTTCAGACCCAGAACGGACTTGTAAATGGATTGTGTGTCTGACATTGGATTTTATTCTGTGTTGATTGATTTCTATTAAATATATATCTGTCTGGCGGCGGAGAATTTATTCTCTTGCTTAACGCCCTTCTCTAAGACGTACGAGCTTAGAGGTTATATATCGATAGATATCAATCGCATGGCATGAATTGCCTGTGTGGCATGCTGAGTTGCATGGATCAAGGCTTCTGTTGAAAAGCAAAGTCTTGTAGTTGATGATCAAAGCACGGCCCTTGTGGCGTAGCTTTGTGTATAACGTGTATTCGCGAGCCTCACACCTCGGTATGAGTTAAAAACGGGATACGGACTGCAGGGAGAGCGCACGTTTCTTTCTAGCTTTGGTGGTGTCAGTGACTTACCAGCCCTGACATTTATATACTTTTCACCTTTGTGGTTGTTGGATAAGGCGCCTCGATTATAGGTCTGTAAGGACCGGGAAACGTGTGTTCAGGCATAACTAATCCTCTAACGTAAGTGAGGACCGGCCCTGAAGATCCAGGGGTTACCCAGTGTGCGTAATCCTGAGGCATTTGCTAGAGTGTCTCGAATGCGGAGAGGAGCTTGCCCCTTGCCTCGATTCATGACAGAAATCCAATTTCCAATACGTGTATCGCGGTTTTAATTGTAGAACTAGTATGGCGACATGATATATGGTACCCATGCCGTCTATGATTTATACTTATGATTGAAATTGTTTTGACACTATACACTTATTATAGTATCAAATGATTTGTTTTAAACGTACCAAGCATGTTTGGCTATTATAAGGGAAAACCCTATCCTCCGGCTTGCGTTGCATTGTGTGATGGGACCTGGGTCTTATAATAGCTTCATTTTTCGAAAAAGCATTGCGTTGTTTATTGATATGCACTGGTATTCTTGGGAGGAAACCCGTTCCGTGTTATACGGCGTGGTCCCTTGAATTACTCTCTTTTAAAATAAAGTTTTAAATAACTATTTTAGTTCTCACACCAGTCACATGACTGACCTGGAGTTTATTGTTTTAACCTAAACTCTGGGTGCCCCTATTTTCCGCACGGGCAGTTAGTAGTTTTGGTTTTGCAGATTTATATTCACAGGATCCTGGTTTACAGCTGGAATGATATCCGGAAAGCTCTGTATCCGTATATCACCTTCAGTTGTGCTTTGTATTATTTTCCGCTGCTATGTAATTTATTGTAATCTCTGATATTTCTGTGTAATATTTATTCATTTATACTCTGTATATTCTTGTAATCTGATGCATTGTTGTAATATACAATGAAATGTTCTTCTGTTTGTGTTCTGATTTGTCCTGTTCTCAACGTTCAGGGGTTTCGAACGGTCTAGATCAGTTTAACGACTGATTCAGATCGAGCGAAATTCCAGGCCGTCACAACTAATCACAATAGTTTCTTAATCAATGTCATAGGCAATAGTCGCATAGCCGTGAATCATATGCAATAGTCTCAAAATTATGAATCATAGTCATAGGCAATAGTTTCATAGGCAACAGTTGTGTAGTCATAGTCTTAGGCAATAACCTTATGTTCATAGTCATAGGCAACATTGTCATGAATCACGGTCATAGGCAATTGTCTTATGTTCATAGTCATAGGCATAGGCATAGTCTTCGTTGGTAATTAAATACAGCAGTCCCGAATCAGAGGCAAAGGCAAGTACAAGCACGGATTCAAATGAAAGAATCAGGCATATTCTTATATTCATTTAATTACATGCCACAATTAGATCTAGACATTCAAATCTAAAAAGTAACTGACTTACAGAGATTAGATTCGTAGAAAAATAGTCGTTGATTTAGCTTTTGAATTCTAATCTTGATTTCAAAGCTTGATTCCACGAAGAACATGAACAGCATAACCCCATCTTGATTTATTTTATTTTATTTTAATTAGAATTAGAGTAGAGTATAGGCATAGAGAAGTTGTGAGGAGAAAATATAAGGCCTAGGGGTGTTTTTATAGCTGTTTGGTCAACGTATAGGGTCAAAATCGCGGTTCAAAATGAGAATTCTGCCCAGATCTGGGGGGTAGGTCGACCCCTAGGTCGACCTCCCTTGAGGTAGGTCGACCTCCAGGTCGACCTCCCCTGAGGTAGATCGACCTCTAGGTCGACCTGCCTGGGTAGGAATTTTCCCGCCCAACCTAGTTCGGCGATTTTTATATTTCTGAGTTGTTTCTGAATTTTTGCTGAAACTTCTGAACGTCATAACTCCTTCATACGGAGTCCGATTTATGCAAACTCAGACCCTATCTCAAGCAGAATTTCGAGACGAACGCAATGGCTTAACCTGTTTCCCTTGATTCTTCTTCTAAAAATTATTTATACCTTAATTTGTGAAACTTAATGTTACAGAATCATGGGGTGTTACATTCTCCCCCTCTTAAAAGGATTTCGTCCCCGAAATCTCCAAGTTAGGAAGAATGTGTCCTCCCATCCAATCACCTATCTACTCAACCATTTAATCACAGGCATTCATTGTCCTTAAAATGATTTCTAATGCTTTCATGTTCATATGCATAGTGTGTGTATATGTCCTTATTTATTGCAAAATCAGGCGGTCTACTGATTCAGTTGACCTCCTTAATGCGAATTATGTTAGTGCCATGCGTCCAATATGCATGCAATCCTAATGAAACATATCATTTCTATATGAGTGCACAATCATTTACTCAAATGCGACACATCAAGTTTAATCCATAAAAATATATATATATATATATATATATATATATATGCAAATGCAATATGAAAGTGACTGAGCCGATCTAATACCTAGTGTGAGTATATGCATCCACTTGCATCCATCAATCATAACATGTTTCAAATACATGTTTACATCCATTGGCTTCTACCAAAGGATCGATGATATGTCCTAGAGGATATACTTTAAAAGATAGAAACAAGTATAAAACTCCTAGAAAAGAGATCGAGGATATACCCTCAAGAAAAAGGAATAATGCGCGTGTCTTATCTTTAGTCTTCCACGTCGCGTCTTCGTGAGCTTCACTCCACTGTACCTTAACTAGTTAATCTTCATGCTTGCGAAGCTTCTTGATCTCCATTTCTAAAACCGTCGTTGATCGGATAACTGGCTTTGCATTGTCAACTGGATACATGCGGAAGTCTATCTCGAGTTTTAGGGGAAAAACCCCTAACCTAATCAAAACATCTGCGTACTCATAGACTACTCTAACGGATTGTAAATCGTCGATAAATGCATTAAGCGATTCAAGGTAGCTAAGCCTAACTAATCCTTTTAGGAACGCACGAAATCTCGAGGGTATTTCGAAGGCAAGTCAAAAGTCTAACTACCCTTCTTTTAGAATTACTAGCCAACCAACCCATGCCTCGAGTCAACTCATAGGCCATGGACCAAAAAAACATAAGCATTACGCTTAAACTCAACACTTAATATAGCCATTCTCAAATCCTTACAAACCAAAGGTAAACGGGTCGAACCACCAATTGGATTTGAGACTAAAATGGGATCTTCTACTATACAAGTACTAAGGTGCAAAGACTCAACTATGTGAAGTGCTAAAATAAATAGAGTACTAACAGGTTGATCAAAAGAAAAGCTAAACTTTTCCAACAGAGACTTTTACTATCTCTCTCTCAGGTATTCTGGTGGCGAAAGCATGCACTCGCCCTCCTGAAAATCCTATCCCTCGTTCTTGCCCTTGTCCTTAATTATATGCACTATTATACCATAGTAAAGGATACCTCCTCTTGCCCTAGGTTTTACAATTCCTTCCTCCTTCGTGAGCCAAGTCCATATCCATGAATTTCTCATCCTTGGGTTGTGCTCCTTAGCCAAACACCCTCATTCTCTTCTTTACCATCCCTGTATAATCATGTTGACAAGTTTTCTCGAAAGTTGCCTCCATCGTATGGGAAACCCTACAAAGCTTGAAAGAAAACTAGCCTCAGGTGAAACTACTGTGGCTATCGATGGAAGTTGGGCATTCCTTTGTGCTTTGGCAGGTGTCGTAGTCTCGTCAAGCCTACGGAACCATGCCGCGATGATGTTACCTCCCAGAAAGCCAGGAACCCCAGAGACTCAGGAAAGAAGGAAACAAGGACCAAACCGAGGATCAAAAGATAACCTGTATGGATTTCGGGAATATGCCTATAAAACAGAACTTTTCTTTTGAAAATGCTTCTTTTTAAAACCGTTTTGAAAATAATTTTTCAAACCTTTTATCTGATCTGGTAACCTTCAGCTCTGATACCACGTGTAACACCCCACATCCTTTAGTTTCTCTCACAAAGGGAATGCACTAAGTTCTGTGGAGCATTTTAGGTCAAAGATGCAGATAAATTACAAGATAGACAAATAAAGCAGCGGTAAATAAATAAACTTTATTTCATTTATAAAACAGCTTGTACAAAATCATTTGTTTTCCAATTCCAAAGTAACTATCTCGTTTAACAAAATAAAGAAGCATAAGTATACAATGGTATTCCCCAAATAGGGCATAAGACAGCCATAGCAGCGGAAAAGAGAATCCAAGCAAAACTTCGACTAATCTTCAAGCTGGGAAAGAGTAATGGTCCAATCTAATATGAGCTATACTATTCCCTCCTTTAATACCTGGGAGGGGGGGAATGAAAGAAAAGAGGACGAAAGAAAAACAGAGTCAGACATAAAGTCTGGTAAGTTCAGTTACTTCTAGCATGTGAACAGGGAAAAGCAACACCACATGAATTAACTGAATATAAGACAATACCATGATGATAGGGCTAGCAAGATAACATAAGATTAACGCAAGATATGCTGAGGGAAGATAAACTGGATATGCTTCAATACTTTCTCTGCTACACTATTACCCTGTTATTCTGGTTTCTATGTCTCTACACCAACTAACAAGTGTCCTAACTAGCAACCTGTATAATGTGATAACGTGATCCCAATCCCTGTAACTGTAGTTGCCTTCAGGTGTACATCTATTATTTATTACCTAGATCTAATCTAGGGTTTTCTATCGAGGGCTTCCTAGATTCAACTAGGGCTTATGCGACTTATCTAATGCTTCTCGGATTCAGGGTTTATGCGACCTAGGTCCAGCTAGGCATTATGCTACCTGTCGAACGATGCCCCCTAGTCTAGGACACACTACCTAGAGAGGTATATGTTCTTAGACTTTCCCCATTTATGCGTCACGAATCGTTATCGCTGTGTAGATGCACATGCCCTGAAATGTGCAACTCGAGTCCTGTGGCAGGGCTACTCTAGAAACACGGAACTCGGTCGGGAGCTTTCAGATATCTGCCTATGCAGATGCTAAGGTCTGTTTTTCCAATGGCTATGGTCCCACCTGACCCCTCCCTCAACTAATGAAAGGCACCCCTTGAAAAATGAGAACTATACGCAGGCCCCGATATGCCCCTCTAACCTATAGCCACCTGCAACCATAACTAGATAGCAAGTATGTGGTCTTTTGGAGTTCTCCGCCCTTCCGCATCACGTATCTCGACTAACTCAAGATGGTAGGTAGACGACGAGTTGCTACCACAGGGCTGCTGGTCTCGCCGAATCACGCCGGTCCATCCTAGTCTTTAGGTTGCCTTATATTGCAACCAAGGTATACCCTTGGTTCTTCTAACGCAGACCTTAACCTCTGTAAGCCCAGGAGGATCATCTGCAGCCTCACAGAGGGATACCAAGAGTACCCTCACATCCCCTCGAAGCCGCGTGCTTCGTAAACCAGTTCGTTGGGGCCTTCTTTAAGATCAGATGGACGTTCACTCCTTCTCGTGTTCTACTAAGGTTTACTACTTAGTTCTCTTAACTAAGGTTTACCACTTAGTTTCCTTAATCATCGTTTTCTTAACTAAGGTTTACTACTTAATCTTTTTTACTAAGGTTTACTACTAAGTTCCCACTCTCGTCAAGTTGGATTGGTTAAGTGTCATTAGTCAATTCAAGTTAACTTAATCCATTCATTGTCGTGTTAAATTGGTTAAGTGTTATCCAGTGGTTCATGTTGACTTAACCCACCTACTTGTCATATTACTCTGGTTAAGTGTTTCTTATTACTTAACCCTACCCATTCATCTTGTATTGGTTAAGTGTTCCTTTTCAACTTAACCTAACCCATGTTGTATTGGTTAAGTGTTCCTATTAACTTAACCCTGGTCATTCCTGTTATATTGGTTAAGTGTTTATATGAACTAAACCCCACCTTCTAGTCTAGTTAACATGTTCAATTGACTAAGTGTTTTAAATTTACTTTACCCCACCTCTAGTCTGGTTAACATGTTCAATTGGCTAAGTGCTTTAAATTACTTAACCCTACCTTCTAGTCTAATTAACATGTTCAATTGGATAAGTGCTTTAAATTACTTAACCCCACCTTCTAGTCTAGTTAACATGTTCAATTAGCTAAGTGTTTTAAATTTACTTAACCCACCTTCTAGTCTAGTTAACATGTTATAACAGTTAAACCTTTACTTAACCTCACCCAGTGGTCTAGTCAACATGTTATAATGGTTAAGTGTTTCCTTAGTTACTTAACCCCTACAAATCTTGTCATGTTAAGTTGGTTAAGTGTCCAAATTAACCTAACCCCACCCATCAGTTTAGTTAACATGTTGCATTGGTTAAGTGTTAACTTAATTAACTCAACCCTACCATTCTTTCTTAGTTGTACCTTAGCTTTAATTTATTTATTAAAGCACCAACCACCCACATTATATAGGTATTGTTACGGTTGCTGGATTTGCCGGGCGGTTTCGGACAGTCTTATACCGTAACTCAATCTAACCTCGAGTTAGGCATATTCGTCTTTCCCCAGATTTACATATTTACCCTTTTATGTAAATTCTCCCTAAATCAATTTGGTCTATGTGATATTCATTTTCCATGCCACTTAACATACTTATATTCTATGCCCAAGACTTGATTTACCTATCCATTTACCCAACTTGTAGTTTATGCCAATTTAGATCTAATATTCCCATTTATAGTTCATGTCAAAACTAGATTTAATCTTCTAGTTTACAGTTTATGCCCCAAAACTTGGTTTACATGTCAATTACATCCTTGCGGCCAATTAACAATTTACCATTTACGCCCAATTCTAATATGCATGTGTATTATTCACTATTATAGCCAATTCAGATTATGCCAACATATTTATTATGCCAAATATATAAATTAAGCTACGCCAAATCCTCGTGCCGTAATCGTACGTATAATCATGATTTTCACAAGTTTCTAAATACTCATGAAATGAAACTAGCAAAAGGAATAGGGGATAAGCACGAGAATTGCCATAAAAGAATAGACATACAAATATGAACCAAACACAAAAATAATGATTCCAATAGGTTGGATGCTCATAACAGTGAATCGGAATAAATTAGACAAGTTATATCATAAATATAAGATCCAACATAGTTTAAGGGATAGGCATAGGTGATTTGGTCCAACATAATACTAGTTCTAAATACAACCTAATAGGTTAATGAGAATAGGCCTAATCTACTAACTACAAAAGTTTTAGACAATTAACCACAATAGTCATGGGCGACAAATCACAATAGTTTCTTAATCAATGTCATAGGCAATAGTCACATAGCCGTGAATCATATGCAATAGTCTCAAAATTATGAATCATAGTCATAGGCGACAGTTTCATAGGCAACAATTGTGTAGTCATAATCTTAGGCAATAACCTTATGTTCATAGTCATAGGCAACATAGTGATGAATCACGGTCATAGGCAATAGTCTTATGTTCATAGTCATAGGCATAGGCATAGTCTTCGTTGGCAATTAAATACAACAGTCCCGAATCAGAGGCAAAGGCAAGTACAAGCACGGATTCAAATGAAAGAATCAGGCATATTCTTATATTCATTTAATTACATGCCACAATTAGATCTAGACGTTCAAATCGAAAAAGTAACTGACTTATAGAGATTAGATTCGTAGAAAAATAGTCGTTGATTTAGCTTTTGAATTCTAATCTTGATTTCAAAGCTTGATTCCACGAAGAACATGAACAGCATAACCCCATCTTGATTTATTTTATTTTAATTTAATTAGAATTAGAGCAGAGTATAGGCATAGCGAAGTTGTGAGGAGAAAATATGAGGCCTAGGGATGTTTTTATAGCTGTTTGGTCAACGTATAGGGTCAAAATCGCGTCTAAGTTCAAAATGTGAATTCTGCCCAGATCTGGGGGGTAGGTCGACCCCCAGATCGACCTCCCTTGAGGTAGGTTGACCTACAGGTCGACCTCCCTTGAGGAAAGTCGACCTCCAGGTCGACCTGCCTGGGTGGGAATTTTCCCGCCCAGCCTAGTTTGGCGATTTTTGAATTTCTGAGCTGTTTCTGAATTTTTGCTGAAACTTCTGAACGTCATAACTTCTTCATATGTAGTCCGATTTATGCAAACTCGGACTCTATCTCAAGAAGAATTTCGAGACGAATGCAATGGCGTAACCCGTTTCCCTTGATTCTTCTTCTAAAAATTATTTATACCTTAATTTGTGAAACTTAATGTTATAGAATCACGGGGTGTTACATGCAGTATCGTTGGCTCCCGTGTGAGATCGTACATGCACAAGTTAATGTCAAACGACGACGTCTTCCTAAACAATTCAAGTGCATTACTAAGCCAGGATATCTTTTATGTATAAGTCAATGTATAAAATAGTCATCCAAGTCCTATGATGGTGTCAGAATCTTCGTGCTTTGATCTAGCATCTGGACTATTGGGATAGAGCGCATCAGAGTCGGCATATGAATCTGTCATTTGTGTTTGGAATTGGATTATCTCGATATCAGGATATTAATCTAGGGTTCCACGATCGCTTTAGATCATTTCGTATTCCAGTAATCGCATACAAGTTAGTACGAGATGTTGTTGAAAACATGCAAGCCAATAGCTGGTAGGATCATCTCAATCGTAATGCAGGAGAGGAGTTTATCACACTCTCGATCTGATGCAGTTGTGGATCAAATCTTTGGATTCATGCTTGACTCGTTAATTGGCTCACTAGGATGGTCAAGATGAATCATGTCGTTTTCCAAAGATGCAGTTTACATGTTTGAATCAAGCGTCGAGTCAGGACCATGTTCAGAGTTAGTCTGTCAGTTGAAGTTTACACTCCCAGCATCAGTGGAGGACAAGTGAAGTCAGTGCTTATTCCCCCAACTTTGGTGGGGGTTTGACCAGGTCAATCAGACAACTAGTCTTCAAGCCATTTTACTTTTCATTATCACATCGGGTTAGAGCTGTAGTTTCGGCAATCTTAGTTGGCCAAGTAGTTCTATACTTTTTCTCAAGTCAGCAAGAGTTGAAGTCGTATGCATGAATGGTCGAACCGCGTTCGCTTTGGTGTCATCTCGTCGCTTTAGTCAGAAAGTGAGGGTTGCCTTATCGAGTGTCCTCGAACTCAGATACTCTCCTTGTATCAGCCACGGAGTTGAGTAAGCTCATCAATCATGCAAGCGAGGAACATTGTTCGGGAGTTATTCGAGGTTCTTTGTTTCATGACTGGGCATAATCCGAAATAGCCATCATAGTCTTGTTGAGTATATCTCTCATGCTGTAACAACCCACGTTCCGACGGACGGAATTTTTTTCCCGAAAACCCAATCCATCGAAACCCGAGTCGATTTACTCTGGTATCCTGAAGAAAAGTCAGAGACACAAAACATGTCAGAGTTCGAAAAACATCTCATAGCGGAAGGAATAAAATATAATGTAGGTTAAACATAGCTTTACCTTAATAATAATACTACTAAACCAGTATCCAAAGTTATATAGTCTCTGTCATGAACCTAACCTGCGAATGTTATGAGGAGGGGGTTAGAACATAAGTTCTGTGTGAATGAATTTAAAATACACTTCTTGGATAATCCTACATATACCGTTCAATTATATTTTCTTATTTATTAGGTTATTTGTGTTATTAGCACTCAGGGCTTACACAGGCGTCGCACCCATCTACTCTCTTGTAGATTAAACTAATATAGTGTATATGTAGCTACCCCCAATTAAGGTATACTATGGTCGCATGGTCTCCACCGTATGTATGCGGTCCTTTATCGAATATCGCATGTCGTACGTATATCAACGCTACGTTTGCATAAAACTGTCATCACTGTGTTACGTAAGCGTTTGGACTGCCATTCTAGATCCTACTAGATTCTGTCATCGAATAATGCCCTCTAGTCTATGGTACACCACCCAGAGCGACATGAGTGTACCTAGACGTATGGTCAATCGTACTCGATGTCTATTTGCACATGTTCTCTATATGTGTGCCTGAGTCCCGTGGCAGGGCTAATCAAGAAACACTAAACTCGGTCGGGAGCTTTCAGATATCTGACGATGCAGATGCTAAGGTCTGCTTTTATAGTGGCTATGGTCCCACTAGATCCCTCCCTCAACTAATGAAAGGCAACCAAGAATATCAAGAATGAGAACTGTAACTCCGGCCCCCTATGCCCTTCAATCCTATTGGCTAACCTCACCCATAACTAGATAGCAAAGTATATGGTCTTTTGGAGTTCTCCGCCTTTCCGCTTCACTTACTAACTGAAGATGGTAGGTAGACGACGATTTTCTATCACAGGGCACTAACTGGTTTTGTCGAATCACGTTGGTCCGTCTTAGTCTTTTGATTGCCCCTTAATTATTGCAATCAAGGCATACTCATTGGTTAACCTAAGCAGACCTAACCTCTGTGAGCACCGGCGGATCATCTGCAACTCACAAAGGAATACCAAGAGTAACCTACGTCCCCGGAAGCCACGTGCTTCTTAACCCAGTCCGTTGGAGCCTACAAGAATATTTAGATGGTCATGTGCTCCTCTTTGTGTTTTTTGACCTCCCGATGATCTACCCCTTATGGTTATCCATCCTCTAACGTATGGACTGGTCCAAGCGCCTCAGTTTTATATGTCATTAGACCCTATGTCTAACCATTAATTACGCACTTGCACCACCTCGTGAGTTTTCACATTTAACTTGGTTATTCTCCTTCACATTGATTTCCTTTCCAAGTTTACCAAGTTAACCTCACTTATTAATGTTTCATATATGACTCATTGCTTGTAAGTTTCACTAATAAGCTTTGTAACCCATTATCCTTCCTAACTTATTCCTTATATAATCCTAACTTATTTATTATATAAGTTTTTCCTCATATCTATCTTCTTATTCAGTTATACTTCCATCTATTGATGTCCCACAATCCATCGTTGTTTGCTTAGTTTTCTTAACTAAGGCTTATTGCTTAGTTTTCTTAACTAAGGCTTATTACTTATTTCTCTTAACTAAGGTTTATTACTTAGTTCTCTTAACTAAGATTTACTACTTAGTTATCTTTGTCGTTATTTACTTAGTTCTCTTAACTAAGGTTTTCTAATCATAACCCATGTTATGTTTATCCATAGATTACTCATTATCGCTTTGTAGTTTGTATTCAACTTATTTTATAATATAAGTTGTCCCATTCTCTAGTCTTATTATCATCTTCCCTTGTCCTTAGGACAAGTCTACCTATTATATGACTTTCATATTTCCCATATATGTTCATAATAGGTTGCTATCATTCCCCATTATGCTATTAATTAAGATTAACTTAACCTTTCCCATTTCTTTAACACGTTTACTTAACCCCACCCAATTCAACTGGTTCGTAACACCACTACGGATTTAATTGGATTAAATATTCTGATTCATTACCATGTCCAATTATGGTTATAATGGGCTAGACCTCCCACATTAGGCCAACAACGTGTGGATGCTGGATATGCCGGTTGGGTCCGGGCAGTCTTATTCCACTGTTGGGTCTAACCTCGTGTCTTAGACCGATTCGTATTTATGTACTCAGAGCTCCCACATTAGGTTCAACATTAGTGGTTGCTGGATATGTCGGCCGGGTCCGGGCAGAATTCCACCACTAATGTAACCTAACCTCGTGTCATTAGTACAATTACAATTCCTAATTGTAATTACTAAACATTCCATTATTAATTAATCAATTAATTAATCAATTAAACCTTTCCACATTTGAATTATGCCTAATTCACAATTCAAATTACAGACTTTTATGCCTCATTTTAATTCACTTTTAATTATGCCCCATATCATAAATTAAGGCATATATATATGTATAAATATATATTGCACAAAACCAAACCCACATATATTTTCCATTTTTTGCCTAAAATTCATATTCACATACGTTCTAATTTATGCCCCAAATCACTATTTAGATGTGTCCCATTTCATACCCAAATTATTTTTATACCTATAATCAAATTTCAGATCTTTAAACATAATTTGGTCAATATAGTCATACACTTACTCAAGCCATTCCTTGTACATAAATGTGACAGTTTTTCATGTGAACTGTATAATACTCCGACTAATCCGATTACATGTTCAATGTTATTCTATAAATCATATAAACGTTCAACTGGTTAAATAAACAAATTATTGATGTCATGACATGCTTACCATTCCCATAGTCTACTATTTTCAAGACATGAATTCGCAGATCTACTCATTTTTACGTTTCATCTTGTTATAATCACAATTTATAGTTAAACTTGCAATTTCACAATTTACATATATATGGGAATGCTAAACGATAGCTATAACATTATCAAAAAGTCATAGTTTAATTCCACTCACAGTGATTTTTGCTTTCCTAGGTCTGATTTAGATTATCATCAAAAGTTCTTCCCTTTCTTACGGCGTAAATTTGAAGATCCAAAATCCCTTTTTCGCTTTATCTTGATATAGAAGAAATTCTAAATCTAATTATTTTAATTTAAGAATAGATTTTGAAGAGAAAGGGAAGAAAGTAGATTTAAGATTTAGGGAAGAAGAAGCACAACTTTAGCGTAGCTTTGGGATTGTGAAATTTAGGGTTAGGTTTTGAGTTTTATTTATAGGTAGGCTTGAACAACTAGGGCCTTAGGATTAAAATAGAATTCATCTAAACCTTACACCTCGCTAAAGAAAAGAATGTTCTAGAGTAGGCTAATTGATTGCTCATTTTTTTTCCTTTCATACACTTATGACGTTTTTTTGTGCAATTAGATATATTGCATATCTTCCTTTCTTTAATTAATCTATCTCTCTAATTATTGCTTTCCTTCTGTTCTAATTGCACGCCCATATTTCATATCCAATAAATTTTCCCTTTAATTTATTTATTGCAGCAACTTAATTGTCACATACATTTTTTTCATACAACTAAATTTATTGAATGCATCATTCTTTATTCATATATAACCCTTTCCTTTTTCCCACATGCGGTTTCTTTTCCATTAATGCATCCTTCCACGTGCCAGTATTTTATGTACAATATAAATTGTATTAATTCTATGTTGCATATTTCTAATGTTCTTATATTTTTCCATGCATTAAATTTATGTTTATTTTGGTTCATGCATCAACACATTTTTAATTGCATGCATTAAATTCTTAACCGTTATGTATATGTATATATACATATTTCTTATTTTCACGCAATTAAATTTATTTATTAATTGCTCATTACATTATGTGTACAAATTTGAATTGTACGCTCATTAACTCATTCAATTTCTTTTCTTCTTACTTCTAATTAGTGCATTATATCGTACTATTTTTAATGCATTGCATATTAATATCTTTCCTTCATGCATTTAACTCTTTTGACATTTGTTTTCTTTCTATTTTGATTGCACATCCTTATTTTACAATCAATTTACTAATTCTTCTTTTTATTTATTTATTAATTTATTCTGGCATATGCACATAATTAATTACATGCGCTAATTCTCTTCTTACTCTTTTTGTTTACATATGATTAACTTTTACATTAAAATATACATATGCACTATTACTTATTTGCTACTTAAAAAAATCGTGGGGTGTTACATTCTCCCACCCTTAAGGAATTTCGTCCCCGAAATTCGTTTAGGATAAAATAGATAATCCCTCGCAATCATACATCCATCATGTGTGCATCCAATTTTTTTTTGCAAACATTGTGCGCATGTGCCAAGTGAAATACATCATAGTAATGCATGTATGCCTAATTGGTACCATCTATATGTATGCAAACTTTTAAAATCTCTTTTTAAAACATGATGCTCACATCCTAAATATACTTGCAGTTCTATACGAATGCAATATTTTGAAAACCAAAATAGTTTTTCATCCAAATTTTCCCACACTCTTACAGAGTAAGAGTATAGTTCATCCAATTGTTGCATCCAAAACTCTACCAACCATTATCAAATTTCGAAATTTAGAAAAAATTAATTCCCTAAATTCGATTTCTTATGTTACCAAAAGGTATAAAACGGAAAAATTCACATATTCCGTTTTTCTTTTATGTACCTTTTCTTATTGTACTTGGATTTCTACATAACTAGTCTATAAAGATTTCCTATTTCCCTATCCAAGTACAACCACATAAGAAAATTGTCTTTTCTTTTTCAACTTATCTTGGAAAAATTACATTTTTATTCATATTTTTCTTTAGATTTGCATTTTCTTTTCCCGTCACGTTTGTTGCTTTACTGAATTTGTTGTTTTCTTTTTAGTCAGGCTATTCTCTTCCTTAGCTTATTTGACTTAGTCTAATTACTTAAGCTTATTATTTTTCAATTAAGCCTTTTGTGATAACCCCAAACTTCCGTGGTTCGAAAGAAAGGATAATCATTTGGAATACAACATATTTACAACAATAACAGATCTCAGATAATATCATAACACATAATTATTGCAGCGGAAATATAAATGTCACAAACATCACAGCAACTGAACAACAGAGTACACAGTTGCAGGATGCAACTTAGCAAAATAGAAAGTCTGAATAAAAGGAAATAAGTCTCAACTCCAAAACGTACATCAAAATACAAAGATGGAATAAAGTCTATAAAGCAGAAATAAAGATAAAAGAGAGGTCTTCGTCTTCTTCTCCAGCAGCTCCAATCCAGCACACTCCTCAATTATGACCTGAACCTGTTACTGGGCTGCCCATGTGAAAAAGAGGGCACCTGAGTTTGCAAGGTGAAACAAACTACGAGTCAGTCATGGGACTGGTATGAGAAATCTTTCTATACTAATTAACAATATGGCAAATCACAGGACCACGCCACTAACGTGGAACGGGCTTACTCCATTGGATTGCCAGTGCATGATTAAATAAATTTGATACAAAACAACGCAATGTCTTTTGAAAAATGAAATCATTATAAGACTCAAGTCCCATCACACAATGCAACGCAAACCGGAGGATAAAGTTTTACCTTATAATGATCAAATACGCTTAATATGTATAAAATAGTATTTTAATATTTTTATTAGTGTTTAAGCAGTATTAACATACTTCAAAGTAAATATATCAATCCTAGATGGCATAGTACCCCATCCTACTAGGTCGCCATATATATAAGTTTACAATCAAAATGGCAATGCCGTATTGGAGATTTGGTTTCCATCATGAAATAGAGGCTAGGAATCATCCTCTCCGATTCGAGACACTCTAGCAAATGCCTCAGGGCCCGAACGTTGGCGAACCCTTGGATCTTCAGGGCTGGTCCACACCTGTCGAAAGTGGATTAATTATGCCTGAACACACGTTTATCGGTTCCTTTGCACCTAAATATGGCCACTAACAACCTATAAATCCGAGGTACCGCAAAATCCATCATCCACATAAGTAAAAATGTCAGGGCTGTTAGGTCGCTGACATCACTCTAGCTAGAAAGAAACGTATGCACTCCCTGCAGTCCTAATCCCGTTTTTGACTCATACCGTGGTGTGAGGCTCGCGAAGTCATGTTATACTCAAAGCTACGCCTAAACAGGCTATGCTTTGATCATCAACCACAAGGCCCTGCTTTTCAACAAAAGACTTGATTATCTGCATCTTGGCGTGCCACATTGACAATTCACGCCATGTGATCGATAACTATTAATATATACCAGGGTGTTGAGCAGAGAATAAATTCTCCACCACCAAACAGATATACATTAATAAAAATTGATTTAAATACATGAAATGTATTCCAACGTCAGACACGCATCCATTTACAAGTCCGTTCTGGGTCTGAACGAAACCGGAGACACTTGAGAGGTTCTCGCTTATCCGGACAATCCACACGTACGTCCGGACAGGTACCACTTTTAACCCTTTCCCGGGAGCAAGTCGGTCGAAGGCATCAGTTGCCATCCATTCGATGTGAAGATCGCCGGTCTTCAATCACCGTCTTCTATATCTTCGATTTAATCGTCGTGTAATTATTTGAAATGAGTTGAACTCAGTCTTTTCAAATAATTCTCGCATAATTATAATTTAAATAATTTCATATCGTTAATATTTATTTATAATGATTTATCGCTATTTTTATTCATTAAAAATGGCTCAAAATAATAAAACGACGCTTCGGGTCAGTGGGCGGCCCTAGCTCTATTTTTACCAAGTTTTGATTTACACATATCTTGAAATCTGTACGTTGGATTTTGAAGAAATTTATATCGTTGGAAATCTTTTCCCAAAGCGGTCCTAACGGTTCTAGTTTTGGGAAAATCCGACGGTCGGATCTTTCGGTATAATCGTTTAAAGTTACGATTGTCGAAACGCAAACTACCGTGCGCGTTTCGTTTAATTTTATATTTATATTTATATAATATAAATATAAATCATTTGGCGATTTCAACTATAAAAATCCATTCTTTTTATCGTATCTCAAAATGAAGATAAAAATATTACTTTTAATTTCTACTCTTTTTATCGCATCTAAAATGACGATAAAAAATGTCACTTTTAATTTCCCTGCTTTTATTTACATCTAAAATATAAATAAAATGTACTTTTTATTTCTATGTTTTTATTTACATCTAAAATGTGAATAGAATTTCACTTTTCCAATTCATGTTTTTATTTACATCTAAAAAAAGTGAATAAAAATGTACTTTACGTATTCATGTCTGTTATTTGCAACTAATTTGCAAATAAAAAGTATAATGCCTTTCTATGGTTTATTTGCATTTAAAAATGCAAATAAAAAGTATAATTCTTTTTCTATGTTTTATTTGCATCTAAAAATGCAAACAAAATATGTAATTCTTGTTCTATGTTATATTTTCATCTAAAAATGCAAACAAAATATGTAATTGTTTTTCTATGTTATATTTGCATTTAAAATGCAAACAAAAATGTAATTCTTTTTTTTCTATGTTTCGTTTGCATCTAAAAATGCAAACAAAAATGTAATTTTTTCTATGTCATATTTTTATTTACACTAATTATAAATAAAATGTCCCTTTTCTTTATGTCATGTTTTATTTACACTAAATGTAAATAAAATATTCTTTTTCTTTATATAAGGTTGTATTTACACTAAATGTAAATAAAATGCTCTTTTTATCCTCAAAAGAGAAAAACGCTAAAATTGTTCTTTTTAATCTAAAAAGAATATTACACTAAAAATGTCCTTTTTATTCTCAAAAGAGAATAACGCTAAAATTGTACTTTTTAATCTAAAAAGAATATTACACTAAAAATGTCCTTTTTATTCTCAAAAGAGAATAACGCTAAAATATTTCTTTTTAGTCTAAAAAGAATATTACACTAAAAATGTCCTTTTTATTCTCAAAAGAGAATAACGCTAAAATTGTTCTTTTTAATCTAAAAAGAATATTACACTAAAAATGTCCTTTTTATTCTCAAAAGAGAATAACACTAAAATTGTTCTTTTTAATCTAAAAAGAAGATTACACTAAAAATGTCCTTTTTCTATAATCATAATTTTATTTACAACTAAATTGTAAATAAAAAGAAATGTCCCTTTTTCTATGTCATATTTCTATAATCATAATTTTATTTACAACTAAATTGTAAATAAAAATATATTTTCTCAAATCTAAGTTTTTATTCACAACTACAAGGTCGATAAAAATCCACTTTTAAATATATGACTTTATTCACATTTAATATGTGAATAAAAAAATATAATTTTGTTCATCATCACTAGATTTGAAATAAAATGAAATTTCAGATCTGAATTCTAACGAGGACTAAAATTTAATAACCATGTAGATCTACAAATCAGAATATCACACAAACAATGAATAAATTCTAAATTACCACATCGCAGATCTTCATTATTTACGTACATACAGTGATTCAAACAATCAAGGAAAATAATTAAATTATTTAATTATTAAAAATTAGAAATCTCACAAAAGTATTGATCCGCTTTGAATTTGACCAAAATTTGACTTGCTCGGAATTGATTCTAATTTGTCTAGAAAAATAACTCTTTGAATTACGATCCCGACGGTCCTGAAATCGTCAGATTCTGAGTTCATGTCAATAAGTTATGATTTAATTTGTTAGATAATAATTTATATTAATTAATTAATTAATTAAGGAATTTCACCTTTCTTCCCCAATTTAGATGAGGCCGCCGTATTTCACTACTGTTTAGAGCCTAGGGTTCACTTTTGCTCGCTGTACGAGGCACTGGAGGTTGATCGGAAGACGGCACGTCAAAGAGGGTGATGTGGCGCGTGTTCGCCGGAGGTGGGAGGTGGTTCGGTGGTGCAGGGAGGTCGGGGCGGCGCTCGAAAGTGGCTGGGTTCACGGCGCCGGTTCTCGGGTTTCAGGTGATGGCTCGGGTTGAGGTCCGTATGGATTGAAAGAGGGTTCGAAGGACTTCGAGGAGGTATGAGTATTGGGGTCTGAATCGTGGAGATAGAGGAGGATTTAAAGGAGGTAGTATGGAGCGTTTTCCGCCATTGTTTTCAAAGAGGGGCGGCGGCTTGGTCATGATGAATAGTAGATTAGGGTTTTATTTTTCCAATATTTATAATATTAAAATGTAATTTTGAAATTAAATCCATAACTTTTTAACATTTCCAATTTTAGTCCAACCGGAGGTGCCCCTACCCAATAGCCCATGTTCCTGATCCAACGGGCCAGGTACCGTCATCCCAAACGGCTGTCGGTGGCCTGAATTATTTAATTTAATAATTAAATCCTTTATTAAATTAATTCGTTCGCATAAATAAATTCACCGAGGCCACATACGGATTCAGAAAAATCCAAAAAAAAAATTGGCTTTGTTATGACGATACGGTCCTAGCAAAATTAATTTCGTCGAATTCTGAGACCGTCTGAAAAATGGCTATTTTTCAATCGATTAAATTTGACTGAATTGAACAAAAACACATTTTTCTTCGCCACGCTCACATATTAATTCGAAAAATTCTAAAAATTGAAACCTAGCAATAATTTGACATTCCGGTTCCAACAAAAGTGGCTTCGTCGAAAACAGAGGTCGTTTGAAAATTGACTATTTTCACTGGCTTTAATATTATTTAAAAATGAAATTTTTAATTTCTGGCACATTTTCCAACCAAATTATTTAAAATAAAAATTTTAAATTGGTTCTGATTTTCCGGGTTGTTACAATCTCCCCCACTTAAAGCTTTTCGTCCCCGAAAAGGAAATAAAAGTAGGAAACAAAACGGAAAATGTAAATTATTATAAATGTACCTTAACACAAGAGTTACTCGGAAATGTCCACTCTGCACTTGGGGTAAGCCTTTTTGATGCTGTCCTCCGTCTCCTAAGTACAGTCTCTAGAATCCTCAATCCATTGCAACTTGACTATGTGGATCCTCTTGTTCCTCAACACTCGGGTTTCTTTGCCAACGATTTTTACCGGGTCCCTCCTTACTGCTAAGCTTGGTGAAATCTCCAAATCTTTTTGTGCTGCTTCCTCCACAACTGAGTCTGGGTCATGAACATGTTTGCGGAGTTGAGACACATGAAATACATCATGCACCCCAGGCAACCAGTCAGGCAACTGCACTCGATAAGCGAGGGTACCAATCCTTTCGAGAATAGGAAATGGACCAATGAATCTCGGTGCCAACTTTGCAGTCTTCCCAAAACGAATCACGCCTCTCAATTGATAAACCCTCAAGTAAACATAGTCACCAACAGAGAATACTAAATCTCTTCTTCGCTTGTCTGCATAGCTCTCCTGTCAGCTCTGAGCAGTCAATAGGCGCTTCTTAATCAAATCAACCTTATCCGATGCTTCACGAACCATGTCGGGGCCCAAGACTAATCGATCGCCTGGCTCCACCCAACATGCCGGAGATCTGCATGGCCTGCCATATAATAATTCGAACGGTGACATCTGCAAGCTCGCTTGGTAGCTGTTATTATAAGAGAACTCCACCAAGTGTAAGTGATCCTCCCATGAACCGCCATAATCAAGAATGCACGCTCGCAACAAGTCTTCTAAAATGCGGTTTACCCTCTTAGTCTGGCCATCCGTTTGAGGGTGATAAGCAGTGCTCAGATTCAACTTTGTCCCAAGCTCTTCTTGGAAGGCTTCCCAGAATTTGCTAGTAAATATTGGATCCCGATCACTAATAATGCTTTTGGGAACTCCATGCAGTCTGACTATCTCTTTAAAATAAAGCTACGCCAAACTTCAAGCTGTTCTATTGGACCTGATAGGGATGAAATGGGCAGACTTTGTTAAGCGGTCTACAATTACCCATATACTGTCATTCCCTTTTCTGCTTCGGGGCAAGCCGTCAATAAAGTCCATAGAAATCTCGTCCCATTTCCAACTTGGAACATCTAGCGGTTTCAACAATTCTGCCGGCTTCTGCTGGTCGCTCTTGACTTGCTAACAAGTGGGACATCTAGCCACATAAATAGAAATGTCTCTCTTCATCGCCTTCCACCAAAAGGTGTGCTTAAGATCTTTATACATCTTGCTTACCCCTGGATGAATACTGAGTTTAGATTTGTGGCTTTCATCCATAACTTCTCTTTTTAGCTCGGCAATATCTGGCACACAAATCTGCCCTTGCAATCTAAGAGTCCCTTTATCGTCAATTTGGAAGCTTGAAGCTTCGCCCCTTCGAACTCGCTCACTAATCATCTGGATAAGTTTATCATTTTTCTAGAGAGCGGAGATTTTATCCATCAGAGTAGGAGTGATAATGAGATTGGCGAGGATAAGATTGACGCTGTCTGCATTCTTCCTACTGAGCGCATCGGCTACAACGTTGGCTTTTCCTGGTGTATATAAGATATCCAGGTCATAGGCTGTAAGAAATTCGACCCAACATTGCTGCCTCAAGTTCAAATCTCTTTGGTAAATAGATGCTTCAAAGATTTGTGATCAGTATACAGTTCGAACTTCTCGCCCAAGAGATAGTGCCTCCATATCTTTAGAGCAAATACGATGGCCATTAGCTCAAGATCATGAGTGGCGTAATTCTTCTCATGCGGTTTTAATTGGCGACTAGCATATGCGACTACTTTGTCTCTTTGCATCAGCACCGCACCAATACCTTAAATAGATAAAGGATAACATGTTAAAAATTAGATTTGACATTTAAAAAGAAAATGTTATCTCTGACATGTTTATTTAGATGAAAAGAATGACCTTCTTTAGAAGCGTCTGTCGAGACTTTCAAATCCTCATTGCCATCAATAATGGTCAACACTAGAGCAGTGGTCAACCTTCGTTTCTGCTCTTGGAAAGCCTCCTTGCATTCGGGTGTCCAAATGAACTTTGTATGCTTCTTAGTTAGCTTAGTCAATGGACAAGATAACCTCGAAAAATCCTTGATGAATTTTCGATAATAGCCAGCTAGTCCTAAGAAACTTCTGACTTCTGTGGAAGTTCGAGGCTGTTTCCAGTCTTGGATGGCTGAGATCTTTCCTGGATCAACTAAAATGCCTTCCTTAGATACAACGTGGTCAAGGAATTTCACCTCTTCTTGCCAGAATATGCATTTGGAGAATTTGGCTATCAGCACATTTCTTCGCAAAATCTCCAAGACTTCTTTCAGAGGCTTTTCGTGCTCAGCGGTGGTTTTAGAAAAGATGAGGATGTCATCGATGAACACGAGCACGAATTTATTTAAAACATCTCGGAATACTCTATTCATCAGATCAACAAAGTATGTTGGAGCATTACATAGACCGAAGGGCATTATTGGCCATTCATAAGATATATCCGGTCCTCTGAAAGCAGTTAAAGGCACACACTCTTCTGCAATGTGAAGTTAATGAACGCCTGTAGCTAGGTCCATCCTCGAGAATACTCGTGCTCCATGCAAGCGGTCAAGCAGGTCATCAATACGTGGCAGGGGATATTTATTTTTCAGCATTTGCTTATTGAGATCGTGGTAGTCTACACATAGCCTGAGGGTACCATCTGATTTTGGGATGAACACTACTGCTGCGCCCCATTCTGAGAAGCTAGGCCTGATTAGACCCTTCCACAAAAGCTGCTTTGTTTGGTTTCTCAACTCTTCTTTTTCTTTTGGCGACATTCTCCGAATAGGATGTACGACAAGCCTTGCATTCGGAGCTAAGTCAATTCTAAAGTTGATTTCTCTATGTGGAGGTAAGCCCTCAACTTCTTTGAATACATCACCATAATCTCTGACGACAGGGATATCCTCAATAGAAGTAGGAGTGACCTCTAAAGAAGACTAAAATTCCTTCCTGTCGGTGGCTGAGCCGTGGCATGGGATACATACATCACCGAGTTTAGTTTTAACTTTGACAATTCTCTTGGCACATTTGACTTCAGCCTCATGCCTTGATAACCAATCTATCCCGAGAATAATATCATATCCATAGAAACTCATGACAATCAAATTTATAGGTAATTTGTAGCAAGAGTAGGAGATCGACACTCTACAGTACTGATCGAGGATAAGAGAACCGCCTATTGGACTATGAGCTCTAATCAATTCTTTAAGCTTTCTTGGTTTAAGTTTTAACTTTGTGATTGCTTCATTAGAGATAAAACTTTGTGTTGCACCAGTATCAAATAAGACAGTAATAGGAATGTTCTTAATATTAAGAGTACCTCCTAAGACATCGGGTTTACCTTCTCCTTCAGTAGAAGCTGGTGCAGCCGCTCCCTCGTAAACATGTGCCACCTCCGTTTTCTTCCTACAGCACAATTCTTGATAATATGCCCTGACCTATGGTAGTTAAAGCATTCCCTGGAGTCACGAGAATTCGAGCCACGATTCTGAGGATTCTGGCCATGATTCTGGCTAGGTCCAGCTTCATTCCTCTTGAGCCTTTTAGGAGCTTTACACTTGTAATCAAAATTCCCAGGCTTGTTGCAATTATAGCATGTCACCTTGGTACTATCCCTCTTCTTCCCTTGCGGCTTGGCAGCAGAAGAATTGCTTGCCTCTGGTTTTTTGTCCGCCTGATCCTTCTTGGTGTTGTTCTGATTTTTCGCTCTATCTTGTTGGGCAGCCGCGTCATTCTCTTCGTTGCGGCATGCCATCTCAATTACTTCGTTGAATGAGAACTTGATATGAGCGGTGACTCTATCCAAGTATTTTTTTGAAAGGCCCTTGATAAATCTTTTATTCTTCTCGACTAGATCTTGAATCAATCCAGGAGCATAACGTGATAGCTAATCAAACTTTCTCACATAATCAAAAACAGACATACTCCCTTGATGTAAGTTGACGAATTGCTCGCGAAGACGCTCCCTTGCTTGTGGAGGAACATACTTGTCATTGAAGAGTTCTTTAAATTTGGCCCAAGACATGTTGGCCACATCATTGCAAATGTTGACCGTGTCCCACCAGTGTTCAGCTTCATTGTTAAATTGCCATACTGCCAGAAAGCGCTTACGATGATCCTCCAGTTCCAAGCCTTCCAAGATCTTCTCACAGTTCTTCAGTCATGACTCTGCCTCAATCGTAGACTCTCGCCCAGTGAAAGGTACGCCCCCTAACTTTTTGAATTTCTTAGACATTCTCTCCAAGTCGAAGGGTTGTAGGGGTGGAGGTGGTGGTATGACCACGGGGTCGGGCTGCTCATGCATGGTCTCATCTCTAGCTGGCCCTCTGCCTCCTCTGCCTCGGGCTTCGCCTCGGGCTCCGCCTCGGGCTCCACCTCTATTTCTTGTTCCGATGCTCATTTTCAATTAGTTTGTACCATCAAGGAAAGAGTCAGACCAACAGAAATGAAATTTTTTATGGAAAGATAAGATAAGGAAAAAATGGAAAGATGATGATGTAATGACTGATAAATATGTGTTGTTCTACTGTGCTCATTCTAGGACATTACTAGTCCTATCTCTAATGAGCTACTCACCTTAGAATAATGTTGATTCTATCTAGACAAATTGTTCTTAATATGTTATATTCCGAAGCTAAGGTTAACCTTAAGCTCTGATACCAACTGTGATAACCCCAAACTTCTGTGGTTCGAAAGCAAGGATAATCATTTGGAATACAACATATTTACAACAATAACAGATCTTAGGTAATATCATAACATAATTATTGCAGCGGAAAGATAATGTCATAAACATCACAGCAACTGAACAACAGAGTACGTAGTTACAGGATACAACTTAGCAAAATAGAAAGTCTGAATAAAAGGAAATAAGTCTCAACTCCAAAACGTACATCAAAATAAAAAGATGGAATAAAGTCTCTAAAGCAGAAATAAAGATAAAAGAGAGGTCTTCGTCTTCTTCTCCAGCATCTCCAATCCAGCACACTCCTCAATTATGACCTGAACCTGTTACTGGGCTGCCCGTGTGAAAAAGAGGGCACCCGAGTTTGCAAGGTGAAACAAACTACGAGTCACTCATGGGACTGGTATGAGAAATCTTTCTATACTAATTAACAATATGGTGAATCATAGGACCACGCCGCTAATGAGGAACAGGTTTACTCCATTGGATTGCCAGTGCATTATTAAATAAATTTGATACAAAATAACGCAATGTCTTTTGAAAAATGAAATCATTATAAGACTCAAGTCCCATCACAAAATGCAACACAAACCGAAGGATAGAGTTTTACCTTATAATGATCAAATATGCTTAATATGTATAAAATAGTATTTTAATATTATTATTAGTGTCTAAGCAGTATTAACATACTTCAAAGTAAATATATCAATCCTATACGGCATAACCCCATCCTACTATGTCGCCATATATATAAGTTTACAATCAAAATGGCAATGTCGTATTGGAGGTTTGGTTTCCATCATGAAATCGAGGCTAGGGATCGTCCTCTTCGATTCGAGACACTCTAGCAAATGCCTCAGGGCCCAGATGCTGGCGAACCTTTGGATCTTCAGGGCCGGTCCACACCTGTCGAAAGTGGATTAATTATGCCTGAACACACGTTTCCCGGTTCCTTTGAACCTATAATATGGCCACTAACAACCTATAAATCCGAGGTTCCTCCCAATCTATCATCCACATAAGTAAAAATGTCAGGGCTGGTAGATCGCTGACATCACTCTAGCTAGAAAGAAACGTGTGCACTCCATCTAGTCCTAATCCCGTTTTTGACTCATACCGGGGTTTGAGGCTCGCGAAGTCACGTTATACTCAAGGCTACGCCTACACAGGCTATGCTTTGATCATCAACCACAAGACCCTGCTTTTCAACAAAAGCCTCGATCATCTGCATCTTGGCGTGCCACATTGACAATTCACGCCATGCAATCGATAACTATTAATATATACCAGGGTGTTGAGCGGAGAATATATTCTCCACCACCAAACAGATATACATTAATAAAAATCGATTTAAATACATGAAATGAATTCCAACGTCAGACACGCATACATTTACAAGTCCGTTCTTGGTCTGAACGAAACCGGAGACACCTGAGAGGTTCTAGCTTATCCGGACAATCCACACGTATGTCCGGACAACTACCACTTTTAACTCTTTCTTGGGAGCAAGTCAGTCGAAGGCATCAGTCGCCATCCATTCGATGTGAAGATCGTCGGTCTTCAATTGCCGTCTTCTATATCTTCGATTTAATCGTCGAGTAATTATTTGAAATGAGTTGAACTCGGTCTTTTCAAATAATTCTAGCATAATTATCATTTAAATCATTTCATATCGTTAATATTTATTTATAATGATTTATCGCTATTTTTATTTGTATTTATATAATATAAATATAAATCATTTGGCGATTTCAACTTTAAAAATCCATTCTTTTTATCGTATCTTAAATGACGATAAAAATATCACTTTTAATTTCTACTCTTTTTATCGCATCTAAAATGGCGATAAAAAATATCACTTTTAATTTCTCTGCTTTTATTTATATCTAAAATATAAATAAAATGTACTTTTTATTTCTACGTTTTTATTTACATCTAAAATGTAAATAAAATTTCACTTTTCCAATTCATGTTTTTATTTACATCTAAATAAAGTGAACAAAAATGTACTTTACATATTCATGTCTTTTATTTGCAACTAATTTCCAAATAAAAAGTATAATTCCTTTCTATGGTTTAATTGCATCTAAAAAGGCAAATAAAAAGTATAATTCTTTTACTATGTTTTATTTGCATCTAAAAATGCAAACAAAATATGTAATTCTTTTTCTATGTTATATTTGCATCTAAAAATGCAAACAAAATATGTAATTGTTTTTGTATATTATATTTGTATCTAAAAATGCAAACAAAAATGTAATTCTTTTTTTTCTATGTTTTGTTTGCATCTAAAAATGCAAACAAAAATGTAATTCTTTTCTATGTCATATTTTTATTAAACTAAATATAAATAAAATGTTCCTTCTCTTTATGTCATGTTTTATTTACACTAAATGTAAACAAAATATTCTTTTTCTTTATATCAGGTTATATTTACACTAAATGTAAATAAAATGTCCTTTTTATCCTCAAAAGAGAATAACACTAAAATTGTTTTTTTTAATCTAAAAAGAATATTACACTAAAAATGTCCTTTTTATTCTCAAAAGATAATAACGCTAAAATTGTTCTTTTTTATCTAATCAGAATATTACACTAAAAATGTCCTTTTTATTCTCAAAAGAGAATAACGCTAAAATTGTTCTTTTTAATCTAAAAAGAATATTACACTAAAAATGTCCTTTTTATTCTCAAAAGAGAATAACGCCAAAATTGTTCTTTTTAATCTAAAAAGAATATTACACTAAAAATGTCCTTTTTATTCTCAAAAGAGAAAAACGCTAAAATTGTTCTTCTTAATCTGGAAAGAATATTACACTAAAAATGTCCTTTTTATTCTCAAAAGAGAATAACGCTAAAAAAATTCTTTTTAATCTTAAACGAATATTACACTAAAAATGTCCTTTCTATTCTCAAAAGAGAATAACGCTAATATTGTTCTTTTTAATCTAAAAATAATATTACACTAAAAATGTCCTTTTTACTCTCAAAAGAGAATAACGCTAAAATTGTTCTTTTTAATCTAAAAAACTAAAAATGTCCTTTTTCTATAATCATAATTTTATTTGCAACTAAATTGTAAGTAAAATGAAATGTCCCTTTTTCTATGTCATATTTCTATAATCATAATTTTATTTACAACTAAATTGTAAATAAAAATATATTTTCTCAAATCTAAGTTTTTGTTCACAACTACAAGGTGGATAAAAATCCACTTTTATATATATGACTTTATTCACATTTAATATGTGAATAAAAAATATATTTTTGTTCATCATCACTAGATTTGAAATAAAATGAAATTTCAGATCTGAATTCTAACGACGGCTAAAAATTAATAACCATGTAGATCAACAAATCAGAATATCACACAAACAATGAATAAATTCTGAATTACCACATCGCAGATCTACGTTATTTACGTACATACAATGATTCAAACAATCGAGAAAAATAATTAAATTATTTAATTATTTAAAAATTAGAAATCTCACAGAAGTATTGATCCGCTTTGAATTTGACCAAAATTCGACTTGCTCGAAATTGATTCTAATTTTTCTAGAAAAATAGCTCTGTGAATTACGATCCTGACGGTCCTGAAATCGTCAGATTCCGAGTTCGTTTCAATAAGTTATGATTTAATTTGTTAGATAATAATTTATATTAATTAGTTAAATAATTTATTAAGGAATTTCACCTTTCTACCCCAATTTAGATGAGGCTGCCATATTTCACTACTGTTCAGAACCTAGGGTTCACTTTTGCTTGCAGTACGAGACACTGAAGGTTGTTCGGGAGACGGCACGTCGAAGAGGGTGGTGTGGCGCGTGTTTGCCGGTGGTGGGAAGTGGTTCGGTGGCGCAGGGAGGTCGGGGCGGCGCTCGTAAGTGTCTGGGTTCACGGCGTCGGTTCTCATGTTTAAGGTGATGGTTCGGGTCGAGGTCCATATGGATTGAAAGAGGGTTCGAAGGACTTCAAGGTGGTATGAGTATTGGGGTCTGAATCGTGGAGAAGGAGGAGGATTTAGAGAAGGAAGTATGGAGCGTTTTCAGCCATGGTTTTCAAAGAGGGGTGGTGGCTTGGTCACGATGAATAGTAGATTAGGGTTTTATTTTTCCAATATTTATAATATTAAAATGTAGTTTTGAAATTAAATCCATAACTTTTTAACAGTTCCAATTTCAGTCCAACCGGATGTGCTCCTACCCAATATCCCCTGTTCCGGATCCAACGGGCTTGGTCCCGTCAGCCCAAACGGCTGTCCGTGGCCTGAATTATTTAATTTAATAATTAAATCCTTTATTAAATTAATTCGTTCGCATAAATAAATTCACCGAGGCCACATACGGACTCAGAAAAATCCAAAAAATATATATTTGGCTTTGTTATGACGATACGGTCCTAACAAAACTAATTTCGTTGAATTCTCAGACCGTATGAAAAATGGCTATTTTTCAGTCGATTAAATTTGACTAAATTGAACAAAATACATTTTCCTTCGCCACGGTCACATATTAATTCGGAAAATTCTAAAAATTGTAACCCAGCAATAATTTGACATTCCAGTTCCAACAAAAGTGGCTTCGTTGAAAACAGAGGTCGTTTGAAAATTGACTATTTTCACTGGCTTTAATATTATTTAAAAATGAAAATTTTAATTTCTGCCACATTTTCCAACCAATTTATTTAAAATAAGATTTTTAAATTGGTTCTGATTTTCCGGGTTGTTACACCTTTCCATTTTCCTACACAGCTACCATTACGGGCCAAGAATCTTAAGACTAGGTCACAAGTCCAAACAACGGAATCTACAAACTTACTTGCCCTTCACTACCTAGTAATCACTACTAGTCCATGCTGTGTATTACTAGCCTATACTTTTCTTTTTCTCAAGAAACAAACCTAAGTTTCTTAATGCTTATGCATTCTACGGGAATTTTAAACCATACCAAGATGATCTTTGCTATTTATTTCTCTCGTTCTTTCTAGGCACTAATCCTTACCTACTCCATTTTTTTTAAATAAAAAAAAACATGGTTTGGCTTCCTTTCTTTTCATTACATTTTTCTTCCAAAAATTAAAAGTGTTAAAACTTGCTTTTGCCAAACCATAAAAACATGTCTCAAAACAAAATTGCAAAACACATTTTTTTTTCAAATCACAAAACTAGAGTAGACAAGGTCAACTACTTCTTAATCGGTTTCACATTGTTTCTACCTATGTTAATTTCGGCTGCTTTCTATAAGGTGCAAAAATCTACTCTGTTCTTACTCTCTACAACTTATTTTGTCCTCCCAACAAAATTTCTTTATAGATCAATAATCAAAATTTATTGTTAACAGAATAAAGGTTTTAAAACATCCTTTTCAAAATGCAACTTTTTCATGCGAGAATTCTTTTTAAAACAAGTAGTCATTGTTTTACAAAATATATACCCCACTTTACTTTAAAACCCAACATGCACTAAATATGTTCTTTATATATTTTCCTCAAACATCAAAAATACTTTTAAGATTAAACTTGAAAACACCCCAAACTCCTTTGCCAAAACTTTTACAAATTCAAGTTCTTAAAAGTTAATCATTGGGTTAGACTCAAAGTGGGTCTTTAACTCAACTAGGCTTTCCTGGGCACTTCTCAATTATATATATATATATATATATATATATATATATTCCTAATCCATTTTCCACATTCTAACCTTTTTTTCTAATTTATAAGGTTTCACTTCTAAACCCACTATTCTGAAATACTAACATTTCAGTTTCCATCCTGTGGGATACTTTCTTTCTTCAATACCAAATCATATTGTACACTTTCCAACCAAACCACCTAAGGGTCTTAAAATTTCTATGTTCATTCCTTTAGTGTATAAATTAATATCCCAACTCTTTCCATATTTCACTTTTTCTACCTAGTGGGCTCCTTTATGGACTTAGGTCTATATATATATATATTATTTTTATATTTATATTTTTGAAAATACAAATACGCTCACTCATTATCTCCCTGAGATCCCTAAACCGAGGATCTGATACCAGATGTAACAACCCGCATTCCGACGGACCGATTTTTTTTTCCAAAAACCCAATCCATCGAAACCCTAGTTGGTCTGCTCTGGTATCCTACAGAAAAGATAGAGACATAAAACATGTCAGAGTTTGGAAAACATCTCACAGCGGAAGGAATAAAATATAATGTAGTTGAAACATAGCTTTACCTTAACAATAATACTGTTAAACCAGTATCCAAAGCTATATAGTCTCTGTCATGAACCTAACCTGCGAATGTTATGAGGAGGGGGTCAGAACATAAGTTCTGTGTGAGTGAATTTAAAATACACTTCTTGGATAATACTACACATACTGTTCAATTATATTTTCTTATTTATTTGGTAATTTGTGTTATTAGCACTCAGGGCTTACACACGCGTCGCACCCATCTACTCTTGAAACGACCCGCAAATCCGTACCCTTTGAGTCGACTAATAACACCACACGTCCAACTCAAATTGCACAGAAATACGAATCATTATTAGAAAGAAGTTAGAGGGTGAGAAATAGAAAGAAATATTAGAATAGAAGAAAACAAAGATCACAAACTCGCAGCGGAACGAATAAAATATATTAGATAACATACCTTTGAAATAAAAAAAACAGTAACTGTATATATACATACCATCATCAGAGCACAACAGTTATCCCTGGAATCGTTATAAACACCTGTTTCCAGATACAACATAGTACACAGCAGAAAATATGATAGTCTATAGCTAACTGGTGAAGCCTCCTGCTTCAATCTCCTCCAGGTGAATCTGAAAAATCCCGACTACTTGACTGCCCGTACAAATTTGGGCACCCAAGAGTTTAGGGAAAACAAACAAAATAAACTCTGGGTCAGTCATGGGACTGGTGTGAGTAAACTCCAACCATTTGTTTAACTTTCAAAATCCTTTCGAAAGAAATGATAATCGTAAGACCGATCCACACATAAACACGGATGGTTTTTACCTTACGATAACCAAAATATTTTGATATCAAATCCAGTGATATTATAATAATGTCTACATCAGATAAATAGAAATCTAGCGGAACGCTTGCATCTCACGCTCCATATGCAATATAAAATCAAAAACCGCAGGGCGCTTATTGGAGATTGGATTTCCATCATGACAAGGTATGGGACCACCTGCCGATAGTGTATCTCTAGAGATGAATACACTGGGTTCAACAAGAACGTCTTGCAACCCGGCCCACACATGACCGACCACTCATTTCGCTTGAGTGTATCGATGGTATACCACCGACGGTTGGGATCAGCAACCGCCTCCCGAAAAGGGACAGCATCGATAGATTTATGAAGCAAAAAGAATTTCTCTAGATAGGTGGTTATACATCCTAATGGGTGCGACCCACATAGCCATGCTGCCTGCCCGATTTTTGTCCAATTCCGGGTTGATGAGGCTTGAGGTTTGAATTATCTTCCAGAACATCTGGCCATCATTCACTTTGAATGTCACATCGTCAGATCCATCGGAAATCACTAATTGATTCCCACAAAAATACTCATATTGTTAGGCTAAAGAAGTTTCCCTTCTATGCCACCAACTTCGTACGTTTGAAGGAATCAACGTACGTAACCCCCTTTGGAAATACTCTGTCAGACACTCGTCCATACAAGTTGTCCTGGATCTGGACAAACCGAAGGCACTATCCCGTAAACAGGATAGCCCTTGCATAACTCCGTCTTCAGTTTCCTTCAGCATAAGTTGCTTCATAACGCTTACGCCAATACGGAGTGGTTTTCAGATATCAAATCTGATCCCGGTCTCTCCATATTGACAACGAAGGTATATAAAAAAATAAAACTTTGATAGTCGGTGATTTAACTATCAAAGAAACATCCATACAATCAACGGTCCTATTTCCAAATGGAAATTCTATCAATCAAGCATCAAACAACACTGGGCCCTTTTTATATTAGTTCTTTATTACATTATCATTTCCAATTCCCATTTTCCACATTTCGTGTTCTTTCAAAGCTCTATTTTCTCTCTCGATCATTGGAAAACATTTCCAATATTATAATTCCTTTATTGAGAAAATATCCTTTTACTCCAGTTAGAAAACATTTCTAAATCCTTTGAATTAACTGATGTTATCAACATCGTTATTATAACTCAAATCATAAATCATTCGTAAACTAACGATATCACTAACCAACCCTTGCTATCGAGCCTTAACCATTTCTCCGTCAATAATGCAGTTAGTCAAGTTGGGGTATAATTACCTCTCAGACCTTAACTGAACGACATTCTTAACTTTGAAATAGTCAGAGCTCACAACTTTAAACCAAACATTGCTTTCAACAACAGCGTTAAAACCGCTGTCTTAGCATTATAGAACACTTATCATAACCATAGCATTAAAATTGCTATTAAAACAGTTATTATAACGGCAGCGTTAATATTGCTATTTAGATTTACCATGACATTTATTATAACAGCAGCGTCTAAAATTTGCTGTATAGATTTACAACATCTATTATAACAACAGCGCTAAAATCGCTGTTTAGTTTTATAAAAGCATTTCTTACAAAGACAGCGTTATAATCGCTGTTTAAAATTATAAAAGCATTTCTTATAACAACAGCGTTATGATTGCTGTTTTGAATAAAATACCGTGTGCGACGCACACGCTTCCGTTGTTCATTTAAAAGATAGTCAAAATGTCTGGATTTAAACAATGCAGACATTTATCCTTCTATTTGTCGAAACCCATAAGATAAAGAGTATATAAGGATAAAAATCCGGTGCCCACCTTCTTTACAACAAGATTTCTTCCTTGGATTTTATTCCAAAAATCCAAAATGTTTAGCACAAAACCGTCTGCTGTGTTCTTCCCTTATAAACATTTCACTTGCAAAATACTTCCTTTGAACCATTATCCACTTTAATCCTGAATATATTTCTTTTATATATAATATTTTGATTTCATACTTATACTTATTCTCTTAAACCCCAAATTCTATTTATAACTTCTATTCTGAGTCTTGCAAACAAATCTGATTTTTATTCCAATCGTTAAAAATCTTGTTTATGATTTGCTTTATACTCTGCTAAGTTCAAATCCCATCTCAAATATTGATTTCAAATCTAATTTCCACTTTTCCATATAAATTTAAATAAAGCATTTATATTCAATTTATTCAATGATTATAAACTCGTTTAAAAACAACTTCTTCTTTTAATAAAACAAGTTTCTACCTTTTTAATTCCATTCAAAATTTAATTTCTCCTTTGGAAATAAATTTTGTTTTGAAATTTCAATCGCTTTACTATATTTGAAATTATTTTACGGTATTTAAAATACCAAATTTCTAGTGTCATGGTGATTCAACATAGAACAACCAATCATAGTATACACATCACTATAAATAACGAACGGTAATATAAATGTTGAGGGATCCAGTTGGATTCCTCCAACCTGTTTCCCTGCATCCACAGATGTTAATAACATCAATAATATTATTTCACATCAAAATGAAATATCAGAACTAATGATCAATTAATGGTGTAATCCTATCAACCAATTCAACCAAATTTACCAACTATTCAACCAATCAACCATTGCACATTATAAAAATATTTAAAACTCGTTTATATATAAAAATATAAACGAGAGGGAGTTAGTGAGTTTACTCACCTTGTTTTTCCGTTGAAGGTTCTGCTTTTATTTCGTTTAAAATCAAACAGGCGTTTGAATTTATCACGAAATTCCGGTAGCTTAGTTCCCAGCCACATCAGTTCCATTATGCAGGTCTCGTCCAATGATTCTAACTTGACCGAGTTTGCCCGATTGTTTGTTTTGAAAATAACTTAGTACTTCATTTTCCTCTGCAAAAACCGTCGACGCCCCTTTTTGAAACATCGTTCCCAATTCCCGCAACTTGCTCCGACTCTCATACTCTTGTTTCTCTATTTAAACACCACAGCCATCGGAACAAACATCCACCACCGAACTCACTTCCTCCACTCAAACCATCATCTGTATAGAATTCACAGTCACTAATCATGCACCCGAACCCCAACGTGTAACACTGCTCAACCCTTAATGCCAAGTTTTTCCCAAAGCCTTTAAACCATAGTTACTGTCAATACATAGGTTATTGTCAATGCACCTTCTTCCAGAAAACACAAACTGACGTTCCCTTCTACTTTCCACTTCCCAATCAGAAACCCGCTCCTACCAGAATACCATGACCACACCTTCACCCATTTTACCTCCTTACGTTCTTCTTTCTTCTTATTAATTTTGTTTTTAATCCTAACTCCTTGCTTAAGTATATCGTTTTCTTCCCAAATGATATTATATGAGACCAGCCTCACAGTAATACAATTAACGACCTTAACTCTCTCTATCTTCATGGATCCATCGCAACCCCACTTACCTAACTTCCATTTTCACGATGCATTAATTATTGAAACCCGTACTCCATTTTCAGCTTTGCCATATTAACTTAACCAAACCCATCTAACACACATTCAGTATACTTCTCTCCCCACTCTTCTTTCTAGAATACGACTCAAACTTAGAAAGCTAACTTCCAGTTCCCAACAAACATCGTGATCGCAAGTTCAACACCCAAGAACAGGACAAACTTCTTCCGGGTAGAACACCCCTCCTAAAACCATTATTTAAACAAATCCTACTTGTACCTCAAAATTACGACCAGGCTGAGCAAAATCTCCTCATCGCCAAACAACTGTTACAGCTAACAACCCTTCACCCAACGTCCACCATCCTTGCTCCCACCCATCCCCTGTAACTCCACCACAAGCTCAAACAAACGAGCTGCCTGAACACCATCCAACTCATCACTCAGGTCAGCCACCGAAGTCTACACCCAATCACCTTCCTTTTCCACTCGCGCTTCACCTGCCGTAACCACAAATGGCTTCCACTTCGCGAGCTCAACGCCAACCACCCAACACCTCATCATCAACTCAACTCCTTGTCTCGTGATACATCACTCCTCCATCTTCTGACTGTTCTAAACCCTAGATCGCGCCAAACCCTCATGGTCTGCACCCGGCTTCATCAAATGATTAACTCAAACACGACTCTTCCAGATTCACGCGCGGTAGAGGGTACTCGAACCCAAAAGTATAAGCTGAGAGCGAAGCTGATCAGAATAGGAACTGGGCGGATCACCAATAGAACGATTTCAATATTATTTTGATTTTAGAAGGCTCGATTTGGAAACTTGAGGGAGGAGTTTTCGTGTTTCTATCGCAGAAAGAAAATGAGAAGGGGACAACTCGTTTTATTTTGTCTGTGAAAAGGGAGAAGACATTGAGATGTCAGTATTTAAAGAAGAGGATAGTTTGGTACCCACGATTTTTAACACCTTGGAGGTCACGGTGCCTAGCAGCTTGGGGAACACGGATCTGGATGGATTGGGACACACGGAACTGGATGGATTGGCACACACGAAAGCGTTGTTGGTTGGTGTTTAGAAGTTTGGCAGTCACGGTTATTATTATATATATATACATTCTTTATTTTCGAAGAGATTGGCAGGTATGTTTGAACTGGCAAATACAACATGTACAGTAGTGTACACATGTGAAGACCCCCATTATTATGTAATATTCATACCGATCTTTGGAAATAACGTTTGCATAGATTATAAGACTAAACAAGATGAATATTTCAAGAAGTGATTTTATAAAATGAAATACTATTATTTTTAATAATGAAGCCCTTTTTTTCTACTTTATCGAACGCTCCGGACAGAAATAAAAATTTGATCGTGACAGAGAATACGCCATAATCCCAAAAATATAATAATATCGGTAGTTCAAATTATATTATGAAACCCCAAAAAAATTGATATAGGGTGCAAAATACTCTAAATAAAAAGTTGCGTATTTAATTAATTAAAAATTATAGTAAAATTAAAAAAATAAATAAATTATAACTACGCCTCAAAAGAATCTTGTCCAAAATCGAAATCAATATTTAATTATATTATAAATTATACGTTTAAATATCGTTTTATTAAATAAATTCCTTATAAATTCCTATATATAATTCAAATAAAATATTTAAAACAAGTTTAAATATTCAGAATTCAATGGCTGAAAATCCGGGTCGTTACATTCCTTCCCCCTTAAAATAATTTCATCCTCGAAATTGCTAAGGTAGGAAAAGATGCTACATACCCTAATAACTAGGTCCAAAAATTCTTTTTGTTCAATTCTTGACTTCAGTTTAATTGGACCAATTTACTTCAATTAAAATATTAATTTATTCTTACTAACGAAAATTTTCAAAATTTCTGAAAATCTTCTAACACTTTAAATTCTGAAAAATTTCGGCAGCATCTCCTCTGCATGGCTCAATCGGTACAACCACTACTCGCCTTTCTAGGCCTTCTCCAATCCCCCCATAGGCTCATAAAATCATCAAACCTAAGTAATATTGTAAACATGTAACTTTTTATCGGGCATGCTTTTATCTCTTGCACTTGCTCCATTCAATATCTGTTCAGCATACATATATCCATTTCCAGTTGGTTTCAAACCAATCCAACTTCCAGTTTTTAAATCTCTAATCAACTCCTGATTAGTTCACTTCCATTCACTAATCCAAACTGAGTTCTGTTTTCAAAAATCAACCCCCTTATCCTGCTTGGGTTCAATTCCATCACAGTTTAATTCCAAACAACAACATCCAATAGATATTCAACTTGTTTATCCATAGGTCGAATTCCCATTAATATTTCGAATTCCAACATCTCTATATTTAATTTCATTCGGGATTACTTCTAATTCAATCCAGTTTTATTTAACTTAAGTTAAATTCCAATTCATTTGATACATTTTAACCATTTTCAATCTATTCAACTTTTTCAAGTTAAAACATTTCAGAATTCAAATTCCCGGGTTTTATTTCAAATTAGTTTTAAATCATATATATATTTATACACATATTTATAATCAACTGAATTCAAAACATTTGAATTTCTAAAACAACTTTATATTTCTCAAACAAATTTCCATTAACAAACCTATTATGGTAGCAATCCATCACTTAGAAACTCGAAAATGAATACCGATAATGCTGCAGTCCATTATCAGAAATATTTTCTCGCCACTGAAGTGGTTTCAGTGCTTAATCACTTTCAAACTCATTAAAAATCATTCTCATTCAAAAATACCTTCAAGTAATGCTATATTACCTTTAAAATACTTCAGAAAATATTTCTAAACTCCCGGAATTCGAATTCTAATTCTGGTTTGAATTTAATTCCAGTTTATCTCCTTTGTATACATTATATAACCATTTCAATATTTGGTAATTTCCTTTGATTGTAATAACAATCAACAAAATCGATAATTTCAGAAAATTATCACTTTTGTATAAAAATATCCTTTGGGCAAAATTATATCATTTACCCATCTTTAAAACAATACTATGTCGAATCGTTTTGTTCGAGAGTTTAGAAACACCTATCGATACAGTTGTACATCCTGTATCGACCAGAATTCATAAACCACTCAACAAACCAGTCAACACAATATAAAACAATTTTATATCAAATCTACAAATACGCGCTCATACAAATACACTCAAACTCAATCTAGGGTGTCACTAACCCCATCTCTATTGAGTCACGCCACAGAGCCAAGGTAATCACTTAACCTTCAGCTCTGATACCAAATGAAACGACCCGCAAATCCGTACCCTTTGAGTCGACTAATAACACCACACGTCCAACTCAAATTGCACAGAAATACGAATCATTATTAGAAAGAAGTTAGAGGGTGAGAAATAGAAAGAAAGAAATATTAGAATAGAAGAAAACAAAGATCACAAACTCGCAGCGGAACGAATAAAATATATTAGATAACATACCTTTGAAATAAAAAAAACAGTAACTGTATATATACATACCATCATCAGAGCACAGCAGTTATCCCTGGAATAGTTATAAACACATGTTTCCAGATACAACATAGTACACAGCGGAAAATATGATAGTCTATAGCTAACTGGTGAAGCCTCCTGCTTCAATCTCCTCTAGGTGAATCTGAAAAATCCCGACTACTTGACTGCCCGTACAAATTTGGGCACCCAAGAGTTTAGGGAAAACAAACAAAATAAACTCTGGGTCAGTCATGGGACTGGTGTGAGTAAACTCCAACCATTTGTTTAACTTTCAAAATCCTTTCGAAAGAAATGATAATCGTAAGACCGATCCACACATAAACACGGATGGTTTTTACCTTACGATAACCAAAAATATTTTGATATCAAATCCAGTGATATTATAATAATGTCTACATCAGATAAATAGAAATCAAGCGGAACGCTTGCATCTCACGCTCCATATGCAATATAAAATCAAAAACCGCAGGGCGCTTATTGGAGATTGGATTTCCAACATGACAAGGTATGGGACCACCTGCCGATAGTGTATCTCTAGAGACGAATACACTGGGTTCAACAAGAACGTCTTGCAACCCGGCCCACACATGACCGACCACTCGTTTCGCTTGAGTGTATCGAAGGTATACCACCGACGGTTGGGATCAGCAACCGCCTCCCGAAAAGGGACAGCATCGATAGATTTAAGAAGCAAAAGGAATTTCTCTAGATAGGTGGTTATACATCCTAATGGGTGCGACCCACATAGCCATGCTGCCTGCCCGATTTTTGTCCAATTCCGGGTTGATGAGGCTTGAGGTTTGAATTATCTTCCAGAACATCTGGCCATCATTCACTTTGAATGTCACATCGTCAGATCCATCGGAAATCACTAATTGATTCCCACAAAAATACTCATATTGTTAGGCTAAAGAAGTTTCCCTTGTATGCCACCAACTTCGTACGTTTGAAGGAATCAACATACGTACCCCCCTTTGGAAATACTCTGTCAGACACTCATCGATACAAGTTGTCCTGGGTCTGGACAAACCGAAGGCACTATCCCGTAAACAGGATAGCCCTTGCATAACTCCGTCTTCAATTTCCTTCAGCATAAGTTGCTTCATAACGCTTACGCCAATACGGAGTGGTTTTCAGATATCAAATCTGATCCCGGTCTCTCCATATTGACAACGAAGGTATATAAAAAAATAAAACTTTGATAGTCGGTGAATTAACTATCAAAGAAACATCCATACAATCAACGGTCCTATTTCCAAATGGAAATTCTATCAATCAAGCATCAAACAACACTGGGCCCTTTTTATATTAGTTCTTTATTACATTATCATTTCCAATTCCCATTTTCCACCTTTCGTGTTCTTTCAAAGCTCTATTTTCTCTCTCGATCATTGGAAAACATTTCCAATATTATAATTCCTTTATTGAGAAAATATCCTTTTACTCCAGTTAGAAAACATTTCTAAATCCTTTGAATTAACTGATGTTATCAACATCGTTATTATAACTCAAATCATAAATCATTCGTAAACTAACGATATCACTAACCAACCCTTGCTATCGAGGCTTAACCATTTCTCCGTCAATAATGCAGTTAGTCAAGTTGGGGTATAATTACCTCTCAGACCTTAACTGAACGACATTCTTAACATTGAAATAGTCAGAGCTCACAACTTTAAACCAAACATTGCTTTCAACAACAACGTTAAAACCGTTGTCTTAGCATTATAGAACACTTATCATAACCATAGCATTAAAATTGCTATTAAAACAGTTATTATAACGGCAGCATTAAAATTGCTATTTAGATTTACCAAGACATTTATTATAACAGCAGCGTCTAAAATTTGCTGTATAGATTTACAACATCTATTATAACAACAGCGCTAAAATCGCTGTTTAGTTTTATAAAAGCATTTCTTACAAAGACAGCGTTATAATCGCTGTTTAAAATTATAAAAGCATTTCTTATAACAACAGCGTTATGATTGCTGTTTTGAATAAAATACCGTGTGCGACGCACACGCTTCCGTTGTTCATTTAAAAGATAGTCAAAATGTCTGGATTTAAACAATGCAGACATTTATCCTTCTATTTGTCGAAACCCATAAGATAAAGAGTATATAAGGATAAAAATCCGGTGCCCACCTTCTTTACAACAAGATTTCTTCCTTGGATTTTTATTCCAAAAATCCAAAATGTTTAGCACAAAACCGTCTGCTGTTTTCTTCCCTTATAAATATTTCACTTGCAAAATACTTCCTTTGAACCATTATCCGCTTTAATCCTGAATATATTTCTTTTATATATAATCTTTTGATTTCATACTTATACTTATTCTCTTAAACCCCAAATTCTATTTATAACTTCTATTCTGAGTCTTGCAAACAAATCTGATTTTTATTCCAATCGTTAAAAATCTTGTTTATGATTTGCTTTATACTCTGCTAAGTTCAAATCCCATCTCAAATATTGATTTCAAATCTAATTTCCACTTTTCCATATAAATTTAAATAAAGCATTTATATTCAATTTATTCAATGATTATAAACTCGTTTAAAAACAACTTCTTCTTTTAATAAAACAAGTTTCTACCTTTTTAATTCCATTCAAAAATTAATTTCGCCTTTGGAAATAAATTTTGTTTTGAAATTTCAATCGCTTTACTATATTTGAAATTATTTTACGGTATTTAAAATACCAAATTTCTAGTGTCATGGTGATTCAACATAGCACAACCAATCATAGTATACACATCACTATAAATAACGAACGGTAATATAAATGTTGAGGGATCCAGTTGGATTCCTCCAACCTGTTTCCCTGCATCCACAGATGTTAATAACATCAATAATATTATTTCACATCAAAATGAAATATCAGAACTAATGATCAATTAATGGTGTAATCCTATCAACCAATTCAACCAAATTTACCAACTATTCAACCAATCAACCATTGCACATTATAAAAATATTTAAAACTCGTTTATATATAAAAATATAAACGAGAGGGAGTTAGTGAGTTTACTCACCTTGTTTTTCCGTTGAAGGTTCTGCTTTTATTTCGTTTAAAATCAAACAGGCGTTTGAATTTATCACGAAATTCCGGTAGCTTAGTTCCCAGCCACATCAGTTCCATTATGCAGGTCTCGTCCAATGATTCTAACTTGACCGAGTTTGCCCGATTGTTTGTTTTGAAAATAACTTAGTACTTCATTTTCCTCTTCAAAAACCGTCGACGCCCCTTTTTGAAACATCGTTCCCAATTCCCGCAACTTGCTCCGACTCTCATACTCTTGTTTCTCTATTTAAACACCACAGCCATCGGAACAAACATCCATGTAACACCCCGAATTTTGGGTTAATACTAAAATTCACTAATTACAGGATAAATAATCTCAGATGTGGGAATTAGGGGAAACGGGCTGCGTCATTGCGTTCGTCTCGGAAAAATACGCAAAATAGAGTCCGAGTTTTCGAAAATCGGAGTCCGTATGGCCCAGTTATGGCCCGATGAAGTTTGCAGAAAATTCAAACCTAAAAACAGATTTAAAAATTTAAAATTTCAGATTTTGGAATGGAAAAGCGGGGTCAGGCGGGAAGCTTCCCGCCCTACCCATGTCGACAGGGCTGTCGACAGGCCAGTCGACAGGGGTGTCGACTTGCCTGTCGACTTGCCTGTCGACAGGGGCGCGGCGTCCAGTGAACCTGGGTGCACCAGGTTGGGTTCTAGGCTGGCTTAGAGGGCTGGTTCTAGAGATTTCCTAAATCTAAGGGTCCTAATCTAACCTAGGGTTAATCTAAGGGCCTAAAATACTCACCTAATCTATAAATACACCCTAAACCCCCCCTAATCCTTACCAAAAATAGAAATGATGGCCTCATGCCGCCAAATTAAATCTTAAGAGGAGCCTCCACTAATCTATGAAGGAAGTTGCAAGCTAATCAACCTCTAATCATCATCTTCTTCATATTTAGCAACTAATTCCACTTCATAAGTTTGCTAATATTGGGTTTGGTGAGTTTCTATCACTTTAACATAAATTGTTATAGTAAGTAGATTGGGTGTAATGAGACTTATGGTCTTGAATGCGGATTATAGAGTTTGAATCATTTATAATGATATGCTACTCTATGTCTTCTTATGTTTATGCATATGTAATAAGTGGTTTTATGCATGTTTAATAAGTTGGATTATGCATGTTTAACAAGTGGGTTTATGCATATTTAATAAGTGGGTTTATGCATGTTTAAACAAGTGAGTTATGCAAGTTCATATGCAAGTTATGTGTGTAATGCTATGTGTATGATGTTATGAAAGTTCATATGCAAGTATATGAATGCTTATGCAAGATATGTATATGCTTAAATGCAAGTTTAACATGGTATGCAAGTATGTGAATGCTTATGCAAGTATGTGAATGCTTATGCAAGTATGTGAATGCTTATGCAAGTTATGTGTATGCTTAAATGCAAGTTTAACATGGTATGCAAGTATGTGAATGCTTATGCAAGTATGTGAATGCTTATGCAAGTATGTGAATGCTTATGCAAGTTATGTGTATGCTTAAATGCATGTTTAACATGTTATGCAAGTTATGAGAATGCTTATATGCAAGTTCAACATGTTATGCAAGATATGTGTATGATAATATGCAAGTTTGGGTTAAGTGTAGTTGGGTTAATATATGCTCATATATGCAAGTTGACATCCTCTTAACCCATGACAAAGTTATATGCTAAACCCATGATATTTGTGATGGATCTTTCCCTTTATTATGTCGTGAAATGAGAACGATTTACATGGGGAACGATGGGGTAATGAATATGTTAATAAAAGTATGATTGGGTATGATTAAGCATACCATAAAAATAAAATAACATAACTGGGAATTTACCTATTGAGTTAGGTCTACCCCATGGGAATTTACCTATTGAGTTAGGTCTACCCATGTTATGAAAAAACTTGATATTAATTAGGGATAATTAATATGGGGGTGATTAATTAGGTGTAATTAATCGACTAAGACACGAGGTTAGACTCATTTGTAGTGTAAAACTGCCCGGACCCAACCGGCTTAACCAGTTGCTACAAATGTCAGCCCAATGTGAGAGGTCTTAGCCATAAATTAAATACGTGATTAAAGTAAAGACACGAGGTTAGACTCTGTTATGACGTAAGACTGCCCGGACCCTACCGGCTTAACCAGGCGGTCATAACAGCCAGTCTAATGTGAGAGGTCTTTATGGGAGATCACGGTCTTAATTAATTAAGAAACACTTAACCATATTAGCATGTAGTGGGACATGAGGGGTTAAGTGGGTGCCTTGGGTGGCATGTGGAAATTTAGTGGTTGCCTTGGGTGGCATGTGGAATCTAGTGGGTTGCCTTGGGTGGCAATAGAAAATACGATTAGAATACTTAACCAAGTGAAACATGTAATTAAACATGATTAAAGGGTTAAGTGGGATTCACTAGATAAGTGACAAGCTTAGGTGGGTAGCTTATGGGGGCCCATTTCAACCAATATCCCAAACGTATCTTTGTGGGCTCGACCCATGTCGAGTGACGGGACACGCATATTGGGCTTGATTATAAGAGGCTAAAACGGGTTAGCGGTGGCAACGCAAGTCCAACGGGTTTCATATGCGTGTGTGGGCCCGGGCTGGTAGATAAGCCGTTGTTGCATCGTGTAGATATAAAGCCGTGCACCGTTGATATTATCAGGTGGCCACTTTAGGGGAGTGATACACCCCACTGTGGGACCAGCACGGGTATCTACGGTAGGGAGCCGGTCGCTTGGGAAGTAGTGGGGTACACCTAGTGGAGATAGGGGCAGACGGCACCTATGTGGTCAGCTAGGGGTACATGAAACTACTAGTTATATCTTTCTTTAAGTCCTTGGGTGGGATCAATCTTTGAGTAGGAATGACTGGTGTGGTGCAGTGTAGTAATTATCCTTGGGTGGGTAGATGCGTCTTTACAGTTATCTTAGTTTATCCTAAGTATACCAAGCTGCTTAGTGTAGCCATTCATCCCCGGACATTACCGTAGGTCAAGTTTATGTCTTCTCTGGTTACTTTAATGATTATATTGTTAAAGTTATAGGACTCGCTCAGACTTATGTCTGACCCCGTTGTTTTTATCTTTTTCCCAACCCTCAGGTCCTACGGTGGATCCTAGCAGTAGTGGAGCTTGATCGAATTGCGGTTCCAGTCTTTAGGAGCTTGGATAGATGTAAAGCTCCAGTTACCCAGTTATCTTTTCTTTTGTCTTGGCTATTGTATGAGAGAGTGGGATTATGTACTTCTTTATTTTGATGGATATTGTACTTGACTTTTATTGTGGTTTTATGATGTAACCAGACATGTTTATTTCCGCTGTCATGAGATGATGTTTTAAATTTCAAGTACTATTTATATCTGTCTTGTTGTAATTTTTCTGTTCTATATTCACTAAAATACTCCACCGATGTTATGGCATTCCCTTAGAGAGTGACCATAGCGGGCGTGGGGTGTTACACGTGGTATCGGAGCCTAAGGTTACCGGAACAGATAAAATTTTTAGAAAACTATTTTTCTAAAAACATTTTTGGAAGAGATATTTTCAAAAACATGTCTTTAAAGAGAAAAGTTTTTGAAAGAAAAACATAATCCCCAATAGCCATATCTATATCCTTCGAATTCTCCGTTTTGAGTCTTTCCTTTTTCGTTTCAGCATGGCTGAGGATCTTAACTTCCTGGAGGGTGTGACGGTACCAGTATGGTATAGGAGATTGATGGAGGCTAGGGCCACCACTGCAGGTCCAGCAAATATTCCTCCACCAACCGTAGCACCCGATCTTCCTCTTCCCCCTCCTCCTCGCACGGATACTTTTGCTAAGACTTGCAAGGAATTTGAAGCTATGGGAGGGAAACCTTTTCAAGGATCTGAAACTTTTGTGGAGGCTAGAGATTGGCTTAAGGAGGTAGAAGAGTTGATAGATATCTTTGAGATGGAAGAAGGAAAGAAAGTCAAGTTAGCTGCTTGGTTAATGAAGGGAGAGGCCTCATTCAGGTGGGAGGTCACTAATGGAGAACGCCCCGTTGACTCTTGGGCGGATTTTAGGCAAAGATTTGTGGCAAAGTTTCTCTCAAGGGCGGAGGAAAACTTGTATATGGAAAGATTCTTGACTCTAAAGCAAGGAAATCTCTCGGTGAAGGAATATGTTAACAAGTTTAATCAATTGGCAAGGTTTGGCCTAGACATGGTGAATACACCGGAGAAGAAGGCTTTGAGGTTCGTGAAAGGCTTGAATGAACCGATGCATGGGTTGGCTATGACTCATATCCCTATGGGGGCCACCTTCGAGAAGCTAGTTGACATGGCACTCATGCATGAAGAAGGGAAGGGTCCCAATGCTAGTCAGGCGCCCGAGAAGAAGGGAGATCAAAAGAGACCTCAGCAACAACAGCAAAACAAAGGGGGGAAAGGCAACGGTGGCAAGGGCAAAAAGAAGAAGTGTTTCAATTGTGGGACACCTGGCCACCTAAGCAAGGATTGTCGCAAGAAGAAGAAGACTGGCTGCTTCCACTGTGGCGAAGCAGGGCATCTAGTGAAAGACTGTCCTAAGAAAGGGCAAAGGACGGGATCTACCTCAGGAGGACAGGTGCAAGCTCTTATGGCACCGGGTCAGGCTAGGGGGCAAGTACAGGCTCTCGCGGTTCCACCGATTCAGGAGAGAGGTAGAACTATTTCCGTGGAAAGTCTGGTTTTTCTATTTGATCATCCTGTCCGTACATTGTTTGATTCAGGCGCATCGCATTCTTTTATCTCATCATCATTAGTTGAGTCACTGCACTTAGACACCAGTCTGGTAGATGATCCCTTGGTTGTTTCAAACCCAATTGGGGGCTCCACTTATTTGTCCATGATATGTTTGGGTTTGAAGATTTCTATACTTAGCATTGAGTTTAGATGTGATGCTTTTGTGTTGGGCTTCACGGGCTATGGGTTGATTTTGGGCATGGACTGGTTATCCAGTAATGGTGTCGTTCTTGATTGCGAAAGGAGAGTTGTTAGGCTCATGACCCGCTTGGGTAACACTCTCGAGATCTCTTGTAATCCCAGGGATTCTGTTATGCTAGGTTATCTTGAATCGCTTGAGGCTTCAGTCGAAAGTTTGCAATCTGTTAGAGTGGTCCGGGAATATCCGGATGTGTTTGAGGAGGTGAAGGGCTTACCTCCGAAGCGGGAGATTGACTTCCGAATATATCTGGTGGATAATGCTAAACCTGTATCTTTACCAGTGCGCCACATGGCTCCTCGTGAGAGGAGGGAACTCCATAAGCAAGTAGGGGAATTGCTTGAGAAGGGGTTCATAAGACGAAGTATATCAGAGTGGGGTGCTCCAGTAGTTTTTGCAACGAAGGCGAATGGGTCCCTCAGACTTTGTGTAGACTATAGAGAACTCAACAAGCTCACAAAGAAGAATAGACACCCATTGCCGAGGATTGATGATCTTTTCGATCAGTTGGTTGGCGCTTCAGTATTTTCTCAGTTGGACTTAGCCACGGGGTTTCATCAGTTGAGGGTGGCTGAGGATAGCATAGACAAGACTGCCTTTAGGACTTCGGATGGTTTCTATGAGTGGCTGGTGATGCCATTTGGGTTGACGAACGCCCCTGCATACTTTGTTGACTTGATGAGTAGGGTGTTCAGGGAGTTCCTTAATAATTTCGTGATGGTCTTTGTGGATGATATCTTAGTATTTTCTAAGAGTGAAGAAGAGCATGCCTTACATCTTGGGGAGGTATTGAAGACTCTTCGAGCGCATAGACTTAAGGCTAAATTCTCTAAATGTCACTTCTGGAGGAGGGAAGTGCGGTTCTTGGGGCACGTGGTCTCCAAGGAAGGGATAGCTGTGGATCCCGCGAAGGTAGTATCAATTCAGGATTGGAAGGTTCCGAAGAATGCCACCGAAGTAAGAAGTTTCTTGGGTTTGGCGGGTTATTATAGGAAGTTTATTAAAGACTTCGCGAAGATATCAGCCCCACTAACCCGCTTAACAAAGAAGAATCTTGTTTTCGCATGGAACGTAGATTGTGATGATGCGTTCCGACGGTTAAAGAGAGCTTTAACCACTGCTCCAGTTTTAGTGTTGCCAGATGGGAGCAAGCCTTTTGTTGTTTATACTGATGCTTGTGGGACAGGACTTGGCGCAGTCTTAATGCAAGAGGGAAGGGTGATAGCCTATGGTGGAAGGCAGTTGAGGGCACATGAGAAAAATTACCCTACCCATGATTTAGAGTTGGCCGCTATTGTTTTTGCGCTTAAGATTTGGCGCCATTATCTTCTTGGTGAGAGATTCGAATTGTTCACTGACCACAAATCATTGAAGTACTTGTTTTCTCAAAAGGATTTGAATTTGAGACAGCAAAGGTGGATGGAGTTCTTAGCATCCTATGATTTCGAGATAGCATATACCCCTGGCAAGGGTAACGTGGTGGCAGACGCCTTGAGTAGAAAGAGGTTGTCATTAAGCCCATTGTTCGTGGAACGTCGAAGCTTGGAATTTATCTCGATGTTTGATTTCAGACCTTCCGTTGATTATATACCCGGTTTGCTAGCATCCTTGGATGTCAGACCTACTCTTCTGGGGCGGATAGGGGAAGCCCAGAGGGACGACCCACAGTTGGTTGAGTTGATAGAGAAGCTCATAAGGGGAGAGTCGTCCAGCCATTTGAGTAGGTACACCCTAGACGATAGGGGATGCTTGCGTAGAGACGGTAGACTTTGTGTACCGCAAGACGAAGGGTTGAGGAAGGCTATTCTTGATGATGCACACCGTTCTAGGATGACCATTCATCCCGGTGGGGACAAGATGTACCAAGATATGAAGAGGGTTTTCTTCTGGGCCGGTATGAAGAAAGATGTGGCCGAATATGTCGCTCGATGCTTGGTATGTCAACAGGTGAAAGCGGAGCAAAAGAAACCTGGTGGGTTGCTTCACCCATTGGAAGTTCCGCAATGGAAGTGGGATAGCGTCTCGATGGATTTTATTGACGGGTTACCCAGATCGAGAAAGGGTAATACAGGAATTTGGGTGGTGGTAGACAGACTTACTAAGAGCGCCCATTTCATACCTGTGAAGAGCAAGAGGACTGCCCCATGGCTAGCTTCAGTATATCTTCGAGAGATAGTTCGATTGCATGGGGTACCCTCTAGCATAGTGAGTGATCGAGACCCTATCTTCACTAGCGAGTTCTGGAGAAGTTTGCAGGAAGCAGTGGGAACTCAATTGTGTCTGAGCACCGCATATCATCCTCCGACGGACGGCCAGACTGAGAGGGTGAATCGTGTGCTAGAAGACCTTTTGAGGCTTTGTATCTTAGATTTTGGAGGTACATGGGAAGAGCATCTTCCATTGGTAGAGTTCGCATATAATAACAGCTTTCAGTCCAGTATTGGTATGGCTCCTTTCGAAGCTCTTTATGGAAGGCCTTGTCGATCACCTACATGTTGGTGGGAATCTACGGATAAGATCTTGCTTGGGCCTGATATGGTTAGGGAGACTTCTGAGAAGATTGACTTGATTCGAAGGAGGATGAAAGCAGCACAGGATAGGCAAAAATCTTATGCGGACAAGAGGAGGACGGATCTTGAGTTTGAAGTTGGGGACATGGTCTTTGTCAAAGTGTCTCCATTGCGAAATGTTGTTCGCTTTGGATCTGTTGGGAAGTTAGCACCAAGGTTCGTAGGGCCGTTTCCTATTAAGGAAAGGATTGGACGGATGGCATATAGAGTAGAGTTGCCCGACAGACTTAGTGGCGTACATGATGTATTCCATGCATCTCATCTGAGGAAGTGCTTACATGAGACGGCAGAGGTGGTAGAGCCGAGCTTGCTTAAAGAAGTTGAAGTAGAGCGTGATGCGACTATTCGACGAGCTCCTACCCGCATCCTTGGGTCAGAGACTAGGAAATTGAGGAATCGAGAGGTTCATCTAGTCAAAGTGCAATGGGGAGAAGACGAGGGCAACGCAACTTGGGAAACGGAAGTAAAGATGCGTTCATTGTACCCTTTCCTTTTTGAGGGTAAGTCTTTTAGCTTCTCCTTTATCGTTTGTCTAGTACTTATCTTATCTTTAGTATGTCCTCTCATTAGTACCTTTGACCTTTAGATAGGGTAAACCTATGGTTGAAACATGTGTTTGAGACATGTTATGTTTGGTGGATGCATGTGGATGCAAGTGGTTGCTAGTGGTTGCTCGTGGATGCATATACACACACTCTAGGCACTAGATCGGCTCAATCACTTCATATTGCATATTGCATAAAATTGTGTGTAGGAAACTATATTTATGGATGTAAAATGATTGTGTTATCATATGGATGATGCATTTTGGTGAATGATTGTGCACTCATGTAGATATTGTATGTGTCGATAGGGTTCTTTCGCATACATAATGGATGCATGGCACTATCATGGTTTGCATATGTTCATACATTAGATAGGGAACATATACACACACTCTTTGCATATGCTCATACATCATTAGAAATTGTTCTAAGGACAATGGATGCCTGTGTTTGATGGATTGAGTAGATGGTTGTTTGGATGGTAGGATATGCATTCTCCTTAGCGTAGAGATTTCGGGGACGAAATCCTTTAAGGAGGGGAGAATGTAACACCCTGAATTTTGGGTTAATACTAAAATTCACTAATTACAGGATAAATAATCTCAGATGTGGGAATTAGGGGAAACGGGCTGCGTCATTGCGTTTGTCTCGGAAAAATACGCAAAATAGAGTCCGAGTTTTCGAAAATCGGAGTCCTTATGGCCCAGTTATGGCCCGATGAAGTTTGCAGAAAATTCAAAACTAAAAACAGATTTAAAATTTTAAAATTTCAGATTTTGGAATGGAAAAGCGGGGTCAGGCGGGAAGCTTCCCGCCCTACCCATGTCGACAGGGCTGTCGACAGGCCAGTCGACAGGGGTGTCGACTTGCCTGTCGACTTGCCTGTCGACAGGGGCGCGGCGTCCAGTGAACCTGGGTGCACCAGGTTGGGTTCTAGGCTGGCTTAGAGGGCTGGTTCTAGAGATTTCCTAAATCTAAGGGTCCTAATCTAACCTAGGGTTAATCTAAGGGCCTAAAACACTCACCTAATCTATAAATACACCCTAAACCCCCCCTAATCCTTACCAAAAATAGAAATGATGGCCTCATGCCGCCAAATTAAATCTTAAGAGGAGCCTCCACTAATCTATGAAGGAAGTTGCAAGCTAATCAACCTCTAATCATCATCTTCTTCATATTTAGCAACTAATTCCACTTCATAAGTTTGCTAATATTGGGTTTGGTGAGTTTCTATCACTTTAACATCAATTGTTAAAGTAAGTAGATTGGGTGTAATGAGACTTATGGTCTTGAATGCGGATTATAGAGTTTGAATCATTTATAATGATATGCTACTCTATGTCTTCTTATGTTTATGCATATGTAATAAGTGGTTTTATGCATGTTTAATAAGTTGGATTATGCATGTTTAACAAGTGGGTTTATGCATATTTAATAAGTGGGTTTATGCATGTTTAAACAAGTGAGTTACGCAAGTTCATATGCAAGTTATGTGTGTAATGCTATGTGTATGATGTTATGAAAGTTCATATGCAAGTATATGAATGCTTATGCAAGATATGTATATGCTTAAATGCAAGTTTAACATGGTATGCAAGTATGTGAATGCTTATGCAAGTATGTGAATGCTTATGCAAGTATGTGAATGCTTATGCAAGTTATGTGTATGCTTAAATGCAAGTTTAACATGGTATGCAAGTATGTGAATGCTTATGCAAGTATGTGAATGCTTATGCAAGTATGTGAATGCTTATGCAAGTTATGTGTATGCTTAAATGCATGTTTAACATGTTATGCAAGTTATGAGAATGCTTATATGCAATTTCAACATGTTATGCAAGATATGTGTATGATAATATGCAAGTTTGGGTTAAGTGTAGTTGGGTTAATATATGCTCATATATGCAAGTTGACATCCTCTTAACCCATGACAAAGTTATATGCTAAACCCATGATATTTGTGATGGATATTTCCCTTTATTATGTCGTGAAATGAGAACGATTTACGTGGGGAACGATGGGGTAATGAATATGTTAATAAAAATATGATTGGGTATGATTAAGCATACCATAAAAATAAAATAACATAACTGGGAATTTACCTATTGAGTTAGGTCTACCCCATGGGAATTTACCTATTGAGTTAGGTCTACCCATGTTATGAAAAAACTTGATATTAATTAGGGATAATTAATATGGGGGTGATTAATTAGGTGTAATTAATCGACTAAGACACGAGGTTAGACTCATTTGTAGTGTAAAACTGCCCGGACCCAACCGGCTTAACCAGTTGCTACAAATGTCAGCCCAATGTGAGAGGTCTTAGCCATAAATTAAATACGTGATTAAAGTAAAGACACGAGGTTAGACTCTGTTATGACGTAAGACTGCCCGGACCCTACCGGCTTAACCAGGCGGTCATAACAGCCAGTCTAATGTGGGAGGTCTTTATGGGAGATCACGGTCTTAATTAATTAAGAAACACTTAACCATATTAGCATGTAGTGGGACATGAGGGGTTAAGTGGGTGCCTTGGGTGGCATGTGGAAATTTAGTGGTTGCCTTGGGTGGCATGTGGAATCTAGTGGGTTGCCTTGGGTGGCAATAGAAAATACGATTAGAATACTTAACCAAGTGAAACATGTAATTAAACATGATTAAAGGGTTAAGTGGGATTCACTAGATAAGTGACAAGCTTAGGTGGGTAGCTTGTGGGGGCCCATTTCAACCAATATCCCAAACGTATCTTTGTGGGCTCGACCCATGTCGAGTGACGGGACACGCATATTGGGCTTGATTATATGAGGCTAAAACGGGTTAGCGGTGGCAACGCAAGTCCAACGGGTTTCATATGCGTGTGTGGGCCCGGGCTGGTAGATAAGCCGTTGTTGCATCGTGTAGATATAAAGCCGTGCACCGTTGATATTATCAGGTGGCCACTTTAGGGGAGTGATACACCCCACCGTGGGACCAGCACGGGTATCTACGGTAGGGAGCCGATCGCTTGGGAAGTAGTGGGGTACACCTAGTGGAGATAGGGGCAGACGGCACCTATGTGGTCAGCTAGGGGTACATGAAACTACTAGTTATATCTTTCTTTAAGTCCTTGGGTAGGATCAATCTTTGAGTAGGAATGACTGGTGTGGTGCAGTGTAGTAATTATCCTTGGGTGGGTAGATGCGTCTTTACAGTTATCTTAGTTTATCCTAAGTATACCAAGCTGCTTAGTGTAGCCATTCATCCCCGGACATTACCATAGGTCAAGTTTATGTCTTCTCTGGTTACTTTAATGATTATATTGTTAAAGTTATAGGACTCGCTCAGACTTATGTCTGACCCCGTTGTTTTTATCTTTTTCCCAACCCTCAGGTCCTACGGTGGATCCTAGCAGTAGTGGAGCTTGACCGGATTGCGGTTCCAGTCTTTAGGAGCTTGGATAGATGTAAAGCTCCAGTTACCCAGTTATCTTTTCTTTTGTCTTGGCTATTGTATGAGAGAGTGGGATTATGTACTTCTTTATTTTGATGGATATTGTACTTGACTTTTATTGTGGTTTTATGATGTAACCAAACATGTTTATTTCCGCTGTCATGAGATGATGTTTTAAATTTCAAGTACTATTTATATCTGTCTTGTTGTAATTTTTCTGTTCTATATTCACTAAAATACTCCACCGATGTTATGGCATTCCCTTAGAGTGTGACCATAGCGGGCGTGGGGTGTTACAATCCACCACCGAACTCACTTGCTCCACTCAAACCATCATCTGTATAGAATTCACAGTCACTAATCATGCACCAGAACCCCAACGTGTAACACTGCTCAACCCTTAATGCCAAGTTTTTCCCAAAGCCTTTAAACCATAGTTACTGTCAATACATAGGTTATTGTCAATGCACCTTCTTCCAGAAAACACAAACTGACGTTCCCTTCTACTTTCCACTTCCCAATCAGAAACCCGCTCCTACCAGAATACCATGACCACACCTTCACCCATTTTACCTCCTTACGTTCTTCTTTCTTCTTATTAATTTTGTTTTTAATCCTAACTCCTTGCTTAAGTATATCGTTTTCTTCCCAAATGATATTATATGAGACCAGCCTCACAGTAATACAATTAACGACCTTAACTCTCTCTATCTTCATGGATCCATCGCAACCCCACTTACCTAACTTCCATTTTCACGATGCATTAATTATTGAAACCCGTACTCCATTTTCAGCGTTGCCATATTAACTTAACCAAACCCATCTAACACACATTCAGTATACTGCTCTCCCCACTCTTCTTTCTAGAATACGACTCAAACTTAGAAAGCTAACTTCCAGTTCCCAACAAACATCGTGATCGCAAGTTCAACACCCAAGAACAGGACAAACTTCTTCCGGGTAGAACACCCCTCCTAAAACCATTATTTAAACAAATCCTACTTGTACCTAAAAATTACGACCAGGCTGAGCAAAATCTCCTCATCGCCAAACAACTGTTACAGCTAACAACCCTTCACCCAACGTCCACCATCCTTGCTCCCACCCATCCCCTGTAACTCCACCACAAGCTCAAACAAACGAGCTGCCTGAACACCATCCAACTCATCACTCAGGTCAGCCACCGAAGTCTACACCCAATCACCTTCCTTTTCCACTCGCGCTTCACCTGCCGTAACCACAAATGGCTTCCACTTCGCGAGCTCAACGCCAACCACCCAACACCTCATCGTCAACTCAACTCCTTGTCTCGTGATACATCACTCCTCCACCTTCTGACTGTTCTAAACCCTAGATCGCGCCAAACCCTCATGGTCTGCACCCGGCTTCATCAAATGATTAACTCAAACACGACTCTTCCAGATTCACGCGCGGTAGAGGGTACTCGAACCCAAAAGTATAAGCTGAGAGCGAAGCTGATCAGAATAGGAACTGGGCGGATCACCAATAGAACGATTTCAATATTATTTTGATTTCAGAAGGCTCGATTTGGAAACTTGAGGGAGGAGTTTTCGTGTATCTATCGCAGAAAGAAAATGAGAAGGGGACAACTTGTTTTATTTTGTCTGTGAAAAGGGAGAAGACATTGAGATGTCAGTATTTAAAGAAGAGGATAGTTTGGTACCCACAATTTTTAACACCTTGGAGGTCACGGTGCCTAGCAGCTTGGGGAACACGGATCTGGATGGATTGGGACACACGGAACTGGATGGATTGGCACACACGAAAGCGTTGTTGGTTGGTGTTTAGAAGTTTGGCAGTCACGGTTATTATTATATATATATACATTCTTTATTTTCGAAGAGCTTGGCAGGTATGTTTGAACTGGCAAATACAACATGTACAGTAGTGTACACATGTGAAGACCCCCATTATTATGTAATATTCATACCGATCTTTGGAAATAACGTTTGCATAGATTATAAGACTAAACAAGATGAATATTTCAAGAAGTGATTTTATAAAATGAAATACTATTATTTTTAATAATGAAGCCCTTTTTTTCTACTTTATCGAACGCTCCGGACAGAAATAAAAATTTGATCGTGACAGAGAATACGCCATAATCCCAAAAATATAATAATACCGGTAGTTCAAATTATATTATGAAACCCCAAAAAAATTGATATAGGGTGCAAAATACTCTAAATAAAAAGTTGCATATTTAATTAATTAAAAATTATGGTAAAATTTAAAAAAAATTAAATTATAACTACGCCTCAAAAGAATCTTGTCCAAAATCGAAATCAATATTTAAATATATTATAAATTATACGTTTAAATATCGTTTTATTAAATAAATTCCTTATAAATTCCTATATATAATTCAAATAAAATATTTAAAACAAGTTTAAATATTCAGAATTCAATGGCTGAAAATCCGGGTCGTTACAACTCTCTTGTAGATTAAACTAATATAGTGTATATGTAGCTACCCCCAATTAAGGTATACTCTGCTCGCATGGTCTCCACCGTATTTATGCAGTCCTTTATCCAATATCGCATGTCGTATGTATATCAACGCTACGTTTGCATAAAACTGTCATCACTGTGTTACGTAAGCGTTTGGACTGTCATTCTAGATCCTACTAGATTCTGTCATCGAATAATGCCCTCTAGTCTATGGTACACCACCCAGAGCGACATGAGTGTACCTAGACGTATGGTCAATCGTACTCGATGTCTATTTGCACATGTTCTCTATATGTGTGCCTGAGTCCCATGGCAGGGCTAATCAAGAAACACGAAACTCGGTCGGGAGCTTTCAGATATCTGAAGATGCAGATGCTAAGGTCTGCTTTTATAGTGGCTATGGTCCCACTTGATCCCTCCCTCAACTAATGAAAGGCAACCAAGAATATCAAGAATGAGAACTGTAACTCCGGCCCCCTATGCCCTTCAATCCTATTGGCCAACCTCACCCATAACTAGATAGCAAAGTATATGGTCTTTTGGAGTTCTCCGCCTTTCCGCTTCACTTACTAACTGAAGATGGTAGGTAGACGACGATTTTCTATCACAGGGCACTAACTGGTTTTGTCGAATCACGTTGGTTCGTCTTAGTCTTTTGATTGCCCCTTAATTATTGCAATCAAGGCATACTCATTGGTTCACCTAAGAAGACCTAACCTCTGTGAGCACCGGCGGATCATTTGCAACTCACAAAGGAATACCAAGAGTACCCTACATCCCCGGAAGCCACGTGCTTCTTAACCCAGTCCGTTGGAGCCTACAAGAATATTTAGATGGTCATGTGCTCCTCTTTGTGTCTTTTGACCTCCCGATGATCTACCCCTTATGGTTATTCATCCTCTAACGTATAGACTGGTCCAAGCGCCTCAGTTTTATATGTCATTAGACCCTATGTCTAACCATTAATTACGCACTTGCACCACCTCGTGAGTTTTCACATTTAACTTGGTTACTCTCCTTTACATTGATTTCCTTTCCAAGTTTACCAAGTTAACCTCACTTATTAATGTTTCATATATGACTCATTGCTTGTAAGTTTCACTAAAAAGCCTTGTAACCCATTATCCTTCCTAACTTATTCCTTATATAATCCTAACTTATTTCTTATATAAGTTTTTCATCATATCTATCTTCTTATTCAGTTATACTTCCATCTATTGATGTCCCACAATCCATCGTTGTTTGCTTAGTTTTCTTAACTAAGGCTTATTGCTTAGTTTTCTTAACTAAGGCTTATTACTTACTTCTCTTAACTAAGGTTTATTACTTAGTTCTCTTAACTAAGATTTACTACTTAGTTATCTTTATAGTTATTTACTTAGTTCTCTTAACTAAGGTTTTCTAATCATAACCCATGTTATGTTTATCCATAGATTACTCATTATCGCTTTGTAGTTTGTATTCAACTTATTTTATAATATAAGTTGTCCCAGTCTCTAGTCTTATTATCATCTTCCCTTGTCCCTAGGACAAGTCTACCTGTTATATGACTTTCATATTTCCCATATATATTCGTAATAGGTTGCTATCATTCCCCATTATGCTATTAATTAAGACTAACTTAACCTTTCCGATTTCTTTAACACGTTTACTTAACCCCACCCAATTCAACTGGTTCGTAACACCACTACGGATTTAATTGGATTAAATATTCTGATTCATTACCATGTCCAGTTATGGTTATAATGGGCTAGACCTCCCACATTAGGCCAACAACGGGTGGATGCTGGATATGCCTGTCGGGTCTGGGCAGTCTTATTCCACAGTTGGGTCTAACCTCGTGTCTTATCCCGATTCGTATTTACGTACTCAGACCTCCCACATTAGGTTCAACATTAGTGGCTGTTGGATATGCCGGTCGGGTCGGGCAGACTTCCACCACTAATGTAACCTAACCTCGTGTCATAAGTACAATTAGAGTTCCAAATTGTAATTACTAAACATTCCATTATTAATTAATTAATTAATCAATTAAACCTTTCCCTATTTGAATTATGCCTAATTCACTATTCAAATTACAGACTTTTATACCTCTTTTTAATTCACTTTTAATTATGCCCCATATCATAAATTAAGGCATGTATATATATGTATAAATATATATTGCACCAACCCAAACCCACATATATTTTCCGATTTATGCCTAAAATTCATATTCACATACGTTCTAATTTATGTCCCAAATCACTATTTAGACCTGTCCCATTTCATACCCAAATTATTTTTACACTTATAATCAAATTTCAGATATTTAAACATAATTTGGTCAATATAGTCACACACCTACTCAAGCCATTCCTTGTACATAAATGTGACAGTTTTCCATGTGAACTGTATAATACTCCGACTAATCCGATTACATGTTCAATGTTATTCTATAAATCATATAAACGTTCAACTAGTTAAGTAAACAAATTATTGATGTCATGACATGCTTACTATTCCCATAGTTTACTATTTTCAAGACATGAATTCGCAGATCTACTCATTTTTACGTTTCATCTTGTTATAATCACAATTTATAGTTAAACTTGCAATTTCACAATTTACATATATATGGGAATGCTAAACGATAGCTATAACATTATCAAAAGGTCATAGTTTAATTCCACTCATAATGATTTTTGCTTTCCTAGGTCTGATTTAGATTATCATCAAAAGTTCTTCCCTTTCTTACGGCGTAGATTTGAAGATCCAAAATCCCTTTTTCTCTTTATCTTGAAATAGAAGAAATTCTAAATCTAATTCTTTTAATTTAAGAATAGATTTTGAAGAGAAAGGTAAGAAACTAGATTTAAGATTTGGGGAAGAAGAAGCACAACTTTCGCATAGCTTTGGGATTGTGAATTTTAGGGTTAGGTTTTGAGTTTTATTTATAGGTAGGCTAGAACAACTAGGGCCTTAGGATTAAAATAGAATTCATCTAAACCTTACACCTCACTAAAGAAAAGAATGTTCTAGAGTAGGCTAATTGATTGCTCATTTTTTTCCTTTCATACACTTATGACGTTTCTTTTGTGAAATTAGATATATTGCATATCTTCCTTTCTTTAATTAATTTATCTCTGCAATTATTGCTTTCCCTCTATTCTAATTGCACGCCCATATTTCATATCCAATCAATTTTCCCTTTAATTTATTTATTGCAGCAACTTAACTGTCACATACATTTTTTTTCATACAACTAAATTAATTTAATGCATCAATATAACCCTTTCCTTTTTCCCACATCTGGTTTCTTTTTCATTAATGCATCCTTCCATGTGTCAGTATTTTCTATACAATATGAATTGTATTAATTCTTTGTTGCATATTTCTAATGTTCTTATATTTTTCCATGCATTAAATTTATGTTTATTTTGGTTCATGCATCTACACATTTTTAATTGCATGCATTAAATTCTTAACCGTTATGTGTATGTATATATACATCTTTCTCGTTTTCACGCAATTAAATTTATTTATTAATTGCTCATTACATTATGTGTACAAATTTGAATTGTACGCTCATTAACTCATTCAATTTCTTTTCTTCTTACTTCTAATTAGTACATTATATTGTATTATTTTTAATGCATTGCATATTAATCTCTTTCCTTCATGCATTTAACTCTTTTGACATTTCTTTTCTTTCTATTTTGATTGCACATCCTTATTTTACAATCAATTTACTAATTCTTCTTTTTATTTTATTTATTAATTTATTCTTGCATATGCACATAATTAATTACATGCGCTAATTCTCTTCTTACTCTTTTTGTTTACATATGATTAACTTTTACATTAAAATATACATATGCACTACTACTTATTTGCTACTTAGAAAAATTGCGGGGTGTTACACATGCATGGTTCCATTGATCTTGACAATCAAGATCGTGGGCTTCATCAATGAAATTAGCACTTTCTGGAATTTTACATTCCTATCGATCTTTTCCGGGCTTTCCTTTTGTATTTATCATTTCAAGAGTCGGATGATTACCTATTCGTCATCATGAAAACATTAAGACCATGCATCTCAATATTAGTATCCTCTTATCGCAGGAATCTGTCTCAGGATAGAATTCACCAACTTCTCTAGGAAAATCTAATGGTATAAATATATTGAGGTTTGTTCCATAGGTGAATCCTCCAAGGCCATTTGGTGAGTCTCGACGCGGAGAGATTTTGAAGTCTGAGTTATCTAGAATACCAGATATTGCTGCTATAAACACCATAGATGGTCCAGGTCGATCTATAGATGCTGCTGCGGCGTTGAACCTTTTGAGGAACGAATGTAGGGTCTTACCGGACCTTTGTTTGATTGAAGTGAGCAACATGACATTCTTGGATCAACAGACGTGGACCTTTGATTGCTCAATGAAGTGGGTGACCAACACGTTCCAGCGGTTGATCAAGTTAGATGGATGCCACCAAAAATCGTACAACAACTATGTGAGCCAAGATCTAGAAATGGTAGCTTGGAGTGCGGGGAGTTGCTCAAATCCCTGATGTCTTATGTGAAAAAGTTTTGACTAACATTGCTTACATCGCCTTTGAGGTGTGTCGCCTCTGGTGAAGCCTCAATTAACGTTGGCAATCTGGCCTTTGTTTTCGAGGAGTCGTTACCAATTGTCCAATTTAGCGTTGGTGCCCCCAGCATGAAGTCTTGAAGTAGGTGGAAGCTGGTCTCTGGCTTCTTAGGTCCGCATATGTGATATTCGTTAATCAAGCTTTCGTCCTGTAATTCTGGATGGTGATTCGCGGCTCGGATTTATGCGGGATAGTCTTGGGTCTCCCATCCAAGCTCTGAGGATCGAAGTTGGGTGGCGATATGTCAAATTATAGTCACTTTGAATGCTTCTACTTGTCCCTCCTTCATTAAAGAATGGGGAACTTCATGTTAAAGTTGAGTTGGATTTGAAGCATTCATCTAAATTGGAGCAAGAGTTGATCGGACTCCGTTTAAGTTTCTATTAACTCTTGCATTTCCATCGTTTTCATCCAAAATATTATAGCCAGAAGTTGCATGCGAAAAATGTCTGGGAGGAGGTTGATTGCCCCTTGTTTCAATCAAGACGACGTTGCCAACTTGTCCTAGGGTCTCATGCGATCTGAACAGCAGAACAGGGAGTGATTGAGCCAAGTTCGTCTCCGATTGAATTCCCATCTTGCTCGCTCCAAGGAGTAAGTCATAACTGCTTGGCCATCAATCTATCCGAGTAAAGAAGTTATCCATCATTTTCTATCTCTTCCGGAAAAGTTCATTTTATCGTACCATCTGGGTTCTCAATTCAGCAATGGCACCATCCATTTCATATCTAGCCTGACATGCTGAGGGATCATCGCAAGAAGAAATTTACTGATTTCCTTCAATCCTAACGCCTTCTGCGCCAATATCCTTAGTACGGAGGAAATTTCTATCTTCCTTACTCCTAGCCCTTGATTCGGAGCGTCAGGCAATTCACTTCCTTGTAAGCTAGAAGTCAAAGTAATGACATCGCCCCTTATGTGGGTTCTTTCGTCCGGGAAGTCGGCCGGGACCAACAAATGGACGTTCGCTCTGCATCCATTCCGTGTTCCTCAAGCGGCCTGTCAAGATCGAGGTATAAGTTAGACACAGACATATAAGTTATGCTGTCTGTAAATATTTTCAACAATGTGCCCTCAGTCCAGGGGTAATGGTGAAAGATCGATAGTTGTGTCACATCCCATTCACATTTAGAAATGGATGCATGGAAAAGAGACATTGCTTTCAAAGCTTAAGTGATTGAGTTATCCAAGTGCTTGAGTTATCGCGTTTTCCATTAAGTGTATTTGCGAGGTGGCACTCGTCGTTGCACTTGGGCTATGGTCAGTCACACGTGGGTGTGTATGTTGATTTGATATATCACTCTTAGGTCCTCCTTTCGGTCGTTGCCTTAACTCGTGTGACATGTCATTGAACAATTCACTCTCAAGGTCTCCTTTTGATCATCGCCTTGTGTCTCCTGAGAGGTTTAGCATTGGGCATCAGCGTCAGCCTTCTAGACATGGCCCTTTTTTTGTTTTTCCACGACCTACTATGGTTCTCACGAGTTCAACCCTCGCATTCTTGTTATCTTGTACAAGCCTACACTTTGTAAAAAAAGCGAATCTCTAAGTGATAGGTAATAAAGCACATCATAATCACTTAAGGGGTCCAATTCAGAATCCTTGCAATCAAATAATATCTAGCAAATCATATAGAATTTATTTAAGGAAGATGATGTGTGTGTATGCCCCCAATCAATCATGAATAAATTGCCCGGGCAGGGCATGTTTGGGATTGATTAGGATCGACATTGTGTTTCCCCCCATATCTGAGAATGAGGCGTTCGGGCTCAACTTTCATTCTTGCCCCTGATCCTTCAGCTGGGTAGGAGCCCTTTCGTGGCATTCAATCGCAATGCCTTTATACTCTCCTGTCGTATGCCCAGGATAGAATTCGAACTCAGCTTTCGGTTTGCCCCCTAATCCTTCAGTAGGGTAGGAGTTCATTTGTAGCGCATAGTCTCTAGTGCCTTTATAATCTCCCATCGAATACCAAGGGTAGAGTGGAATCAGGGCGGTCTTTTAATCGTGGTGCACCTTCACGCCTTGAGGACGCCATCTTCACGTCCTTTATACTCTCTCTCTAATCATGAGAGTTAGAGTTTTCCAGGCGAACGGTCGTGTCATTCGCCCCAGCGCTCCTTCTTCGCTTTGTTTCAAAGAGTAGGAGTCCACCGTCTCGAGTGTCGTTCTCAAACTCGGTTTTAGTCCTTACTCCACGCTTCACTCTAACAGATGGAGCTTTTCGGGCAAGCGGTCGGATCACACTTGGCGAGGCTTTACATCATAATCCTTGGTTTATGGGTAAAGGTGTCTGTTTGCAATAATCAAGTCTCTCTCGTTCCATTGACTCGAGGGATGGAGTTCGGTAGGACGTCGTGATATCGTTCCTTATACTCCCTCTCATGTCATGAGAGTTAGATTCATGGATCAAGTGGTTTTTTATTATGCGCACATCACACTCGTCCTAGGTTTATACTTCTATCCAAGCCCTGAGGATTATAGTTTATCAGGAAAATGGTCAAAAGTCGTTTGCCAAAGCTTTGTGTCCCTCCAATTAATCTGTGGGAGGAGTGATTGGCACCGAACTTAGGGTACCTGCATCATTCATACCACATCAATAAGTCATGTCCGTAACTCAGGAAGCATGTAAAATTAAATTGCATGATTGAAAAGTAAGCATATCAAGGGGCAGTGCTGCCTCCTTTATTCATATTCGTTCAAACTGGTGGCGTCGAGTGTACGATCGAGCCATGTAGATAGTCGAACTGTGTCCATCTGGAGTTAGACTTTGACTTTGAAATGCAAAAGTCGACGCACAATTATCTTGAGGTATTCCACGTGTGAGCCAAGTAGTGGATGGTCATCTCGGATCCTCCTTAAGAAATATAACTTCCCTTAAGTGGAGGGGTGGCTCCGTAAACGAGCAGTTCAGTTAGGCTCGCTATGGTATTGCTCCATAACTCTATATGCAGGTGTTAGAAGTCTGGTCGGTACTAGATCATGGGTACCTACACCATCCACATATAAATTCATCTGAGTTAAGTTCATTAATAACTCACAAAGCATGAAAATATAAGAGTCATGGTTAAAGAGTAATCCTGTTAAAGGAATGAATATCATTCTATGCGAAAATGGCATCACATGATCTTTACTGGTCCATTTTGCCTCGCCCAATCTCTGCCGGGGATGGCTTCTATATTTAGCTGGTGATGAACGTCTTTCCAAATGGTCATGGGATGGCGGTCCCAAGAATGAACAGACCTTGATTGGGGTCTTGGAGTGACAAAGGTAGTTAGGTAAATACTGTAAGGGAATGATGAGGACGCATCTCCTTTGAATTGCCTTCTTGCCCCCATGCTAATGACAAGGATTGAGTGCCAGGGAGTCATGTATGTACCACTAATGGTAGTGTATCATCACATTGGTGCTAGGACGGTAATTGGTAGGAAAACAATGGACCAATGCTTATAGAAACTTTTGTGTTTTCCATGCTAGGTAATAGGATATGGCTGCTAGGGCGATATTCATATCTCATCCATCTGCACAATTCAACGTCCGGAATAAGATTTGATGCACAGACAATCAATCAACATCCAGGCGTAAGTTTTCTAAACCTTTAACTCACTAATCTTTGGGCAAGGCCAAGGCAACTAGTCACTCAAGCTTATGATGTGTCCGATTTGAATTAGATGACGTTACCACGAGCAATCCATGCTCGAATCTCCAGTTGCCCCCAGCGTTTGAGGCATGAGTTACTTGACAGATAATCAATGAAGGGTATGGAACTGTGATTCTTCATTTTCTAACTCCAAAACGTTGTTTGTCAAAAGTTTCATTCTTGCAGATCTCCCATCTAGCGGGAAGCTGATTAGCACCTTTGTCAAATCATTCAGGGCGGTGAATTAGCAATGAGACTCGTTGATGTCTATACCGGGACAACATTCCAAGGGAAATAAGCAATGTTTTCTTGCATGTCATACCTCGAGGAATAACTAACGATAGTACGCCCTTCACTTTTCCTTGCTGGAAACACTCTGTGTTGCAGGAAGCTTCTAAAGGGAGTTGTCCATGACTCTCTTCCGAATTCGGTCTCCAATACTGGATCTACTTCCGAGTGTCTCGATCAGGATCATAATTATTCCTTTCGGATTATCGAAACTTGCTCGATTGGCCAGATTATCTGCTTTCTGATCTTCTATATGCGGAATATAAGATATGTTGTATTGTTCCCATTCATCCAACATCTCTTCTACCCGTTCTAGGTAAGCTGCGAGTCGTAGTCCCTTCATCTGAAATGTCCTTCGAATCAATACAACTCCAATGTCGGACTGACGATTATTCTTTGTACCGTCTGTACACAACTTCCAAGTGTTGTTTTAATCTTTTCATTTTAAGGGACCATCTTCTTCATCAAACACATCCTCTTCGAGGAACGGTAAACTCAATGATGAAGTCGACTAATGCTCGCCCTCGTATGGACTTCTTTAGGAGGGAATTGAAATCAAACAGGCTGAGCTCGATGTTTCATTCGAGCGACCTTGCAGATGCCTCAAGTTGCTATAGGACCTAACGTAGTGGTGAATTGGTGTTTATCATAATCAGGTAAACTTGGAAATAGTGGCGGAGTTTCCTTGAAGTAACCAACAAGCTGTAAGCGAGCTTTTCAATCTTTGAGAAGTTGCTTCATTAGATGTCGCCCTCCTGTATCTCGAATCTTCATCATCTCTGGGACCTATGCCTTCGAGTGGATCATCAGGAAGCTCTTTCTGCGATGTCTCCTTTGCTTGCTAAGCCCATGCCTCCTTCGCACTCCATCTCATCGGGAGGCAAAGTGTTTTTGGGTTCCATGCCATCTCTCTTGCGTAGCATATTCTATTCGGCCAAATAGAAGGCTCTCCTAGTAACTTAGGCACCACGGACCGTTCCCACTCTAGCTTCGGTTGTGATTTCTAGCAATAGACACTAAAGTGCAATGCAAGCTTTTAATTCCGTTATGGCTTGTCGCATGTGTCTTATGAGTAGTCAAGTCACTATTATCTAGGTAATGACCCATAGGTCCAATCATGGCCTGTGGTGGTTCAACTGGTACCTAACTCTGGGCACCAAAGTGTGTTGATTTAACCCTTATATGGATGAAATCGATCGTCATCAGTGCGGTTGATAGAAAATGGTCATTGCAAGCATTTTCTAAGTTCTTCAGGGAATGAATCGCGAGACATATGACCTTCACCACATCGTACAAGTGAAGTTTAGCTTTGTTGTGTTAGGGTCCGGGCGCAGCGCCGGTGGGCACCGCATGATTTTTTCGATTTTGGAAGATGGAGCCTTTTCTGAAATGATGTCAGAAAACCTGAAAATGCACTTTTTCCCCAAAAAAGACCGTCACGAATCGGGTCGGATTTTGTCTTCGACTGGGGCTCGGAACGGAAAAACCGGTTCGGTTCGAATGGGTACTTCCCTAACCCGATCCGATGTTTGTTTGTTGAAACTCAGTCTTTGTATGAGTAAAAATTCTGAATTCACCTCCCTCAACGACACCATGGAAAACATCTTCAGGGCAACGAAAGACACTATAAAATATACAATCCCAGAACGGATGCAAGTCAAAGATGCTACCATGAAGTGGTCCAACCCGGTTACCTCGAACCGATTCATTTGCTTTTGGAAGTGATTGTGTAGAGCTACTTTAACTCGATCCGACCAGAAATATAAGATCCGATCCGAAGGAATTTTTGACCCTGTGCAAGATCCGATCCGGATGCGTTTTTGACCCTGTGCAGGATCCGATCCGGAGGCATTTTTGACCCTGTGCAGGATCCAACCTGAACATTAGAGTTGTTGTAATCGTTGGATACCCATCCATCCTTAACCAGCAGCTTTCTTGGACTTCATTTCCGGACATTGGCGATTGTTGCTGAATGTTGCAGGATTTCCTCATCGGACTTGGCAATCCAACAGTACAATGGAGAATCCTTATATGTTGAGAATTTTCATTTCTCAGTGAAAGCACCAAAATATTAGACCAAAAAATGGTCCTAACACCCAATTGATCATATTTTGCAGAGAAAATGAGGAATCTTGAACTAAAAGCAAGAGAAATCGACGAACACATGAGCTTTATAGTGGTTCGGCGTTAACGAGCCTACATCCACTTCATATTTTCTCATTTCATTCATAGATTACAATTACAAGAAATATTGTCTCTCAATCACTTGAATTCAATGAATAATTCTCTCCGAATTCATTGATTTTCATTGGAGAAGAAGATGATTATTTATGGAGAAGTGTTAGCCATGGCAGCCATGGATGTTAAGATGCAAAAAGTCCCCTCAAATGATGCGTTGTATGTGTATTTATAGGTAGAAATTCGGTTAGGGTTGAGTGGCCACGTGGCAGCTTCAGAGTAAATCTCGAAAATAGTGGAGAATATAGGGAAATGGTCTTTAACTACCCAAAATTCGGTTAGGGTTGAGGGACTCGATCCGGATGACCCGATCCCGATGACCCGATCTGGTTTGCCCGATCCGGTTTGGTCGGTCAGGAATATTCGCTTTAGCTTGATCCGAAATGATGGAATCCAACCCGAAGCTTATATGCGAAGAAATACGAGTTTACTCATCCTTTGTTACGTCATCCAAGAAGATGTCTATCTCTGCTTGTTCATACTCAAGCCCTGAGTAGCCTTTCTGATAGAGTTCTTGGGCTTTGGATAGTCTGGTCACAAAGTAGGATAACAACTACTCAAACACTTCATTGAATCCATGTGAGAGATGTAATCCACTCACCTATTCTCCAAAACAAGCTAAAGTGGTAGAAATAAGAATTCGGACAGCAAGCACCTCACACCAAACACCTTGATCCGATGAATCCTTGCTTCAATTGATGTAGATATAGCCTCCAATGGTGCAGATTATGATTTCCATCCTTGGATTTGGATTTTTAACAGTGGAAAGGTGTTAGAGGAAGAAGGAGATCAAAGCCTCCAAATGAGAGAAAGAGAAAGTAAACTTTTTCCCTCCTCCCTCACCCCCTATTTATAGGAATCCACTAGCCCACTAATGGGCCTTCCCAAATCAGCCCATTAAGGTTCCAAAACCTGAATAGCCAACTGTTAAACCTCGAAACAGCGATTCCTCCCAAACCACTGTGCCAAATCTTTAATGTAACCACTCTATAGAAAGGCAATCATCAATTCCTTTCCAATGGCACAAGTCTCACCCTCTGACTCGACCTGAGTTAAAACCTATGCCCTATACAATACTGACAGAGGCAAAATGGTCACAAACAAAATTGGTAAAAATTATGGACATGTCTCACATCCCCATGAACAACATATTAAAAGATGAAAATGATCTAACCCTCAGGGAATAAAATAAAAATATTTTACGATCTTTCAATACGTAAAAAGCGGGATGTTACATTCTCCCCCCTTAAGAATTTCGCCCCCGAAATTCTGAGCAAACACAAGCAATCACAACAATTCCGCATGCCTATCATCCATGAGAAGCCAATTCTATCACCCAAACTAGCAACCATCAAGTCATTCATCCATAGCCTTATCCTAGCACGCGGAATTCTATCGAACAACAACAAAGATAACAACAAAATCAACAAGTAATAATGATGGCGCGATTTCAATGGATCATATGGATGAAGAGTTTTGGATTGGTCGTATTTATACTCTTCCCTGTCTCTCATGTAACATCGTCGCCATCCCCACCTTATTATATCTTAACTAAATTACATGTCTTTTCCCTAAGCTGTTTCGTGTCATTCGCCATAACACGAAGCGGCTTATGAGATTTCATAACTACGAACCCAACTATAAGGTCGACGTACCACTCCAGAGGTACTACCACATCCGGACCATGCGAATATCTCGTGGTAACGATACACGAAAAGCATTATACACACACGACATCTTCTCGAGAACTCTAATCTATATGCAAGCTTTCCAATTCGCTCGACTATCGCAAACGGTCCAACAAACCGTAGCACTTAAGCCACCCACCACAGCGTTTAGATGCGCTGCTGAAAACTCCTCCAACTTGGCGGATCGGCCAGAATACCCAACCGACTGACCCACTTGCTTCCTCAACAAACCATGAACTTCAACCCGACCGACCCGTCACAACCAACCAACCCGACAGGACCGACTAGGTATGGACTGACCCGACCCAAAAGTTTGACCGACCCATTTCCTGGCTTTGTTCTACGTAGTCCATCGATATCAAGAACAACTAATCGCCCTAGCTCTCGAAGCCAACCTTCTCGATCGACATCGAACTCTTTATTTTTTGGTTCTAGTTGTTGGATAAACTCGACAAGCTTTGTATCTCGCTTTTGGCACTCGCCAATCCTTTCGATAAGAGTAGGACTTATCGACAAGCTTGCCAACATTTCAGGGTCTAACTCACACTTTGGCCTGAACTCAAACCTTACCAAATGCTCAAGGATCTTCCATTCTGAAAACATAGCTCCCAAACTTGCACGTCTTTGACTCAACGCATCTGCAACTGCGTTGCCTTTGCCAGGAGTATAGGCTAAACCAAAATCATACGATGCTAGAAACTCTAACCATCGCTGTTGCCAAAGATTCAAAACCTTTTGGGAGAAAAGATACTTCAACGACTTGTGATCTATAAACAACTCGAATCGAACTCCTAACAGGTAATGTCTCCGCATCTTCAGAGCAAACACAATTGCCGCCAACTCCAAATCATGAGTTAGATAATTACTTTCATGCAGCTTTAGTTGTCGACCCGCGTAGGCCACAACCTTATCCTTTTGCATTAGCACTGCTCCAAGTCCAGTTCCACATGCATGGGTGTATACCACTATCTCTTCATTCCTACTTGGAATGGTCAACACAGGCGCACTCGTCAATCTCTCCTTCAGGATTTCGAACGCTTGTTCACACGTCACATCCCATGTGAACACTTAGTTCTTCTTCTTTAATCCTGTCGATGGTGCAACTATCTTGGAGAAATCCTTGATAAACCATTGATAATATCCTGCCAACCCGAGGAAACTCCAAATATCCGTCGCATTCTTAGGTCTATCCTAGTCCTGGATTGCTGCCACTTTAGCAGGATCAACTGCTATCCCCTTTCTAGAAACAACATGACCTAAGAACCTCAGTTCATCCTTCCAGAAGTGATATTTCGAGAACTTAGCCTTCAACTGATGCTTTCGCAAGATCTCTAACAAAACTCTCAAGAGCGTCTTGTGTTCTTCCTCATTTCAAGAGTAAACCAGAATATCATCCACGAACACAACAACGACTTGTTCAATTGGTCTCTGAAAACTCTATTAATAAGATCCACAAAATATGTTGCCGCGTTAGTCAACCCGAATGGCATTACTAACCATTCCAAAACCGAGATGGTGTCCTAAAAGCAGTCTTTGGCGCACTATCCTTTGCACCCTCAACTGGTGAAATCCTGTTGCCAAATCTATTTGAGAAAACACTTCGGCTTCGTGAAGCTGATCGAACGAGTCATTATTCCTCGGCAATGGATACATGTTCTTTTTTAATCACCTTGTTTAGCTCACGATAGTCTACACACAATCTCAACGAGCCATCTGCCTTGGTTGCAAACACGCTGGTGCACCCCATTCGGAAACACTTCTCCGAATGAACTCCTTTCTAAGAAGGTCTCAATATTCCAATTCTCGTTGTTCCTTTGGCGCCATCCTCCTAAAAGGCATCACGATTGGTCTAACACCCTTGACCAAATCAATCCTAAACTTGATATCATGATGCGGTGATAACCCTTTGACCTTGTCAAAGACATCCTCACACTCATTAGCGATCGACACAGATGACAAGTCTTATTGTGGAATCACAAGTGAATATCGATAGCTAATGAAGACACCCTCTTTGCGCTTACACCTTGTCAACACCTTTCGCCCTTCCACATCCCCGACTCTCACCTCTAGCTTCTCGCAATTCACCCTTATCGCATACCTCTTGAGCCAATCCATGCCTAAGATGATCCCAAACCCAGCGAAGTTACAACTAAGCAACCACTCATAAATGGGCAACCTTGATCAAACAATACTAGATCCACAAAGTATGCTAAGAGCAGATGAAACCATACTGGATTAGTTACAACAAATGGTCTATTACAACTTCAAGTTTTGAATCCATTCAACATACAATCTTATTATTGGTAAAAGAAGACGATTCTCTAGTACCAAATAGAGCTCGACCAACTTCACTGGCTGGAAGCATATCCAGACAACAACTTCTCCTAGTTCTTGTTAGGAATACAAAAGGAAATTGGAATAGCTTACACAACACATGCTTCCTCCATTTGCTTATTCTTTGGAAGGTCTGGACAGTCTTTCTTCTTATGTCCACGCTTGCCGCATTCAAAACACTTCCCTTCGGTTTTCGGCTTCTTACAATCGTTGGCATAATGACCCTCCAATTGACAATTAAAGCAAGTGACATTCTTCTTAAATTTATTCTTCTTTCTTTTCTTCTTATTAACTTTAGGGACAATAAAGTTTTCTTCATCTATAGGAGAATATTCCTTTTATCGCTTAGCAGAATCCCTTCTGGGTACTTGCACAGGAACACCACGTTGTACTGACGCTTCTGGAACGGGCATCCTTAACATCCCTATTGCCATCATGGCCGCCCCAAACATAACTAGACATTCGGGTGCAACAACTAAAGCTTCCAAATGGCTTCTTCCATCTCTTACTCTTCAAGTCTTAGGTTCACTCCTGGAGGTTTGACAACTCATTCAAAATCTAAAATAGAATGATTAGTCCACTTACAAGATAAATTACTAAAGGAAAACAACCGCTACTACTATATATGCTGATATATGCATAGTAAACATCCAAATGAAATATACAAGTACGTCTCTCATACATAATTACATCTTCGAACTTTGACCAAAATCGTTGACCAGAGCTCTCATACCAAATGTGACGACCGTCGATAGCCCCTGCACTATACAAGAGGAATAATGCGCTGAAAGGTGTGCTAGGAAGCTATGAACGATCAACAAGGTATGGTAGATAAACGAAACCTGTCGTGAAATCGTAGCGCAAGGATATAATATAATAGAACATATACAACAGGTAGTAATAGTGAAGTATAAAACATTGAACTTTCATGACAACAAGAAAGTATTTCTCATACACGTGGATAACAACAATAGTGTTTGTATAATTTTCCTCACTACAACACTCTGAGAAATTGCAAACAGCGGAAATCCAATTATTAGATACTAGTATAGATAGTACGCCAACCTCCTGCTCGCCATCGATCAACATCACCGTTCCCACTAAGGCATCACCTATCACCTGCTACTTAGCCTACCCATCCAACAATCGGATGATTAGCCCAAGGTAATAAGAGAGAAACATAAAACCTTGAGCCAAACAACAGTCTTAGTGAGCGATAAAACAGCTAACAAACTTCATCAATAAAGTATATGAGAATGGGTAAATAAACGAACTAATCTACCCAGCTCCAGAGAAGAACTCACAACTGCCTTCTCCATACCTGACAGTGATAACCTTTACAATCCGTAAATCAAAAGGGACAACAATTCAGCCACGACAATTAGAACAACCATTCATACATGGAAAAAGCAACTCATACAACATCTAGTTATATCTCACAGAAACCACCATAATCGAACTTGGTGCCCCATAATCACAAGCCCTAGAGGCCGAAACCAATATCAGATAAGCACCCAAGGAACACCTTATTCGAAGTCAGAAAATCTCCGTGGGATGGTACAACCAAAGCTACCAATCATTCAAACATTTATGACTGACTCTGGCTATCACTGCCATCCATGCTTTGGAACCCTCGTTATCGTATAACTGGCTAAACAATTTTCCATCAATTGTCAAGGACCATACACGATGTCCCAGTTCTAGCAAAACTCCACATGCTATACTCAACACATGCTACATGCTATATTCAACACGTGTCTAGGCCAAACATGAAACACAAGGCACTCGACCTACAATTGGTCTTCAATTATACCTCTTCTTTGACTCCGCTAGAACCTACGACAACGATAATTACACGGCCTTCGTCTCTCTAGTCGTTATCAATTATGACTATTAATTAGCTCAGAACACTTTAGTGTTGTCACTTCACACGAACTCAATACATCCTTGAGTTGTCATACCATTCGTTGTTTTACGCCGATCAACGAACACGTTTCAACACTCCAAAACTTCCTAATTGAATTCACTTTGAAGTCACATCATCACCGGATATGTCCGACAGGAATTAGCCGACCAGAATAGGCTGACCCAACAACTTTAGTCCGACACAACTTTAGTTCGACTCAACATTATGAAGACCCAACTTTATTCCGACCCAACTTTAGTCTGACCCAACTTTAGTCCGACCCACCTTTGGTCCGACCCAACTTTAGTCTGATCCAACTTTAAACCAACCCACTTTGTGTTGACCTAAGTTTGTGCCGACCCAATTATATGCCAACCCACGTTAGGCCAACCCAATTCTATGTCGACCCACAATAGGCCGAACCAACTTGACTTGCTCTGTAACAAGCCGAAAAATCAGAACCAAATTAAAAATTTTATTTTGGCCGTTTTAATGGATTTTGAATATTTAAAATGATTTATTTGAAATAATAACGACTAAAAATTTATTTAAATTGAATTTGGAATGAATAAATTTATTTTAGTTATAAAAAGAGCCTCAAATGGCACGACAGTTTGAAAATTCGATTTCAAATTTCAAATGAATGTACACAATTCAAAATAAATCAGATTTCAGTAAAACCAGAAATATTTGAATTTGTTTAGTATTATCTTTCTAACGAAGTTAAGAAACTAAGAATTCATAACGAGAATTGAAAGTAATGTCCAGTTTAAAATTCAGAATACTCGCTATGGAATTTATAAATATATTATGTAATATATAGCCCATAAAAATAGCCATTTTGCAAACAACCTCCGTTTTGGACGAAACCACTATTGTTGGATCGGGAATGTCAAATTATTGCTAGATTCCAATTTTCATAAGTTTTCATACAAATATGTGAGCGTGCTGAATTTAAACGTGTTTGGTAATTTCAATTTGAATTTAATCGACTGGAAAATGATCGTTTTTCAAACGGTCTCCAAATTCGACGAAATTAGTTTTATTAGGACCGTATCGTCAAAACATAGCTAGATTTATTTTTTGGGAACTTTTGGAGTTAGTATGTGGGCCTGGTAAATCAAAACGTACGTTAAAATCCATTTTGAAAGTTAAATTAATTTATATTTTAATTTTAACAAACACCGATCAAAACAGTCGAATTGGCTTACGGGACATATCCCATTGCGTTCGTAATGGGGTAATTAGTTAGGGGCAACAGTCGTTGGGTTCGATTTGGAGTATGATTCAAAAAATAACTTTATGGAAAGAAATAAAAAAATAAAAATATATTATACACCCCCCTTTTTCTTTTCTTAACCAAACCCGCCCCTTTTTATTTCTAAAAATCATGTCACCCTCCCAAACCTAACCACCACCGCCGCTTCTGCCCTCTCCACCGCCCACCGCGCCGCTGCGCAACACCCTACCCTATTCTCTCTCCTCTCTCTTCCCCCTCCGGTGAAATCTCGCAAGCCCTAGCCCCTAAATCCCCGTGTCGTGGCCCCACTACTCCACTGTCACCACCTGAACGGACCCCCACCACCGCGCGAACCCCAATGCGCTGCCACCCTACTGCGCAAGGCCCAATCATTCCTCAGCTCCGTACCCGAATCCGTTCGCTCCTCCGCGATGTCAGTCAACCCCCTCGCTCCGTCGAATTCAGGTGAAGCAACCCAAGGCGCCACCAGGGCAGTAGCGAGCTGCCAGGAAGCCACCACACATCACCAGCTCAAAACCGCCACCATCCCTTCTACCATCGGAGCTTTTTCTTGCAGCTGCTTTTGTTGCTGCTGTCCACCGAATTGGTGAGTTCTCAGATAATTTTTCTTTGTTAAAAATCTGATTTTTATTATAAATAACATTGCTTAAAAAGATGAGATTTTTATATAAATAACTTTGTTTAAAGATATGATTTTTATATATATAACATTAGTTTAAAGATATAATTTATATATATATATATAACATTAGTATAATGATATGATTTTTTATATATATAACACTTCTTTAAAGATATGATTTTTATATATATAACATTAGTATAAAAATATGGTTTTTATATAAACAACTTTTAAATAAAAATATGGTTTTTTTTCTATATATAGCTTTATAAAAATTTGATTTTTAATATATATATATAGCTTTATAAAAATATGATTTTTGTATAAATAGTAGCATAATAAAAATATGATTTTTATATATATAGTAGCATAATAAAAATATGATTTTCATATATATAGTAGCATAATAAAAATTTGATTTTTATATATATAATAGCGATATAAAAATATGATTTATATATATATATATATATGTGTGTGTATATATATATAACAGCTATATAAAAATGTGATTTTTATATATGTTGTAGCGTTATAAAAATGTGAATTTTAAATATATATATATATAGCGTTGTTAAAAATAAGATTATTAATATAAATCGCGTGAAATAGATTGCGTCGGAATCAGAGCAGCGAATACAAGCGACAATAAAGAATGACGGAGTGGAAACCAAAGGTGAGAACTCCTTCTCACTCTAATATTGTTTACAATAAATATATACTAGGATGCAGATGGTGCTTAGTAGCATCCGACACCTTTGATTGAAACCAAGGATGTTAAGTTGTTTGTTTTATTTGATTGATTGTTATTTAATAGGGTTTGGCAACCCTATTAAGAAACTGGTTGAATTTGATTTGGGATGTTAATTGAATGGATTGGAATTGGTATGTGTATGGCGCGAGCCAGTATTAGGCGAGGGAAAAGGCTAGAACTTATTCCGGTTCTAGTATCGCGTCGTTATGCTGCCGAAATTTTCAGAAATAAAATGTGTTAGTTAAAAAAAATAACATTTTTAATGTATAACTGAACTATTAAAAATATCTATGTGTTGAATAAATATTTTATCGTTAAAAATATAATTTTTAACGTATATAGGAACGGCATAAAATTCTCCTAAAATGAAAATAAATATTCATTTACAAATCGATAGATTAGTTTATGTGCACACATTTAACTGATATGGATTGGGACAATATATTTTACACATCGCCCAACTGCACAAATAAAATATGTGTTTGTTGATTGAATCCCCACACGGTTATTCGAATGATATTTGACATACACTAATCCCAATTATTTAGTTGTATGTCAATCGATGGGTTGACAGACCGTATAAATGTTATTTATTTATTTTAATGCTTATACAGTAGTGAAATGCACTCGGGATGATGGTTGATTATTTATCATTGTTGTTGTATACATGTGATATATGAAATCCATATAAATAACATTATATGGTAATGGACTGGGACTGATTCCAATATTAAAAGAAAGAATATTTTAAAATAATATTCAGCAATGGATTAAATTGTGAATTTAATGTCCGATTTTGGATGGACACTAAAATAATAAAATGTTTGAAGTCGTATTGGTTAGATATGCGCTATTTTGACGCGAACAATAATTATATCGATTTTATTCATTTTTATAATGAATATCGAAAAGGAAATTATTTCAAAATCAGATATTTTGAAAATATTATGATTTATATTATAATGATATAGAATATTCAATTTTGGTTTAAAATTGAAAGAGAAGTTGGAATCGTTTTAAAACGAATTTATAAAATATGTTTTGAACGAAATATATATTATATATAATATATATTATATATAATATATATATATATTAATGTCTTGAATAGAACGCACAGCGCAGCGACCGTTCGTGAATTTCGATCATTGACTACGAATGGATGTTACAGGAGATCCGACCGTCTGATTCTCCTAAAACCAGAACTGTTGGGTTCTTATCGAAAAGAGATGTCCAACGAATATAGGAGATTTGAAATATAACGGTTGGATTAGGAATTATGTCCAGATAAAAATTGGAAAAGGTCGCTATAGATGCAGTTTGGTGGCCGTTAGTGGAAACCAACGGTATGGGCCTTGATAAAATTATTAAAAATATTAATAATTTGTATAAAATCATAATAAATGATTTGGAAAGAATTTGGGTGGAAAACTCCACGCTTATGAAGACAAAAATATATTTTTATCAAAATGAACTAGTTATAAACTAGGAAGGTAATCCAACATTTTTAAATACATAAAATGGATTTATAAAAGGTTTTAATATAACCAGAAATTTCCAATCTATAAATTGGAATGGATTTGAATAGAAGTAATTTCCAGAATATTTCGATAATGAATTTAGTGACTATAGGGATATTGTGGAGGAATTTGGAAGATAGATATATATATATATATATATATATCGTTATTCCCTATACGATATGTGTAGGATTCATAATTTGATATTGAATATAAGCCGTTATAATTTCTATTTAGAGCCTTATATTTAATATTAAATTGGATTTTGGGTTTTTCGTGAATGATGTCTTCAGTAACACTGTTCTTAAACCCCGTTGTGAAAAGAATAATCTTTTAATAAGATTATTAGAGTTTCCAATTATATTTATTAATTGGAATAAAATGGAATGTGAATTGGGTTTATTGTGAACTGTGTTTTTAACGACATTCGTTCTTTAACCCGATTTACAGTGAAATGTGATTTCGAATATATAAATCTTTTTATTAAGATTTAATGGATGTTTTTCAAAGTAAAGTTTTCCAATTTAATAAAATAAATTGGAATGGAATGGAATTCGTTTTGGTAGTGATCGAAGTGAGCTTCTACGGAGGAAGACTGTTACTATATATAGAATTTAAAAGGCTTTGCCGTTATTCCATATATATTATTAGTCGGATACGGAAATTGATATCGATTATATATATTGATCGATTTTCCATGAAGATTCCATAATTAAATGGAATGTAATTTTGGGTTTATCGTGAACTGTGTTTTAAATGACATTAGTTCTTTAACCAAGTTAAAGACAGGATTACATGTCTAACAATGTATTTCGAACTGCAGTGTTGATCTCTGCTAAATATATATCTGTTTGGTGGCGAAGAATTTATTCTCGTGCTTAACACCCTTCCCTGAGACGTACGAGCTCTGAGGTTATATATTGGCAGAAATCAGTGGTACGGTGTAGATTATCGATGTGGCATGTTTGGGGTTTCAAAGTTAAATAATCATTAAATAATGATTGTTGGAGAATTAAAACTAAGAGGAGTTTTAAGGAATCTTTAATTATATTGAAATGTGAAAGTGATAATTTAAATTATCAAATTTGTGAAATGATCGAGAATGGAGTATCACCAGTTTTGCTCCAAGCGATAGTTAAATCTTTAATTAAATTTGAACATGAAATGGTAATTAATTTTACCGATAACACCGTGGTGTTAGGTATGGAGTATTACCAGTTTTTCTCAATTGAACGAATAGGTTGGGATTGGGAAATAAAATAAATGATTTCTTCGGTAAGGTTCGTTAATCCCGACTAGTTTGGAAAACCTTATTTTGGCTTAAAATTGTGAAAAGAATATTTGAATTAAAGAATATTCTCGATTGGAATGAGTCATATGTTGTGTTTTTATAGCACTTGTTTATGAGATACGCGAGTTATTCGGAAATGTCAGGTTTATACCCATTCTGAATAATTACTTCGATGATAAGTCGACGATGAAGACGGTGATTGAAGACCGGAGATCTTCACATCGTTTGGATGATTACTGATGTCTTGATTGAGCTGTACACCCGAGACAAGGTAATAAGTGGTGATCATCCAGACGTACTTGAAGATTGATGGATATGCGAGGGCCTCTCTCCTGTATTGGACATATGGGGCAAGGAATAAGGTGCCTCAGGTTTCGTTCAGACCCAGAACGGACTTATAAATGGATGTGTGTCTAACATTGGATTTCATTCTATGTTAATTGATTGCTATTAAATATATATCTGTTTGGCGGCGGAGAATTTATTCTCTTGCTTAACGCCCTTCTCTGAGACGTACGAGGTCAGAGGTTATATATATATATATATGTATATATTAACATCAGTTGCATGGCGTGGTTTGCCTATGTGGTATGCAGAGATGTTGTGATCAAGGCTTCTGCTGAAAAGCAGAGTCTTATGGTTGATGATCAAAGCATGGCCTTAAATGACATAGCTTTGTGTATAGCGTTAATTCGCGATCGTCACACCTCGGTATGAGTCAAAAACTGGAGAAGGGACGCAGTGAGAACATGATGTTTCATTCTAGCTACGGGTGTTGTCATGGTATAGAGCCCAGAAATTTATATTTTAACCTATGTGAATGATGGATAGAAAGGCACCTTTGATATATCGGTTACTACGGAGCCGATGGATAGGTCCTATAGGACCGGGAAACGTGTGTTCAGGAATAACTAATCCTTAAACATAAGGGAGGACCGGCACTACAGTATGCAAGGGTTGACCAGGGTGTGTAGTCCTGAGAAATTTGCTAGAGTGTCTCGAAGCGGTGAGGAGTACATCCCTTGCCTCGACTCATGATGGAAATCCAATTTCCAATACGTGACATTTCGGTTTTAATTGTAGAGCCTAGTATGGCGACACGATATATGGTACCCATGCCGTCTATGACGGATACGTTTATATTTGAAGTTGATTTTGACACTATACTCTTATAGTAATATCAAAATGATTTGTTTTAAACGTACCCACCATGTTTGGCTATTATAAGGGAAAACTCTATCCTCCAGCTTGCGTTGCATTATGTGATGGGACATGAGTCATATTATAGCTTCATTTTTCCAAAAAGCATCGCGATGTTTGTTTTATGCACTGGTATTCTTGGGAGAAAACTCATTCCGTGTTATACGGCGTGGTCCCTTGATTTTCTTTGTTTTTAAGTAAAGATTAATAATTGTTTTAGTTCTCACACCAGTCACATGACTAACCTGGAGTTTATTGTTTTAACCTAAACTCCGGGTGCCCCAGTTTTCCACACGGGCAGCTAGTAGTTTTGGTTTTGCAGATTTCTATTTTATATGATCATGTTTTACAGATGGAGCTATATTCGGAACGCTCTGTAACCGTGTATTTCTTATAGTTGTGTTATGTATTATTTTCCACTGCTATGTAATGTATTTTAATCTCTGATATTTTTCTGATGTATATTATTTATTCGTACTCTATTGTATTCTTGTACTCTGATGTAATTGTTGTAATAAGCAATGAAATGTTCTTTTGTTTGTATTCTGATTTGTCGTGTTCTCAACTCAATCCGGGCTTTCCATCACGGGCGAGTTTGGGTCGTTTCATGCTCCCCATGACATGATTTGGAACCAACCGACTCAACTTTGAATGAGTAGGCCGACCCACCTCTAAATGACTAGGCCGACCCACTTCTTCTAACTAGGCCGACCCACCTCTAAATGACTAGGCCGACCCACTTCTTCTGACTAGGCCGACCCACCTTTGAATGACTAGGCCGACCCACTTCATCTGACTAGGCGACCCACTTACGGCCGATCCAACTTATGGCCGACCTAAAACCTTCATATTGCAATTCAACTCCGATTTCGACCAAAACTTCACCAAAAGATAAATCCGATGAAACTAACTCATCCAATTCATCCAAAAGGATTACAAGCATGTTATGAAATCAATAATATCATCAATATGACAATTCTATCAATGATAATGTCAAATTCACCAAAATCACCACAAATATGCATATGAACAAAAACCATGGGTCTAACTTGTGCATTCGTATGAAATATCATAGAAATTACGTATGTAAACTTGTTAAATCAGATCCTAGGGTGATCTATATGAAAATTAACTTACCAATCCATATATCTAAGGGAAAACACTTGAATTTGATGAAAAACATGATCTACTACTCATACACTTCGTTTAATCCATGTGAGAGATGTAATCCACTCATTGATTCTCCAAAACATGATAAAATGGTAGAAATAAGAATTCAAAAACCAAGCACCTCGAACCAAACACCTTGATTCGATGAATCGTTGCTTCAATTGATGTAGATCTAGCCTCCAATGGTGTAGATATATGATTTCCTTCCATGGATTAGGATTTTAATGGTGGAAAGGTGTTAGAGGAAGAACGAGATCAATGCCTCCAAATGAGAGAATGGGAAAGTAAACTTTTTCCCTCCTCCCTCACAACTTATTTATAGGATTCCACTAGCCCACTAATGGGCCTTCCCAAGTCAACCCATTAAGGCTCCAAAACCTGAACACCCAACTGTTAAACCTTAAAACACCGATTCCTCCCAAACTGTTGAGCCAAATCGTTAATGTAACCACTCTGCGGAAAGGCAATCATCAATTCCTTTTTAATGGAACAGGTCTCACCCTCTTATTCGACCTAAGTCAAAAGCTATGCCCTGTAGAAGACTGACAGGGGAAAAATTCTTACGAACAAAATCGGTAAAAATTATGGACATGTCTCACATCCCATAAACAACATATTAAAAGATGAAAATGATCCAACCCTCAGGGAATAAAATAAAAATATTTTATGATTTTCCGATACGTAAAATACTGGCTGCTACAAATGTTGATTGATGATTGATCGATAAAATTTCCATTCGGAAATACGATCGTTGTGTGTATGGATGTTTTCCTTTGATAGTTAAATAACTGTCTATCAAAGTTTTGACCATTTTTCCATCGTTAATACGGAGAGACCGGGATCAGATTTATTATCTGAAAACAACTCTGTAACGACCTAAAATTTTAGTCAATTTTAACATAAGAATTTAAATACGATTGAATGAATTATTTTTTAAATGTATATATGGTTTTAATTTTAAAATATACCATTTGAATTTCGATTTAATTAAATCGGATTAACAAAACATTCAACTTTGAAAATATTTGTCAATATTGAAATATGATATAGTAAGTAGCTAAGTATTTTAATTTGTGACATTTGAATTTAAGGAATTAAGTCAAGATTATGTTAGACTAAAACAATTCCTTAATCAATTTTTACTGGCTTCTCTTGGAAGCCAATTCTCAGTGTCTTCTCTTTGAAGCTAAGCCAATCTTTAGTGGCTTCTTGAGAAAACCAATGTTTAGTGCCTCCCTTGTAAGCCAAATATAGCTTCTCAAGGAAGCCAATCCATAATGGCTTCTCATGGAAGCCAAAGATGGCTTCTCAAGCAAGATAATCCTTAATAGCTTCTCCTGGAAGCCAAAACATTACTAGCTTCCCTTAGAAGCTTAGTCATATCTACATGACTTCTCTTAGAAGCCACTTCTTGGTAGCTTCTCTTGGAAGCCAATTCTTAGTGCCTTCCTCCTTAAGCCTTTTAATAGTTATTTTATGCATACTTAGTACCTTCCTCCTTAAGCTCTTTCTAGTGCCTTCTTTCCTAAGTGCATTGCTTCTCATAGAAGCTAAAGAGAGTAACAGGTATAAGAAGACAATTTGAATTTTTCTTCCTTAAGTCCATTGCTTCTCAAAGAAGATAAAGGGGTAATATGTGTTAGAAGACAATTTCGTTTTTTCTTCCTTAAGCTTATGCTTCTTAAGGAAGCCTTAACATATGTACACTTACATGTTAAGCAATGGTAGTAACATGACAAGTGTCCCTATGTTAATGACATAAATGCCCTTAAACATGGCTATAAAAAGGCAACTACACTCTTTCCCTTTTCGTTCCATCCTTGCCTCTTTCCTTCTCCTCCTTCTCTTCGACCTTAAAGCTCCTTCATCCATGGCATTCCATGGCCGAAAATAACATATAAAATAAAATAAAAAAGTGAACAAAGAAGAAGAAAAAGAAACGGAGGTAGATCTTGGAACTAGAGATCATCAGGCAAAAGCTTGGACTTCATGGGGTGAGGAAATCTAAATGTATTAAGGGTTTTGGTTGCTTATTGTGATGCACATATGATGTTTGATGAAATGTTTCTTAGAAAATTTATCGTATGTTTGTGGTTATATTGATAGCGTATGTTTGCTAATAAATCTTAAGTAGATTCATAAAGTTAAAATGACATTTTGTTTAGATTTGGAAGTGAAACACCTTATGATAGTTCACAAAAATCTTACTTTTATGGAATATCATCAATATACATGCCTTTATTTAATTTTGGTAATATGTTTGGATTATTAGTAAGTGATTTGATATGGTTAAGGGTGTTAAATCCCTAAAGATTCGACCTTTATGTGAAATCATACGTAAATGTATGATCTTTAGGTGCAAATTTGTGTTTATACATGAAAAGATTAGACCTCTAATAGAAATTCAAGGAGTTGGATCTTATGTGAAGAATTTGTGGGTTATTAACTATGGTTTGAGTTGGTAAAAGTGATATTTAACCCTTTTAGGCTCGAGCTATGTATGAAATTATATATAAAGGCGTGATCTTTAAGTATATATTCACAATAATAAGGAAAAACCAATGTTTTGGTGGGAATTTGTGAAGATAGCTCTTAGTTGATGAATCTTTGGGTTAACAAAAGCTATGGTTATGAACACCACGAACTTATATGAATTATATGATCATTAGTGGTTGATAATACAAGTTCATTATTGTGATTGATTGATGGTTTGGATTGTGCTCGACCAGTTTATGAAAAAAATACGCTTTTACATTTAGCATCGGGTTGGGTAGAAATATTTGTATGTTACCACCTTGTGAAACACTTCACAATTTGACAATGAGGTGTTTAGCGATGTTGTTTGTTTCATTTCAAATTTAATGAATGATATTGAAATGAGTTTTATTAAGTGGAAAGAAGTATTATTCACGATATTGGACAGGGAATGTTTTATTAAAATGTTTTATAAAACAGAAGGGATTTCGAGGACTAAACCCAATGATTTTGAATGATTTGGAAAACTATATTGATTTGATTATAATTGTGATTATTATTGGTGTAAGTGATTTTTCCACTTCAGGATATAGAAATGATTTCTATGTGTTACTAGTGATCGGGTAACAGCCTCGGTGATGAAAAGTCGGAAATGTGAGGACTACGGTCCACGGAAGGTATGGTTCGCTCTTGGGTTGGGGAGTGGACATACCTGGATTATTATCAGGGTGATAAGGTGTACCTGGTTCATGGTCATCAGGGGAATCTCTCGATTAGGTGGCATAAACTTGATATGCTTGTATAGTAGATATTTGAGGTTTTCGAATATGTTTTGGTTTGATATCCAAAAGTGAAAGCTAATTTCATATGAAAGTTATATATGTATTTCAAATGATTTGAAATAAGAATTCTGGTATAAAGTCCAAAGAAATAACTTTTGTAAAGTTAATTAGATTTTGAAAATCTAAGTTTGGGAATTAAACCTAAATGGGTAGATTGAGGAATTGCCTATTGTTTGTTGCATTGTGGCTCCGTAAGCTTATTTTAGGTATTTGGTTGTGCATTTATCCTTGGAAGGAAACTCGTTCCACGACATGTGGCATGGTCCCGAGATACCTTATTCAAATTAAGGCTAAGTATCAGATTAGTAATAAAAGCTTTTCTCACACCAGTCCCATGACTGACTCGTAGTTTGTTTTTCCTTCGCAAACTGCGGGTGCCCACAATTTCCACATGGTCAGTCTGTTAGTTTTTTTTAGTTATCAAGATCGGGTTCAAGCTTGAAGACTTGGAGATCCAGAGAGAGCTGGAGTTTCATATGAAGGCCGGATGTACCTTATTATCGGTATATTATATTAAGTCTACATGGAGTAATGGTATGTAAAAATCAGATTTGTATTCAAAAAAATGTTTCCACTGCAATAATATATTCTTATTATATTTTATCTGTTCCGCTGTGAGTTTTGTATTCCGTTGTGTTTACTCTGATAAACCCTAAGGAAACGTACTTTTGCTTACCTTGAATCGACGTTGGTTCAGTTTTTTGTCGGTTTGAAGTGAGTGGAAGTGTGGGTCGATAAAGTTGGTATCGGAGCTTAGGTTAGATAAACCTTGGCTCTATGGGATACAGAATTGTCAAAGATAGGATCAGTAGTATCCTAGGACATGTTACTCATTAGAGATAGGGTTAGTGATACCCTAGAATGAGTTATGTGTTTGTGTGTATATATATCTGAGAGACGCATTTGTAATTTGGTATATAAACGGTTCTGTGTTGGATTAATTTGTTGAGTGGGTTATGAACATTGGCCAGTACAGTAAGAGTTCACTGTACCGATAGGTGTTTCTAAACACTTGAACATAGCAGTCTAACCCAGTTTTTATGAAATAATTTTGCCCAAAAGTATATTTTCGTAAAAAGGATATATGTTTTGATGAAAATTATGCTTTGGAAAATTAAATCTACTAATCGATTGCTGGAGATAAAAATTAATATAACTAATTAAGAAATTTGAATTCTCGATGATTTTGGGCAGTCGAGGTATTTGCTAAAGAGATTATAAAACTTTTTGGTAAAATATTAAATGTTATAGGACATGTTTAACTAAGGTCTAACCTAGGATGATGAATCGAAAACAAGCGAAAAGGATTTATGAGAGGATCGAAGAAGAAAACAGGTTCGACCTATACAGGTATATTTATAGTTACTCCAAAAAGGATAAGAATGAAGGAAAATTGTGGGTGTTTGCGGTAATAAAAACATAAAGAGGTACATTATGCAGTTCTATGCCCAATGAATAAACAGATAAAGCGAAATAGTGGAGTTAACCAACAGAGCCCTCGGGTTAATAATAAAGGTATTGGTTATTAACCCGACCATTAGTTACGACTTCAAATTCGAGGACGAAATCATTTTAAGTGGGGGAAAATGTAACGACCTAAAATTTTAGTCAATTTTAACATAAGAATCTAAATAGGATTGAATGAATTTTTTTTTAAATGTATATACGGTTTTAATATTAAAATATACAATTTGAATTTCGATTTAATTAAATATCGGATTAATAAAATAGTCAGCTATGAAAATTTTGTCAATGCTGAAATATGATGTAATAAGTAGCTAAGTAATTTAATTTGTGACATCAAAATTTAAGGACTTAAGTCAAGATTCTGTTAGACTAAAACAATTCCTAAATCAATTTTTACTAGCTTCTCTTGGAAGCCAATTCTCAGTGGCTTCTCTTGGAAGCCAAGCCAATCTTTAGTGGCTTCTTGAGAAAGCCAATGCTTAGTGGCTTCCCCTGGAAGCCAAAGATAGCTTATCAAGAAAGCCAATTCTTAGTGGCTTCTCTTGGAAGCCAAAGATGGCTTCTCAAGGAAGCTAATCCTTAATAGCCTCTCCTGGAAGCCAAAAAATTACTAACTTCTCTTAGAATCTTAGTCATATCTACATGACTTCTCTTGGAAGCCACTTCTTGGTAACTTCTCTTAGAAGCCAATTCTTAGTGCCTTCCTCCTTAAGCTTCTTAATACTTATCTTATGCAAACTTAGTACCTTCATCCTTAAGCTCTTTTTAGTACCTTCTTTCCTAAGTGCATAGCCTCTCATAGAAGCTAAAGAGAGTAACAAGTATAAGAACACAATTTGAATTTTTCTTCCTTAAGTCCATAGCTTCTCAAAGAAGCTAAAGGGGTAATATGTGTTAGAAGACAATTAGGTTTTTTCTTCCTTAAGCTTATGGCTTCTTAAGGAATCCTAAACACATGTATACTTACATGTTAAGCAACGGTAGTAACATGACAAATGTCTCTATGTTAATGACATAAATACCCTTAAACATGGCTATAAAAAGGCACATGCACTCTTCACATTTTCATTCCATCCTTACCTCTTTCTTTCTCCTCCTTCTCTTCGACCTTAAAGCTCGTCCATCTATGGCTTTCCATGGCCGAAAATAACATATAAAGTAAAATAAAATAGTAAAGAAAGAAGAAGAAAAAGAAAAGGAGATAGATCTTGGAGCTGGAAATCATTAGGCAAAAGCTTAGACTTCACGGGATGAGGAAATCTAAATGTATTAAGGGTTTTGGTTGCTTTTTGTTGTGATGCACATATGATGTTTGATGAAATGTTTCTTAGAAACTTTATAGTATGTTTTTGGTTATATTGATGTTGTATGTTTGCTAATAACCCTTAAGTAGATTCATAAAGTTAAAATGACATCTTGTTTAGATTTGGATGTTAAACACCTTATGATAGTTCAGAAAAATCATACTTTTATGGAATATCATCAATATACATGCCTTGATTTAATTTTGGTAATACGTTTGGGTTATTATTAAGTGATTTGATATGGCTAAGGGCGTTAAATCCCTAAAGATTCGACCTTTAAGTGAAATCATATGTAAAGGTATGATCTTTAGGTGCAAATTTGTGTTTATACATGGAAAGATTAGACCTTTAATTGAAATTCAAGGAGTTGGATCTTATGTGAAGAATTTGTGGGTTATTAGCTATGGTTTAAGTTGGTAAAAGAGAGATTGAACCCTTTTAGGTTCGAGCTATATATGAAATTACGTATAAAGGTGTGATCTTTAAGTATATATTCACAATAATAAGAAAAAACCAATGTTTGGGTAGGAATTTGTGAAGTTAGCTCTTAGTTGATGAATCTTCGGGTTAAGAAAAGCTATGGTTATGAACACCACGAATTTATATGAATTATATGATCATTAGTGGTTGATAATACAAGTTCATTATTGTGATTGATTGATTGATTAGATTGTGCTCCACCAGTTTATGAGTAAATTACGCTTTTACATTTAGCATTGTGTTGGGCAGAAATATTTGTATGCTATCACGTTGTGAACTACTTCACGACTTGACTATGAAGTGTTTAGCGATGTTTTTTGTTTCATTTCAAATTTAATAAATGATTTTGAAATGAGTTTTCTTAAGTGGAAAGAAGTGTTATTCCCGATTTTGGACCGGGGATGTTTTATAAAAATGTTTTATGAAAACAGAAGGGATTTCGAGGACTAAACCCTATGATTTTGAAATGATTTGGAAATCTTTATTGATTTGATTATAATTGTGATTAGCATTGGTGTAGGTGATTTTTCCACTTCGGGGTATTGAAATGATTTCTATGTGTTACTAATGATCGGGTAATAGCCTTGGTGATGAAAAGTCGGGAATGTGAGGACTACGGTCCATTGAAGGTATAGTTCGCTCTTGGGTTGGGGAGTGGACGTACCTGGATTATTATCATGGTGATAAGGTGTACCTGGAGCCTGGTCATCAGGACAATCTCTCATTCAGGTGGCATATATTTTGATATTCTTGTATAGTAGATATTTGAGGTTTTCGAATATGTTTTGGTTTGAGATCCCGAAGTGAAAGCTAATTTGATATGAAATCTATATATGTATTTCAAATTATTTGAAATAAGAATTCGGGTATAAAGTCCAAAGAAATAACTTCTGTAAAGTTAATTGATTTTGAAAATCTAAGTTTGGGAATTAAATCTAAATGGGTAGATTGAGGAATTCCATATTGTTTGTTGCAATGTAGGATCCGTAAGTCTATTTTTGGCAGTTGGTTGTGCTTGTATCCTTGGGAGGAAACTCGTTCCGCGACATGTGGCATGGTCCCGAGATAACTTATTCAAATTAAGGAAAAGTATTAGATTAGTAATAAAAGGTTTTTTCATACCAGTCCCATGACTGACTCATAGTTTGTTTTTCCCTTGCAAACTGCGGATGCCCACAATTTCCACATGGGCAGTCTGTTAAATTTTTTTAGTTATCGAGATTGGGTTCAATCTTGAAGACTTGGAGCTCTAGAGAGAGCTGGAGTTTCATATGAAGGTTGGATGTACCTTATTATCGGTATATTATATTAAGTCTACATGGAGTAATGGTATGTAAAAATCAGATTTGTATTCAAAAAAATGTTTCCACTGCAATAATACATTCTTATTATATTTTGTCTGTTTCGTTGTGAGTTTTGTACTCCGCTGTGTTTACTCTGATAAACCCTAACGAAACGTACTTTTTCTTACCTTTAACTGATATTGGTTCAGTTTTTGGTCGGTTTGAACTGAGTGAATGTGCGGGTCATTAAAGTTGGTATCGGAGCTTAGGTTAGATAAACCTTGGCTCTGTGGGATACAAACTTGTCAGAGATATGATCATTAGTATCCTAGGACAAGTAACTCATTAGAGATAGGGTTAATAATATCCTAGAATGAGTTGTCTATGAGTGTGTATATATATGAGAGACGTTTTGTAATTTGATATATAAATGGTTTTGTGTTGGTTTAATTTGTTGAGTGGGTTATGAACATTGGTTGGTACAGTAAGAGCTCACTGTATTGATAGGTGTTTCTAAACACTTGAACATAGCAGTCTAACCCAGTTTTTATGAAATAATTTTGTCCAAAAGTATATTTTTCGTAAAAAGAATATATATTTTGATGAAAATTATGTTTTGGAAAATTTAATCCACTAATCGATTGTTGGAAATAATTTCACTCACAAGGGGAATGCATTAATGTCACTCACAAGGGGAATGCATTAATTTCAGTGAAGAGGTATAGGTAAAAGATGCAGATAAATCACAAGACAGACAAATGAAGCAGCGGAAAATAAATAAAACTTTACTTTATTGATAAAACAGCAGCTTGGTAAAACAACATGTACAAAGATTGTTTTCCAACACCAATACCCATTACAACAAAGCATCTGTCTTGTTTAACAAAATAAAGAAGCATAAAATGACAATGATATTCCCCAATAAAGCATGAGCCTGCCATAGCAGTGGAAAAGAGAGTTCAAAGCAATACATCGACTAATCTTCAAGCTTGGAAAGAGAAACGGTCCAAACTAAGCTGAGCTATTCCCTCCCTGACTACTTGGAGGGGGAACGGAAGAAAAGAAGACAAAAGAAAACGGGTCAGACAATAAGTCTGGTAAGCTCAGTGATTACTAGCATTTAAAGAGGAAAAGGATCATGACATGAATAAACTGAACATAGCACAATACCATAATAACGGGATAAAATAAGATTAGCATAAAATATGATAAGGCAAGATAAACCGAATGCGCTTCGATTCTTTCTCTGACTCCCTACTTTCTCTGCACCACCCAATTAGCATCCTAACTAGTGTCTTTTATAGAATGATTCGTATTCCCTACTAGTGTCCCAACTAGTATCCTATATAAAATGATAATATGATCCCAACCCCCGAAATTGTGGTAGCCTTCAGGTGTACATCTAGTATGAGGATCTAACCTCAATCAACCTAATTGCCATGGATATGTCAGATGTACCCTTACTACCCGATCGATCGGTTCCCTACTTGTATTAATTCTCCTTGTATCTATGTCAATCGGCCCTCTCTTACGTGTAGATACCCTGTGATGGTCCCACCATAAAGTGTATCAATCCTTATGATAGAAACCCGACACGATTCAAGATGCACAGTGTATAACTACTAGTACCCAGTGCCTGCATTTTCCACTCCGGAGTACGTGCACGCCCGTAATCCGTCGGAACCTACACCGACGTACCCCCTGCCGCTATTTTGATCGCTTATAATCAGCCCAGTAATCGTGCCCCACCCTGCCTAGTTTCAGGGTACCTTGATACATCTATGTGGGTTACTGTTGAAATGGGTCCCCTTCACTTGGGTTTCCTAGGGTCTATTCGCGTACCCCCCAAATTTGGTTAAGTGTTATACATCCATTCAATTTAACTTAACCCACCCATTCATCACGTTGTATTGGTTAAGTGTCATCAATCAATTCAAGTTAACTTAACACACCCACTTGTCATGTTACATTGGTTAAGTGTTGCCTTCTTGTGTTACTTAACCCTACCACACATCATGTTATATTGGTTAAGTGTTGCCCTCTTGTGTTAAGTTAACCCTACCATTCTTAGCATGTTTGTTCATTAGCATTATTTGATTTATTAATGCACCAACCTCTCACATTAGATATGTGTTGTTGCAGTTACTGGATGTGCCGGGCGGTTCCGGGCGGTTTTACACCACAACTCAATCTAACCTCGTGTTTTTATTGGGCATGATGCACTAACCTCTCATGTTATATCTGTATTGTTGTGGTTACTGGATGTGCCGGGCGGGTCCGGGCAGTTTTACACCATAACTCAATCTAACCTCGGGTTAGGCATGTTCATCTTTGATTTAATTTACATATTTGTCATTTATGTCAAGTTTATATGTAAATTATCCACAAGTGTTGTCATGTCACATTTACTATTTAAATTATGTTCACAATTAATGGTATACAAATTATACCATTTCATGCTATTAATCATTTACATGATTATGAGCCAATCTATGCCAATAGCATATAATTTAATATTTTTCCCCAACGTTTCCCCCGTTTTTCGTTCGCATAATTCACATAGAACGTTAGGCTCACAAATTAGCCTAACTCATAAACAAAAAGGGAAATAGAAAGGGGCATGTAACATTCAAACAGGCATAAAATAATATGGATCTTAACTAAGCATATAAATTTGGCATAGAATGACATACATTTAATCCTTAACAACAACAGAAGACCAAGGTTACTCGCATGCTTTTCAGAAATTCAAAAATACAAAAGGCATATTAGAAAAGGATTAGTTCATGAAATATATGTCAACACAAGCCACCCTGAAGAATATGCAGATTGTATTCCAGATATATGCAAAGAAAAGCTTGCTAAATACTCAAGCAGGTTTTTTACTATGTTCATGTTCAGAGTATGGAGCATTTGGGAAGAAAGGCAGTACATTCGTCTGTTCCCTTCTGTTCAATTATGGGAAATCCATAAGGTGATAGACAGCCCACAATACGATACAATAAATTCTGCAGAAAAGATTTTAATGAAAGTGATGAAAGAATCAAAGCAGCCGAAGAATTCTTCACTGAAGCAATTAACAAAGCGGAGATCGGAGTACACTCAGTCACAGAAGGAAAGACAGTTCTATTGTTCGACTATTTGTCTGAATTCGAACCGTCTACAGACAGAATCATCAAAGTGCAAAGGTTTCTAGACAATCTCAATGTTGGACCAATAGGAACAATGGCTCAAGAACTATATTTTGAAGAACAAGTCGAAAAGGAAAGAAGCAGACAAGATTCAATAATGAGAGACACTTTAGGCACGTACCCGTTTGATGACGAGTCAATGGCCAATCTTGACTTACAAGACTAAACAGAAGCATGGTGGACCTAAAACCACTTTTACCGACATATTATTACCTTTACCGACACATTATCCTGCCAACACATTATTATCCTACCTACACATTATTACCTTTACCGACACGCTATCCTACCGACACAAACCGACACATTATCCTACTATTCCTCATACATAATTGAGGACACCTCCTCATCTAGAAATTAACAGATGGATCCTACAAAAGAAGACGTGTTAAACCTACTACACCTACTACTAGAGGGAACTCAAGTATAAAAGGAGCTGAAGAAGTCAGTAGAGGATCATCGAAAAAATACTCTCTTGTTCTCTGTAATAATTATCTTTTCATATTCCGAGTGCTTTGTAATATTAGTTTGTATTCTATCAGTTTATTACCAGATTGAAACAGCAAGTAGAGATACCCCAAACTTCCCCTTAATATTATTACAAACTGATAGAATACAAACTAATATTACAAAGCACTCGGAATATGAAAAGATAATTATTACAGAGAACAAGAGAGTATTTTTTCAATGATTCTCTACTGACTTCTTCAGCTCCTTTTATACTTGGGTTCCCTCTAGTAGTAGATGTAGTAGGTTTAACACGTCTTCTTTTATAGGATCCATCTGTTAATTTCTAGATGAGGAGGTGTCCTCAATTATGTATCAGGAATAGTAGGATAATGTGTCAGTTTGTGTCGGTAGGATAGTGTGTCGGTAAAGGTAATAATGTGTAGGTAGGATAATAATGTGTTGGCAAGATAATGTGTCGGTAAAGGTAATAATGTGTCGGTAAAAGTGGTTTTAGGTCCACCATGATTCTGTTTAGTCTTGTAAGTCAAGATTGGCCATTGACTCGTCATCAAACGGGTACGTGCCTAAAGTGTCTCTCATTACTGAATCTTGTCTGCTTCTTTCCTTTTCGACTTGTTCTTCAAAATATAGTTCTTGAGCCGTTGTTCCTATTGGTCCAACATTGAGATTGTCTAGAAACCTTTGCGTTTTGATGATTCTGTCTGTAGACGGTTCAAATTCAGACAAATAGTAGAACACTAGAACTGTCTTTCCTTCTGTGACTGAGTGTACTCTGATCTCTGCTTTGTTAATTGCTTCAGTGAAGAATTCTTCGGCTTCTTTGATTCTTTCTTCACTTTCATTAAAAAAAATTCTGCAGAATTTTATTGTATCGTATTGTGGGCTGTCTGTCACCCTATGGATTTCCCATAATTGAACAGAAGGGAACTGACGAATGTACTGCCTTTCTTCCCAAATGCTCCATAATCTGAACATGAACATAGTAAGAAAACCTGCTTGAGTATTTAGCAAGCTTTTCTTTGAATATATCTGGAATACAATCTGCATATTCTTCAGGGTGGCTTGTGTTGACATATATTTCATGAACTAATCCTTTTCTTATATGCCTTTTGTATTTTTGAATTTCTAAAAAGCATGCGAGTAACCTTGGTCTTCTGTTGTTGTTAAGGATTAACTCTTCTTTTTCTAAAAGAGTTATTAGTTCAGTATCTTCTAGTTGTTTGAAGAACAGAAGAAATTGGCTTTCTTCTATTAGTTGTTGCTGGTACAAGGATATTGTGTCTTGTACTGTCATTTCAGCTTCAAGTCCTTTAGTTTTTGTATTATCAATTCCGTAGAGTTTAAGTAATTCAAGAAAATTTTGAATTCTTCAAATCACAAAATCTAACATTTGCATCAGTGAAAATATGGTTTTTAATTCACTTTGAGTAGTTGTATTGTCTGTGAACAATTCTGCATCTTTTGAATTTAGTGCCACCGACCTGGAAGTAGTAGAGTACAAAGACAGCCTTTGTACTATCTTTTGTGTGTCTTGAATTTTTTTATCCTTTTGGGATATAGTACCTTTTAATCCCAAATATTTTTTCTCTAGTTGTGTTAACCAGTAATTTGCAGCTCTATGGTCATATGACTGTATTGCTTTAAAGCAACCATTAAAGTTGTCATATAGACTTGGATTAGATTCTCTCATTTCTTGATTATACCAGTCCTTTATGACTGCAAAGGTGTAAGGCTTTGGTGCTCCTGTGGGAGCAGTAGCTTTCCCTTTGTTCATTGGAACAAATTTCTGGACTCCAGTGGAAGTCATAGCTTTGGCTTTGTCTGTTTCCATTGGTTTAGTCTGTTGGACTTTTTCATTGTCTTCTCCATTGGGAGAGATTGTTTGAGAAGAAGAAGCTTCTCCTGATTTTGCTTTTTTAGAAGATTTGATTTGCTGAAAATTTTCTTGTCTTTTCATGTTTTCTAGCAACTTCTTTATTCTTTTAAGGTCTTCTTCATCCATCTCATAACCTGGTAAGAAGATCGGCTGCAAATTTAGTATAGCCGGGAATGTATTTAACATCATAATTATAAATTTCTAAATACATTGCTAGTCTTATTCTTCTATGGTTTTCTTCAGGGTTATTAACAGATTTCTTTTCGAGAACTGAGCAACAGACTTGTTATCTGTTTCTATTATAAATTGTCTATGCAAAAGGTATATTTTTAAACTTTTGATGGCTATTTTGATAGCTAGCAATTCTTTGTCATAAGTAGCATATTTGTGTTGAGTTCTGTTAAATCTTCCCAAAGAGTATGCTACAACCTCTTTTTGTTTTGCAATTAATACACCTGCCCAACAATTGTCAGATGCATCAGTTTGAAGTGTAAGAAGTTCTTCTTCTGAAGGAAAATAAAGGATTTTTTGATCCTTAATTAGTTCTTTTATTTTCTTTATTTCCTCTTCTTCCTTAGCGTGTAAGGAAATACTAATTTTATCTGTATTCCATCTTCTTGGTTGTTCTCCACTTTGTTGTTTATATTTAGCTTGTTCTTCGGTAAGCTTTTTTTGCAAGTTTTGTTTTATTGCTGATAGATTAGGAATAAATTTTCTACCATAATTTTAATAATCCTAAAAAACTTTATAGTTCTTTCAATGTTTTAAAAGTATCAGAAAAATATTTTATTTAATTGTATATATGTTGTTGAAGTTCAATTTGGTCATTTTTAATTTTCTTTCCAAGAAAATAAATTTCTTTTTTAAACAATTCTATGTTTTTAGGGCTAAGTATTACACAATTTTGTAATAAGATTTGGACTACTACTAAAAGGTGTTCTTTATGTTCTTCAGCACAATTAGAAAAAACTAAAATGTCATCTATATACACAAACGTAAAAGGTAAATGTCCAAACATAGAATTCATCCATTTTTGAAATACTTGAGGTGCATTTTTTAATCCAAAAGGCATAACTAGCCATTCAAAATGTCCTTGAGGGAAACTGAATGCTGTTAATTCAATAGATTGTTTATCAGAAAGTTTTAGTTTCCAAAATCCAGATTTAGCGTCAAATTTACTGTAATATTTTGCTCCTTGGATTTGCTTAGTTAAATGTTCAGTAGATGGAATAAAATACCGATCAAATTTGGTATGACTATTAAGTTTTCTGTAATTTATTACCATTCTCACTTTTCCTCTTTTTACCTCAGCATGATTTCTAACTAAGAATGCTGGAGATGAATGAGTACTAAAACTTTTTTGTATAAGTTTTAAATCTAGAAGATCCTTCATTTGTTTTGCAAATTCTTCTTTATCCGTAGGTGAAACCATAATGTTGTTCACCCGAACCTTGACATCTTTATATTGTTCCATTAATTCAATTTTGCAATACCTTGGTGCTTTATCAAACCATTTTAATGGATTTTCCGAATACAAAGGTTCAAGCATATTATGAATTAATATCTCAAATTCATTAGATGTTTTTATGTTGTAAGTGCAAACTTTTGGTTGTACTAACATTGGAATTTTTACATTGTCTATCAGAGTTATAGGGTTATCACCACGTTGTGCTGCTGGTAAACAATGGCCTGCAATTGCTGCAGGTAAAGGAACTCTTGGAATCAAGGTTCCATAAAATTCAAAGTAGTGTTTATCAAATGGAGGAAAACAACGAAGATTGTCCATTCCAAGAATACAATCAACGCCAAATTCTTTCGGTAGTAAAGCGAAATCAAAATCGTAAAAATTGTTGTTTCCATGTATATCAGGTATTTGTACCTTAAGTTTTTTGACTTTGTGATTTATAGGAACTTGTCTTCCCATAAAATCGTTTAGCATACCTTTTTTGTCTAAAGGTACCCAAAATTGTTGGGGAATAAATATTTCTTGTAATAGATTAGCTTCTGCACCAGAATCTAGTAAAGCATGTATTGTGAATTCCTAGTAATCAGGAATACATATTGTTAATGGAAGTTATATATGTAATTGAGCTTTCTTTTTAAGATCAAGATGTCTAATCATAATGCTTTATATTTTCAGAGGGAACCTTTATTACCATTCGGTTAGGTTCTTGTTCCTTTTGCTTATCATGTACCCGTATGGTTTTTCCTTCCATTGGGTCAGATTTTCTAAAACTCATACGATTATTAATTCCTCTTAGAATGTCAGATGTTAGTTCAACTTCAGATAAAGATAGTGATCTTCTTGGCTTATCTGATATTGAATCTTCTTCATTCTTTTTTACTATAGTGGAAATAGTATTTCCTGAAGCAACAAAATACTTTGTAGGTATTTGTACTTTTGGTCTAAGAGATTTTATGAAAACTTGAATTTCATTATCGAATTTTAAGTGTATCATATCTACTAATCTAGGTTGAATCGCTTTTTCCATTCCAACCTCGAATAATTTTACAAATTATTTCAGAGTAATGGATTTAAATGTAGTTGTATCATTTAAAGCCATACAATGTTCCCATTGAATTCCTAAGACCTTAGAGCCTGCTAATAGCTCAATATTCTGTAAATTTACTGATAAAGTTCATCCATTCTCAATATTTTTATCTTCAAGGCTTATACAAAAATCAGGATGTATATTTACTCCAAATAATCTATTTGCTAAATTAGATTTAGCTCCTCCTATAATACTATTTATAGGATTGTTTATTATTCTTTCATCCATGCATACTATCGTGATAGGAGTATATATTCCAGATCTAAAAAGAGCTGTAATTTTTAATTGTATTAATCCTATATGTAAATATCTCATTTTAGGATATTTTTCTTTTAATTTTTCTATTTTATTTTTATTTAGAAGACTTATAGAAGTAAAATCTTCATCTCCTTTTAGTTCTACATTCCTTGCATTCGTTCAAATACATAAGTATGTTTATTAAGGAATCTAGATTTAAGAGTTTTGGGTTTATAAATTTCCCTTTTATCTGATCTTGGAATTGCCTCTTTTAATTTTTCTAGATCTTCATCTGTAATAATAAATTGTTCTCCTTCACAATCTTGAATTTGTGAGTCTGATGTTTCTTCAGACGAAATTGTATTCATGTATACTCTATATTCACGATATGTTTCTATTTCATTATTCCGTGAAGAATGAGATGTTGAACCGCCCAATGGGGTGAGCATATCACAGTCATATATTTCTTCCTTTATAATTGGAAGATCTTCATATTTATGAATAACTAAAAGTCCAATTGGGTCTCCTTGATCTATAATATAATCTTTATTTTCTAAACTAGTACTTTTGAATAATATAGTAGCATTAGTTTTGGAAAGAGGTTCAATTAAACCATGTGTTATGAAAATATTTTCTTTTGTATGTTTAGGAATATTATATATTTTTCCATAGTATCCCAAAGGAATTTTTATTAATAAGTCTAAAAAGACTTCTGTAGTATAATATCTTCTTAAAGCAATATTTTTTGCCGCATATAAAGTATATCTAGGAGAGTTTATTCTCTCCTTTTTAGGGAGGATTGCGTATATTGTTAATGGTATTATTTTTATTTGATTATGTGTTTGATTTATAGTTATCATGTTGACTTTTAAGTTGTCAAAATTGTAACACCCCGTAATTCTGTTAATATTAATATTCAAAAATTAAATAATAACTAATCTCAGACATGAGAACTATGGGAAACGGGTTGAGCCATTATGTTCGTCTTGGAATTCTGGTTGAAATAGAGTCCGAGTTTGCGTGAATTGGACTTCGTATGAAGAAGTTAGGGCCATCGGAAGTTTTAGAAAATTCAAAACAGCTCACAGAAAATTTAAAATTCAAACAGAAAGTGCAGAAGCGGGCTGGGCGGGAAAATTCCCGCCCAGGCAGGTCGACTGGGGGGTCGACACTAGTGTCGACCTGCCCCCTCCCCCCCTAGGTCGACTAGGGTGTCGACCTGGGTCTGGCGGCTATGGTTTGGGCAGAGGCCAATCCTGAGCTGCTGATGTGTCTTTAGGGCTGTGTTGGCAAATTTAACGATTCAGTTTAGTTCTGAGTTGATCTGACGGTCTAAATAAACCCTAAACTCTATAGATACCTATATAGTCTCTTACCCTAATTCATAAGAAAAATAGAATAGTTACCGTCATCCTGCCGCATGGAACTCAGTCTAGCCGCCGCCATCTAAGAAGGAAGAAAAGCTTAATCAAATCCTAACTCTACTCAATTATAAAGAAAATCAAGACTCTCTTTTCTTCTCTAATTGTGAATATGATAGTCTTAACAAGATTATTGTTAAACTAATTAGATTAAGTCATGAATGGATTCTAAGTAGATGATGTGGATTATCACCTATGTTGTTGTAAACCTTATACTGTCATGTATGTCATAAATCCTATGCTATGTGATGATGATATCCTATATGTTGTAAATCATGCTACGATGATATTGTATAAGTTGTAGTTTTCTATGCTAAATTGTGATGAATCATACATGTTGTTATCTATGCTAGTTAGTTCATGTTAATTAAATCATCATGTTTGGGTTATGTTGATCTATGTGACAAACCATGTATGCAAGTTTAAGTTGATTAGTGAAAAGTTATGAACATATGCCATGACATCTATTATGACATCTAGAATCATGCTATGACATATGTGAAATTCTATGCTAGTTCGCACCATCATTTTGATGTCTAAAACCCCATATGCAAGTATATACACAAAATTTAGGTTGTGATCATATCATGTAAATTGTGACGTTTAACAAGTTGACATCTTTAGATCCTTAACATGTGTAACTTATGCAAGTTTCACCCCTATTATGATTTGATTTACTTTATATGCCTATATGTTGTTTAACGTATGTTATGCGTTGAATAAGCGAACGTATAAACGTGGGGTAGGGGTAATATTAAGGATTTAATAATAAGATGTTGGGGTGCAATTGATATGATTTTGCATTGCATGAGTTGATGACCATAATTGAGTCAATTATGGACATCAATAAAAGTGGACTTAATTAATAATTGGGATAGGGAATTATTAAAACTGGGGTAAAAGATTGAAAGTTTCAATCAATGCTTAGGACACGAGGTTGGACTCGTTTCTGACGTAAACCTGCCCGGAACCGCCCGGCAAATCCAGTGGTCACAAATGTCAGCCCAATGTGAGAGGTCCCAGGCCTAAACTAAAGCAAAACAATTGTAAAGACACGAGGTTAGACTCTTTTATGGTGTAAGACTGTCCGGACCCACCCGGAAAATCCAGTTGCCATAAATGCCAGTCAAATGTGAGAGGTCTTTATGAGGTTATGGCCTGAATGAATTAAGAAATACTTAACCAGACAAACATGTAAAGTGGGACATGGGGGTTAAGTAGGTGCCTTGGGTTGCATGAGGAGTCTAGTAGTTTCCCTTAGTGGCATGTGAAATACGATTAGTAAGACTTAACCAAACACACATGTAAATGAACATGACTAAGAGGGTTAAGTGGGATATACTATTGTTGACAAGCTTAGGTGGGTAGCTTGTGGGGGCCCATTTCAACCAGTATCCCAAACGTATCTTTGTGGGCTCGACCCAAGTCGAGGACGGGACACGCATACTGGGGTTGACTATAAGAGGCCAAAACGGGGAGCGGTGGCAACGCAAGTCCAACGGGTTTCATATGCGTGTGTGGACCCGGGCTGGTAGGTAAGACGTTGTTGCATCGTGTAGGTATAAGCCGTGCATTCTCAGTTGTATCGGGTTGCCACTTTAGGGGAGTGATACACCCAACTATGGGGCCAGCACAGGTATCTACGAGTAGGGAGCTGATCGAAAGTGGGTAGTGGGGTATACCTAGTGGAGATAGGGGCATACGGCACCTATGTAGTCAGCTAGGGGTACGCAAGTCTATTTATATAGTTTCTGTGTGAAGCTAGTGGGATCAACCTTTAGGGTGACTGGTGCGGTGCAGTGTAGTAATGTGCGGTGCTGTGTAGTAATTATTCATTAGTAATTAGGTATGCCTTTAGCGTTATCTTTAGCGTTATCTTTACGTTATCTTTAGCTGCTCATTCCATACCTGACAGTTCATAGACATTTACTTGTCTTCCAGCTTATGCCGTAGTCTAGTTATTTTAATAATAGTGTTGTTAGAATTGTCATACTCGCCAGACTTTATGTCTGACCCCCTCCATTTCTATCCTTTTTCCCCCTCCAGGTCCTCAGGTTGGGCCCAGTTCTAGTGGAGTTTGATTGGATTGCTCATCTCTCTTTAGAAAGCTTGGACCATTGAATTAAAGTCCAGCTTGTTATCTTCTTTAATGGCTATTTGTATAATGGGATTATGTATTTTGTTTTTATGAAGATGGATATAGTAATTGACTGTGATTTATGGTTTTATGATGTAATAAACATATTTAATTTCCGCTGCAATAAAATGAAGTTTTAGATTTCCAAGTACTACTTATTATCTGTCTTGTTGAAAATTTTCTATTCTATATTCACTATTAACCTCCATGGAAGTTAATGCATTCCCTCTGTGAGTGACATTAATGGACGTGGGGTGTTACACGTGGTATCAGAGCTTAAGGTTACCAGAACAGACAAAATTTTTAGAAAAACTATTTTTCTAAAGTGTTTTTAGAAGAAGTGCTTTCAAAACATGTCTTAATGAGTAATTTAAAGAGGAAAGTTTTTCAGAAAAACATAATTCCCAATAGTCATATATCTTTATCTTTCGAATTCTCCATTTTGAATCATTCCTTTTTTGTTTCAGCATGGCTGAAGATCTTAACCTACCTAACGGTGTGACGATACCAGGATGGTATAGGAGGTTATTAGAGGCTAGGGCCGCCGTAGGTCCAGCTAATGTTCCTCCGCCATTAGTTGCACCCGTTCCTCCTCCTCCTCCTCACGTTGATACTTTTGCAAAGACGTGCAAAAATTTAAAGCTATGGGTGGAAAACCTTTTCAAGGGTCAGAAACATTTGTGGAAGCTAGAGATTGGCTTAAGGAGGTGGAAGAATTGCTAGAAATCTTTGAAGTGGAAGAAGGGAGGAGAGTCAAATTAGCAGCTTTGTTAATGAAGGGAGAGGCCTCATTCTGGTGGGAGGTCACTAATGGGGAGCGTCCTGTTGATTCTTGGGCGGATTTCAGACGTAGGTTTAAGTCGAAGTTCTCTCAAGGGCAGAAGAGAATTTATATATGGAAAGGTTCTTGACATTGAAGCAAGGAAGCTCATCAGTGAAAGAATATGTCAACAAATTTAATCAGTTAGCAAGGTTTGGCTTGGACTTAGTGAACACGCCGGAGAAGAAGGCTCTGAGGTTCGTTAATGGTTTGAATGAGCCGTTGCAAGGGTTGGCTATGACCCACATCCCTATGGGGGCCACCTTTGAGAAGCTTGTAGACATGGCACTCATGCACGAGGATAAAGCCACTAAAGCTGAGAAGGCACCCGAGAAGAAAGGGGTTCAGAAGAAATCCCAACAGCAAAACAAGAAGGGTGGTAAAGACAATAATGGCAAGGGAAAGAAGAAATGCTTTAACTGTGGGACACCAGGCCATCTCAGCAAGGATTGCCGAAAGAAAAAGAAGACTGGTTGTTTTCATTGTGGCGAAGCGGGACATCTAGTGAAGGACTGCCCAAAGAAGGGGCAGAGGGCAGGAGCTACCTCGGGAGGACAGGTGCAGGCTCTTATAGCACCAGGGCAGGCAAAGGGACAAGTTCAGGCTCTCGCGGTCCCACCGCTGCAAGAACGAGGTAGATCCATTTCTGTTGAAAGCTTAGTTTTTTTGTTTGATCATCCTGTCCGTACCTTATTTGATTTGGGCGCATCGCATTCGTTTATCTCTACATCATTAGTTGAATCACTGCACTTAAACACCATTTTAGTAGACGATCCCTTGGTTGTTTCGAATCCAATTGGGGGCTCAGCTCATTTGTCCGTGATGTGTTTGGATTTGAAAATTTCTATACTTAGCGTTGAGTTTAGATGTGATGCCTATGTGTTGAGCTTCACGGGCTATGGGCTAATTTTATGAATGGATTGGTTATCCAGAAATGGGGCCATTCTTGATTGTGAAAGGAGAGTAGTTAGGCTCGTGACTCGCCTTGGCAACACTCTCGAAATCTTTTGTAATCCCATAGAATCCGTTATGCTAAGTTATTTAGAATCGCTTGAGGCATCGGTGGAAAATCTACGATCTGTTAGAGTGGTCGGAGAATATTCGGATGTGTTTGAGGAGGTGAAGGGCTTGCCTCCAAAGCGGGAGATAGATTTTCGAATATATCTTATGTATAATGCGAAACCAGTATCTTTGCCAGTACGCCACATGGCTCCTCGTGAAAGGAGGGAACTCGATAAGCAAGTGAAAGAGTTGCTTGAGAAGGGGTTCATAAGACGAAGTATATCGAAGTGGGGTGCTCCAGTAGTATTTGCTACGAAGGTGAATGGGTCCCTTAGACTTTGTGTGGACTATAGAGAACTTAATAAACTTACTAAGAAAAACAGACACCCACTGCCGAGGATTGACGATCTCTTCGATCAGTTAGTTGGCGCCTCAGTGTTTTCGCAGTTGGACTTAGCCACTGGATTCCATCAGTTGAGAGTGGCTGAGGATAGCATAGACAAGACTTCCTTTAGGACTCCGGACGGTTTCTATGAATGGCTAGTGATGCCTTTCGGGTTGACAAACGCCCAGCATACTTTGTTGATTTGATGAGTAGGGTGTTTAGGGAGTACCTTAACAAATTTGTGGTGGTCTTTGTAGACGACATCTTGGTCTTTTCTAAGGGTGAAGAAGAGAATGCCCTACATCTTAGGGAAGTGTTGGAGACCCTACGAGCGCATAACCTTAAAGCTAAATTTTCCAAGAGTCACTTCTGGAGGAAGGAAGTACGATTCCTAGGGCACGTGGTTTCCAAAGAAGGGATAGCAGTGGATCCCGCGAAGGTGGTGGCTATCCAAGACTGCAAGGTCCCTAAAAATGCTACCGAAGTGAGAAGTTTCTTGGGGTTGGTTGGCTACTATAGGAAGTTTATCAAAGACTTCGCAATGATATCAGCTCCATTAACACGCTTGACGAAGAAGAACCTAGTCTTCGAGTGGGACGTAGATTGTGATGATGTGTTCCAACATTTGAAGAGAGCTTTGACTTCAGCCCCAATCTTAGTATTGCCAGACGGGAGTAAACCATTTACTGTTTATACCGATGCTTGTGGGACAGGACTAGGCGCGGTCTTAATGCAAGAGGGTAGGGTAACAGCCTATGGTGGAAGGCAGTTGAGAGCGCATGACAAAAATTACCCTACACATGACTTAGAATTGGCCGCTATTGTTTTCGCGCTTAAGTCTTGGCGTCATTATCTTCTTGGCGAGAGATTCGAATTATTCACCGATCACAAATCTTTAAAATACTTATTCTCTCAGAAGGACTTGAACTTAAGGCAGCAAAGGTGGATGGAGTTCTTAGCGTCCTACGACTTCGAAATAGCCTATACCCCTGGCAAGGGTAACGTGGTGGCAGACACCTTAAGTATAAAAAGATTATCCTTAAGTCCTTTGTTTGTTGAGCGGCAAAGTTTAGAATTCATTTCGATGTTTGACTTTAGAATTCCATTGACTTTGTACCCAGTCTGCTAGCATCCTTGGAGGTCAGACCTACGCTTTTGGGACGGATTGGAGAGGCATAGCGAGACGACCCATAGTTGGTTGAGTTAGTAGAAAAGCTCAAAGGAGGGGAGTCATCAAGCCATCTCCGTAGGTATACCCTAGATGATAAGGGTTGGTTACGTAGGGACGGTAGACTTTGCGTACCAAAAGACGATGACCTAAGGAAGACTATTCTTGACGAAGCACATCGTTCGAAGATGACCATTCATCCCGGCGGGGACAAGATGTACAAAGACATGAAGCGAGTTTTCTTTTGGACCGGTATGAAGAGGGACATGGCTGAGTATGTCGCTAGATGGTTGGTGTGCCAACAAGTAAAAGTGGAGCAAAAGAAACCCGGTGGGTTGCTTCACACATTGGAGGTTCCACTATGGAAATGGGAAAGTGTCTCGATGGACTTTGTGGATGGATTACCAAGATCAAGGAAGGGTAATACGAGGATTTGGGTTATAGTAGATAGACTTACTAAGAGCGCCCATTTTATTCCCGTGAAGAGTAAGAGGACTGCTCCATGGTTAGCTTCTGTATATGTCCAAGAAATAGTTCGGTTGCACGGTGTTCCTTCTAGCATAGTGAGCGACCGCGATCCTATTTTCACTAGTGAATTTTGGAGAAGCTTACAAGAGGTGGTAGGGACTCTGTTATGTTTGAGCACCGCATATCATCCTCAGACGGACGGCCAGACCGAGAGGGTGAATCCCATTCTAGAGGATCTTTTGAAGCTATGTATCCCAGACTTTGGGGGTACATGGGAAGAGCATCTTCCATTAGTGGAGTTTGCATATAATAACAGCTTTCAATCTACCATTGGTATGGCACCTTTCGAAGCTCTTTATGGACGACCTTGTCGTTCACCTACATGTTGGTGGGAATCTACGGACAAGATCTTACTTGGGCCCGATATGATTAGAGAGACTTCAGAGAAGATCGACTTGATTCGAAGGAGGATGAAAGCTGCGCAAGATAGGCAGAAATCTTATGCGGATAAGAGGAGGACAGATCTCGAGTTTGAAGTTGTGGACATGGTCTTTGTCAAAGTGTCTCCATTACGAAACGTAGTTCGCTTTGGGTCCGTTAGGAAGTTAGCACCAAGGTTTGTAGGGTCGTTTCCTATTAAGGAGAAGATTGGACAGATGGCATATAGAGTGGAGTTGCCAGAGAGACTTAGTGGTGTACACGACGTATTCCATATATCACATTTGAGGAAGTGCTTGCACGAGACCGTGGAGGTGGTAGAGCCGAACTTTCTTAGAGAGGTGGAGATAGAGCGTGATGCGACGATTCGATGAGCTCCTACGCGCATTCTTGGGTCAGAGATTAAGAAGATGAGAAATCGAGAGGTCAGACTAGTCAAAGTGCAATGGGGAGATGATGAGAGCAACGCTACTTGGGAGACAGAAGAGAAGATGCGTTCACAATACCCTTTTCTTTTTGAGGGTATGTCTTTTAATTTCTCCTTTATCGCTTAGCTTGTACTTATCTTATCTTTAGTATATCCTCTCGCTAGTATCTTTGACCTTTAGTTAGGATCATCCTATGGTTGAAACATGTGTTTGAGACATGTTATGTATGATGGATGCAAAGTGGATGCAAGTGTTTATTAGTGGTTGCTCGTGGATGCATATACACACACTATTAGGCACTAGATCGGCTCAGTCACTTCATACTGCATATTGCATATAAATGGCTGTATTTAGTAAAATGGATGTATAATGGTTGTGTTAACATATGGATACTGCATTTTGGTGAATGGTTGTGCACGCTTGTAGAAATAATATGTAGCATTAGGAAACTTTTGCATACATAATGGACGCATGGCACTATCATGGTTTGCATTAAAGGAGGTCAACTAAATCATTGGACCGCCTGATTTTGCATTAGATATGGACATATACACACACGGTGCATTTAAACATGAAAGCATTAGAAGTCTATAAGGACAATGGATGCCTGTGTTTGATGGTTGAGTAGATGGTTGTTTGGATGTTAGGATATACATTCTTCTTAACTTGAAGATTTCGGGGACGAAATCCTTTAAGGAGGGGAGAATGTAACACCTCGTAATTCTGTTAATATTAATATTCACAAATTAAAGAATAACTCATCTCAGACGTGAGAATTGTGGGAAACGGGTTGCACCATTGTGTTCGTCTCGTAATTCTGGTTGAAATAGAGTCCGAATTTGCGTGAATTGGACTTCGTATGAAGAAGTTATGGTCATCGGAAGTTTCAGAAAATTCAAAACAGCTCGCAGAAAATTTAAAATTCAAACAGAAAGTGCAGAAGCGGGCTGGGCGGGAAAATTCCCGCCCAGGCAGGTCGACTGGGGGGTCGACACTAGTGTCAACCTGCCCCCCCCCCCCCAGGTCGACTATGGTGCCGATCTGGGTGTCGACCTGGGTCTGGCGGCTAGGGTTTGGGCAAAGCCCAATCCTAAGCTGCTGATGTGTCTTTAGGGCTGTGTTGGCAAATTTAACGGTTCAGTTTAGTTCTGAGTTGATCTGACGGTCTAAATAAACCCTAAACTTTATAAATACCTAGGTAGTCTCTCACCCTAATTCATAAGAAAAATAGAATAGTTGCCATCATCCTGCCGCCATGGAACTCAGTCTAGCCGCCGCCAACTAAGAAGGAAGAAAAGCTTAATCAAATCCTAACTCTACTCAATTCTAAAGCAAATCAAGACTCTCTTTTCTTCTCTAATTGTGAGTATGATAGTCTTAACAAGATTATTGTTAAACTGATTCGATTAAGTCATGAATGGATTATAAGTAGATGATGTGGATTATCACCTATGTTGTTGTAAACCTTATACTATCATGTATGTCATAAATCCTATGCTATGTGATGATGATATCCTATATGTTCATGCTATGATGATATTGTATAAGTTGTAGTTTTCTATGATAAATTGTGATGAATCATACATGTTGTTATCTATGCTAGTTAGTTCATGTTAATTAAATCATCATGTTTGGGTTATGTTGAACTATGTGACAAACCATGTACGGAAGTTTAAGTTGATTAGTGAAAAGTTATGAACATATGCCATGACATCTATTATGTCATCTAGAATCATGCTATGACATATGTGAAATTCTATGCTAGTTCACACCATCATTTTGATGTCTAAAACCCCATATGCAAGTATATACACAAAATTTGGGTTATGATCATATAATGTAAATTGTGACATTTAACAAGTTGACATCTTTAGATCCTTAACATGTGTAACTTATGCAAGTTTCACCCCTATTATGATTAGATTTACTTTATTTGCCTATATGTTATTTAACGTATGTTATGCGTTGAATAAGCGAACGTATAAACGTGGGGTAGGGGTAATATTAAGGATTTAATAATAAGATGTTGGGGTGCAATTGATATGGTTTTGCATTCCATGAGTGGATGACCATAATTGAGTCAATTATGGACATCAATAAAAGTGGACTTAATAATAATTGGGATAGGGAATTATTAAAACTGGGGTAAAAGATTGAAAGTATCAATCAATGCTTAGGACACGAGGTTGGACTCGTTTGTGACGTAAACCTGCCCGGAACCGCCCGGCAAATCCAGTGGTCACAAATGTCAGCCCAATGTGAGAGGTCCTAGGCCTAAACTAAAGCATAACAGTTGTAAAGACAAGAGGTTAGACTCTTTTATGGTGTAAGACTGCCCGGACCCGCCTGGCAAATCCAGCTGCCATAAATGCCAGTCTAATGTGAGAGGTCTTTATGAGGTTATGGCCTAAATGAATTAAGAAATACTTAACCAGACAAACTTGTAAAGTGGGACATGGGGGTTAAGTAGGTGCCTTGGGTGGCATGAGGAGTCTAGTAGGTGCCCTTAGTGGCATGTGAAATACGATTAGTAAGACTTAACCAAACACACATGTAAATGAACATGACTAAGAGGGTTAAGTGGGATATACTATTGTTGACAAGCTTAGGTGGGTAGCTTGTTGGGGCCCATTTCAACCAGTATCCCAAACGTATCTTTGTGGGCTTGACCCAAGTCGAGGACGGGACAGCATACTGGGCTTGACTATAAGAGGCCAAAACGGGGAGCGGTGGCAACGCAAGTCCAACGGGTTTCATATGCGTGTGTGGACCCGAGCTGGTAGGTAAGACGTTGTTGCATCATGTAGGTATAAGCCATGCATTCTCGGTTGTATCGGGTTGCCCCTTTAGGGGAGTGATACACCCCACTGTGGGGCCAGCACGGGTATCTACGAGTAGGGAGCCGATCGAAAGTGGGTAGTGGGGTACACCTAGTGGAGATAGGGGCAGACGGCACCTATGTAGTCAGCTAGGGGTACGCAAGGCTATTTATATAGTTTCTGTGTGAAGCAAGTGGGATCAACCTTTAGGGTGACTGGTGCGGTGCAGTGTAGTAATGTGCGGTGAAGTGTAGTAATTATTCGTTAGTAATTAGGTATGCCTTTAGCGTTATCTTTAGCGTTATCTTTACGTTATCTTTAGCTGCTCATTCCATACCTAACAGTTCATAGACATTTACTTGTCTTCCATCATATGCCTTAGTCTAGTTATTTTAATAATAGTGTTGTTAGAATTGTCATACTCGCCAGACTTTATGTCTGACCCCCTCCATTTCTATCCTTTTTCCCCCTCCAGGTCCTCAGGTTGGGCCCAGTTCTAGTGGAGTTTGATTGGATTTCTCATCTCTCTTTGGAAAGCTTGGATCGTTGAAAAAGTCCAGCTTGTTATCCTCTTTAATGGCTATTTGTGTAATGGGATTACGTATTTTGTTTTTATGAAGATGGATATTGTACTTGACCCTGATTTATGGTTTTATGATGTAATAAACATGTTTAATTTCCGCTGCAATAAAATGAAGTTTTAGATTTCCAAGTACTACTTATTATCTGTCTTGTTGAAATTTTTCTGTTCTATATTCACTATTAACCTCCATGGAAGTTAATGCATTCCCTTTGTGAGTGACATTAATGGACGTGGGGTGTTATAAAAATCATCAATGACGTCATCAATTTCTTCAGTAATATCTGAATAAATTGATTCAATTTCATATATAGAAGAATTAGCATCACTTGATATATCCTCAATAGTGCCAACATGAATATCATATTCTTCAATATTTGATATTATAATATTTTTAACATTTGCAGGGCATTCATTAGCATAATGTCCTTCTTGATTGCATTTAAAACATTTGCAACCCTTTTTAAAGTTTTTCTTTTTAATAAATTTTTTCTTTGAAAATTTATTGTTTCTATGAATTTTTTTCTTATATTCGGGTTTCCATTTCGTTCGAGTAATTTTGTACTTAGGTTTTGTAACACCCCGTATATTTTATAACATTAAAATACATAAATTAAAGAATAATTAATTCTAAATGGAAGAAATAAGGGAAATAGCTTAAGCCATTGCGCTCGTCTCGGAATTCTGCTTGAGATAGAGTCCGAGTTTGCGTGAATCGGACTCCGTATGAAGGAGTTATGACCTTCGGAAGTTTCAGAATTAAATTCAAAATTCAAACAGCTCGGTTTTGGATTCAAAAATTCGAAATTTAAACTCAAACTGGGAGGGAAAATTCCCGCCTAGTGACCAGGTCGACCGCAGAGTCGACTGGGCAGTCGACCTGGTCACCCTAGGTCGACCATAGAGTCGACCTAGGTGTCGACCTGCAGGTCGACCTGCCTGGTCGGCCTGGTTGGCTTGGTTTGCCCCTGGCTCGAATTTCTGTGGCTCGCTGTGTCATTTAGCTGATGTGTCATCTCTTGATTGGCTCTGTTGGACTTTGTATGGTCTAGATTCCTCCTGTCTTCATCCGACGACTCAAAACAATTTTAAAACTCTATATATACACCCTATGTCTCAACTAAAATTCACATAAAAAAATAAGATTGGAGTCGTCATGCTGCCGGGAAGGAATTGAGCGTAGTCGTCAAGAGAGATGAATCAAACTAAGAAGCAAATTAAAGCTTAATCAAATTAATCAACGGAACGATGCTACCCAAAGGAGAGCATCTCCAAATCAGAATACAGAAATCAGAAAACAAGATTTCATCACATGTTGTAAGTATAGTGATCTTTCAGAATATGAATAAAAACTGTGATGTGATTCGATGTAATTGGAAATAGAATTGTGTTATTGTATAATGATGTGAATTCTGTATATTGTAATGATCTGTCATGATTTGTGTATTGAAAATTGTGGCATAAATTGATCGATGCAAGTTTATTGGACAGTTGTACATGAAAATGATAGTACTTGCAAGTTTGTGGCAAAAACTAGGATTTGATCCCTTTATGTTTATGTGATAGTATGAACTATGTACATCCTTTAAGTCTGAATTAAGACTTATGTAAACCTATTTATACATCTCATGTTCATTGCAAGTAAAATTGGGTCTATGTTAAGCATCGTTTGGGTTACATAAACTATGCAAGTTTCATGTTAAAATAGACTTCTTAAATTGAAGATAGTTTACACCTTTGTGTTATGTCAAAAAGTGGACATTTTATGAACATTAACGCCAGTTTGGTGTTTGACATTATGCCTAGTTATATATGTTTAAACTCACTTCTAGCCAAGTCAAAAGTTATGCCATTTCATGTGACACATATTTAGTTATATGCCTATTTGAATGCAAGTTCACATGACCCAGTGTTTATGTTAGTTGAATCGCTAATTTGCAAGTTCATGTGCTACACACCTTTATGTATTGTAAAATATTACATGCTCTTGATTTCCCCTTTTCTCACGTTTATAAAATTTGGGTTGAATTGTGTTAAGCCCAATATCAGTTATAACATTGCGAACGTACAAACAGGGGTAACAGCGTTGGGTGTAAAACATGATAAAAATATGAGTGTTGGCATGTTTAGCACATGCCAACGACTGTGACATTTAAGCGGCATGAATTATTATACCCAAAAATAAAGGACATGATATTTACATATAAAAATAAAAAGAGACACATATGTAAATCTAGAAAATAAGATGTGCTTAATCCGAGGTTGGATTGAGTTGTGACATAAACCTACCCGGACCCGCCCGGCTGTCCAGTAGTCACAACAAAACCTATCCAATGTGGGTGGTTAAGCATTTAGCCCAATAAGGACCCGAGGTTAGACTGAGTTACGGTGTAAACCTGCTCGGAACCAACTGGCACATCCAGTAACCGTAGCGATATCTATCTAATGTGAGTGGTCGGTGCTTTAAGAGGCTATGGACAGATGGTAGAGTTAAGTCAACTGAAAACACTTAACCAAATTCAATATGTTAACAAGAATTGATGGGTGAGGTTAGGTAAATACAGACACAAAACCACTTAACATGTTGGACTAGAAAACCCTAGTAACGAGGGACCCGTTTCAGCAGTAACCCAAATTTAGGTATCATGGTACCTTGAAACTAGGCAGGGTGGGGCAAGATTACTGGGCTGATTGTAAGCGGTCAAATAACTGCATTGTTAGGTGCACAGTATGGGTTCTAACAGGGTGCAGGCGTGCACACACTCCGGAGCAGACAAACAGGGCACTGGGGGCACCCGTGGTATAACCTATGTCTTCTTGAAATTGTGTCGGGGCCGCCACCATGGGTCTTGATACACCCCATGGTGGGACCAGCATAGGTATCTACACTTCTTGGGGGAGCCATAAGACATATGTACGAGTAGGAGCCGATCTTTAGAAAAACAAAAAGGATCACTTCACCCTTAGCATGGGGTGCCAGTTAGAATAAATTCTAGTAGGTGCAGAGATATAGTGTGGGTGCGATAGTATATTCGACTCTAGACTACACTCCCTTAGCTTATGATACTTTCCGGTTTTCAGTGTATATCTATCATGCCCTTTTTCTTATTCACATACTAAAAAGTCACTAGATTTACTCAGACTTTATGTCTGACTCTATTTTTCTTTTCGTCTTCTTTTCTTTCGTTCCCCCCCCTCCAGGTCCACAGGGAGGAAACAACCCAGCTTAGTCAAACTCTTTGCAAGTTTCAAGACAGCAGATGTATGGTTTGGATCTCTTTTGCTAGGATCATGGCTTTGGATATCACTATGGGGATTTTTGCTACTATATTTATGTTTTATGCTTCATTAATTATCAAGACAGTATTGAGGATGTAATGTTTCTTTTTCTTGGAAGTATTATGAGACAATTATGGAAATGTTTTGTATGAACACGTATCTATGAAATAAAAGTCTGTTGTTTTCCGCTGTTTAAAATATATGTGTTTATATCTGTCTTGTGTTTATCTGTGACTTATACTTAGAAACCTCCACCAAAATTAGGGCATTCCCTTTGTGAGTGACCCTAACGGAGGTGGGGTGTTTCACTTGGTATCAGAGCATAGGTTTACCAGATAAGATAAAAGTTTTTGAGATTGTTTTCAAAAGAAAGTTTAAAGAAGCATTCTTCAAGAAAAAGTGTTATATTTTAAAAGGCATAATCCCCCGAAGCCATGTACACTATCTCTCTCTATCCTTCGTTTTGAATCTTTCCTTTCTGTTTCAACATGTCTGGAGACCTTAACCTTCCTGAAGGAGTAACGATACCCGGCTGGTTTAGGAGGTACTTAGAAGCAAGGGCCAATGACGCGGGCCCAGCAAACATTCCTCCTCCAGTGGCAGTGGTTCCTCCTCCTCCTCCTACTCCTCCTCTTGGAAATGCTTTTGCCAAAACATGTAGAGACTTCAAGTCTGTGGGTGGAAAAGACTTTCATGGAACAGAATCCTTTGTAGAGCAAGAAACTGGCTAAAGGAGACTGAGGATCTGTTTGACATCTTCGGAGTTGATGACAGGCAAAAGATACAGCTAGCAGTATGGTTACTCAAAGATGAAGCTTCCTATTGGTGGGAGATCACTAACGCTTATAGGGCAGTAGAAACTTGGGAAGATTTCAGGACAAGGTTTCAGTTGAAGTTCCTCTCCCAAGCTGAAAGTACACTGCAAGTGGAGAAGTTCCTAACTCTTAAACAGGGAAGCATGACAATCAGGGAGTACGTCAATCAGTTTAATCAGTTGGCCAGATTTGGGCTGGACTTAGTAAAACCCAGCACAAGAAGGCGCTTCGCTTCGTCAAAGGTCTAAATGAGCCTCTGCACAGTCTTGCCATGACCCATGTATCCACGGGAGCGACTTATGAAAGCTTGGTGGACATGGCGTTGCTACACGAGGAAGACCACGGCAAGAAGGAGACTAAGGTGGAAGAAAAGAAAGAGGTTTACAGCCTAAGAAAACAGACTTCAAGAAAGGAGGGAAGAACAAAAAGTCCCATGAGAGGAGAAAGTGCAATTTCTGTGGCATAGTTGGATATATAGAGAAAGACTACCAGAAGAAGAAGGCAAAGATGGGTGGTTGCTTCCATTGCAGAGAGACTGGGCATCAAGCTAAGGACTGCCCAAAGAAGAGAGGGTAGGGATAGAAAGTTGGATCTACTTCAGGGGGTCAGGTTCATGCACTAGTGGCACCTCCACAGGAACGAGGTAGTAATATTTCTGTAGAAAGTGTAGTCTATCTTTATGAGCATCCAGTTCGCACACTTTTTGATTCTGGGGCATCACACTCCTTTATTTCATCTACTTTAGTAGAATCTCTGCATCTAGACACTAGTATGGTAGAGGATCCCTTAGTTGTTTTAAATCCAATTGGGGGCTCCTCTTACTTGTAAATGGTTTGTTTGGGTTTGAAAATCTCTATTCTCAGCGTTGAGTTTAGTTGTAATGCCTTTGTTTTGGGCTTCTCGGGATATGGTTTGATCTTAGGCATGGACTGGTTATCCAGTAACGGTGCCATTCTTGATTGTGAGAAAAGAGTAGTTAGACTCTTGACTCAGCTTGGTAACACTCTAGAAATTTCCTGTAATCCTTTGAATGTTGTTATGCTTAGTTATCTAGTGTCGCTTGATGCTTCTGTTGAGAATTTACAATTGGTTAGAGTAGTCCGGGAATATCCGGATGTCTTTGAGGAGGTGAAAGGCTTACCTCCGAGGCAGGAAATAGACTTCCGCATCTATCTTGTGGATAATGCAAAGCCCGTAGCTTTACCTGTCAGACATATGACTCCGAAGGAGAGGAAGGAGCTCAGTAAGCAGGTTAAAGAACTTCTCGAAAAGGGGTTCATTAGACGGAGCATTTCGGAATGGGGTGCTCCAGTAGTGTTCGCAACCAAAGCAGACGGTTCGCTTCGCCTCTGCGTTGACTATAGGGAGTTAAACAAATTAACCAAGAAAAATAGGCATCCTCTTCCCCGAATTGATGTTTTGTTTGATCAGCTTGTAGGTGCGTCGGTTTTCTCCCAACTTGATCTGGCAACTGGGTTCCATCGGCTAAGAGTAGCTGAGGATAGCATTGATAAAACGACGTTCAGAACCCCAGACGGTTTCTTCGAGTGGCTTCTCATGCCTTTCGGCTTGACAAACGCACCCGCTTATTTCGTAGACCTCATGAGCAGAGTGTTCAGAGAATTCCTTAACAAATTCGTGGTTGTCTTCGTAGACGATATCTTGATCTTTTCAAAGAATGAGGAAGAGCATGCTCAACATCTGAAAGAAATCATGGATACTCTTTGAGCACATCAGCTAAAAGCCAAGTTCTCCAAGTGCCACTTTTGGAGAGAAGAAGTAAGGTTTCTTGGGCATGTAGTGTCCAAAGAAGGTTTGGCCGTGGACCCCGCGAAAGTAGTTGCGGTGCAAGACTGGAAGGCACCAAGAAACGCAACTGAAGTCCGAAGTTTTCTAGGGCTAGCATGTTTCCACCGTAAGTTCATTAGGGATTTTGCGAAAATCTCAGCTCCACTCACAAGGCTAACAAGGAAGAATCTAGCGTTCACTTGGGACTTGGATTGCGAGTTGGCTTTCCAACGCTTGAAAAGGGCTCTTACAACAGCCCCAGTTCTGACTCTGCCCGATGGAAGCAAGATGTTCACAGTTTACACGGATGCATGTGGGACAAGGCTAGGCGTTGTTTTGATGCAAGAAGGGAGGGTAGTAGCTTATGGAGGAAGGCAATTGAAAGTTCATGAAAAGAACTACCCAACCCACGATCTTGAGTTAGCCGCCATCGTCTTTGCACTTAAGTCTTGGCGCCATTATCTCCTAGGTGAGAAGTTCGAACTTTACATTGACCACAAATCATTGAAATATCTTTTCTCGCAGAAAGATCTTAACTTGAGCCAACAAAGATGGATGGAGTTTCTTGCCTCATATGACTTTGAGATTTCCTATACTCCGGGCAAGGGCAATGTAGTGGCAAACGCCTTGAGTAGAAAGAAGCTGACCCTAAGTCCACTCTTTTTAGAAAGGCAAAGCCTAGAGTATATGGCCAGTTTTAACTTTAGGCCCTCCTCTGATTTTGTACCGGGTTTGTTAGCATCTCTTGAAGTGTGCCCCACTCTTTTGGATACAATAGGGACTACACAACGTGAAGACCCTCAGCTAGTTAAAGTGCTTGATAAGCGAATTAGGGGTGAGACTTCTAGTCACCTCAATAGATACTCCATCGATGATAAAGGTTGGCTGAGACGCGATGTAACACCCCGAAAATTCGATAACTGTGAAATTCATAAATTAAAGTATAATCAAATTAAAATCAGAGAACTAAGGGAAACGGGATACGCCATTGCGTTCGTCTCGGAAAAATACACGAAATAGAGTCCGAGTTTTCGAAAAACGGAGTCCGTATGAAGAAGATATGGCCTTCGGAAGATTTGAATTAAATTTAAAACTCAAACAGAATTAAATAATTAAATATTCCGAAGTGGGGCCCATTGGGCCAGAAAAGCGCCGCCTGGGCCACCCAGGTCGACTGGGCTGTCGACCTGGGCTACCCATGTCGACAGGGCTGTCGACAGCCCTGTCGACAGGGGTATCGACCTGGTCGAGCCCAGTCAACCTGGCTGGCCAGGTCGGTGTGTGGTCGAATTTCTGTGGTCTGCTTTGTCATTAGGGCTAGGTGGCGGGTTTTTATTGGTCTCTCTTCCTAATGAATGGCTATGATCTAACCTAGCAACATCAAGGGTCCTAATTAGTTCCTAACCTCTATATAAACAACCCTAGACTAAACCCTAATCTATTCATTAAAAATTAAGAACATAGCCGCCATGTTGCTGAGGAACGACAAAGCATAGCCGCCAACTAAAGAGAGGATTAGGGAGGAAGTTCTAAGGCCTAAAGCAATTCAAGCAACCTAAAGCTAATCAATTCAACAAAGGAATTTGCGTCTTCAATCCATAAACTAGAGAATTCATCAAACCATTGTAAGTAGAGTATTACTTTGGTATAATAAACAACTGTGTTGATGTGTATGCTTGAATTGTGGCAATGGAAGTAATTCATATTTGTGCGTTCTTATCAATTTATATACGTTTGGATACTCTTGAATTATATTATTCATTATAAAGAACTACATGCGGTAGTTCTATGCAAATATACGTTTGGAATATTGCGCAAATTATGTAGTCTATGTTGAAGCTACATGTATACAGTTGAGTGAAATTTATGCAAGTTTGGGGCTTTGTTATTATGCCATTATGATGTATGTTTTTATGTATAAATCATTTTGCAAGTAATTGAAACAATTTTGGTCATTATAGTTCATATGAAACTATGTGGAATTTTGACACCATGTATTAGTCATGCTTTTGCAAACTTATGAATATGGCTAGGAATGATATTTGGCATAATTGAGATCTATGATTAAGTCTATCTTGTTTTAAAGAATTATATGATGACATATGTGAGACATGGTTAGGTTAGACTCAAAAATCCCCTTTTTGCAAGTTTAAAGCAAAACACCATGATTAGGAATATTTATGCATAAGTATTTTTATACCATCGTTATGTGATTAGGCTTAAATCATGGTTAAGTTGAATTATGCTATGTTCATGCTAGAAGTATTTTATGCCATGCTTATGTTTGACAATATGCCATGTTTATGATAGAAGTATTTAGGCCATGCTTATGTTTGACATTATGCCTAAATAAGAATATAGGTTCATGTTGTAGTTAAACCTATGCAAGTTTACATGCCTTGATTTATGTCACCTATGTTGTATGACCAAAATACATGTCACCACTATGCAAGTACACCAATTTCTATTATGTGTTTTCCAACGTCATATGCAAGTTCATGCGCTCACTTTCCCCTCTTTGTGTATACGCCATAAGCCTCCCCTTTCGCATGGCTAAATTGGGCTTTAAAAGGCTAAGCCCAATATATATGAACGGACGTGTAAAACGGGGGAAAATAACGTTGGGTTAAAATGAATTAATGAATGAAAATATAAAATAGAAGGGCCCAAATTCAAGTATGGGTTGGGCCCATGGTTGGTGTAACCTTTACACCATTAACATAATAATGGGCCGCAAATATTTACATATGAGAAATAAAGAAGAATGACAAAATATGTAAATGTAGAACATACGATGTGTTTAACCCGAGGTTGGATTGAGTTGTGATGTAAACCTGCCCGGAACCGCCCGGCTGTCCAGTAGTCACAACAATACCTATCCAATGTGGGAGGTTAAACATGGAGCCCAGCAAGGACCCGAGGTTAGTCTGAGTTGTGGCGTAAGACTGCCCGGAACCAACCGGCAACAGGCAGCCACAACAATACCTGTCTAATGTGAGAGGTCCGGGCCTTAATAAGACAATTAAGGCTGAGTCAGGATTGTTAGGATTAAGTGAACTAAAGACTTAATCAAAATGGAACATGCTAAACTAAACGGACTGGTGGGGTTAGGTTAGGGAACACTTAACCAACTTAGCATGTTGGCTAGAGATAGAAAACCTAGTAACGGGGGACCCTTTTCAGCAGTAACCCTAAAAGGTGTATCAGGAAACCCTGAAACTAGGCAGGGTGGGGCACGATTACTGGGCTGATTGTAAGAGGTCAAAACGACGGCGGTGGTGTAGCAGTGTAGGTTCTAACGGTGTGCGGGCGTGCACGCACTCCGGCGCAGAAAAATAAAGCACTGGACACCAGTAGCATACCTTTGCACTCTAAGGTTGTGTCGGGTTGCCACTATGGGACTTGATACACCCCATGGTGGGACCAGCATAGGTAACTACAGACATCGGGGGCCGTAAGACACATGTAACTATGCGAGTAGGAGCCGATCATCATGGAATGGATCACATCACCCTGATTATGGGATGCAAATTGGGAACTAGTTTATATGGGTTCAGAGATTAACATGGGGTACGATAGTATATTCGAACCTAGATAACTTAACCAAGTTTATAATGTTGCCCACTTCCTGTTTACTTATCATACCCAGTTCTTTATTCATAGACAAAGTAGTACTAGACTTACTCAGGCTTTATGTCTGACTCTATTTTTCTTTCGTCTTCTTTCTTCCGTTTCCCCCCCCCCAGGTCCTCAGGGAGGGAACACAGCAGCTTGACCTACCTCAACATCCAGCTTGAAGAAGAGAAATGTATTGCTTGGACTTTCCTGTTTTGAACTATGGCTTTGGACAATTCACTATGGGGCTTTGGCAGTTTATCTATGTTTTATTTATGCTTCTTTAAAAATAATGTACTCAAGACAGATTATGAAGTATTATGTTATGTTTTTGGAAGGGATGTTGTTGTAACACGTATTTGACTTTATGAAATAAAATTTGTTGTTCTTCCGCTGGTTTACAAATATGTGTTATTATATCTGTCTTGTATATCTGTGACTTGTACTTATAAACCTCCACCAAAATTAGGGCATTCCCTTTGAGAGTGACCGTAACGGAGGTGGGGTGTTTCACTTGGTATCAGAGCCTAGGTTTACCAGATAAGATAAAAAGTTTTGAAAAATTATTTTCAAAAGAAAATTTAAAGAAGCATTTTTAAAAGGAAAAATATTATTTTATTTTAAAAAGGCAAAAGTCCACTCCCCAAAGCCATAAGAACTATCTCTTATCCTTCGTTTTGAATCTATCCTTTTTGTTTCAGCATGTCCCAAGATCTTAACTTGCCGGAAGGGGTGCCCATAACTGGTTGGTTTAGACGGTTCTTAGAAGCAAGGGCCACTCAGCCAGGTCTTACCGTTCCTCCTCCCCCAGCTGAAGGGAATCATCCGGCCGCAGCAGCACCTTTTCCTCCACCTCCTCCTCGGGGAAACACATTCGCTAAGATATGTAAAGATTTTAAAGCTATGGGAGGAAGGGATTTCCATGGAACTGAGTCCTTCGTAGCAGCTAGGAATTGGCTAAAAGAAACGGAGGACCTATTCATCATCTTTGAGGTAGAAGATAGACAAAAGGTACAACTAGCGGTGTGGCTATTGAAGGGCGAGGCTTCCTACTGGTGGGAAGTCACCAATGCTGAAAGACCAGTGGATACATGGGAGGACTTTAGGGCAAGGTTTGAGACTAAGTTTCGCTCAGATGGAGAAAGAAGTTTGTAGTTGGAAAAATTCTTATTTCTTAAGCAAGGAGACAAGACTGTCAGAGAGTATGTGAATCAGTTCGATGAGCTGGCTAGGTTTGGGCTTGACCTAGTCAACACCCCGCACAAGAAGGCTCTCCGTTTCGTCAAAGGGTTGAATGAGCCATTACACAGTTTGGCCATGACCCATATACCCATGGGAGCCACGTATGAAAGATTGGTGCAAATGGCATTGCTGAATGAAGAGGACAAGGGCAAGAAGGAGACCAAGACAGAAAGCTCTCAAGGGAAGAAAGAGGGTTTGAAGCCTAAGAAGACAGACTTCAAGAAGGGCGGAAAAGGCAACAAAGAGAAGAGGAAGTGTAATTTCTGTGGCAAAGTGGGGCACTTAGTAAAGGACTGCCGGAAGAAGAAGGCTAAGGAGAATGGTGGGTGCTTTTCGTGCGGTCAGACAGGCCATAGGGCTAAGGACTGCCCAAGGAAACGAGGACAGGGGCAGGGCACTGGATCCACCCCAGGGGCACAGGTTCATGTGCTAGAAGCGCCACCATTGCAACAGCGAGGTATAAATACTTCTGTAGAAAGTGTAGTTTATCTTTATGATCACCCCGTTCGCACTTTGTTTGATTCTGGCGCATCACACTCCTTTATCTCGTCTGCTTTAGTAGAATCTCTGAACCTAAAAACTAGTATGGTAGAGGACCCCTTAATTGTTTCAAACCCAATTGGGGGCCCAGCTCATTTGTCTATGATCTGTTTGGATTTGAAAATTTCTATCCTAAGTGTTGAATTTCTATGTAGTGCCTTTGTTTTGGGCTTTTCGGGGTATGGTTTGATTTTGGGTATGGATTGGCTGTCCAGTAATGGGGCCATCCTTGATTGTGAGAAAAGGGTTGTTAGGCTCCTAACCCAGCTCGGTAATACTTTGGAAATTTCTTGTAATCCCTCGTATGCGGTTATGCTTAGTTATCTTGAATCGCTAGATGCCTCCGTTGAAAATTTGAAATCAGTTAGAGTGGTCCGGGAATATCCGGATGTCTTTGAAGAGGTGAAGGGCTTGCCTCCGAAGCGGGAAATAGACTTCCGCATATATCTTGTAAATAATGCAAAGCCCGTTGCATTGCCCGTTAGACATATGGCTCCACGAGAAAGGAAAGAGCTCAGTAAACAGATTAAAGAGCTTCTAGAAAAGGGGTTCATTAGGAGGAGCATTTCAGAATGGGGCGCTCCAGTGGTGTTCGCTACAAAGGCGGATGGTTCACTCCGTCTATGTGTTGACTATAGGGAGCTCAACAAGCTAACGAAAAAGAATAGGCACCCTCTCCCTAGAATTGACGATTTATTTGACCAGCTTGTAGGAGCGTCTGTTTTCTCCCAACTCGATTTAGCAACCGGTTTTCATCAGCTAAGGGTGGCTGAAGATAGCATCGATAAAACGGCTTTCAGAACCCCAGACGGCTTCTTTGAATGGCTTGTCATGCCTTTCGGCTTGACAAATGCACCTGCGTACTTCGTGGACCTGATGAGTAGGGTATTTAGAGATTTCCTCAACAAATTCGTAGTGGTCTTCGTAGATGATATCCTTATCTTTTCAAAGAGTGAAGAGGAACATGCTCAGCACTTAAGGGCAATCATGGAAACTTTGCAAGTCCATCAACTAAAAGCCAAATTCTCCAAATGCCACTTTTGGAGAGAAGAGGTGAGGTTCCTTGGGCACATAGTATCCAAACAAGGGTTAGCGGTGGACCCTGCTAAGGTAGTGGCGGTACAAGATTGGAAGACACCAAGGAATGCAACTGAGGTCCGAAGCTTTCTAGGACTAGCAGGTTTCTATCGAAAGTTTATAAGGGATTTTGCGAAAATCTCAGCTCCGCTCACGAAATTGACTAAGAAGAATCTAGTATTCAATTGGGACTTGGATTGCGAGTTTGCTTTCCAACGGCTGAAAAGGGCTCTTACAACAGCCCCAGTTTTGACGCTGCCAGATGGGAGCAAGATGTTCACTGTTTATACGGATGCATGTGGGACAGGGCTAGGCGCCGTCTTAATGCAAGAAGGAAGGGTAGTAGCTTATGGCGGGAGGCAATTGAAGGTGCACGAAAAGAACTACCCAACCCACGATCTAGAGCTAGCCGCCATCGTCTTTGCACTCAAGTCTTGGCGACACTATCTCCTAGGTGAGAAGTTCGAACTTTACACTGACCATAAATCGTTGAAATATCTTTTCTCGCAGAAAGATCTTAACTTGAGGCAACAAAGATGGATGGAGTTTCTTGCCTCGTACGATTTCGAAATCTCCTACACTCCGGGCAAAGGCAACGTAGTGGCAGACGCGTTGAGCCGAAAGAAATTGACACTAAGCCCGTTATTTTTTGAAAGACAAAGCCTAGAGTTTATAGCCAGCTTCGACTTTAGGCCCTCCTCCGATTTCGTACGGGCTTGCTTGCATCTCTCGAAGTGCGCCCAACTTTAGTGGATTCAGTAGGGGCAGCACAACGCGAAGACCCTCAGCTTGTGGAAATAATTGATAGGCTAATTAGGGGTGAGACTTCAAGTCACCTCAACAGATACTCCATTGACGATAAGGGTGTACTAAGGCGAGATGGGAGACTATGCGTCCCACAAGCAAAAGATTTAGTAAAGAAGGTTCTCGAGGAAGCACATCACTCCAAGATGACGATACATCCAGGCGGAGATAAAATGTACAAAGACATAAAAAGGACTTTCTTCTGGAACGGCATGAAAAAGGACGTAGCAGAATTCGTTTCTAAGTGTATGGTGTGCCAACAGGTTAAGGCGGAACAGAAAAAGCCTGGCGGACTGCTACATCCTCTGGAGGTCCCACAGTGGAAGTGGGATAGCATCTCAATGGACTTCATCGATGGGCTGCCTAGGTCTAGGAGAGGCAACACCAGTATTTGGGTAATAGTGGATAGGCTTACTAAAAGCGCCCACTTTTTACCTGTCAAAAGTAAAAGAACTGCCTCATCCCTAGCATCACTTTACCTCAAGGAAATCGTGCGACTCCATGGAATACCATCTAGCATTGTTAGTGACCGAGACCCCATCTTCACCAGCGAGTTTTGGCGGAGTCTGCAAGAAGCAGTAGGAACGCAGTTATGCTTGAGCACGGCCTATCATCCCCAAACCGACGGCCAAACAGAGAGAGTGAACAGAGTTTTGGAAGACCTCTTAAGACTGTGCGTCCTTGACTTCGGAGGGACATGGGAAGACCACCTTCCTTTGGTGGAATTTGCCTACAACAACAGCTATCAAGCAACCATAGTAATGGCGCCCTTCGAAGCTTTATATGGAAGACCGTGCCGATCGCCCACTTGTTGGTGGGAGTCCACGGATAAGCTCGTGCTTGGACCAGATATGATCCGAGAGACCTCAGAGAAGGTAGACGTAATACGAAGAAGGATGAAGACGGCCCAAGACAGACAAAAGTCCTATGCCGACAGGAGAAGAACCGACCTTGAATTTGAAGTTGGAGACAGAGTTTTTCTCAAGGTATCACCGCTAAGGAACGTTGTTCGTTTTGGAACCACAGGGAAGCTAGCGCCAAGATTCGTAGGGCCATTCCCTATCATCGAGAAGATTGGCAAAATGGCCTATAGATTAGAGCTACCCGAGAAGTTGGCTGGAGTCCACAACGTTTTTCACGTTTCACATCTCCGAAAATGTCTGCATGAGTCAGCTGAAGTGGTAGAGCCAAACATCCTCGAAGAGGCCGAAGTGGAACGCGAAGCAACCATAAGGAGAGTTCCTACCCGCATATTAGGGACGGAAGTGAAGAAGCTACGCAACCGCGAAGTCAAGCACGTCAAAGTTCAGTGGAGCGACGCCGAGGGAGACGCGACTTGGGAAACTGAAGATAGAATCCGTACAGCCTACCCTTTTCTGTTCGAGGGTACATCCTTGATCTTTCATTTTTCCTTAAGTTGCGCTTTTATCTATCTTTTTAGGTATATTTCCTCGACCGTATCTTTTAGGTAGAAAACCTTTGGATGAAAACATGTAGTTGAAACATGTTATGTATGAATTGTTGCAAGTGGTTGCAAGTGATTGCTAGTGGTTGCTCGTGGTTGCATATACACACACAATCTAGGTTTTAGATCGGCTCAGTCACTTCATATTGCATATGCATATATGTTTGCTTTCGTATGTGGTTGAACTATAATGTGTTGTCATGTGGATGTTGCATTTGTATTGAATGATTGTGCACTCATGTAGAATCAAGAATAGGAAAATTTGCATACATAATGGATTCATGGCACTTACATAATTCGCATTAAGGAGGTCAACTGAATCAGTAGACCGCCTGATTTTGCATTAGATAAGTACATGTACACACACACTTTGCATATGATCATGAAGCATTAGAAGTCTTTTAAGGACAATGGATGCTCGTGTTTGATGGATGAGTAGATGGATGATTGGATGTTAGGATTTACATTCCTCCTAACTTGAAGATTTCGGGGACGAAATCCTTTTAAGTGGGGGAGAATGTAACACCCCGAAAATTCGATAACTATGAAATTCATAAATTAAAGTATAATCAAATTAAAATCAGAGAACTAAGGGAAACGGGATACGCCATTGCGTTCGTCTCGGAAAAATACGCAAAATAGAGTCCGAGTTTTCGAAAAACGGAGTCCGTATGAAGAAGATATGGCCTTCGGAAGATTTGAATTAAATTTAAAACTCAAACAGAATTAAATAATTAAATATTCCGAAGTGGGGCCCATTGGGCCAGAAAAGCGCCGCCTGGGCCACCCAGGTCGACTGGGCTGTCGACCTGGGCTACCCATGTCGACAGGGCTGTCGACAGCCCTGTCGACAGGGGTATCGACCTGGTCGAGCCCAGTCAACCTGGCTGGCCAGGTCGGTGTGTGGTCGAATTTCTGTGGTCTGCTTTGTCATTAGGGCTAGGTGGCGGGTTTTTATTGGTCTCTCTTCCTAATGAATGGCTATGATCTAACCTAGCAACATCAAGGGTCCTAATTAGTTCCTAACCTCTATATAAACAACCCTAGACTAAACCCTAATCTATTCATTAAAAATTAAGAACATAGCCGCCATGTTGCTGAGGAACGACAAAGCATAGCCGCCAACTAAAGAGAGGATTAGGGAGGAAGTTCTAAGGCCTAAAGCAATTCAAGCAACCTAAAGCTAATCAATTCAACAAAGGAATTTGCGTCTTCAATCCCTAAACTAGAGAATTCATCAAACCATTGTAAGTAGAGTATTACTTTGGTATAATAAACAACTGTGTTGATGTGTATGCTTGAATTGTGGCAATGGAAGTAATTCATATTTGTGCGTTCTTATCAATTTATATACGTTTGGATACTCTTGAATTATATTATTCATTATAAAGAACTACATGCGGTAGTTCTATGCAAATATACGTTTGGAATATTGCGCAAATTATGTAGTCTATGTTGAAGCTACATGTATACAGTTGAGTGAAATTTATGCAAGTTTGGGGCTTTGTTATTATGCCATTATGATGTATGTTTTTATGTATAAATCATTTTACAAGTAATTGAAACAAGTTTGGTTATTATAGTTCATATGAAACTATGTGGAATTTTGACACCATGTATTAGTCATGCTTTTGCAAACTTATGAATATGGCTAGGAATGATATTTGGCATAATTGAGATCTATGATTAAGTCTATCTTGTTTTAAAGAATTATATGATGACATATGTGAGACATGGTTAGGTTAGACTCAAAAATCCCCTTTTTGCAAGTTTAAAGCAAAACACCATGATTAGGAATATTTATGCATAAGTATGTTTATACCATCGTTATGTGATTAGGCTTAAATCAGGGTTAAGTTGAATTATGCTATGTTCATGCTAGAAGTATTTTATGCCATGCTTATGTTTGACAATATGCCATGTTTATGCTAGAAGTATTTAGGCCATGCTTATGTTTGACATTATGCCTAAATAAGAATATAGGTTCATGTTGTAGTTAAACCTATGCAAGTTTACATGCCTTGATTTATGTCACCTATGTTGTATGACCAAAATACATGTCACCACTATGCAAGTACACCAATTTCTATTATGTGATTTCCAACGTCATATGCAAGTTCATGCGCTCACTTTCCCCTCTTTGTGTATACGCCATAAGCCTCCCCTTTCGCATGGCTAAATTGGGCTTTAAAAGGCTAAGCCCAATATATATGAACGGACGTGTAAAACGGGGGAAAATAACGTTGGGTTAAAATGAATTAATGAATGAAAATATAAAATAGAAGGGCCCAAATTCAAGTATGGGTTGGGCCCATGGTTGGTGTAACCTTTACACCATTAACATAAAAATGGGCCGCAAATATTTACATATGAGAAATAAAGAAGAATGACAAAATATGTAAATGTAGAACATACGATGTGTTTAACCCGAGGTTGGATTGAGTTGTGATGTAAACCTGCCCGGAACCGCCCGGCTGTCCAGTAGTCACAACAATACCTATCCAATGTGGGAGGTTAAACATGGAGCCCAGCAAGGACCCGAGGTTAGTCTGAGTTGTGGCGTAAGACTGCCCGGAACCAACCGGCAACAGGCAGCCACAACAATACCTGTCTAATGTGAGAGGTCCGGGCCTTAATAAGACAATTAAGGCTGAGTCAGGATTGTTAGGATTAAGTGAACTAAAGACTTAATCAAAATGGAACATGCTAAACTAAACGGACTGGTGGGGTTAGGTTAGGGAACACTTAACCAACTTAGCATGTTGGCTAGAGATAGAAAACCTAGTAACGGGGGACCCTTTTCAGCAGTAACCCTAAAAGGTGTATCAGGAAACCCTGAAACTAGGCAGGGTGGGGCACGATTACTGGGCTGATTGTAAGAGGTCAAAACGACGGCGGTGGTGTAGCAGTGTAGGTTCTAACGGTGTGCGGGCGTGCACGCACTCCGGCGCAGAAAAATAAAGCACTGGACACCAGTAGCATACCTTTGCACTCTAAGGTTGTGTCGGGTTGCCACTATGGGACTTGATACACCCCATGGTGGGACCAGCATAGGTAACTACAGACATCGGGGGCCGTAAGACACATGTAACTATGCGAGTAGGAGCCGATCATCATGGAATGGATCACATCACCCTGATTATGGGATGCAAATTGGGAACTAGTTTATATGGGTTCAGAGATTAACATGGGGTACGATAGTATATTCGAACCTAGATAACTTAACCAAGTTTATAATGTTGCCCACTTCCTGTTTACTTATCATACCCAGTTCTTTATTCATAGACAAAGTAGTACTAGACTTACTCAGGCTTTATGTCTGACTCTATTTTTCTTTCGTCTTCTTTCTTCCGTTTCCCCCCCCCCCCCCAGGTCCTCAGGGAGGGAACACAGCAGCTTGACCTACCTCAACATCCAGCTTGAAGAAGAGAAATGTATTGCTTGGACTTTCCTGTTTTGAACTATGGCTTTGGACAATTCACTATGGGGCTTTGGCAGTTTATCTATGTTTTATTTATGCTTCTTTAAAAATAATGTACTCAAGACAGATTATGAAGTATTATGTTATGTTTTTGGAAGGGATGTTGTTGTAACACGTATTTGACTTTATGAAATAAAATTTGTTGTTCTTCCGCTGGTTTACAAATATGTGTTATTATATCTGTCTTGTATATCTGTGACTTGTACTTATAAACCTCCACCAAAATTAGGGCATTCCCTTTGAGAGTGACCCTAACGGAGGTGGGGTGTTTCACGCGATGGAAGACTATGCATCCCACAAGCAAGAGAGTTGGTAAAGAAGGTTCTCGAGGAAGCACATTATTCCAAGATGACGATACACCCAGGCGGAGACAAAATGTACAAGGACATGAAGAGAGTTTTCTTTTGGAGCGGCATGAAGAAGGATGTGGCAGATTTTGTTTCTAAATGTATGATATGCCAACAAGTCAAGGCGGAACAGAAAAAGCCTGGAGGAATGCTTCACCTCCTAGAGGTCCCACAGTGGAAGTGGGATAGCATTTCAATGGACTTCATTGATGGGCTGCCTAGGTCAAGAAGGGGGAATACTAGCATTTGGGTAATAGTGGATAGGCTTACAAAAAGCGCCCACTTTTTACCTATCAAGAGTAGAAGGACTGCCTAGCATCTCTTTACCTTAAGGAGATAGTTCGACTCCATGGGATACCCTCCAGCATTGTTAGTGACCGAGACCCTATCTTCACAAGAGCGAGTTTTGGCGGAGTCTGCAAGAAGCTGTAGGCACACAACTATGTCTGAGCAAGGCCTATCACCCCCAAACCGATGGCCAGACGGAAAGGGTGAATAGAGTTTTAGAGGATCCTTTAAGACTTTGCGTTCTTGACTTTGGAGGGACATGGGAGGATCACCTTCCTTTAGTGGAATTTGCTTGCAACAACAGCTACCAAGCTACCATAGGCATGGCACCCTTCGAAGCCTTGTATGGAAGACCGTACAAATCACCAACGTGTTGGTGGGAGTCTACAGATAAGCTTATTCTTGGACCGGACATGATTAGAGAGACTTCAGAGAAAGTGGTTTGATACGAAGAAGGATGAAGACAGCCCAAGATAGACAGAAATCCTGCGCAGACAAGAGAAGGACCGACCTTGAGTTTGAGGTTAGGGACAGGGTTTTCCTGAAGGTATCTCCTTTAAGGAACGTCGTTCGTTTTGGATCCCCAGGAAAGCTAGCACCAAGATTTGTAGGACCGTTTACTATCATCGAGAAGGTTGGGAAGATGGCCTATAGATTAGAGCTACCCTAGAGACTGGCCGGAGTTCACAACGTCTTTCATGTTTCTCACCTCCGAAAGTGTTTGCATGAGTCAGCGGAAGTGGTGGAGCCTAGCATTCTAGAAGAAGCTGAAGTGGAACATGAAGCAACTGTGAGGAGAGTTCTAGCATGCATCATAGGAACTGAAGTGAAAAAGCTACGCAACCGCGAAGTCAAGCTCGTCATAGTTCAGTTGAGCGACGCCGAGGAAGACGCGACTTGGGAAACTGAGGACAGAATACGCGCTATCTACCCTTTTCTTTTTGAGGGTACATCTTTGATCCCTCTTTTTCCTTAAGTTATGCTTTATCTATCTTTTTAGGTATATCTCCTCGGTCATTTTTCCTAAATCCTTAGGTAGAAAACAAATGGATGCAAACATGTATTTGAAAACATGTTATGGATGATGGCTGCAAGTGGTTGCTAGTGGTTGCTCGTGGATGCATATACACACACACCCTAGGTTTTAGATCGGCTCAGTCACTTCATATTGCATATGCATATATGTACTCTCATTTGAATATGGTTGAAACTTGATATGCTGTCATATGGTTGTCGCATTTGTATGAATAGTCGTGCACTCATGTAGAACTATAAGTAGGAAAATTTTGCATACATAATGGATTCACGACCCTTACATAATTCGCATTAAGGAGGTCAACTGAATCAGTGGACCGCCTGATTCTGCATTAGATAAGGACATATACACACTCTCTGCATATGATCATAAAGCATTAGAAGTCTTTAAGGACAATGGATACCTGTGTTTTTTGGTTGAGTAGATGGACGATTGGATGATAGGATATACATTCTTCCTAACTTGAAGATTTCGGGGACAAAATCCTTTTAAGAGGGGGAGAATGTAACACCCCGTATATTTTATAACATTAAAATACATAAATTAAAGAGTAATTAATTCTAAATGGAAGAATTAAGGGAAATGGCTTATGCCATTGCGTTCGTCTCAGAATTCTACTTGAGATAGAGTCCGAGTTTGCGTGAATCGGACTCCGTATGAAGGAGTTATGACCTTCGGAAGTTTCAGAATTAAATTCAAAATTCAAACAGCTCAGTTTCGGATTCAAAAATTCGAAATTTAAACTCAAACTGGGTTGGGCGGGAAAATTCCCGCCCAGTGACCAGGTCGACCACAGAGTCGACTGGGCAGTCGACCTGGTCACCCCAGGTCGACCATAGAGTCGACCTAGGTGTCGACCTGCAGGTCGACCTGCCTGGTCGGCCTGGTTGGCTTGGTTTGCCCCTGGCTCGAATTTCTGTGGTTCGCTGTGTCATTCAGCTGATGTGTCATCTCTTGATTGGCTCTGTTGGACTTTGTATGGTCTAGATTCCTCCTGTCTTCATCCGACGACTCAAAACAATTTTAAAACTCTATATATACACCCTATGTCTCAACTAAAATTCACATAAAAAATAAGATTGGAGTCGTCATGCTGCCGGGAAGGAATTAAGCGTAGCCGTCAAGAGAGACGAATCAAACTAAGAAGCAAAATAAAGCTTAATCAAATTAATCAATGCAACGTTGCTACCTAAAGGAGAGCATCTCCAAATCAGAATACAGAAATCATAAAACAAGATTTCATCGCACGTTGTAAGTATAGTGATCTTTCAAAATATGAATAAAAACTGTGATGTGATTCGATGTAATTGGAAATAGAATTGTGTTATTGTATAATGATGTGAATTCTGTATATTGTAATGATTCTCTCATGATTTGTGTATTGAAAATTGTGGCATAAATTGATCGATGCAAGTTTATTGGATAGTTGTATATGAAAATGATAGTACTTGCAAGTCTGTGGCAAAAACTAGGATTTGATCCCTTTATGTTTGTGTGATAGTATGGACTATGTACATCCTTTAAGTCTGAATTAAGAATTATGTAAACCTGTTTATACATCTCATGTTCATTGCAAGTAAAATTGGATATTTATTAAGCATCGTTTAGGTTACATAAACTATGCAAGTTTCATGTTAAAATAGACTTCTTAAGTTGAAGACAGTTTACACTTTTGTGTTATGTCAAAAAGTGGACATTTTATGAACATGTAACATGCTAGTTTGGTGTTTGACATTATGCCTAGTCATATATGTTTAAACTCACATCTAGCCAAGTCAAAAGTTATGCCATTTCATGTGACACATATTTAGTTATATGCTTATTTGAATGCAAGTTCACATGACCCAATGTTTATGTTAGTTGAATCGTTAATTTGCAAGTTCATGCGCTACACACCTTTATGTATTGTAAAATATTACATGCTCTTGATTTCCCCTTTTCTCACGTTTATAAAAGTTGGGTTGAATTGTGTCAAGCCCAATACTAGTTCTAATGTTGCGAACGTACAAACGGGGGTAATAGCGTTGGGTGTAAAACATGATAAAAATATGAGTGTTGGCATGTTTGGCACATGCCAACGACTGTGACATTTAAGCGGTACGAATTATTATACCAAAAAATAAAGGACATGGCATTTACATATAAAAATATAAAGAGACACATATGTAAATCTAGAAAATACGATGTGCTTAATCCAAGGTTGGATTGAGACATAAACCTGCCCGGACCCGCCCGGCTATCCAGTAGTCACAACAAAACCTATCCAATGTGGGCGGTTAAGCATTTAGCCCCATAAGGACCCAAGGTTAGACTGAGCAACGATGTAAACCTGCCTGGAACCAACCGGCACATCTAGTAACCGTAGTGATATCTGTCTAATGTGAGTGGTCGGTGCTTTAAGAGGCTATGGACAGATGGTAGGGTTAAGTCAACTGAAAACACTTAACCAAATTCAACATGTTAACAAGAATTGATGGGTGAGGTTAGGTAAATACAGACGCTTAACCACTTAACATGTTTGACTAGAAAACCCTAGTAACGAGGGACCCGTTTCAGCAGTAACCCAAATTTAGGTATCATGGTACCCTGAAACTAGGCAGGGTGGGGCACGATTACTGGGCTAATTGTAAGCGGTCAAATAACGGCAATGTTAGGTGCACAGTGTGGGTTCTAACGGGGTGCGGGCGTGCACACACTCCGGAGCAGACAAACAGGGCACTGGGGGCACCCGTATTATACCCTATGTCTTCTTGAAATTGTGTCGGGGCCGCCACCATGGGTCTTGATACACCCCATAGTGGGACCAGCATAGGTATCTACACTTCTTGGGGGAGCGGTAAGACACATGTACGAGTAGGAGCCGATCTTTAGAAAAACCAAAAGGATCACTTCACCCTCAGCATGGGGTGCCAGTTAGAATAAATTCTAGTAGGTGCAGAGATATAGTGTGGGTGCGATAGTATATTCGACTCTAGACTACACTCCCTTAGCTTATGATACTTTCCTGTTTTCAGTGTATATCTATCATGCCCTTTTTCTTATTCACATACTGAAAAGTCACTAGATTTACTCAGACCTTATGTCTAACTCTACTTTTCTTTTCATCTTCTTTTCTTTCGTCCCCCCCCCCCCTAGGTCCACAGGGAGGAAACAACCCAGCTTAGTCAAACTCTTTGCAAGTTTCAAGATAGCAGATGTATGGTTTGGATCTCTTTTGCTAGGATCATGGCTTTGTATATCACTATGAGGATTTTTGCTACTTTATTTATGTTTTAAGCTTCTTTAATTATCAAGACAGTATTGAGGATGTAATGTTTCTTTTTCTTGGAAGTATTATGAGACAATTATGGAAATGTTTTGTATGAACGCGTATCTATGAAATAAAAGTCTGTTGTTTTCCGCTGTTTAAAATATATGTATTTATATCTGTCTTGTGTTTATCTGTGACTTATACTTAAAAACCTCCACCAAAATTAGGGCATTCCCTTTGCGAGTGACCCTAATGGAGGTGGGGTGTTTCAGGTTTCCTTTTCCTATTAAAGTTACTGAACCGCTTTTCATATTTAGGTTGACATCCAAACTATGCGTTAATGTCTTCTGAGTATTTTGTACAGCAATTAAATCCTAGTTTAGAATGTTTGATTTTATTTTTCATTTCTTTTTTAGCACTAGTATGTTCGCAAACTCTTTCCATTGTTTCCATGCATGCCTTCTTTAAGAGGCCAGTGGCATGATTTTCATCGGTATTACTTTGTCTTAGAAAGTTATATCTTTCTTGGATCATATTATTCCATGGATATGGTACTTTTGTAAAAAAATCCTTTAATCCAAAAGATCTTTTGATCAAAATTCTTTAAATGAAAAAGTAATCCAATATGCTTGGCTGTAAATTCTTCTAACATACAAATATATCATAAAGTTATCTTTATGTTAGCCCTCTTTTTGGCAAGAGTCCCAGCGGGCTAAACCGAACCACAAAACGGGCGATAGACCGAGTTTCAGAAAGCACAACAAAAAGATAGGTCGATCTAGTCACCAGTCGACCCATCTCCAGCCTGATCAGAAGATGGCTCGCTCCTTTAAGGATCGCTCTCTCAACCGAAGATCTCGATTCCAACTATCTCGCCTTGACCGGATATCTCGCTTCGACCGATTATCTCGGAACAGCCTGGAAGCCTTCTACAGTCATCGAATATCCCGACTTTTGAGGCAATGAATACGGTCAAACCATATCCGAACAAAGCTCAACTTTTGATATGCCTTCCAATGAACGCTACGTCAGCCACAACTTTCGAGGGCACTATTTATGAATATTGGAACCAGTCAAGAGCCGCAATTCCAGCCAACCATCGGATGCTACGTGTCCGGGCCTTCCCGAAATGGCCGGACCATATTGCAACAGCCCAAGCTATCATTTTCACCTATAAATACCGCATACCTGAAAAGGAAAAAGATATACAAAAAAGAGGGGACTTTTAATTCTTTACTAGCTGACACAGCTTCTGTAAGCTTTTCGCCATTATTCTTCTCCATAATCTTTCTCTCAAAAAGAAGAAGAAAAGATAGCCATTCTCTTTCTCTTCATCAATCAGGAAAAGCATTGTACTTGTAATCAAGAAATATAAATGATATATAAAGTGGACGTAGGCACTGTCTTTGCCGAACCACTATAAAAACTTTGTGTGCGCTCTCCTTTATTTATTTTCTTTTCTGCGTTTTTATCTTTATTCGTGTGATGTTCACGCGATTAGGGTTTGGCCGTCACTAGTGACCAACTTTTGACGTCAACACTTTGGCGTGCCGGGAAGGGGGAGCGCACCGACATCGCCATCGAGTTCCTGCTAATCTCAGGTCATGGCGAACAAACGAAAGAAAGATGCAACATCCTCTCGTCCCGCAAATACCGATGCAACCGACACTGATGCTACAGAAGTAAGTCACAAAGTTTCCTCTCATGACGACAAATCTCGGTTCCTTACCCGGGACGACATGGACAGGATCATGGTCGAATTCAGAGACCAAATGACATCTCACGGTAAAGCCCTCGAACAACAGCGGCAGTTGATGGATCACCTTCTCGGTCGACTGGAGACAGGATTGAAAGCTTCAACATCAATTCCTCCACAGGTCGGGACAGGGGCGGCAACTGGCTATCAGTTTACTCGAAATCAGGCTACTGATCAGGCTACACCTTTATTTCATCCTGGTTTGGTCCCACCAAGCCAGGCATGGATAATGTCTGCAACCCTCAAAAGCCAAGTGAACTAAAATGCTCGACCCAAACTTAATTTTGTTTTGTATTCGCAGGAATCCTTATGCACGAAATAGCTATCGCATCGGCCTTAATATGGATCCCCGATAGCTGTCGGTTTTCCAACCTTAATACGACCCAGAATGGTCGTCGGTTTTCTGGCTTTAATACAATATCGGGACCGTCGGTTTTCCGGCCTCAATATGGTTTGGCATAACCATCGCAATTCGAGCGTTTGTGCTCCGGTTCAGATTTCAGAACACACCTCCCTCTACCGATGAAGATATATTCTGAGGAGCAAAGTATTAGCCCTCTTTTTGGCAAGAGTCCCAGCGGGCTAAACCGAAGCCCAAAACGCGCGATACACCGAGTTTCAGAAAGCACAGCAAAAAGATAGGTCGATCTAGTCACCAGTCGACCCATCTCCAGCCTGATCAGAAGATGGCTCGCTCCTTTAAGGGTCGCTCTCTCAACCGAAGATCTCACTTCCAACTATCTCGCCTTGACCGAATATCTCGCCTTGACCGGATATCTCGCTTCGACCGATTATCTCGGAACAGCCTGGAAGCCTTCTACAGTCATCGAATATCCCAACTTTTGAGGCAATGAATACGGTCAAACCATATCCGGACAAAGCTCAACTTTTGATATGCCTTCCAGTGGACGTCACGTCAGCCACAACTTTCGAGGGCACTATTTATGAATATTGGAACCAGTCAAGAGCCGCCATTCCAGCCAACCATCGGATGCCACGTGTCCGGGCATTCCCGAAATGGCCGGACCATATTGCAACAGGCCAAGCAATCATTTTCACCTATAAATACCCCATACCTGAAAAGGAAAAAGATATACAAAAAAGAGGGGACTTTTACTTTTTTACTGGCTGACACAGCTTCTATAAGCTTTTCGCCATTATTCTTCTCCATAATCTTTCTCTCAAAAAGAAGAAGAAAAGATAGCCATTCTCTTTCTCTTCTTTAATCAGGAAAAGCATTGTACTTGTAATCAAGAAAGATAAATGATATATAAAGTGGACGCAGGCACTGTCTTTGCCGAACCACTATAAAAACTTTGTGTGCGCTCTCCTTTATTTATTTTCTTTTCTGCATTTTTATCTTTATTCGTGTGTTGTTCACCCGATTGGGGGTTGGCCATCACTAGTGACCAACTTTTGACGTCAACACTTTAGTAATTGTTTTTCATAGTCAATGTCATATAAAAAAGTTTCTCCTGTAAAATCTGCAAGTAATAGCTTACATAAATCTCCCAAAGCATCTTGTTTATTTTGATTATTTTTAATAGCCTGTAATTGGGTTGAATTCGTTTGTTCTAGATTTATTAACCAAGCTAAAGCATCTCCTTCCCAATAACTTGTTGCATAGTTTATAAATTCTGGAATATTTAATTGAGGAGGTAATAAATATATAGTTCTGGAAATATGCTGAAGCCAAGTTAGTATATACTTTCGAATCTTTTTATGGGGAATTTTATCAATATTAAAAGTAAGAGTATCTTTTGGTTGATCATTGTAAAAGTTCTTTAAGCGTTTTGCAAGAAGAATGATACTTAATCCAATCAGATCTAGTACCATGTCTTAACATTTGTGGATAGGGATCTCCAGCATTATTTTCATATGTACTTTCATCCTGTTCTCCCATTACTATATCCGGATTTGGTACATCAACCCTAGATGCTCCTTCCGGTGCGGGAAGCATCATTGTTGATCTACTAGATTCCGCTCCATTTGTGTTTATTTTGAAAATAATCTCATCTGATGTGTCAGATAAATCATATGACTCTATAGAGTTGTAACGACCCGACTTTTTGCCCGATTCTTCGCCGGTAATTAAACCAACTTAAACCGTTCAGAAAGACGAATTGTTATGGGTACATACATACATTGAACAAAAATAACAGAACTTTTCATTGAATAAACCAATATTACATCAGAGTTACATGAATATCAGAGTTACAACATAAACGTATACAGCGGAAGAAAGAAAATAACTTTACTCTCAGCGGAAGACCAAAACACAGCGGAAGCTTCAACTCTATCGTGGATTCCAACTCTAGAAGCGCTCTAAATCCTGCTCCAACGATCTATAACTGAAAAACTAAACTACTGACTGCCCGTGCAAAAATCATGGGCACCCAGAGTTTAGGTGAGGGAACAATAAACTCCAGGTCAGTCGTGGGACTGGTGTGAGAACTCAAAAACAGTTAGGTTCATTCTTAAAGTTGGGAACTTCACCGGATCACGCCGCTAACGCGGAACGGATTTACTCCAGGTGGATACCCGTGCATATAAATGCGCAATGTCTTTTGAAAATGAAGCTATCATAAGCTCGTCCCACGTCACACAATGCAAGCGCACACCAGATGGGCGAGTTTTATCTTATGACAACCAAATATGCTTTCATACGTAAAATTCTCTTCAATACCATAATATATATATAGTGTGGAAAACATTTCGCAAGTAAATGTATTAATCCTAGACAGCATATACCCCATAATATATGTTGCCATATATATATACAATCAAAATCGTATGGCTCGCATAAGAAATTTGGATTTCCAACTTGATGATTCCTGGCACGAAAGATCAATCAGGGATACAAAACGAAGTGCCTCAACGGCTTTTTCGACCATACGCGGACACCGAATACACATCGTCAGGGCAGATCAACGGTTTTCGACCAGACACGGCCCCCCGAACATACCCTACTTCCCCAAGTTCATAAGTGGTTTCCCACTGCTGCACAGCTTCATCATCAATTCATATATAAGTATAAAACCTAACCGCCAGTTTCTCATCAATCCGGGGTGTGAGGTTTGTCGATGTCATGTCATACGCAAAGCGATGCTTCGATAAGCCATTCTTTGATCATCACTAGCTCGACTCATAACTTGGGTATGCCGCATTGACAATTCACGACATATCACTGATTTAAATCAATGCATACCCTCTAAGTTCATATGACTTAGAGACAAGGATAATATATTGCCACAAATCCGATATACATTAACGGAAATCAGTGCTATGCGGTCAATTTCAATGTCAGGCACACCATCCATGCAAGACCGTTCTGGGTCTGAACGGAACAACCCGAAAATACTTAAATTTGTTCAGGTCTCATGCAACTCACATCTCGTATCGGGTGGCCTACCCAACCGAGACATTAATCAACAATCAATCTAAACAATTCAAATATTCCCGGTCTTCATTCGCCGTTTACCAAGTCCTGAATTGCTTCATAACGTCGTATTATTACTTGGAATGGGTTTCGAACATATGCTCGATCCCGGTCCTTCCAAGTAATAAGCGTACTTTAAACAGTAGCTATGGTTCACACAGGCTTTTCAATTCAAATCTCCTTCCATATAGTTATCAATTCATTTACAACTAAAGATTTGAATTTCTATAATTTCATACATCTCGTTATCATCTTAAATTCTTCTTTGAAATCAAAGATTATACCTTCGCTTTAATTTCTTATCTTTAATTTCCTCGAATCAAAGATTTGGTTAAATCCCCAATTACGACATGAATTTCCACCATTCAATCTCATCGGTTTCAAGAATGGTATTATTGAAGATACGATTCATGACAAAACCCAAGTCAAATTGATTTTTGAATCATAAATTACACAGAAATTTATCCACTTATATCCGATATAAATTCTCATAATCAACGAATACTATAAGTAGAATAACGATATAATAATATCTTTCAAATTCCCCAGATAGTATACATTTACATCATGAGGTTCATACCAATATCGAAGATTATTTCTATCTAGCTTATTTAAATCAAGGTGAGAACCCGTATCTTAATTGAAAGGTTTATTCAACTCTTTGACATTAGATCTGGATAGAGATACCATCAACTTATCTTCGATATTAATTTTCGTATCCAACTCATATTATAAGCGGAATAACGGTGAAATACCCTTTTAAATTCCTCAGATAATAAGAGTTTTCATTTACCGAACTAATATCAAACATCCGAAGATTTATCTCCAACCATATCCAATTATTTAGTATTAAAAACCCGTATTAGTATAAATCTAAATTCCATATAAATATTTCTAATACTCTTAAACCTTTGAAAACATTCCACAAATCATTACTTATAGTTCGGAACATCGTTTATGGGTTAAAACTTCAAAATAGATTGTTTTCGAAGAAAGCGTTACAATAGCGTTCCAAAAGTGTTACAAAACGGTTATCTTAACTATTTTGATCAAAATATCGTTTATCTTAGCCAAAACTTAAACTTTACAATTGAAAACACCTTTTCATAATTTGTAATGATTTTACAAATTTTTTCCATATTTTTAAATAATTTAAAAATAGCTGTTTATAGTTATGGGCAACAATTGTTCTTACATCGATCTTTTCCAAAACGGTTTCAAACATAACTTGAAAACTATAACTCGAAATTTAAATCTGCTTTCACTCATTTGAAAGCTCTCGTAAATAAGAATCAAACGTTTTTCGTTTCGTGGAAATCCGATTTAAATTGGAAAAGTTATAAGCATTTACATATTGCCATAATGCGACAAGCTCTAATTTTGACCAAAATAATCATTATTCTTAAATACTTCAAATTACCTTAAAAATCATTATAAACTTATATAAATCATTTAAATTGACTTTTCAAATTATTTGGATTTAAAACACAACTTTTTCTTCTAATTAAATCACCATTCAAATAATTTCAAATTAGATTTTTATTTAACCATCCCATCCGTCGGATCAGTTAGGGATAGCCAGGGAGAGCAGGAAACTGATTTTCCAAACCCAAGCCTAGACACTATCCTCTCTGTCATCCTAGAACGTTCTGGTGTATATTATATCTTTATTATATAAAAACCATATTCAAATTAAAAATCTCATTTCGAATTTAAATTGAAAGTATTTTTTTTTTCCAAAACCAGTTTTGCATAGATATAAAGATCGTTATACAAAATCAATACATAATTTAAATTATTTTCCAACTCCTAATTCAATATTTAAAAGTTGATATTAAATTCAAAACCAAAATTTTTAAATCTTATTAAATAAAATCATATATACGAAGGAGAATCTAAATCGATCACCCATATATTCCACAACCACGGTGTGTTTGTGTGTGTGTGATCATACAATGCAATCATATCTATCCAAATGAACTATACGATCAAATGGATATGAATTCATTCATCACAACAACATTAAACTGTGCACAAGCGTTACAGACAATAACGCTTACTCGTGTTCGGTGTATTATCTAATTCATGAACAACCATTCAAACATCAACATCCATCACACAATCATCATCAACAAATTATAATTAATCTCAGCTAATTAAAATTAACTAATTTAAATAAAATTTAAATTAGAAGTTCTCACCTAACAGCTTTCCAAATCTTCATGGTAGGCGAGCCTAGTTGAGTGATTCGTCGGACAGTATTTCGGCGTAACGTCTTCTTCACAAAAATATATATAATATAATATACACTAATCTCTCTTTATATTATAAGAGGAGGAGGAGAATGACGAACTTTGGCAAGGTGGTGGTGGAAAAGAGGAAGACTTATGCCATGGAAACCATGGCCATAAGCTTTAAGAAGAAGAGAAAGAAAAGAAATGAGAATGAATGAAAAAGTGGAAGGAAAGGGTGGTATTTATAGGAAAGGAGGAGTAAGGAGAGAGTGACACATCATAGGACAAGTGGCAATCATGCATGGAAGGGAGCATGCATAAAGACATGTGTCTTAACACTTGTCTTAAGAAGAGAAGGAATGTGTTTTTGGTAGCATTTACCTTAAACGTTATGAAAACTAAAGGCAACACTTAATTCTAACGCTACTAAATCATGTTATAGTTTGACAAATCCGATCGAACGACAAATAGTATCAACAAATCCAAACTTATTAATAATCATTCTCATTTATAATTCAAGTAAAACTTATCATATAACTTATCAAAATAAATAAAATAATAATTATTATTCTTGTAAAATCATAAAATAAATTATCCTTTACCAAATTCATATTTTACAAATCAATATTATCAAAATCAGAAAATATCATTACTTAAACATAAATCTAATAATTATAATTTTCAAAATAAGTTTTCTTATAAAAATCATAATAAATAAAACAAAATACTTATACAAAGTTAAAATTCATATTTAAACCTAATAAAAATCAATTTATATTCAGAAAATCCAAAATTATAAATAAAAATCCATATCAAACATAGTTAAAATTCTGGGATGTTACATTCACCCCCCCCCCCCCTTAGAAACTTTTCGTCCTCGAAAAGGAAGTCGAATAAATTTAAACTCCTTCACAAATTTTAAATTCGAATTTCTCCCTCAACATATCAGAAATGAAATGGTCAGAACAAAGGATCATATCATTCTCAGGGCACTCTATCTAATTCTCACTAATGGTAGAGTCTAAGGAAACTTTTATAATCTTGTAATTACTAGGGTCGTCACCGGTCTTGCTTAAAATCGAATTCTCTGAGTTAGACTCAGAGCTGCTATCCTACCACTAAGGAGAAAATAGGATAGATATTGTCTAGTACTTAGAGGTCTACGACTCTAAGAAAATTTTAAAGTCTAACTCGCTCTTACGAACCCATGATTTCCTTATCAATTATAGGACTAAGTGCTTAACTTAGAAATTTAAATCCAAATTCTCAAATAATCCTTTCCATAATCATTTAATTATCCTGCAAAATACCATCTTGGTTAACTTCAGTATTAGAAATTCTATTGTTCTCAATACAAATCAAGTTCAATTTAGAGATAATTCAAAATACTGGGTTCAATCCAAGTTAATTCACTTGTCCATGATAGAGTATCCATGATATCAGTTTCAAAATACTGGTTTCAACCCATGATAGAGTCATGGACAAAAGGAAGAATTCAAAGATAAAGTTGAACAGTAAAACGACAATTCAGGGTGATATTCAAAAGATGACAATGGGTCGAGCAAAACCCAGCGACAAGGGAAGAGATGGAATTATATTTTCGAAATACTCATTCTATTTCAAATTTTTATTTCAATCGTTTCAAATCTCATATAACTTATACTCATTTAATATTCATATTTTAGTTTCGCATTCACCTAATCGAATAACACTTTTCTAAATCCACTTTAACATTCAAAATATATATAATCTCTTTCATTCTTGTTTAAATATCAAATCGTGTTTAGAAAATTTTTCTTACTCAACTAGCCGGAAAATCTCTTAAACAGTTTTAAAATACCATCACGCTTCCTCTGCGCGCTCTGATTATGTTCAAGCTATATTTGGTTCAAATATAAATCTTAACAATTTTAAAACCTACTAATAAACAGTTTGAATTCAATGATGAAGCTAACTTAGGCCAAGGTAGGAAAGTCGAGCGCACCTAAAGGATACAAATATAAGTTATTTCTTCTTGGATCACTTAACTTTCATTAACTTTCTCTTGAGTAAATCTTACTTCAAGTTCCGTTTTAATTTGCATCATAAGCGATCACCCTTTGAATTACTCATGCAACAGTTTTCTTCCTACTTCGATGTTCACTACTATTTAAATTATCTTTTTAAATAGATTCTTCACTTAAGTAAAATTTCTTTCTAATTTCTTGAGGGATTTAGATTTGCTAAAATATACTATAAGCGAAATAGTTTAACTTGCATTTTTATCCTTTACAGTTTATGCTAGGCATTGATTTCAAATCTATCGTTTATATTAACTTATTCTTCAAGGAATATAATACCTTTTATGGTTATAACCTATTTTCCTCACATTAAATTCTTTTTAATATTTTAAACATACTAAGTAGTTTAAGTATTCCTCGACGTCTTAACTGGAACTATATAGTCATCCCACTTTCGAAACCCGAAAATAACTACTAATGGTGCCATGGTCATCAGTAAAATCATCCTCGAGCGACTAGAGTGTGACCCTATATCTACCTGGTATATATTGGACTTCGTATATACGTTAGCTAGGCATATATTCAAAATCCCCATATACTCGATAGTCCAATCCTGACGTCGTATAAAACACTTGAAACCCTTATTTCCAATTATATTTCAAATAATTATCGTTTTCATAATGGTTTACTTGTTCAAAAACACCTTATATAGGTTTCAAAAATATGCTCTCTCGTCATAATATTCCAGAATCTCATTCTAGGGCATTTCTAACCCTATCTCTAATGAGATACTATAGCTCTGATGAGTCCTATCCTTTGTTCAAAATATGTTGTACCCGATAGCTTCGTATAACCAAAGCTCTGATACCAACTGTAACGACCCGACTTTTTGCCCGATTCTTCGCCGGTAATTAAACCAACTTAAACCGTTCAGAAAGACGAATTGTTATGGGTACATACATACATTGAACAAAAATAACAGAACTTTTCATTGAATAAACCAATATTACATCAGAGTTACATGAATATCAGAGTTACAACATAAACGTATACAGCGGAAGAAAGAAAATAACTTTACTCTCAGCGGAAGACCAAAACACAGCGGAAGCTTCAACTCTATCGTGGATTCCAACTCTCGAAGCGCTCTAAATCCTGCTCCAACGATCTATAACTGAAAAACTAAACTACTGACTGCCCATGCAAAAATCATGGGCACCCAGAGTTTAGGTGAGGGAACAATAAACTCCAGGTCAGTCGTGGGACTGGTGTGAGAACTCATAAACAGTTAGGTTCATTCTTAAAGTTGGGAACTTCACCGGATCACGCCGCTAACGCGGAACGGATTTACTCCAGGTGGATACCCGTGCATATAAATGCGCAATGTCTTTTGAAAATGAAGCTATCATAAGCTCGTCCCACGTCACACAATGCAAGCGCACACCAGATGGGCGAGTTTTATCTTATGACAACCAAATATGCTTTCATACGTAAAATTCTCTTCAATACCATAATATATATATAGTGTGGAAAACATTTCGCAAGTAAATGTATTAATCCTAGACAGCATATACCCCATAATATATGTTGCCATATATATATACAATCAAAATCGTATGGCTCGCATAAGAAATTTGGATTTCCAACTTGATGATTCCTGGCACGAAAGATCAATCAGGGATACAAAACGAAGTGCCTCAACGGCTTTTTCGACCATACGCGGACACCGAATACACATCGTCAGGGCAGATCAACGGTTTTCGACCAGACACGGCCCCCCGAACATACCCTACTTCCCCAAGTTCATAAGTGGTTTCCCACTGCTGCACAGCTTCATCATCAATTCATATATAAGTATAAAACCTAACCGCCAGTTTCTCATCAATCCGGGGTGTGAGGTTTGTCGATGTCACGTCATACGCAAAGCGATGCTTCGATAAGCCATTCTTTGATCATCACTAGCTCGACTCATAACTTGGGTATGCCGCATTGACAATTCACGACATATCACTGATTTAAATCAATGCATACCCTCTAAGTTCATATGACTTAGAGACAAGGATAATATATTGCCACAAATCCGATATACATTAACGGAAATCAGTGCTATGCGGTCAATTTCAATGTCAGGCACACCATCCATGCAAGACCGTTCTGGGTCTGAACGGAACAACCCGAAAATACTTCAATTTTTTTAGGTCTCATGCAACTCACATCTCGTATCGGGTGGCCTACCCAACCGAGACATTAATCAACAATCAATCTAAACAATTCAAATATTCCCGGTCTTCATTCGTCGTTTACCAAGTCCTGAATTGCTTCATAACGTCGTATTATTACTTGGAATGGGTTTCGAACATATGCTCGATCCCGGTCCTTCCAAGTAATAAGCGTACTTTAAACAGTAGCTATGGTTCACACAGGCTTTTCAATTCAAATCTCCTTCCATATAGTTATCAATTCATTTACAACTAAAGATTTGAATTTCTATAATTTCATACATCTCGTTATCATCTTAAATTCTTCTTTGAAATCAAAGATTATACCTTCGCTTTAATTTCTTATCTTTAATTTCCTCGAATCAAAGATTTGGTTAAATCCCCAATTACGACATGAATTTCCACCATTCAATCTCATCGGTTTCAAGAATGGTATTATTGAAGATACGATTCATGACAAAACCCAAGTCAAATTGATTTTTGAATCATAAATTACACAGAAATTTATCCACTTATATTCGATATAAATTCTCATAATCAACGAATACTATAAGTAGAATAACGATATAATAATATCTTTCAAATTCCCCAGATAGTATACATTTACATCATGAGGTTCATACCAATATCGAAGATTATTTCTATCTAGCTTATTTAAATCAAGGTGAGAACCCGTATCTTAATTGAAAGGTTTATTCAACTCTTTGACATTAGATCTGGATAGAGATACCATCAACTTATCTTCGATATTAATTTTCGTATCCAACTCATATTATAAGCGGAATAACGGTGAAATACCCTTTTAAATTCCTCAGATAATAAGAGTTTTCATTTACCGAACTAATATCAAACATCCGAAGATTTATCTCCAACCATATCCAATTATTTAGTATTAAAAACCCGTATTAGTATAAATCTAAATTCCATATAAATATTTCTAATACTCTTAAACCTTTGAAAACATTCCACAAATCATTACTTATAGTTCGGAACATCGTTTATGGGTTAAAACTTCAAAATAGATTGTTTTCGAAGAAAGCGTTACAATAGCGTTCCAAAAGTGTTACAAAACGGTTATCTTAACTATTTTGATCAAAATATCGTTTATCTTAGCCAAAACTTAAAATTTACAATTGAAAACACCTTTTCATAATTTGTAATGATTTTACAAATTTTTTCCATATTTTTAAATAATTTAAAAATAGCTGTTTATAGTTATGGGCAACAATTGTTCTTACATCGATCTTTTCCAAAACGGTTTCAAACATAACTTGAAAACTATAACTCGAAATTAAAATCTGCTTTCACTCATTTGAAAGCTCTCGTAAATAGGAATCAAACGTTTTTCGTTTCGTGGAAATCCGATTTAAATTGGAAAAGTTATAAGCATTTACATATTGCCATAATGCGACAAGCTCTAATTTTGACCAAAATAATCATTATTCTTAAATACTTCAAATTACCTTAAAAATCATTATAAACTTATATAAATCATTTAAATTGACTTTTCAAATTATTTGGATTTAAAACACAACTTTTTCTTCTAATTAAATCACCATTCAAATAATTTCAAATTAGATTTTTATTTAACCATCCCATCCGTCGGATCAGTTAGGGATAGCCAGGGAGAGCAGGAAACTGATTTTCCAAACCCAAGCCTAGACACTATCCTCTCTGTCATCCTAGAACGTTCTGGTGTATATTATATCTTTATTATATAAAAACCATATTCAAATTAAAAATCTCATTTCGAATTTAAATTGAAAGTATTTTTTTTTTTCCAAAACCAGTTTTGCATAGATATAAAGATCGTTATACAAAATCAATACATAATTTAAATTATTTTCCAACTCCTAATTCAATATTTAAAAGTTGATATTAAATTCAAAACCAAAATTTTTAAATCTTATTAAATAAAATCATATATATGAAGGAGAATCTAAATCGATCACCCATATATTCCACAACCACGGTGTGTTTGTGTGTGTGTGATCATACAATGCAATCATATCTATCCAAATGAACTATACGATCAAATGGATATGAATTCATTCATCACAACAACATTAAACTGTGCACAAGCGTTACAGACAATAACGCTTACTCGTGTTCGGTGTATTATCTAATTCATGAACAACCATTCAAACATCAATATCCATCACACAATCATCATCAACAAATTATAATTAATCTCAGCTAATTAAAATTAACTAATTTAAATAAAATTTAAATTAGAAGTTCTCACCTAACAGCTTTCCAAATCTTCATGGTAGGCGAGCCTAGTTGAGTGATTCGTCGGACAGTATTTCGGCGTAACGTCTTCTTCACAAAAATATATATAATATAATATACACTAATCTCTCTTTATATTATAAGAGGAGGAGGAGAATGACGAACTTTGGCAAGGTGGTGGTGGAAAAGAGGAAGACTTATGCCATGGAAACCATGGCCATAAGCTTTAAGAAGAAGAGAAAGAAAAGAAATGAGAATGAATGAAAAAGTGGAAGGAAAGGGTGGTATTTATAGGAAAGGAGGAGTAAGGAGAGAGTGACACATCATAGGACAAGTGGCAATCATGCATGGAAGGGAGCATGCATAAAGACATGTGTCTTAACACTTGTCTTAAGAAGAGAAGGAATGTGTTTTTGGTAGCATTTACCTTAAACGTTATGAAAACTAAAGGCAACACTTAATTCTAACGCTACTAAATCATGTTATAGTTTGACAAATCCGATCGAACGACAAATAGTATCAACAAATCCAAACTTATTAATAATCATTCTCATTTATAATTCAAGTAAAACTTATCATATAACTTATCAAAATAAATAAAATAATAATTATTATTCTTGTAAAATCATAAAATAAATTATCCTTTACCAAATTCATATTTTACAAATCAATATTATCAAAATCAGAAAATATCATTACTTAAACATAAATCTAATAATTATAATTTTCAAAATAAGTTTTCTTATAAAAATCATAATAAATAAAACAAAATACTTATACAAAGTTAAAATTCATATTTAAACCTAATAAAAATCAATTTATATTCAGAAAATCCAAAATTATAAATAAAAATCCATATCAAACATAGTTAAAATTCTGGGATGTTACAAGAGTCTTCAGATTCATGTTCAGAGTCTTCACAAGAAGAAGTTTCTTCTTTTTTCTTGAAATAATTTATTGCAACTGAATGTTGTTCATAATACGAATAAAGCTCAACACTTTCTATTTCTCCGTTTATCTCCTTTTCTTGAAGCTTTAGAAAATCCTGATAGTATGTCTGATTTATTTCATTAACATCAATTTTATTTTTTTCTTCTGATGTATATTTTACCATCCTAATTCTGTTTAACCAATGAATTTTTGACATGTTTTGCCCAAACCCTCCATTAATAGTTTGTCTATACAATTTGTGTTTTAACTCTTTAACGTCTGTTTTATTTCTTGAAGTAAATCGACCATTAAATTTTGAATACCATTTTCGGGATTCTCATGGGTAGGTATATGAATTATATGGTCATATAATTCCGAGTCCAAATTGAAATGACACTTATGTTTGTCAGGAACAATAAGCATATTTTTATCCATTTAGAAAAGCCTTTCGAACATAATTAAGTTATAAGCTTTTAGAATTTTCTATATAAAATCTTTGTAACAATAAATGCTTAATCCTTACTTTTAGCAAAAAAAAAATTTGACCCTAAATTAAGCGGCTAGACACGATACCCCAATTCAGTTTTATAACAAACCGTGGATTTATGGGTGGGTTAAGCCTAGAATTTAGATAACCACAAGCTTATATGGTTGCTTCACCTAAATAGAGCACAGCAATGGTTCGTTTCCTACACCTTGTGTAATAATTTTACTAGAAAGTTCAGATTATGATTTATAATTTTCAAAGAAATATTTATATAGAAAAACTTAGACTCATAACCTAATTATGTCCAAAAGAATATTTTTAGGCTGACATATCTGGAAAATGTTCAGAAAACACTGTAGCAAAGTTCGTACTGTAGCAAATAGTAAATTTTTTCTTTTTGGGTTCTTTTTTGTTCTTTTTTTTATGAACTAAATAATAACTGATATGTAACTAAAGTACAGAAAAATAAAATCGATGAATCATACCTACTTGCATCCAGGCTCTGATACCAGATTGAAACAGCAAGAAGAGATACCCCAAACTTCCACTTAATATTATTACAAACTAATAGAATACAAACTAATATTACAAAGCACTCAGAATATGAAAAGATAATTATTACAGAGAACGAGAGAGTATTTTTTCGATGATCCTCTACTGACTTCTTCGGCTCCTTTTATACTTGAGTTCCCTCTAGTAGCAGGTGTAGTAGGTTTAACACGTCTTCATTTGTAGGATCCATCTGTTAATTTCTAGATGAGGAGGTGTCCTCAATTATGTATGAGGAATAGTAGGATAATGTGTCGGTTTGTGTCCGTAGGATAGTGTGTCGGTAAAGGTAATAATGTGTAGGTAGGATAATAATGTGTTGGCAGGATAATGTGATAACCCCAAACTTCCGTTGACCGAAAGCAAGGATAATCATTTTGGAATATAACATATTTATAACAATAAACAAATCTCAGAGAAAAGAACATAGAACATAAACATTTCAGCGGAAATAAAATGTCATCGGCATTACAAAAGAACATCAGAGTATGCAGTTTTACAGGATACAACTTAGCAAAATAAGAAGTCTGAACAAAAGGAAATAGGTCTCAAATTTTATTACATACATGAAACTCAAAGATGAAATAATGTCTCAAAGCAAAATAAAAGATGATAAAAAGTCTTCGTCCTCTTCTTCCAAGCAATCTTCAGTCTAGAAAATGTCTCCTAAAGAACCTGTCACTTGGCTGACCCTGTAAAGAGAGGGCACCCGAGTTTGCAAAGTGAAACAAACTTCGAGTCAGTCATGGGACTGGTATGAGAAATCTTATACTACTTTAACTACTAATTAGGCTAATCATAGGACCACGCCGCTAACGCAGAATGGGTTTACTCCAATTTATCGCCAGTGCATAAATAAAATATATCGTTAAATATCGCTATGCTTTTTAGAAAAATGAAATCATTATAAGACCCAAGTCCCATCACACAATGCAACGCAAACCGAAGGATAGGGTTTTACCTTATAATAATCAAATGATGATAAATACGAATAAAAGATATTATTATTATTGTGTATTCCATTTAAAATATTTCAAAGTAAATGTATCAATCCTAGACGGCATGGGTACCATATATCATGTCGCCATACCAGTTATACAATCAAAACCGCATAGTGTCGTATCGGAAATTGGTTTTACGTCATGAGTCAAGGCTAGGGGCAAGCTCCTCTCCGATTCGAGACACTCTAGAAAATGCCTCAAGATCCCCTGTAGTGAACCCTTGGATGCGGTAGGGCCGGTCCACACCTGTCGAAAGTGGATTAATTATGCCTGAACACACATTTCCCGGTTCCTTTGAACCTATAATATGGCCACTAACACCCTATAGATCGGAGGTACCTCAAAATCCAACATCCACATAAGTAATATGTCAACCAGTTTAAGCACTGACACCACTGCAAGCTAGAAAGAAACGTGTGCACTTCCTACGGTCTGTATCCCATTTTTGACTCATACCGGGGTGTGAGGATCGCGAAGCCACGCTATACACAAAGCTACACGTATATCGGCCGTGCTCTGATCATCAACCACAAGGCCTGCTTTTCAACAAAGCCTTGATCATTTGCATCTTGGCGTGCCACATTGACAATTCACGCCATGCTTTCAATAACTATTAATATATACCGGGGTGTTGAGTAGAGAATAAATCCTCCACCACCAAATAGATATACATTAATAAAAATCGATTTAATTACAAGGAATAAATTCCAACGTCAGACACGCATCCATTTACAAGTCCGTTCTGGGTCTAAACGTAACCGGAGACACCTGGGAGGTTCTCGCCTATCCGGATAATCAACACGTACGTCCGGACGATTACCACCGTTTGACCCTTTTCTGGGAGCAAGTCAGTCGAGGGCATCAGTCGCCATCCATTAGCCGTGAAGACCACCGGTCTTCAATCGCCGTCTTCTATATCTTTGACTTAATCGTCGTGTAATTATTTGAAATGAGTTGAACTCGGTCTTTTCAAATAATTATTCGCATAATTATCTTTTAAATCACTTCATATCGTTAATTACTATTTATTACGATTTATCGCTATTTTTATTTATTTAAAAACAGCTCAAAATAAATAAACGACGCTTCGGGTCAGTGGGCGGCCCTGGCGCTGTTTTTACCAAATTTTGATTTACACATATCTTGAAATCTATCCGTTGGATTTTGGCGAAAGTCATATCGTTGGAAAGCTCTTCACAAAGCGGTCCTAACGGTTCCAGTTTTGGGAAAATCCGACGGTCGGATCTTTCGGTATAATCGTTTAAAGGTACGATCGTCAAAACGCGAACTACCGCGCGTGTTTCATTTAATTTCATATATATATATATATACATACATACATACATACATACATACATACATACATACATACACCGATTGGCGAACTCCATTCTTTTCCTATGGTTTATTTGCAAAATGCAAACAAAAATTGGAATAAAATGTCCCCTTTCTAAATTTATGATTTATTTATACTAAATATTAATAAATGTTCTTTCCCCCTTTTTACTTATTAATACTAAAGTTAAATAAGTGTCTTCTTCTCTCTTTTCACGTTTATTTTCACCAATATAAATAAATATGATCTTTTCCTATTTATGTTTACTTACACAAAATGTAAATAGAACTTCCTTTTTCTTTTCTTATTCATTTACACTACATGTAAATAAATGTAATTTTCCTTTTTCTTATTTCTTTTATTCATTTACACTAGTTGTAAATAAATGTAATTTTCCTTTTTCTTATCTCTTTGCACTGCATATAAATAAATGTAACTTTTCTTTTTCCTTATTTATTTACACTAGTTGTAAATAAATGTCTTTTTAACTTTTTCTTATTTATTTTATTTATTTACACTAGTGGTAAATAAATGTCATTTTCTTAATCTGTTCTTTTTATCCTACATAGAAAATATAAATAAATATCGTCTCAAAATTTGTTCTTCTTATTTACGTATAAAATGTAAATAAAATTTCATCGCTACATTTGTCCATTTTATTCACATAAGGAATGTGAATAAAATTTCATCGTTAATTTTGTTCATTTTATTCACATAGGAAATGTGAATAAGATTTCATTGCTAACTTTGATCATTTTATTCACATAAGAAATATGAATAAAATTGGTTTCAAAGTCTATTCTTTTTATTTACAAGAAATGTAAATAAAATCTAATGGCATGTTTTGTCCTTTTCCATTTACATAGAAATGTAAATAAAATTCTATGTCATGTTTTATCCATTTTGTTTAGAAAGGAGCATGTAAACAAAAAGTCTAATTTTCACTAATCAAGTTTTTGTCCTCTTTTATTTACAAAGGGGAAATGTAAATAAAAGTGTATTTTCACTAGTCAACTTTTTGTCCTCTTTTATTTACAAAAGGGGAAATGTAAATAAAAGTGTATTTAGTGTTCGCTAATCAAATTTTGTACCTTTTTGTTTTATTTACAAAGAAATGTAAATAAAATATAAACTAGTGTTCGCTAATCAACTTTTGTACTTTTTCTTTTATTTACAAAGAAATGTAAATAAAACTCTATAGTCAAGTTTTTATTCTTTTCTTTCACATAAGAAATGTGATCACAATACTAAAATCAAGTTTGTCCTTTTTATTTACATATGTGAATGTAAATAAAAGATTAATTTCAAAAATCAAGTTTGTCCTTTTTATTTACATATGTGAATGTAAATAAAAGATTTATTTTTAACAAGAGAATGTAAACAAAACTATACTTTTCAAATTTGGTTCTTTTTATTTACAAAGGCATGTAAATAAGAATAAATATCAAGTTTTGTTATTTTCTTTTTATTTACAAGGAAATGTAAATAAAAACAAATGTCAAGGTTTGTTCTTTTCTTTTTATTTACAAGGAAATGTAAATAAAACGAATTTCATGTTTCAAGTTTGTACTTTTTTTTTTTCAAGTTTTGACTTTTTCATATTTCAAGCTTTGGCCTCTTTTATTTACATAGAAATGTAAATAAAAATATAAATGTCAAGTTTTATCTCTTTTTATTTACAAGTGAAATGTAAATAAAATATCTTTTTCAACTTCAAGTTTTATCTCATTTTATTTCACATAAGAAAGGTGAACAAAAATCAATGTCATGTTTTGTCCATTTTTATTTGCAAAGAAAAGTAAATAAAATCACTTTTCATATCTTGTCCTTTTCATATTTTATTTACAAAGAAAAGTAAATAAAATCACTTTTCATATTTTGTGCTTTTTATATTTTATTTACAAAGAAAAGTAAATAAAATCACTTTTCATATTTTGTTCTTTTCATATTACAAAAGAATGTGAACAAAATTCTATAATCCAATTTGTTTTTTTTATTATTCGCCCAATTTCTATCATAGATTACTTACTTGCAAAGGGATGTGACTTTTGTTTTCTACGCATTATTCACCAAAATATGTGATTCAACAACAGAGTAACATACGGAGCTGAATCAACAAAATAATCCACAAGTAGATAAAAACATCACACATAGCATATGAACATTCACAAATTTCATACCATTTCAGATTTGGTTTATTAATCAACAATTATTTAAATAGCATGAAAATTATTTAAATAATTTAATAAAAAAAATTCAGAGATCTCACATTCGTTCGCGATTAAGTCCCAAATTCCAACAGTCCAGAATGGTCCCGTTTCAGTTCAGAGTCGTAGATCTTATCAATACGATCACAACGTCGCTGAAATCATCGAATTCCGAGTTGAAATGAATTAGTTATGGTCAACACAAGTTTTAACACAATTTAAGTCAATTAATTAATTAATTAGTCAAAGAATTAACCCACCCTCTTCACGACAGTCCTCGGTCGTTAGCTTCCCTAATTGTTCAAAACTTGGATTCAAATTTTCCGGCGATAGGACGATCGATAGGAGGTGCTGATGGTCAGACGTGGCGCAGCTAGGAGAGACACACGTGCGCCAGTAGCAGGGGAGGGTGCGGCGCTTCCTGGTGGGCCGGGCGATGGTCCAAAGGCGGCGACTTGGGGTCTCGAGTGCGGCGGTTTCAGGTGATGAGGCGGGGAGTTTCGGGTATGGGTGGAAAGAGGAGCTCTTCGAAGTGGTGTATGGGTTGGATGCTAATTCGTGACAAGGGGAGAGAAATCAGAGGAGAAAGAATCAGTCATGGAAGGGAAGTGGCGGCTGTTGTTCACGATGATGAACAGTGAAATGTGTTTTAGGGTTTTTTTAATTCCAATATTTACAATAATTTCCATGTATTTTTACAATTAAACCCATACGTTTCAAACTAAACCTTTTTCAGCCCAATTGAAGTCTACCCCACCAAATAGCCCCTATTCCGGATTCAACGAGCTAGGCCCCATCAGCCCGAACAGTTGTCTATGGCCTGAATTATTTATTTTAATATTTATTTCCTTTATTAAATTAATTCTGTCATACAAATAAATTCACCGAGGCCACATACAGACTCAGAAAATTCCAAAAAATATATTTCTCGCTTCGTTATGACGATACGGTCCTAACAAAATTAATTTCGTTGAATTCTACGCTCATTTGAAAAATGGCTATTTTTCAGGCGTTAAAATTTGACCGAACTGAACAAAACACATTTTCTTTCGCCACGCTCACATACTAACTCGTAAAATTCTACAAATTGAAACCTAACAATAATTTGACATTCTAGTTCCAACAAAAGTGGTTTCATCAAAAACAGAGGTCGTTTGAAAATTGGCTATTTTCACTGGCTTTAAATATTGTTAAAAATGAAAATTTTAAATTCTGCCACATATTTCCACCAAATTATTTAAAATAAAAATTTTAAATTGGCTCGGATTTTCCGGGTTGTTGCATTCTCCCCCACTTAAAAGCTTTTCGTCCTTAAAAAGAAAATAAAAGTAGGAAACAAGACGGAAAATGTAAATTATTATAAACGTACCTTAACACAAGAGTTAGTCGGAGATGTCCACTCTGCACTTGGGGTAAGCCTTTTTGATGTTGTCCTCTGTCTCCCAAGTACAGTCTCTGGAATCTGCACTCCATTGCACCTTGACTGGGTGGATCTTCTTGTTCCTCAGCTCTCGAGTTTCCTTGCCAACAATTTTCATCGGCTCTCTCCTTACAGCTAGGCTCGGTGTGATCTCCAAATCCCATTGTGTTGCCTCCTCCACAACTAGGTCTGGATCATGAACATGTTTGCGGAGTTGAGACACATGAAAAACATCATGCACCCCAGGCAACTAGTCAGGTAGCTGCACCCAATAAGCGAGAGCACCAATCCTTTCGAGAATAGGAAATGGACCAATGAATCTCGGTGCCAACTTTCCAGTCTTCCCAAAACGAATTACGCCCCTCAATGGAGAAACCTTCAAGTATACTCGATCACCAACAGAGAATTCTAAATGCCTTCTTCACTTGTCTGCATAGCTCTTCTGTCGGCCCTAAGCAGCCAATAGGCGCTTCTTAATCATATCAACCTTATCCGTTGCTTCCTTAATCATGTCGGGGCCCAAGACTAATCGATTGCCTTGCTCTACCCAACATGCCGGAGGTCTGCATGGCCTGCCATATAATAATTCAAATGGTGACATCTTCAAGTTCGCTTGGTAGCTGTTATTATAAGAAAACTCCACCAAGTGCAAGTAATCCTCCCACGAACCTCCATAATCGAGAATGCATGCACACAGCAAATCTTCCAAAATGTGGTTCACCCTCTCAGTCTGGCCATCTGTCTCAGGGTGATAAGCTGTGATCAGATTTAATTTGGTCCCAAGCTCTTCTTGAAAAGCTTCCCAGAATTTGCTAGTGAATAATGGATCCCGATCACTGACAATGCATTTGGGCACTCCATGCAGTCTGACGATTTCTTTAAAGTAAAGCTGTGCCAATCTACGAGCTGTTCTATTGGACCGGACAGGGATGAAGTGGGCAGTCTTAGTTAAGCGGTCTACAATCACCCATATGCCCTCATTCCCCTTTCTGCTACGGGGTAAGCCATCAATGAAGTCCATAGAGATTTCCTCCCACTTCCAACTTGGAACATTCAGCGGTTTCAACAATCCTGCCGGCTTCTGCTGGTCGGCTTTGACTTGCTGACAGGTGGGACATCTAGTAACATACATAGAAATGTCTCTCTTCATAGATTTCCACCAAAATGTGCACTTGAGATCGTTGTACATTTTGCTCACCCCTGGATGAACACTTAGCTTTGATTTGTGGCTTTCATCCATAACCTCCCTTCTGAGCTCAGGAATGTTTGGGACACATATTCGGCCTAATAGCCTCAAAACTCCTTTATCATCAATTCGAAAACTCGTGGTTTCGCCATCTCGAATTCTTTGGCTAATTTTCTGGATAAACTTATCATCCTTCTGCAGAGCAGAGATTTTATCAATCAGAGTAGGAGTGATAATGAGATTGGCGAGGATGAGATTGACGTTGTTCGCATTCTTTCTACTCAGCGCATCGTCTACAACATTGGCTTTCCCTGGAGTGTATAAAATATCCAAGTCATAGGGTGCAAGAAATTCAACCCAACGTTGCTGCCTCATGTTCAAGTCTTTTTGGGAAAATAGAAGCTTCAAAGATTTGTGATCAGTTCGAACTTCTAGCCCAAGATATAGTGCCTCCATATCTTTAGCGCAAATACGATGGCCATTAGCTCAAGATCATGAACGGCATAATTCTTCCCATGCGGTTTTAATTGGCGGCTGGCATATGCGACTACTTTGCCTCTTTGCATCAGCACCGCCCCAATACCTTAAATAGAAAAAGGATAAATACGTTAAAATGAGATTCGACATTAAAAGGAAAATGTTATCTCAGACATGTTAATTTAGATAAGGAGAATGACCTTCTTTAGAAGCGTCAGTCCAGACTTTCAAATCCTCATTTCCATCGATAATGGTCAACACTGGAGCAGTGGCCAACCTTTGTTTCAGTTCTTGGAAAGCCTTCTCGCATTCGGGTGTCCAAATGAACTTTGTATGCTTCTTAGTCAGTTGTGTCAATGGACAAGATAACCTCGAAAAATCCTTGACGAATTTTCGATAATAGCCAGCTAGTCCTAAGAAACTTCTGATGTCTGTGGGGGTTCGAGGCTGCTTCCATTCTTGGATGGATGAGATCTTTCCTGGATCTACTGAAATGCCTTCCTTAGATACAACATGGCCAAGGAATTTCACCTCTTCTTGCCAGAAAATGCATTTGGAGAATTTGGCTTTCAACACATTTCTACGCAAAATCTTCTAGACCTCTTTCAGATGCTTTTCGTGCTCAGCGGTGGTTTTAGAAAAGATGAGGATGTCATCGATGAACACTAGCATGAATTTGTTTAGAACATCTCTGAATACTCAATTCATCAAATCAACAAAATATGTTGGAGCATTACAAAGACCGAAGGGCATTACTAGCCATTCATAAAAGATATCCGGTCCTCTGAAAGCAGTTAAGGGCACACATTCTTCTGCAATGCGAAGTTGATGGAAGCCTGTAGCTAGATCCATCCTAGAAAATACTCGTGCTCCATGTAAGTGGTCAAGTAAGTCATCAATGCGAGGCAGTGGGTATTTATTCTTCAGAGTTTGCTTGTTGAGATCGCGGTAGTCCACATATAGCCTGAGGGTACCGTCTGATTTTGGGACGAACACCACTGCTGCACCCCATTCTGAGAAGCTAGGCTGGATCAGTCCCTTCCACAGAAGTTGCTTGGTTTGATTTCTCAGCTCCTCTTTTTCCTTTTGCGACATTCTCCGGATGGGATGTACGACAGGCCTTGCATTCGGAGCCAAGTCAATTCTGAAGTTGATTTCTCTTTGCGGAGGTAAGCCCTCAACTTCCTTGAATACATCAGCGTAATCTCTGACGATGGGGATATCTTCAATAGAGGTAGGGGTGACCTCCAGAGAAGACCAAAATTCCTTTTTGTCGGTGGCTGAGCCATGGCATGGGATACATACACCGCCGAGTTTAGTTTTAACTTTGACAATTCTCTCAGCGAATTTGACTTCAATCTCATGCCTTGATAACCAATCTATCCCTAGAATAACATCATATCCAAAGAAACTCATGATAATCAAATTTATAGGAAATTGATAACAAGAGTAGGAGATTGGCACTCTACAATATTGATCGAGGATGAGAGTACCTCCTATCAGACTATGGGCTCTGATTAACTCTTTGAGTTTTCTTGGCTTAAGTTTTAACTTTGTGATTGCGTCATTAGAAATAAAACTTCGTGTTGCACCATTATCAAATAAGACAGTAATAGGGATGTTCTTAATATTAAGAGTACCACTTAAGACATCAGGAGTACCTGGTCCTTCGGTAGGAGTTGGTGCAGCCGCCCCGTCATAAACATGTGCTACCTGGGAGTTCTTCAGCAATGGGCAATTTGGCTTGATGTACCCCTTCTGATGACAATTGTAGCATTCCTTATTGCTGTGACAATTCTGGCCACGACTTTGAGCATTCTGACCACGGTTCTGGCTAAGGCCAAAATCATTCCTCTTGACTTTCTTAGGAGCTCTACACTCGTAATCAAAATGCATAGTCTTGCCGCAATTATAGCATGTCAACTTGTTCATGTCCCTCTTCTTCCCTTGCGGCTTTGCAGTAGAAGAATTGCCTGCCTCGGGTTTCTTGTTAGCCTGTTCCTTCTGGTTGGTGTTCTGATTCCTCGCTCTATCTTGTTGTGCAGCCAAGTCATTATCTTCGTAGCGACAGGCCATCTCAATCATTTCATTGAAGGAGAGTTTGATATGGGCTGTGACACGGTCCAATTATTTTTTGAGAGGCCACTGATGAATTTCTTATTATTCTCCACTAGATCTTGAATCAATCCAGGAGCATACCGCGAGAGTTCATCAAACTTCCTCAAATACTCAGAAATAGACATGCTTCCTTGCTGTAGGTTGACAAATTGCTCACGGAGGCGCTCCCTTGCTTGAGGAGGGACATACTTTTCATTGAAAAGCTCTTTAAACTTGGCCCAAGACATGTTGGCCACATCATTACAAATCTTAACTGTGTCCCACCAGTGCTCAGCTTCTTCCTTTAACTGCCTTGCTGCCAGAAAACGCATACGCTGGTCCTCGAGCTCCAATCCTTTTAAGATCTTCTCACAATTTTTCAGTCATGATTCTGCCTGAATAGCCGTCTCTCGTCCAGTGAAGTGTATGCCCCCTAAGTTCTGGAATTTCTTAGACATCCGCTCCAAATCGAAGGGCTGTGGGGGTGGAGGTGGTGGTATGACTATAGGGTCGGGCTGCTGATGTATAGGCTCGGTCTCATCTCTAGCGGGACCTCGACCTCCTCCTCTGCCACCTCGGGCTCCACCTCGAGCTCCAGCTCTACTCCTTGTTCCAGTGCTCATTTTAAATCAGTCTGTACCATCAAGGAAAGAGTCAGACCAATAGAAATGATACATTTTTAAGGAAAGATAAGGTAAGGACAACATGAAAAGATAGTGATGTAATAACTGATAAATATATGCTATTCTGCTGTGCTCATTCTAGGACATTGCTAGTCCCATCACTAATGAGCTACTCGCCTTAGAATAATGTGAATTCTATCTAGACGAATTGTTATAAATATGTTATACTCCGAAGCTAAGGTTAACCTTAAGCTCTGATACCAACTGTGATAACCCCAAACTTCCGTTGACCGAAAGCAAGGATAATCATTTTGGAATATAACATATTTATAACAATAAACAGATCTCATAGAAAAGAACATAGCACATAAACATTTCAGCAGAAATAAAATGTCATCAGCATTACAAAAGAACGTCAGAGTATGCAGTTTTACAGGATACAACTTAGCAAAATAAGAAGTCTGAACAAAAGGAAATAGGTCCCAAACTTTATTTCATACATAAAACTCAAAGATGAAATAATGTCTCAAAGAAAAATAAAAGATGAGAAAAAGTCTTCGTCCTCTTCTTCCAAGCAATCTTCAATCCAGAAAATGTCTCCTAAAGAACCTATCACTTGGCTGCCCGTGTAAAGAGAGGGCACCCGAGTTTGCAAAGTGAAACAAACTTCGAGTCAGTCATGGGACTGGTATGAGAAATCTTATACTACATTAACTACTAATTAGGCTAATCATAGGACCACGCCGCTAATGCGGAACGGGTTTGCTCCAATTGATCGCCAGTGCATAAATAAAATATATCGTTAAATATCGCTATGCTTTTTAGAAAAATGAAATCATTATAAGACCCAAGTCCCATCACACAATGCAACGCAAACCGGAGGATAGGGCTTTACCTTATAATAATCAAATGATGATAAATACGAATAAATGATATTATTATTAATGTGTATTCCATTTAAAATATTTCAAATTAAATGTATCAATCCTAGACGGCATGGGTACCATATATCATGTCACCATGCTAGTTATACAATCAAAACTGCATGGTGTCGTATTGGAAATTGGTTTTCCTTCATGAGTCGAGGCTAGGGGCAAGCTCCTCTCCGATTCGAGACCCTCTAGCAAATGCCTCAGGATCCCCCGCAGTGAACCCTTGGATGCGGTAGGGCCGGTCCACACCTGTCGAAAGTGGATTAATTATGCCTGAACACACATTTCCCGGTTCCTTTGAACCTATAATATGGCCACTAACAACCTATAAATCCGAGGTACCTCAAAATCCAACATACACATAAGTAATATGTCAGCCAGTTTAACCACTGACAACTTCTAGCTAGAAAGAAACGTGTGCACTCCCTACGGTGCGTATCCCGTTTTTGACTCATACCGAGGTGTGAGGTTCGCGAAGTCACGCTATACACAAAGCTACACCTATATCGATCGTGCTCTGATCATCAACCACAAGGCCTACTTTTCAACAAAGCCTTGATCATCTGCATCTTGGCGTGCCACATTGACAATTCACGCCATGCTATCAATAACTATTAATATATACCAGGGTGTTGAGTAGAGAATAAATCCTCCACCACCAAACAGATATACATTAATAAAAAACAATTTAATTACATGGAATAAATTCCAATGTCAGACACGCATCCATTTACAAGTCCGTTCTGGGTCTGAACGAAACCTGAGACACTTGGGAGGTTCTCGCCTATCCGGATAATCAACACGTACATCCAGACGATTACCACGGTTTGACCCTTTCCTGGGAGCAAGTCATTCGAGGGCATCAGTCGCCATCCATTAGCTGTGAAGTCCACTGGTCTTCAATCGCCGTCTTCTATATCTTTGACTTAATCGTCGTGTAATTATTTGAAATGAGTTGAACTTGGTCTTTTCAAATAATTATTCGCATAATTACCTTTAAATCACTTCATATCGTTAATAACTATTTATAATGATTTATCGCTATTTTTATTTATTTAAAAACAGCTCGGTTCAAGTTTTGGGAAAATCCGACGGTCGGATCTTTCGGTATAATCGTTTAAAGGTACGATCGTCGAAACGCGAACTACCGCACGTGTTTCGTTTAATTTAATAATTATATATATATATATATATATATAAATATAAACCGTTTGGCGAACTCCATTCTTTTTCTATGGTTTATTTGCAAAATGCAAACAAAAATTGGAATAAAATGTCCCCTTTCTAAATTTATGATTTATTTATACTAAACATAAATAAATGTTCTTTTCCCCCTTTTTACTTAGTTATACTAAAGGTAAAGAAGTGTCTTCTTCTCTCTTTTCATGTTTATTTTCACCAATATAAATAAATATGATCTTTTCCTATTAATGTTTACTTACACAAAATGTAAATAGAACTTCCCTTTTCTTTTCTTGTTCATTTACGCTACATGTAAATAAATGTAATTTTCCTTTTTCTTATTTCTTTTATTCATTTACACTAGTTGTAAATAAATGTAATTTTCCCTTTTCTTATCTCTTTGCACTGCATATAAATAAATGTAACTTTTCTTTTTCCTTATTTATTTACACTAGTTGTAAATAAATGTCTTTTTAACTTTTTCTTATTTGTTTTATTTATTAACACTAGTTGTAAATAAACGTCATTTTCTTAATCTGTTCTTTTTATCCTACATAGAAAATATAAATAAATATCGTCTCAAAATTTGTTCTTCTTATTTACATATAAAATGTAAATAAAATTTCATCGCTACATTTGTCCATTTTATTCACATAAGGAATGTGAATAAAATTTCATCGTTAATTTTGTTCATTTTATTCACATAGGAAATGTGAATAAGATTTCATTGCTAACTTTGATCATTTTATTCACATAAGGAATATGAATAAAATTGGTTTCAAAGTCTATTCTTTTTATTTACAAGAAATGTAAATAAAATCTAATGGCATGTTTTGTCCTTTTCCATTTACATAGAAATGTAAATAAAATTCTGTGTCATGTTTTATCCTTTTTGTTTACAAAGGACCATGTAAATAAAAAGTCTAATTTTCACTAATCAAGTTTTTGTCCTCTTTTATTTACAAAGGGGAAATGTAAATAAAAGTGTATTTTCACTAATCAACTTTTTGTCCTCTTTTATTTACAAAAGGGGAAATGTAAATAAAAGTGTATTTGGTGTTCGCTAATCAAATTTTGTACCTTTTTCTTTTATTTACAAAGCAATGTAAATAAAATATAAAGTAGTGTTCGCTAATCAACTTTTGTACTTTTTCTTTTATTTACAAAGAATTGTAAATAAAATTCTATAGTCAAGTTTTTGTTCTTTTCTTTCACATAAGAAATGTGATCACAATACTAAAATCAAGTTTGTCCTTTTTATTTACATAGGTGAATGTAAATAAAAGATTAATTTCAAAAATCAAGTTTGTCCTTTTTATTTACATATGTGAATGTAAATAAAAGATTTATTTCTTAACAAGATAATGTAAACAAAACTATACTTTTCAAGTTTGGTTCTTTTTATTTACAAAGGCATGTAAATAAGAATAAATATCAAGTTTTGTTCTTTTCTTTTTATTTACAAGGAAATGTAAATAAAAATAAATGTCAAGGTTTGTTCTTTTCTTTTTATTTACAAGGAAATGTAAATAAAACTAATTTCATGTTTCAAGTTTGTACTTCTTCTTTTTTCAAGTTTTGACCTTTTTCATATTTCAAGCTTTGACCTCTTTTATTTACATAGAAATGTAAATAAAAATATAAATGTCAAGTTTTATCTCTTTTTATTTACAAGTGAAATGTAAATAAAATAACTTTTTCAACTTCAAGTTTTATCTCTTTTTATTTCACATAAGAAAGGTGAACAAAAATCAATGTCATGTTTTGTCCCTTTTTGTTTGCAAAGAAAAGTAAATGAAATCACTTTTTATATCTTGTCCTTTTCATATTTTATTTACAAAGAAAAGTAAATAAAATCACTTTTCATATTTTGTCCTTTTTATATTTTATTTACAAAGAAAAGTAAATAAAATCACTTTTCATATTTTGTCCTTTTCATATTTTATTTACAAAGAAAAGTAAATAAAATCACTTTTCATATTTTGTTCTTTTCTTATTACAAAAGAATGTGAACAAAATTCTATAATCCAATTTGTTTTTTTTTATTCACCCAATTTTTATCATAGATGTTTTACTTACAAAGGGATGTCACTTTTGTTTTCTACGCATTATTCACCAAAATATGCGATTCAACAATAGAGTAACATACGGAGCTGAATCAACAAAATAATCCACAAGCAGATAAAAACATCACACATAGCATATGAACATTCAACAATTTCATACCATTTCAGATTTGGTTTATTAATCAACAATTATTTAAATAGCGTGCAAATTATTTAAATAATTTAATATAAAAAATTCAGAGATCTCACATTCATTCGCGATTTAGTCCAAAATTCCAACAGTCCAGAATGGTCCCGTTTCAGTTCAGAGTCGTAGATCTTGTCAATACGATCACAACGTCGCTGAAATCATCGAATTCCGAGATGAAATGAATTAGTTATGGTCAACACAAGTTTTAACACAATTTAAATTAATTAATTAATTAATTTATTAATCAAAGAATTAACCCACCCTCTTCACGACAGTCCTTGGCCGTTAGCTTCCCTAATTGTTCAAAACTTGGATTCAAATTTTCCGGTGATAAGACGGTCGATATGAGGTGCTGATGGTCGGACGTGGTGTGGCTAGGAGAGACACACGTGCGCCAGTAGCAAGGGAGGGTGCGACGCTTCCTGGTGGACCGGGGGATGGTCCAAAGGCGGCGACTTTGGGTCTCGGGTGCGGCGGTTTCAGGTGATGAGGCGGGGAGTTTCGGGTATGGGTGGAAAGAGGAAGAGGAGCTCTTCGAAGTGGTGTATGGGTTGGATGCTAATTCGTGACGAGGGGAAAGAAATCAGAGGAGAAAGAATCGGTCATGGAAGGGAAGTGGCGGTTGTTGTTCATGATGATGAACAGTGAAATGTGTTTTAGGGTTTTTTTATTTCCAATATTTATAATAATTTCCATGTATTTTTACAATTAAACCCATACATTTCAAACTAAACCTTTTTCAGCCCAACTGAAGTCTACCTTACCAAATAGCCCCTATTCCGGACTCAACGGGCTAGGCCCCATCAGCCCAAACGGCTGTTTGTAGCCTGAATTATTTATTTTAATATTTAATTCCTTTATTAAATTAATTTTGCCATACAAATAAATTCACCGAGGCCACATACGGACTCAGAAAATTCCAGAAAAAATATTTCTGGCTTCGTTATGACGATACGGTCCGAACAAAATTAATTTCGTCGAATTCTGAGCTCGTTTGAAAATTGGCTATTTTTCAGTCGGTTAAATTTGACTGAACTGAACAAAACACATTTTCTTTCGCCACGCTCACATACTAACTCGAAAAATTCTACAAATTGAAACCTAGCAATAATTTGACATTTCGATTCCAATAAAAGTGGTAACGTCGAAAACAGAGGTCGTTTGAAAATAGGCTATTTTCACTGGCTTTAAATATTATTAAAAATGAAAATTTTAAATTCCGCCACATATTTCCACCAAATTAATTAAAATAAAAATTTTAAATTGGCTCGGATTTTCCGGGTTGTTACAGATAATGTGTCGGTAAAGGTAATAATGTGTCGGTTAAAGTGGTTTAGGTCCACCATGCTTATGTTTAGTCTTGTAAGTCAAGATTGGCCATTGACTCATCATCAAATGGGTACGTGCCTAAAGTGTCTCTCATTACTGAATCTTATCTGCTTCTTTCCTTTTCGACTTGTTCTTCAAAATATAGTTCTTGAGCCATTGTTCCTATTGGTCCAACATTGAGATTGTCTAGAAACCTTTGCACTTTGATGATTCTGTCTGTAGACGGTTCGAATTCAGAAAAATAGTCGAACACTAGAACTGTCTTTCCTTTTGTGACTGAGTGTACTCCGATCTCTGCTTTGTTAATTGCTTCAGTGAAGAATTCTTCGGCTGCTTTGATTCTTTCTTCACTTTCGTTAAAATCTTTTCTGCAGAATTTTATTGTATCGTATTGTGGGCTGTCTATCACCCTATGGATTTCTCATAATTGAACAGAACGGAACAGACGAATGTACTGCCTTTCTTCCCAAATGCTCCATACTCTGAACATGAACATAGTAAAAAACCTGCTTGAGTATTTACCAAGCTTTTCTTTGCATATATCTGGAATACAATCTGCATATTCTTCAGGGTGGCTTGTGTTGACATATATTTCATGAACTGATCCTTTTCTAATATGCCTTTTGTATTTTTGAATTTCTGAAATGCATGCGAGTAACCTTGGTCTTCTGTTGTTGTTAAGGATTAACTCTTGTTTTTCTAAAAGAGTTATTAGTTCAGTATCTTCTAGTTGTTTGAAGAACAGAAGAAATTGGCTTTCTTCTATTAGTTGTTGCTAGTACTAGGATATCATGTCTTGTACTGTTATTTCAGCTTCAAGTTCTTTAGTTTTTGTATTATTAATTCCGCAGAGTTTAAGTAATTCAAGAAAATCTTGAATTCTTAAATTAACAAGATCTGACGTTTGCATCTGTGAAAATATGGTTTTTAATTCGCTTTGAGTAGCTGTATTGTCTGTGAACAATTCTGCTTCTTTTGAATTTAGTGCCTCCGACCTGGAAGTAGTAGAGTACAAAGACATCCTTTGTACTTTCTTTTGTGTGTCTTGAATTTTTTAATCCTTTTGGGATATAGTACCTTTTAATCCCAAATATTTTTTCTCTAGTTGTGTTAACCAGTAATTTGCAGCTCTATGGTCAGATGACTGTATTGCTTTAAAGCAACCATTAAAGTTGTCACACAGACTTGGATTAGATTATCTCATTTCTTGATTATACCAGTCCTTTATGACTGCAGAGGTGTAAGGCTTTGGTGCTCCTGTGAGAGCGGTAGCTTTCCCTTTGTTCATTGAAACAAATATCTGGACTCCATTGGTTTAGTCTGTTGGACTTTTTCATTGTCTTCTCCATTGGGAGAGATTGTTTGAGAAGAAGAAGCTTCACCTGATTTTGCATTTTTGTAATTTCTTATTTGCTGAAAATTTTCTTGTCTTTTCATGTTTTCTAGCAACTCCTTTATTCCTTTAAGGTCTGCTTCACTCATCTCATAACCTGGTAAGAAGACCGGCTGCAAAATTAGTATAGCCGGGAATGTATTTAACATCATAATTATAAATTTCTACATACATTGCTAGTATTATTCTTCTAAGGTTTTCTTCAGGGTTATTAACAGTTTTTCTTTTCAAGAATTGAGCAACAGACCTGTTATCTGTTTCTATTATAAATTGTCTATGCAAAAGGTATATTTTTAAACTTTTGATGGCTATTTTGATAGATAGCAATTCTTTGTCATAAGTAGCATATTTGAGTTGAGTTCTGTTAAATCTTCCCGAAGACTATGCCACAACCTCTTTTTGTTTTGCAATTAATACTCCTGCCCAACAATTGTCAGAAGCATCATTTTGAAGTGTAAGAAGTTCTTCTTCTGAAGGAAAATAAAGGATTTTTTGATCCTTAATTAGTTCTTTTATTTTCTTTATTTCCTCTTCTTCCTTAGAGTGTAAGGAAATACTAATTTTATCTGTATTCCATCTTCTTGGTTGTTCTCCACTTTGTTGTTTATATTTAGCTTGTTCTTCGGTAAGCTTTTTTTGCAAGTTTTGTGTTATTGCTGATAGATTAGGAATAAATTTTCTACCATAATTTAATAATCCTAAAAAACTTTGAAGTTCTTTCAATGTTTTAAAAGTATCAGGAAAATCTTTTATTTTAGCGTATATATGTTGTTGAAGTTCAATTTGGTAATTTTTAATTTTCTTTCCAAGAAAATCAATTTCTTTTTTAAACAATTCTATTTTTTTAGGGCTAAGTATTACACCATTTTGTAATAAGATTTGGACTACTACTAAAAGGTGTTCTTTATGTTCTTCAGAACTATTAGAAAAAACTAAAATGTCATCTATATACACAGGCGTAAAAGGTAAATGTCCAAACATAGAATTCATCCATTTTTGAAATACTTGAGGTGCATTTTTTAATCCAAAAGGCATAACTAGCCATTCAAAATGTCCTTGAGGGCAACTGAACGTTATTAATTCAATAGATTGTTTATCAGAAAGTTTTAGTTGCCAAAATCCAGATTTAGCGTCAAATTTACTGTAATATTTTGCTCCTTGGATTTGCTTAGTTAAATGTTCAGCAGATGGAATGAAATACCCATCAAATTTGGTATGACTATTAAGTTTTCTGTAATTTATTACCATTCTCACTTTTCCTCTTTTTACCTCAGCATGATTTCTAACTAAGAATGCTGGAGATGAATGAGTACTAAAACTTTTTTGTATAAGTTTTAAATCTAGAAGATCCTTTATTTGTTTTGCAAATTCTTCTTTATCCGTAGGTGAAACCATAATGTTGTTCACCTGAACCTTGACATCTTTATATTGTTCCATTAATTCAATTTTGCAATACCTTGGTGCTTTATCAAACCATTTTAATGGATTTTCCGAATACAAAGGTTCAAGCATATTATGAATTAATATCTCAAATTCATTAGATGTTTTTATGTTGTAAGAGCAAACTTTTGGTTGTGCTAACGTTGGAATTTTTACATTGTCTATCAGAGTTATAGGGTTATCACCACGCTGTGCTGCTGGTAAATAATGGCCTGCAACTGCTGCAGGTAAAGGAACTCTAGGAATCAAGGCTCCATCAAATTCAAAGTAGTGTTTATCAAATGGAGGAAAACGACGAAGATTGTCCATTCCAAGAATACAATCAACGCCAAATTCTTTCGGTAGTAAAGCGAAATCAAAATCGTAAATTTTGTTGTTTCCATGTATATCAGGTATTTGTACCTTAAGTTTTTTTACTTTGTGATTTACAGGAACTTGCCTTCCCATAAAATCGTTTAGCATAACTTTTTGTATAAAGGTACCCAAAATTGCTGGGGAATAGATATTTCTTGTAATAGACTAGCTTCTGCACCAGAATCTAGTAAAGCATGTATTGTGAATTCCTGGTAATCAGGAATACATATTGTTAATGGAAGATATATATGTAATTGAGCTTTCTTTTTAAGATCAAGATGTCTAATCATAATGCTTTATATTTTCAGAGGGAACCTTTATTACCATTCGGTTAGGTTCTTGTTCCTTTTGCTTATCAAGTACCCGTATGGGTTTTCCTTCCATTGGGTCATATTTTCTAAAACTCATACGATTATTATTTCCTCTTAGAATGTTAGTTCAACTTCAGATAAAGATAGTGATCTTCTTGGCTTATCTGATATTTAATCTTCTTCATTCTTTTTCACTATAGTGGAAATAGTATTTCCTGAAGCAACAAAATACTCTGTAGGTATTTGTACTTTTGGTCTAAGAGATTTTATGAAAACTTGAATTTCATTATCGAATTTTAAGTATCTCATATCTACTAATCTAGGTTGAATCGTTTTTCCCATTCCAACCTTGAATAATTTTACAAATTGTTTCGGAGTAATGGATTTAAATGTAGCTGTATCATTTAAAGCCATACAATGTTCCCATTGAATTCCTTAGACCTTAGAGCCTGCTAATAGCTCAATATTCTGTAAATTTACTGATAAAGTGCATGCTTTCTCAATATTTTTATCTTCAAGGCTTATACAAAAATCAGGATGTATATTTACTCCAAATAATCTATTTGCTAAATTAGATTTAGCTCCTCCTACAATACTATTTAGAGGATTGTTTATTATTCTTTCATCCATGCATACTATCATGATAGGAGTATCTATTCCAGATCTAAAAAGAGCTGTAATTTTTAATTGTATTAATCCTATATGTAAATATCTCATTTTAGGATGTTTTGCTTTTAATTTTTCTATTTTATTTTTATTTAGAAGACTTATAGAAGTAAAATCTTCATCTCCTTTTAGTTCAACATTTCCTTGGATTCGTTCAAATACATAAGTATGTTGATTAAGGAATCTAGATTTAAGAGTTATGGGTTTATAAATTTCCCTTTTATCTGATCTTGGAATTGCCTCTTTTAATTTTTCTAGATCTTCATCTGTAATAATAAATTGTTCTCCATCACAATCTTGAATTTGTGGGTCTGATGTTTCTTCAGATGAAATTGTATTCATGTATATTCTATATTCACGATATGTTTCGGTTTCATTATTCCGTGAAGAATGAGATGTTGAACCGCCCAATGTGGTGAGCGTATCACAGTCATATATTTCTTCCTTTATAATCGGAAGATCTTCATATTTATGAATAACAAAAAGTCCAATTGGGTCTCCTTGATCTATAATATAATCTTTATTTTCTAAACTAGTACTTTTGAATAATATAGTAGCATTATTTTTGGAAAGAGGTTCAATTAAACCATGTGTTATAAAAATCTTTTGTATGTTTAGGAATATTATATATTTTTCCATAGTATCCCAAAGGAATTTTTATTAATAAGTCTAAAAAGACTTATGTAGTATAATATCTTCTTAAAGCAATATTTTTTGCCGCATATAATGTATATCCAGGAGAGTTTATTCTCTCCTTTTTAGGGAGGATTGCGTATACTGTTAATGGTATTATTTTTATTTGATTATGTGTTCGATTTATAGGTATCATGTTGAATTTTAAGTTTTCAAAATCATGAATGACATCATCAATTTCTTTAGTAGTATCTGAATAAAATGATTCAATTTCATATATAGAAGAATTAGCATCACTTGATATATCCTCAATAGTGCCAACATGAATACCATATTCTTCAATATTTGATATTATAATATTTTTAACATTTGCAGAGCATTCACTAGCATAATGTCCTTCTTGATTGCATTTAAAACATTTGCAACCCTTTTTAAAGTTTTTCTTTTTAATAAATTTTTTCTTTGAAAATTTATTGTTTCTATGAAATTTTTTCTTATATTCGGGTTTCCATTTCCTTCGAGTAATTTTGTACTTAGGTTTCCTTTTGCTATTAAAGTTACTGAACCGCTTTTCATATTTAGGTTGACATCCAAACTGTGCGTTAATGTCTTCTGAGTATTTTGTACAGCAATTAAATCCTAGTTTAGAATGTTTGATTTTATTTTTCATTTCTTTTTTAGCACTAGTCTGTTCGCAAACTCTTTCCATTATTTCCATGCATGCCTTCTTTAAGAGGCCCGTGGCATGATTTTCATCAGTATTGCTTTGTCTTAGAAAGTTATATCTTTCTTGGATCATATTATTCCATAGATATGGTACTTTTGTAAAAAAATCCTTTAATCCAAAAGATCTTTTGATCAAAATTCTTTAAATGAAAAAGTAATCCAATATACTTGGCTGTAAATTCTTCTAACATACAAATATCACATAAAGTTATCTTTAGTAATTGTTTTTCATAGTCAATGTCATCTAGAAAAGTTTCTCCAGTAAAATCTGCAAGTAATAGCTTACATAAATCTCCCAAAGCATCTTGTTTATTTTGATTATTTTTAGTAGCCTATAACTGGGTTGAATTCGTTTGTTCTAGATTTATTAACTAAGCTAAAGCATCTCCTTCCCAATAACTTGTTGCATAGTTTATAAATTCTGGAATGTTTAATTGAGGAGGTAATAAATATATAGTTTCGGAAATATGTTGAAGCCAAGTTAGTATATACTTTCGAATCTTTTTATGGGGAATTTATCAATATTAAAAGTAAGAGTATCTTTTGGTTGATCATTGTAAAAGTTCTTTAAGCGTTTGCGAGAAGAATGATACTTAATCCAATCAGATCTAGTACCATGTCTTAACATTTATGGATAGGGATCTTCAGCATTATTTTCATATGTAATTTCATCTTGTTCTCCCATTACTATATCCGGATTTGGTACATCAACTCTAGATGCTCCTTCCGGTGCGGGAAGCATCATTGTTCATCTACTGGATTCCGCTCCATTTGTGTTTATTTTGAAAATAATCTCATCTGATGTGTCAGGTAAATCATATGACTCTATAGAGTCTTCAGATTCATGTTCAGAATCTTCACAAGAAGAAGTTTCTTCTTTTTTCTTGAAATAATTTATTGCAGCTGAATGTTGTTCATAATATGAATAAAGTTCAGCACTTTCTATTTCTCCGTTTATCTCCTTTTCTTGAAGCGTTAGAAATCCTGATAGTATGTCTGATTTATTTCATTAACATCAATTTTATTTTTTTCTTCTGATGTATATTTTACCATCCTAATTCTGTTTAACCAATGAAATTTTGAAATGTTTTGCCCAAACCCTCCATTAATAGATTGTCTATACAATTTGTGTTTTAACTCTTTAACGTCTGTTTTTATTTCTTTAAGTAAATCGACCATTAAATTTTGAATACAATTTTCGGGATTCTCATGGGTAGGTATACGAATTATATGGTCATATAATTCCGAGTCCAAATTGAAATGACACTTATGTTTGTCAGGGACAATAAGCATATTTTTATCCATTTAGAAAAGCCTTTCGAACATAATTAAGTTATAAGCTTTTAGAATTTTCTATATAAAATCTTTGTAACAATAAATGCTTAATCCTTACTTTTAGCAAAATTAGTTTTGACCCTAAATTAAGCGGCTAGACACGATACCCCAATTCAGTTTTATAACAAACCGTGGATTTATGGTTGGGTTAAGCCTCGAATTTAGATAACCACAAGCTTATATCGTCGCTTCACCTAATTAGAGCACAACAATGGTTCGTTTCCTACACCTTGCGTAATAATTTTACTAGAAAGTTTAGATTATGATTTATAATTTTCAAAGAAATATTTATATAGAAAAACATAGACTCATAACCTAATTATGTCCAAAAGAATATTTTTAGGCTGACATATCTGGAAAATGTTCAGAAAACACTTTTTCTTTTTTGGTTCTTTTTTGTTCCTTTTTTTTATGAACTAAATAATAACTAATATGAAACTAAAGTACAGAAAAATAAAATCAATGAATCATACCTACTAGCATCTAGGCTCTGATACCAGATTGAAACACCAAGAAGAGATACCCCAAACTTCCACTTAGTATTATTACAAACTGATAGAATACAAACTAATATTACAAAGCACTCGGAATATGAAAAGATAATTATTACAGAGAACAAAAGAGTTTTTTTTCGTTGATCCTCTACTGACTTCTTCAGCTCCTTTTATACTTGAGTTCCCTCTAGTAGTAGGTGTAGTAGGTTTAACACGTCTTCTTTTGTAGGATCCATCTGTTAATTTCTAGATGAGGAGGTGTCCTCAATTATGTATGAGGAATAGTAGGATAATGTGTCGGTTTGTGTCGATAGGATAGTGTGTCGGTAAAGGTAATAATGTGTAGGTAGGATAATAATGTGTTCGCAGGATAATGTGTCGGTAAAGGTAATAATGTGTCGGTAAAAGTGGTTTTAGATCCACCATGCTTCTATTTAGTCTTGTAAGTCAAGATTGGCCATTGACTCGTCATCAAACGGGTACGTGCCTAAAGTGTCTCTCATTACTGAATTTTGTCTCCTTCTTTCCTTTTCGACTTGTTCTTCAAAATATAGTTCTTGAGCCACTGTTCCTATTGGTCCAACATTGAGATTGTCTAGAAACCTTTGCACTTTGACGATTCTGTCTGTAGACGGTTCGAATTCAGAAAAATAGTCGAACACTAGAACTGTCTTTCCTTATGTGACTGAGTGTACTCCGATCTCTGCTTTGTTAATTGCTTCATTGATGAATTCTTCGGCTTCTTTGATTCTTTCTTCACTTTCGTTAAAATCTTTTCTGCAGAATTTTATTGTATCATATTGTGGGCTGTCTATCACCCTATGGATTTCCCATAATTGAACAGAAGGGAACAGATGAATGTACTGCCTTCCTTCCCAAATGCTCCATACTCTGAACATGAACATAGTAAAAAACATGCTTGAGTATTTAGCAAGCTTTTCTTTGCATATATCTGGAATACAATCTGCATATTCTTCAGGGTTGCTTATGTTGACATATATTTCATGAACTAATCCATTTCTAATATGCCTTTTGTATTTTTGCATTTTTCTAAAAAACATGCGAGTAACCTTGGTCTTCTGTTGTTGTTAAGGATCAACTCTTCTTTTTCTAAAAGAGTTATTAGTTCAGTATCTTCTAGTTGTTTGAAGAATAGAAGAAATTGGCTTTCTTCTATTAGTTGTTGCTGGTACAAGGATATCATGTCTTGTACTGTCATTTCTGCTTCATTTTCTTTAGTTTTTGTATAATCAATTCTGTAGAGTTTAAGTAATTCAAAAAAATCTTGAATTCTTAAATTCACAAGATCTGACATTAGCATCTCTGAAAATATGGTTTTTAATTCACTTTGAGTAGTTGTATTGTCTGTGAACAATTCTGCTTCTTTTGAATTTAGTGCCTCCGACCTAGAAGTAGTAGAGTACAAAGACAGACTTTGTACTATCTTTTGTGTGTCTTGAATTTTTTTATCCTTTTGGGATATAGTACCTTTTAATCCCAAATATTTTTTCTCTGGTTGTGTTAACCAGTAATTTGCAGCTCTATGGTCAGATGATTGTATTGCTTTAAAGCAACCATTAAAGTTGTCATACAAACTTGGATTAGATTCTCTCATTTCTTGATTATACCAGTCCTTTATGACTGCAGAGGTGTAAGGCTTTTGGGCTCCTGTAGGAGCAGTAGCTTTCCCTTTGTTTAATGAAACAAATTTTTGGACTCTAGTGGAAGTCATAGCTTTGGCTTTGTCTGTTGCCATTGGTTTAGTCTATTGGACTTTTTCATTGTCTTCTCCATTGGGAGAGATTGTTTGAGAAGAAGAAGCTTCACCTGATTTTGCATTTTTAGAAGATTTGATTTACTGAAAATTTTCTTGTCTTTTCATGTTTTCTAGCAACTCCTTTATTCTTTTAAGGTCTTCTTCATCCATCTCATAACCTAGTAAGAAGATCGGCTGCAAAATTAGTATAACCGAGAATGTATTTAACATCATAATTATAAATTTCTAAATACATTGCTAGTCTTATTCTTCTAAGGTTTTCTTCAGGGTTATTAACAGTTTTTCTTTTCAAGAATTGAGCAACAGATTTGTTATCTGTTTCTATTATAAATTGTCTCTGCAAAAGGTATATTTTTAAACTTTTGATGGCTATTTTGATAGCTAGCAATTCTTTGTCATAAGTAGAATATTTGAGTTGAGTTCTGTTAAATCTTCCCGAAGAGTATGCTACAACCTCTTTTTGTTTTGCAATTAATACTCCTGCCCAACAATTGGCAGAAGCATCAGTTTGAAGTGTAAGAAGTCATAGCTTTGGCTTTGTCTGTTGCCATTGGTTTAGTCTGTTGGACATTTTCATTGTCATCTCCATTGGGAGAGATTGTTTGAGAAGAAGAAGCTTCCCCTGATTTTGCTTTTTTAGAAGATTTGATTTACCGAAAATTTTCTTGTCCTTTCATGTTTTCTAGCAACTCCTTTATTCTTTTAAGGTCTTTTTCATCCATCTAATAACCTAGTAAGAAGATCGGCTGCAAAATTAGTATAGCTGGGAATGTATTTAACATCATAATTATAAATTTCTAAATACATTGCTAGTCTTATTCTTCTAAGGTTTTCTTCAGGGTTATTAACAGTTTTTCTTTTCAAGAACTAAGCAACAAACTTGTTCTCTGTTTCTATTATAAATTGTCTATGCAAAAGGTATATTTTTAAACTTTTGATGGCTATTTTGATAGCTAGCAATTCTTTGTCATAAGTAGCATATTTAATTTGAGTTCTGTTAAATCTTCCCGAAGAGTATGCTATAACATCTTTTTGTTTTGCAATTAATACTCTTGCCCAACAATTGTCAGAAGCATCAGTTTGAAGTGTAAGAAGTTCTTCTTCTGAAGGAAAATAGAGGATTTTTTGATCCTTAATTAGTTCTTTTATTTTCTTTGTTTCCTCTTCTCCCTTAGAGTGTAAGGAAATACTGATTTTATCTGTATTCCATCTTCTTGGTTGTTCTCCACTTTGTTGTTTATATTTAGCTTGTTCTTCGGTAAGCTTTTTTTGCAAGTTTTGTGTTATTGCTGATAGATTAGGAATAAATCTTCTACCATAATTTAATAATCCGAAAAAACATTGAAGTTCTCTTATTGTTTTAAAAGTATCAGGAAAATCTATTATTTTAGTGTATATATGTTGTTGAAGTTCAATTTGGCCATTTTTAATTTTCTTTCCAAGAAAATCAGTTTCTTTTTTAAACAATTCTATCTTTTTAGGGCTAAGTATTACACCATTTTGTAATAAGATTTGGACTACTACTAAAAGGTGTTCTTTATGTTCTTCAGCACTATTAGAAAAAACTAAAATGTCATCTATATACACAAGCGTAAAAGGAAAATGTCCAAACATAGAATTCATCCATTTTTGAAATACTTGAGGTGCATTTTTTAATCCAAAAGGCATAACTAGCCATTCAAAATGTCCTTGAGGGCAACTGAACGCTGTTAATTCAGTAGATTGTCTATCAGAAAGTTTTAGTTGCCAAAATCCAGATTTAGCGTCAAATTTACTGTAATATTTTGCTCCTTGGATTTGCTTAGTTAAATGTTCAGCAGATGGAATAAAATACCCATCAAATTTGGTATGACTATTAAGTTTTCTGTAATTTATTACCATTCTCGCTTTTCCTCTTTTTACCTCAGCATGATTTCTAACTAAGAATGCTAGAGATGAATGAGTACTAAAACTTTTTTGTATAAGTTTTAAATCTAGAAGATCCTTTATTGGTTTTGCAAATTCTTCTTTATCCGTAGGTGAAACCATAATGTTGTTCACCCGAACCTTGACATCTTTATATTGTTCCATTAATTCAATTTTGCAATACCTTGGTGCTTTATCAAACCACTTTAATGGATTTTCCGAATACAAAGGTTCAAGCATATTATGAATTAATATCTCAAATTCATTAGATGTTTTTATGTTGTAAGTGCAAACTTTTGGTTGTACGAACGTTGGAATTTTTACATTGTATATTAGAGTTACAGGGTTATCACCACGTTGTGCACTTTGATGATTCAGTCTGTAGACGGTTCGAATTCATAAAAATTGTCGAACACTAGAACTGTCTTTCCTTCTGTGACTGAGTGTACTCCGATCTCTGCTTTGTTAATTGCTTCAGTGAAGAATTCTTCGGCTGCTTTGATTCTTTCTTCACTTTCGTTAAAATCTTTTCTGTAGAATTTTATTGTATCGTATTGTGGGCTGTCTATCACCCTATGGATTTCCCATAATTGAAAAGAAGGGAACAGAAGAATGTACTGCCTTTCTTCCTAAATGCTACATACTCTGAACATGAACATAGTAAAAAACATGCTTGAGTATTTAGCAAGCTTTTCCTTGCATATATCTGGAATACAATCTGCATATTCTTCAGGGTTGCTTGTGTTGACATATATTTCATGAACTAATCCTTTTCTAATACGATTTTTGTATTTTTGAATTTCTGAAAAGCATGCGAGTAACCTTGGTCTTCTGTTGTTGTTAAGGATCAACTCTTCTTTTTCTAAAAGAGTTATTAGTTCAGTATCTTCTAGTTGTTTGAAGAATAGAAGAAATTGGCTTTCTTCTATTAGTTGTTGCTGGTACAAGGATATCATGTCTTGTACTGTCATTTCAGCTTCAAGTTCTTTAGTTTTTGTATTATCAATTCCGTAGAGTTTAAGTAATTCAAGAAAATCTTGAACTCTTAAATTCACAAGATCTGACGTTTGCATCTGTGAAAATATGGTTTTTAATTCACTTTGAGTAGTTGTATTGTCTTTGAACAATTCTGCTTCTTTTGAATTTAGTGCCTCCGACCTGGAAGTAGTAGAGTACAAAGACAGCCTTTGTACTATCTTTTGTGTGTCTTGAATTTTTTCATCTTTTTGTGATATAGTACCTTTTAATCCCAAATATTTTTTCTCTAGTTGTGTTAACCAGTAAATTGCAGCTCTATGGTCAGATGACTGTATTGCTTTAAAGCAACCATTAAAGTTGTCATACAGACTTGGATTAGATTCTCTCATTTCTTGATTATACCAGTCCTTTATGACTGCAAAGGTGTAAGGCTTTGGTGCTCCAGTGGGAGCAGTAGCTTTCCCTTTGTTCATTGGAACAAATTTCTGGACTCTAATGGAAGTCATAGCTTTGGCTTTGTCTGTTGCCATTGGTTTAGTCTGTTGGACTTTTTCATTGTCTTCTCCATTGGGAGAGATTGTTTAAGAAGAAGAAGCTTCTCCTGATTTTGCTTTTTTAGAAGATTTGATTTGCTAAAAAATTTCTTGCCTTTTTATGTTTTCTAGCAACCCCTTTATTCTTTTAAGGTCTTCTTCATCCATCTCATAACCTGGTAAGAAGATTGGCTGCAAAATTAGTATAGCCGGGAATGTATTTAACATCATAATTATAAATTTCTAAATACATTGCTAGTCTTATTCTTCTAAGGTTTTCTTCAGGGTTATTAACAGTTTTCCTTTTCAAGAACTGAGCAACAGACTTGTTATCTGTTTCTATTATAAATTGTCTATGCAAAAGGTATATTTTTAAACTTTTGATGGCTATTTTGATAGCTAGCAATTCTTTGTCATAAGTAGCATATTTGAGTTGAGTTCTGTTAAATCTTCCCGAAGAGTATGCTACAACCTCTTTTTGTTTTGCAATTAATACTCCTGCCCAACAATTGTCAGAAACATCAGTTTGAAGTGTAAGAAGTTCTTCTTCTGAAGGAAAATAAAGGATTTTTTGATCCTTAATTAGTTCGTTTATTTTCTTTATTTCCTCTTCTTCCTTAGAGCGTAAGGAAATACTAATTTTTTCTGTATTCCATCTTCTTCGTTGTTCTCCACTTTGTTGTTTATATTTAGCTTGTTCTTCGGTAAGCTTTTTTTGCAAGTTTTGTGTTATTGCTGACAGATTAGGAATAAATTTTCTACCATAATTTAATAATCCTAAAAAACTTTGAAGTTCTTTCAATGTTTTAAAAGTATCAAGAAAATCTTTTATTTTAGTGTATATATGTTGTTGAAGTTCAATTTGGCCATTTTTAATTTACTTTCCAAGAAAATCAATTTCTTTTTTAAATAATTCTATTTTTTTAGGGCTAAGTATTACACCATTTTGTAATAAGATTTGGACTACTACTAAAAGGTGTTCTTTTTGTTCTTCAGCACTATTAGAAAAAACTAAAATGTCATCTATATACACAAGCGTAAAAGGTAAATGTCCAAACATAGAATTCATCCATTTTTGAAATACAGGAGGTGCATTTTTTATCCAAAAGGCATAACTAGCCATTCAAAATGTCCTTGAGGGCAACTGAATGCTGTTAATTCAATAGATTGTTTATCAGAAAGTTTTAGTTGCCAAAATCCAGATTTAGCGTCAAATTTACTGTAATATTTTGCTCCTTGGATTTGCTTAGTTAAATGTTCAGCAGATGGAATAATCTGAAGTTTTCCTCTTGCTTAACACCCTTCTCTGAGACGTATGAGCATAAAGGTTATATATTTGCAGAAATCAGTGGTACGGTGTAGATTGTCGATGTGGTATGTTTGTGTTTCCAAAGTTAAATAATCATTAAATAATGATTGTTGGAAGATTAAAACTATGTGGAGTTTTAATGAATCTTTAAATAGATTGAAATATGAACATGATGATTTAAATTATCAAATTTAGGAAATGATCGAGAATGGAGTACCACCAGTTTTACTCCAGGCGATAGTTAAATCTTTAATTAGATTTGAACGTGAAATGATAATTAATTTTACCGATAACACCGTGGTGTTAGATATGGAGTATTACTAGTTTTGCTTCATGGGATGAATAGGTTGGGATTGAGAAATAATACAAATGATTACTTCAATAAGGTTCGCTAATCCCGACTAGTTTGGAAAACCTTAATTTGGTTTAAATTGTTAAAAGAATATTGAATAAAAGAATATTCTAGATTGGAATGAGGCATATGTTGTGTTGTTATAGCACTTGATTATAAGATACGTGAATTATTCGGAAAGGCTGGGTTTATACCCATTCTGAATAATTGATTCGATGATAAGTCGACGATGAAGACTGTGATTGAAAACCGGAGATCTTCACATCGTTTGGATGATTACTGATGTCTTGATTGGGTTGTACACCCAGGACAAGGTAATAAGTGGTGATCGTCCAGACGTACTTGGAGATTGACGTGATATGCGAGGACATCTCTCTTGTATTTGACATATGGGATGAGGAATAAGGTGCCTCCGGTTTCGTTCAGACCCAGAATGAACTTGTAAATGGATGTGTGTTTGACATTGGATTTCATTCTATGTTGATTGACTTCTATTAAATATATATCTGTTTGGCGGCGGAGAATTTATTCTCTTGCTTAACGCCCTTCTCTGAGACACATGAGCTTAGAGGTTATATATTGATGGATATCTATCGCATGGCATGAATTGCCTATGTGGCATGCAGAGATGCAGTGATCAAGGCTTTTGTTGAAAAGCAGAGTCTTGTGGTTGATGATCAAAGCACGGCTTTAAATAACATAGCTTTGTGTATAGCGTTAATTCTCGAGCCTCACACCCGGGATGAGTCAAAAACGGGATAAGGGACCCAAGGAGTGCATGACGTTTCTTTATAGCTATGGGTTGTGTCATGGTATGGGGCCCAGACATTTATATATTTTTACCTATGTGGATGATGGATAGCGAGTAGCCTCGGATATATCGGTCACTACGGGGTTGATGGATAGGTCATATAGGACCGGAAAACGTGTGTTCAAGAATAACTAATCCTCAAACGTAAGGGAGGACCGACCTTGGAGGATCCAAGGGTTCACTGCGGGGAGCCCTAAGGCATTTGCTAGAGTGTCTCGAAGCCGGCGAGGAGTACATACCTTGCCTCGACTCATAGGTGGAATCCAATTTCCAATACATGACTTTTCAATTTTAGTTGTAAACCTATATTGCGACATAGTGGGATAGGGCGCTCATGCTGTCTATGATTGGTACACTTATATTTGAAGTTGTTTTTGACACAATACACTTATAGTAAAATCAAAATGATTAGTTTTAAAACGTAACAAGCATGTTTGGCTATTATAAGGTAAAACTCTATCCTCCGACTTGCGTTGCATTACGTGATGGGACCTGAGTCTTATAATAGCTTCATTTTCCGAAAAGCGTTGCATTGTTTATATACTGTTTTATGCACTGGTATTCTTGGGAGAAAACCCGTTCCGTGTTATACGACATGGTCCCTTGATTTACTTTATTTTTAAAGTAAAGTTTTAAATAACTGTTTTTGTTCTCACACCAGTCACATGACTGAACTAGAGTTTATTGTTTCTACCTAAACTCTGGGTGCCCCTATTTTCCACACGGGCAGCTAGTAGTTTTGGTTTTGTAGATTTCTATTTAACAGGATCCTGGTTTACAGCTGGAGCTATATTCTGAAAGCTTTGTATCTGCGTATCTCTTTCAGATGTGATATGTATTATTTTTTCGCTACTATGTAATGTATTTTAATCTTCAATATTTTTCTGATGTATATTATTTATTCATACTCTTTTATATTCTTGTACTCTAATGCAATTGTTGTAATAACAATGAATTGTTCTTCTATTTTCGTTCTGATTTGTCGTGTTCCCAACTCAATCCGGGCTTTCCCGTAACTGCAAGTTTGGGTCGTTTGATATACGTTCTAACTTCGATTTAAATAAATTTTTCGTCGTTATTATTTAAAATAAATCATTTTAAATATTCAAAATCCATTAAAATAGCAAAAATTTCAAATTGGTTCAGAAATTCCGGGTGTTACAAATAGAAATGTAATTTCGAATAGAGTTGTAATTAAAAACATGTTAATGGAGAAAATAAGAAGTTGTTTATAAATGAGAGTATAAATTAAGCGAATTATTTATCATTGGATAAATTGGAATATAAATTAAAATTTGAATTTATATGAAAAAGTGGAAATCAGTTTTGAAACCAATAATTGAAATGAGATTTGAACTTAGCACATTATAAAGGAAATTATAAACGAGATTTTAAATGATTGCAATACAAATGAGATTGGTGTGGAAAAATCTGAATAGAATTTATAAATTGAATTTGGGTTTAAGATATTATTTATAAGTACGAAATCAAACTGATTTGATTGTATATAAAAGAATTATATTCACGATTAAAGTGAATAATGGTTTTAAGGAAGTATTTTGCAAATAAAATATCTTTAAAGGAACTTTACATTTGAAATATGAATCCAAATTGGAAATTGAATGAAAAGGGAAATGGGTAATCGTTTTAAAAGAAAACGATGAATTTTAGTTCAGAATTCGGAATATAAAATAAAGCTTGATAATATTTTGTAGACTTGAATGGTTATAAAGGAATTTGTAATGATTTGGAGAGGATAAATTCAAAAGTGAATTTGGAATTTAAATTAACTTGAAATGGTAGATAAATTCCGAAGTTCGGAATATAAATCGAATATAGATTATTCGAGAGAGAGAGTTATTTATTGGAATTCGATTATATCGAATTTAGGGAAGTAGTTATTTTTACTTTCCGTTTTGAATCAAAATTAATTATTTAATTATTTGTTTATTTGCTTATTAATTTATTTATTGAAATTAATAAGTGCAAGTTATATTTTTATAAACCAAATATTTGGAAACAACGATTATAATGCTACCGTTATAATAAATGTTTTATAAATCTAAACAACGATTTTAATGCTACCGTTATAATAAATGTTTTATAAATCAAATATTTGGAAACAACGATTATAACGCTACCTTTATAATTAATTTTTTTTCGTAACAGAAATGGATTCTTAGATTAAATCTGAGAGTCGCGTAAGCGATGTTTTGTTTGAAGTTGTGAGCTTTGACTATTTCAAAATTGAGAATGTTGTTCAGTTAAGGTCTGGGAGGTAACTATACCCCAACTTGATTGACTTCATGATTGATGGAGGAATTATTAACGTTAGATAGTGAAGATTGGTTAGCAATATGGTTAGTTAATAAATGATTAATTGTTTGAGTTATAATAACGATGTTTTATAACATCGCGTTAATTTAAAGGATTTTGAAATGTTTCCCTAAATGAAATGAGAGATATTTTCTATGCATAGAAAACGAAATGAATTGGTCAACGAGGAATTAATAAATGGAATATGGGAATATTTACCGATATTAATAAGGTATATTTTCTGAGTATAGAAAATCAGGATTCGTGAATATTTAGAAATGTTTTCTAACTGGAATAAGAGATATATTCTCTAATAAAGGAATTAGGATATTGGAAATGTTTTCCAAGAATCGAGAGAGAAAATAGAGCTTTGAAAGAATATGAAATATGGGAAATGGGAATTGGAAATGATAATATAATAGGGAATTGATTAAAAAGGGTGTCAGTGTTGTTTGATGATCGATCGATAAAATTTCCATTTGGAAATAGGACCGCTAATTGTATGGATGTTCCTTTGATAGTTAAATCACCGACTATCAAGGTTTTAGTTTATTTTGTACCTCCGTTGTCAATACGGAGAGACTGGGATCAGGTTTATTATCTGAAAATCACTCTGTATTGGCATAAGGTTACGAATCAACTTATCCTGAAGATAATTGAAGACGGAGTAAAGTGCAAGGGTTGTTCTGTTAATCCTACGAAGAAATTGCCCAAGATGTATTAATAGAGTGGTGCCTTCGGGTTGTTCAGTTCTAGAACAACGTATATGGATGAATCTGACAATGTGGAATTCAAAGTAAATGGTGACAAGATGTTCTAAAAGGAATTCGTGACCTCAAGCCTCATCAACCGGGAAATGACAAAAATCGGGCAGGCAGCATGGCCATGTGGGTCATTCCCATTAGGGGTATTATCACCTGATCTAGAGAAATTTCATTTTCTTCTTACTTTATTCACTGCTCTATGCTTTCGGTAACGGTTGTTGATCACAACCGTTGGTGATAATATGCTCGGTATACTTAAGTTAAATGAGTGGCCAGCCATGTGTAGGCCGGGTTGCAAGACGTTCTTGTTGAACCCAATGTATTCCCCTTTAGAAATACACTATCGGAAGGTGGTTCCATACCTTGTCATAGTCGGAATCCAATCTCCAATAAGCGCCCTGCGGTTTTTGATTTTCTATTATATATGGAGCGTGAGATGTAAGCGTTCCACTATATTTCTATTTATTTTATTTAGACACTATTATAATATCACCAGTTTTTGATATCAAAATGTTTTAGGTTATCGTAAGGTAAAAACCATTCGTGTTTATGTGTAGATCGGTCTTACGATTATCTTTTCTTTCTAAAGGATTTTTAAATGTTAAACCAATGGTTGAAGTTTACTGATACCAGTCCTGTAACTGACCCAGAGTTTATTTTGTTTTTTTCCCTAAACTCTTGGGTGCTCAAATTTGTACGGGCAGTCAAGTAGTCAGATTTTACAAATTCACTTGGAGGAGCTTGAAGTAGGAGGCTTCATCAATTAGCTATAAACTATCATATTTTCTGCTGTGTACTATGTTATATCTGGAAACAGGCGTTTATAACTATTCCAGAAATTGTTATTGTACTCTGACAATGGTATGTATATGCAAAACAAATTTGTATTTCAAAAGTTATGTTATATAATATATTTCATTCGTTCCGCTGTGAGATTTGTGTTCTTCGTTTTCTTTTATTCTAACTTTTCTTTCTTTCTATTTCTCATACTCTAACTTGTTTCTATTAATGATTCGTATTTCTGTACAATTTGGGTTGGACGTGTGGTGTAATTAGTCAACTCAAAGGTTACGGAAATTTGGACCATTACAGATTTTTTTTTTAATTCTTTATAAGAGTTGAATTTCTTATGTAATAAAATATTATTCTTTACATGTATAAAGTATGAACGATGCTTAATCGTTTATAGAAGATGAGCAAATTAGTTTATTTCAAAAAAGAAGCGAATTTGTTCATTCGCATTAGCAAAGAAGACGGAAAATACTTGAAAAGGTTTAACCTAGAATTCTGGAAATTATAACCATAAATTTCACATACAAAGATGAAAACACTAGCAAAACAAACATCATAAATTAAATCTTCAAAATAATTGCAAATAAAATAATCTACCATGGCACTTACGTATATTAATGAAGGCAGGTAATCGTTTGCAAATTCGAGGAAACGGATTCAAACTAGGGTAGTGACTTCGTCATAGATCCGACGAAACGCCTTTTTCCTGGATCGTGATTAGTGAACGAGTAAAACAGGGTAATCTTCATTTGCAGATTCAAGAATAAATTAGGGTTCGATGGGTACAACGAGTTAGGTCGGTTTTTAATGTTTTATTAGATTGTTGTAAGCAGGTCAGATCAGAAAAACCAAATTAAACAGATCAAACCCAATAAGGGTTCAGTGGGTTGGACAAAAGGATAGGCTAAAATTTGACAGACCGACCCATTACGACCATTACAAAACACTGGCCAGTTTGGTCATCGGCCTTTCCCCGGTCCTTTTCTTTCTCCCCAAGAACATTACGGATATAAATTGACCCAAACTATCCTGTCTTTCTGGTTTTCTCTTACCAAACCCTAATTTTGGAGGGAGCAAACTGGAAAAAATGGTTCTGAAAACAGCTTCTATGCCAATCGCCTCGATGCTAAAGAATCAAGCTGGAAGATACCCGCGATTTCGTCAATTCATAATCGACATTGGTCTAGTAATTACGAAACAGAGATCCGATTTTCTATCAATGTTGGAAACTTTCTGCAGCAGTTCTCAGGATTGATCTTTACCGATTTGATATTATGATGTGAAAAACAATAATACAATCTTTGTATTTTATGGTTTGATTAATTACTTTTTTGAAATTTTGGTGTAGCAGATGAAGCTTTTCAAATTCGTACTCATACCAAAAAACTAGGAGCAGTTGAAAGTGAGAGTGAACTGCATAGTTATTGTAATATAACTAGTAGCAGTTGAAAATTACGTAGTTCAGTTGTTACACATTTCTAAGCAGTCATAGAATCCTACTTAGATACAAAATCAAAGTCAAACTAGAACAATTGAATAAATAGCTCTGGTGTTAGAATAATACAAGAAAAGTATCTTACGAAAGAAGCATGCCATGCTACAAAAACTTTCGTTTTCCCATGATCAATAAACTTGATGAGATTTGGGACTGTCGGTAGGTTTTTGATACGGCCATCTTGAATAGGCGACCATGGCCATTGTTTTTCTTGAACTTCTGGAAACTAATTACTGGTAAGAAGTAAAGCTACAACTAACAAACTAAGGCTATGAAAGCTACAGGAAATTGTAAACTAATGTAACTTACTAAGGTACTGAAAGTAACTACTTGAAATGGAAATAACAGCTACAAACTAGGATAGAATTGCTCTAGAATTTGATCCCTTTTCATCCATACTATTACAAATGCGGCCAGCACTCTTATTTATACCTGAACATGCTAGCTACAGGCCGATCAATCAAGCCCATTTCTGGCCTCAAAACAAATGGTACCAATTAGTAACAAAGCTTCTAATTACATCAACTTTACACATTCAATAGCACGGCCCATTTGCATTTGAAATACAAAATACAACAGTATGCACATGCACGCAGATCTGAGGCATGCACAACTGAACAGTCCTCATGCAGAGTCCCCAAGCCATATTGTCTTCACCCTTAATTTTCCTGTAAACAGCAGGCTTTCTTCTTCATGACCATGGCAGTACAAAGTGGCCATTACAACTCCCTCCCTCTTCAAAAATGACCATGTCCTCATGGTCAAGTGACAACAAGGAGGTGGCCATGGTGGCTTGTACGGTACGTGTTGATTCTCATGACTAATGACAGCCTTAAAAGAAAAGGTCCCCTTAACTTTCTCAATATAAGTGTTCTCTGCCTTATTCCAATATTGGTACATCCTTCCACCTTCTAAAAGATAGCCTCCTTGGTCAAATATGGAAATAATCCCATGATTGTGTTGCTGTCCTGAGCATACAAACATGCTGCAAGTTTTTATTTCTGCACCATGTCTTAGTTGCTGAGCATGTTTAGGCTTCATGGATAATGGTGTAAAGGATAATGCAGCTAAACTACCAAGTTCTGATTGAATATGAACAACAGTTGTCTCAGTTTTTCCCTCCACTTTTTCATGCTGAATCAACACTGTACTCATATTAGCTTTTTGAATTATATCTCTATTTCCATCAATCTCTTCATTTGATTCACTAAATTCTGGACCCACTTGCTTATCTACAGCAATATAGATTCTCTCATCATTTTTGGATTTGCCTTCTTCCTTCTCTTCATTTTCAGCCAAGTTTTCTACGTCTGCAACAGTACATATTTCATCTTTTCTCCTTTCCAACATGTCTACATATGTTGAGTCGCTGTCTTCGGCCAGAGTTTTGGTGGTAGTGCAACAACACAGCAGTTCTTTATTAGTTCATCCAAGGCATTAGTGAAGAGTCCAAATTCTTTAAGCTCTAAATCATAACCTGTAGGATATTGTTTTGTCAATTCAAGACAAATTCCCCAAATTCTATGAGGGAACCTAATGAACTTCTTTGTCTTAGAATCTGAAAGTTGACATGATGGTAGGTTGTCTTGAAGGGGAATAATAGCACCACTAAGATTCTTGTTGATAGATAGGATAGATTTCATGATGTTGCTCAACTCCATCGATTCCATTTTCTCAATTGAATGCTCTAGATCCAATATCAACCTCGGCGATGATTCAAATTCTCGGATTTGAGGAATGCTATTAGGAGCAGTTTTTGAATTTTGAAACTAATTTTTGGAGTTAGCGGTCGGCTTTTGTGAGTGCTCTTGATGGTTTTGGGGTGCTTGTTGACATTCTTGAGAGGATAAAGGAGGATTTTTGGAGTGTGGAGCATTTCTTGGTTGTTGCAAGGCGGTTCTTGGTGCAAATGATGTGATTCTTGGATCTGCAGGTGGATCTCTAGGTGCTATATGTTCTGGGTAATACGGCAGCGAATTTTTTGGTGGTGGAGTATTAGTTCTTGCAGCCATTGTTGTGTAAGGTGCTGATTGATGTAAAGCTCCTGTTGTGGTTGCTGACTTGGAGTATCCATTGCCGTTACTACTCTCTTGAATTAGATAGGGACCAGTTGCATGTACAGGTGGGTAAACTGATGGGTAGGCTGGCATAGGGTACGGATAATTAACATATGGATCTTGATAGTGTTTTGGCAGTTGTGGAGGATGTAGAGGCTGATTCGGATATCATCCTTGTTGCTTGAACCAATCTTGATCTGGTTATTGATATTGATGTGGAGATTGAGATGCATTGCCGGAATAAGCTTCTGACTGGTTGTCGAAGGTTAACCCAGTCGCTCGCTCTAATACCAAATGATACGGCCATCTTGAATAGGCGGCCATGGCCATTGTTTTTCTTGAACTTCTGGAAACTAATTACTGATAAGAACTAAAGCTACAGCTAACAAACTAAGGCTATGAAAGCTACATGAAATTGTAAACTAATGTAACTAAGGTACTGAAAGTAACTACTTGAAATGGAAATAACAGCTACAAACTAGGATAGAATGGCTCTAGAATTTGATCACTTTTCATCCACGCTATTACAAATGCGGCCAGCACTCTTATTTATACCTGAACATGCTAGCTACAGGCCGATCAATCAAGCCCATTTCTGGCCTCAAAACAAATGGTACCAATTAGTAACAAAGCTTCTAATTACATCAACTTTACACATTCAACAGCACGGCCCATTTGCATTTGAAATACAAAATACAACAGTATGCACATGCACGCAGATCTAAGGCATGCACAACTGAACAGTCCTCATGCAGAGTCCCCAAGCCATACTGTCTTCACCCTTAATTTTCCTGTAAACAGCAGGCTTTCTTCTTCATGACCATGGCAGTGCAAAGTGGCCATTACAGTTTTATGTTATTACTATTGCCCACCTTTCCAAAGTGCAGGATCAAGGATAGTATGCACACAGTAATTGCATTTTTGATTTGTTAAGGAAAATGAGTATGAATATTTTATGGTTTAATTAATTACTTTTTAGTTAATTTTTAGCCAGCAACCTAAATACAATGTTTTAGCTAATCAGAAAGAAGGTACTAGAACGTTTGGTCTTTGGTATACTAATGAGCATATGTGTAATTGTTTTTAAAATGTTAGGTGTATTTTTGTAAGTACTTACAAATGTAAGCTGGCATTTGCCAATCAAAGAACTTGTGGTCTTAGGTAAAAATACAGTATTATACAAAGCATGTCATTCCATTGTTTTAGTAGTATTTGGACAAGTGTATATGTGGACTTTGGAAATACCACCGTTGGCATTTATCATTATAGTCATCAGAGCATCTCCAGTATGGTGCTGGATTTTGGAATGAGGAAACTGAAAAAAGTATAAATTCCTCCCACTATTTGAGTTAAAAACAGTTTTTTGTATTTCAGAAAACTGTTTTATAAGTTTTGTTTTGAAGACCATGGACACCGAACAAATTGATGTTTATACTATAATCAACACTTTATTTGTTGTTTATACCATAAACGAGGATCATTTCCCGGTTTATAGGATGACGCTTGGGGAAAAAAGGGACAAAATCTCATTTCAACACTTGAATTCTCCCTGCTAAAGCGGCGGAAAAAAAAAATCTTTTCTGCATTTTTGAGTATCTCCACTCTGCTGGGATGCTATTAAAATAAAACATACAAACGTCTCTTGATTTCAAACGCGGTAGGACAAGCACATTATACTCTTAAAGTCAACCGTACAAGCAACGTGAGATTTGTCGATACATTCTCATTAATGATTAATCATATCGCTTTCTCCCTTTGTGTTCCAATATGAACAATACTTTATCCATCTTCTTTATGTTACTCCATATAAAGGGATAACCTTATTGATAAAAATGGTTTTATTCTTGGTCATTGTTTCTTGTTTGGAGGATCTCTTGAATTTTTATTGTAGAAAATATTTGTTCCAAGTAAACTCCATTTGTACTCTTGTATAGTGCAAAGTTTTGTGCATTGGATTCCATACCATTATTTTATATGCTACACTACGATTGTCCATACACTTACATGCGCAGTTTAGAAAACAGTTGTGGTGTATTAGAGAGATGTGTACTTGAGCCATATACATGCACACATGTGAATGGTACGCGTGTGCATGTGTGTGTTTGTATGTGCACAAACGCGTGCGTGCACACACACATATATGTATGTAGGTAAGGTGCAACTACATTTTGCACCGCTAAGGTTTTAGTGTTATACTGTTTAAAATTAATTGGAACTTTAAGATGTTCAGTCTTCACTACGAGCATCGTGTCCACAATAATTGATATCGTTTTGAAACATCTAATATGTTCGAAATGTTAAGTCATAATCAATAGTTAAAATATTAATTTTAATAGTCGATTTGAAATATTATTTTGAGTATGTCAGGATTTCTCAAATTTACCAAAATAAAGGATGATTTGGGTGTGTGCGCGCGCGCACCCGCACATTAAGGGGCTTTTTGAAATGCTGCACCCCATTTCTATCTAATTGTGGACTACGAGATTGATTGGGTTTAATGGCGTTTGCATTGTTGGCATGTCGCTATTAACATTGAATTAATGATGCGGTCAACATTACATAATCAATGATATGAATCCAAGGAACAAAAACGAGGTGCAAAATATGCTATTAGATGTATTGACGTACATAGTTAAACATGCACACAAGCACGCATGCGTGCATGTGTGCGCACATATGTTAGCGTATGTATGTATAACACACATATGGGAAGAGAGGGAGTACATCCCTTGTGCTGCCTTCTTTTCAAAGATACAACTCAAAATGGAATCAAACTTTGTGAATATGTTCTTATATCATTCAAGATAATCTTCGTCTGTCAGCAGCTCTAGCAAGGTCGGCAAGGGCTCTCATCTCCCCAGCAGAGGGAGAAGGTTCGATTTTTGACAACCACATTTTAGCGGTTTTTCATTTGTGGAGGCATGCAATGATGGTATTAAATCGACAAGATCGAAAAGTGCCACCGTAATAGTTCGTCTAATATTGGGATACGAGTGTGGTTGGGGCGACCCAATCTACATCCCTAGTCTATGAAAGTAGATTATTATTTTTTATTTACTTTTGAAAAAGGGGATATCTTCATATAAATTTGATTTGTTTGGATAATTCTATAATAATAAAATATTTGATTTTTTCTTCTTCAGGTTAATGGTTGAATTCAATGGTTGATATTAACTTAACATTTTGGAATGTGCTGGAAATTGCATAATAATCTCAGTTTCGTGAAGATGGTCATGAATGGTATAAGAACATATCTAATAAATTTGAGTTCATTTCATTTCAAAATATATAACTAGTATTGGAATGTATGGCATGGTTGTAGCGCAAGGAGCATGGATAAATAAACTTTAACCTAGCCAACAATGCATGCAAAATTATTTTGTTTGGTCCTAGCTGACTGAGATGGGTCTTCAGAAATGTACGGCCATGACCTGTGGTTCTTGTATCTGTTACTAAAAGTTTTATACATTTAATTGAATGATAACAGACTTATTTTCCATTATGGTTCTATGTATTTATAAATGTATCAGTCAACATATCTAATGCGTAAAAATAATAAATACCATCGTCCTCCTAATTATCGGCGTGTTCTCTTTAAAAATCCCAGCATATATCTCATAATTGGTATACAAAATAATGCCTTCTGACTTTTGCATTGCAACTCGACTCTTACATTGCTTTTGAAATTAGGGTTACCGTCGATTCACCACTACTATGCAAAGGAGCATAGATGGTCATAGAACTACTGAAGTAGAGATACAGCCTCTCAATGAAAAAAAAGCAATTAGAGCTGCTTCTGGATTAACTAGAGGGCTTGTTGTTTTCCCGGTGTGTTATTTATTACCAGATAATTGAATCTTTCTTTTTTGTTAATCTCTTTCATATCATTGTGCAAAAGACATATAAACTGCTCTACGAAAAGGTTGCTACCATTTTCACAGTTTTGGACTGCAGTGCATGCTGATTGTCTATTGTTGGCTTTCTTAGGTTGCTGCCATTGGGCTAAAATATGAGATGCACAGAAGAGCTAAATCAAAGACAGCTAAAACGGAAGAAATGCTTGAACAAAATTTTAAGGTACCCATGTGTGCACATCTGATGCCTCTTGAGGATCCTCTGTACTTTTGGGATCTAGAGACATTTAAACTCAAAATATCCCCTTTTTTCTTTCTTCCTATAAACACTAGTTATCATTGAAACATAAATCTGAGATAAAAATATTTTTTTAAAGACATTTTTTGCATTAGCAAATATCTTCATTTTTATTTGTTCAGCTTTGGAAATAAGTTGAACCTTGAGTATCCATATACGTAGTTACCCACACTGGTTGGTGAAGCTGGTAAATGCAAGTTACGTTCGTCAATGAGACTAGGTTTTGAGCTACTGCAGCTTCATTTAGTTCTTGATTAAGATCATAAATGTTCTGTTGGCGCTTCTAGTTAGGATACATCTTCCAGAGTTTAGAACTGAAAGCTTGATTCATTCCTTTTTTTTCAAAGGGAGGAGAAAAATCACATACATGCATTTTTATATGTCCTTATCCAGTGCATATAGATCCATACGCATTTTCTTTCCAGTACCACTATTCATTTGGCAAATTATCAGTATTTCGTTATATTATATTTCTGCATAACTGTATGGTGATCTTAAAAAGAAAATCATTGACGTGATACTCAACTGAGTAGTTTGGATATCAAAGAAAATGCTTGTTTACTGATTTTCTTATACTTAAGCAATATACACTTCTCTTATTTGTGAAAATTATTCTCTTTAGCAACTTAAGAATTGAGCTGTTTCGTTAATCATTATCATTCATTGTTCCTTTTATCCTGGGTGATATTCTGTGTTATAGGAAATTGATGAAATAAGCGGTTGGCTACAGCAAAAAATGAATAGGCTGGAGCAAATATTGAATGAGATGGAGCAAAAATTGAATGAAAGAGGCAAAGGTCTTCCAGGCAGCTTTGAACTCAAGCCGGCCAATTCACAAACTCATGAATCCAACAACCACAAGGAATAATAACCATTTTAAACTCAAATTTGTTGTAATGTATATGTATTTAAGGGTGAATACCCTTAATGCAAGGGACACTATTGTAGTTTATGGGACATGTGAAGCCTATAAATAGAGAGTTTGTGTATGTTGTAAACACATCTAAACTCATAAAAGTGTCCTCTCTCTTATTTCTTATGTTCTTCTCTTATTTTGTAACACTATTTTATAAAAAAGGTTTGGTTTTCTTTCAATGTTTGATGATTCTCTTGTATTGTACAGAGGAGCTTTCTGTCTTGAATACACGACTGAAGAGTATTTTTAAATAGAAATCTAGTTCTCTATCACGCATACATCTTTGCAATATCTTACCTTTAATGAACAGCTTTGTCACAGCAGATATATATGAATATCCGCAATTCCATGCAAAATTTTCCATTGTCTACACAAAGACTTTCCAAAACAATGTTAAATGCAAACATTAAATCTACTAAGAAAATGTGGTAAATTAGTGTAACCTCATACCCCGAGTAATCCAAACTAAACCGAACACACCATACGCATATCTTATAAATTAAGGATAGTACACACTTACAATATAGGGGTGAGAATGGAAAATTTGTGTACCAACCAGCACATTTTCCGTTTCTTTCTGTTGTTGACGGAAAGCTACAACATGTTCCATATTTCGTACCGTTAACCCAAAATTCCAATATGTGGAAATCAGAAGAAAAGGATTGAAATATGGAATTCCATTTTTTTCCGACATCAGAATTTTGAATGAAGCATATGCTGATTAACTACTACGTGCCGATACATAAAACTGAACTGCTGCTTGTTGAATACAAAATAAAATAACTGAAAGCTCAACAATGAAAATAGTCCAATGCAAAATATCAATACATAATATCAAAATTGAAACAAAAGTTTAGCACAGCTCGCTGGAAGTTGAAAAGTTCAGCAAATAATACAATGAAATTACACTGAATGTCAAAGTTGAAATGAAAGATTCAAGAGCAATTACACTGAATATTCAAGGGGAGTGAATAAAAGAATCTTTAACTAACACAATGAAATTCATGAAACTTTAACTAATCATTTTGTTGTCTTCAATAGTTCTTACTAAAGTTTTTTCATTCTACTTAGATTTTGTTGTGAAGTTGCCCCCCGCAATAAAGATGAAGTCCCTATAAGAAAAAAAAAGGTTACTAACATATGAAATCAAATGAAGCATATAGCTAGGAATATAAATATTACACTTAATTGTCGAAACATTTATTTAAGGCCAAAGGTACATGCATTTAACACATGAACAGAAAACAAATGAATACAAAAACAAAAAACCTAAAGCGCCATTACATGCTTTCTATTAAATGAATCTTTAAACAAAATTTGATGCCAGTCACACTTCTATTAATTAAATGTATAATTGCATTTCGAGCAACTAACTACATGTTTGTACAGAACCACTGCACTAAACAAATCCATGATGTGTTTTATGAAATAAAGTAACCAAATTTATGTGAATAGACAAACTAAAAGATACGTGAATAACATTCTAAAAATTGATAAGTTTCAACAAAATTTGCATAACAAAGGTATATGAACATCGATGAACAGTAGTATTACATATCTACAATCAATTGGATTGTTAAAAACTAGTAATAAAGTTAGTCATTAGGCTAAGGAGCAGACAAACTACAGTGAAGGGATGTCAAATGAATGAGAAATGAAGAATTCGAGAGACACTCAGACCGATACACCCTCTGGAGAAAAGGGACCCGAAGCCTACCGGGCATCATCAAAGGTCCATCCGACAGACTCTACACGTCAAGAGTCAACCAATGGACACCAACACATTAAAAAAGAAAAAGTATCAGATCAGAGCATAAAGGTGGTAAAACAACCCGAACTTCCCCGGTCTCCGAAGAGAAGAGAAAGAACGAATTGTTGATAACGAGACAAATCAGAACACAAACAGATGAATATTTTATTGCTTATTACAATAATTTACATCAAAGTACAAGAATATTCCAGAGTATTAATAAATATTACACATTTGATAAATATCAGAGATTCAAATACATTACTGTAGCGGAAAATAATACATAACATAACTGAAAGAGATAAACGGATACAGAGCTTTCCTAATATGGCACCAGTTGTAAAACCAGGATCCTGTGAATATAAATCTGCAAAACCAAAACTACTATGTAATGTCCCGTATTTTTGATAGTCAAATATTTTATTTAATTATTGTTTTTAATTTTTTTATTTGGAATGTTAATGGATTTTAATATTGATTTCGTTTATTTAAAACGAAGTTTAACATTAATTTATATATAATTATAAATCGAGCTAGTTAGTTTATCCCAAAAAAGAAGCGAATTTGTTCATTCGCATTAGTAAAGAAGACGGAAAATACTTGAAAAGGTTTAACCTAGAATTCTGGAAATTATAACCATAAATTTCACATACAAAGATGAAAACACTAGCAAAACAAACATCATAAATTAAATCTTCAAAATAATTGTAAATAAAATAATCTACCGTGGCACTTACGTATATTAAGCTGGAGAACGAAGGCAGATAATCGTTTGCAAATTCGAGGAAACAGATTCAAACTAGGGAAGCGACTTCGTCATAGATCCGACGAAACGCCTCTTTCCTGGATCGTGATTAGTGAACGAGTAAAATATGGTAATCTTCATTTGCAGATTCAAGAATAAATTAGGGTTCGATGGGTACAACGAGTTAGGTCGGTTTTTAATGTTTTATTTGATTGTTGTAAGCAGGTCGGATCAGAAAAACCAAATTAAACGGATCAAACCCAATAAGGGTTCAGTGGTTTGGATAAAAGGATAGGCTAAAATTTGACAGACCGACCCATTACGACCATTACAAAACACTAGCCAGTTTGGTCATCGGCCTTTCCCCGGTCCTTTTCTTTCTCCCCAAGAACATTACGGATATAAATTGACCCAAACTATACTGTCTTTCTGATTTTCTCTTACCAAACCCTAATTTTGGAGGGAGCAAACTGGAAAAAATGGTTCTGAAAACAGCTTCTAAGCCAATCGCCTCGATGCTAAAGAATCAAGCTGGAAGACACCCGCGATTTCGTCAATTCATAATCGACATTGGTCAGGTAATTTCGAAACAGAGATCCGATTTTCTATCAATGTTGCAAACTTTCTGCAGCAGTTCTCAGGATTGATCTTTACCGATTTGATATTATGATGTGAAAAACAATAATACAATCTTTGTATTTTATGGTTTGATTAATTACTTTTTTGAAATTTTGGTGTAGCAGATGAAGCTTTTCAAATTCGTACTCATACCAAAAAACTAGGAGCAGTTGAAAGTGAGAGTGAATTGCATAGTTATCGTAATATAACTAGTAGCAGTTGAAAATTACGTAGTTCAGTTGTTACACATTTCTAAGCAGTCATAGAATCCTACTTAGATACAAAATCAAAGTCAAACTAGAACAAGTGAATAAATAGCTCTGGTGTTAGAATAATACAAGAAAAGTATCTTACGAAAGAAGCATGCCATGCTACTAAAACTTTCCTTTTCCCATGAGCAATAAACCTGATGAGATTTGGGACTGTCGGCAGGTTTTTGATACGGCCATCTTGAATAGGCGGCCATGGCCATTGTTTTTCTTGAACTTCTGGAAACTAATTACTGGTAAGAACTAAAGCTACAGCTAACAAACTAAGGCTATGAAAGCTACAGGAAATTGTAAACTAATGTAACTAACTAAGGTACTGAAAGTAACTACTTGAAATGGAAATAACAGCTACAAACTAGGATAGAATTGCTCTAAAATTTGATCCCTTTTCATCCATACTATTACAAATGCGGCCAGCACTCTTATTTATACCTGAACATGCTAGCTACAGGCCGATCAATCAAGCCCTTTTCTGGCCTCAAAACAAATGGTACCAATTAGTAACAAAGCTTCTAATTACATCAACTTTACACATTCAATAGAACGGCCCATTTGCATTTGAAATACAAAATACAACAGTATGCACATGCACGCAGATCTGAGGCATGCACAACTGAACAGTCCTCATGCAGAGTCCCCACGCCATACTGTCTTCACCCTTAATTTTCCTGTAAACAGCAGGCTTTCTTCTTCATGACCATAGCAGTACAAAGTGGCCATTACAACTCCCTCCCTCTTCAAAAACGACCATGTCCTCATGGTCGAGTGACAACAAGGAGGTGGCCACGGTGGCTTGTACGGTACGTGTTGATTCTCATGACTAATGACAACCTTAAAAGAAAAGGTCCCTTAACTTTCTCAATATAAGTGTTCGCTGCCTTATTCCAATACTGGTACATCCTTCCACCTTCTAAAAGATAGCCTCTTGGGTCAAATATGGAAATAATCCCATGATTGTACTGCTGTCCTGAGCATACTAACATGCTGCAAGTTTTTATTTCTGCACCATGTCTTAGTTGCTGAGCATGTTTAGGCTTCATGGATAATGGTGTAAAGGATAATGCGGCTAAACTACCAATTTCTGATTGAATATGAACAACAGTTGTCTCAGTTTTTGAAACACCCCACCTCCGTTAGGGTCACTCTCAAAGGGAATGCCCTAATTTTGGTGGAGGTTTATAAGTACAAGTCACAGATATACAAGACAGATATAAGAACACATATTTGTAAACAGCGGAAGAACAACAAACTTTATTTCATAAAGTCAAATACGTGTTACAAAACATCACCATGATTGTCTTACATCTTTCTTTCAAAAACATAACATAACACTTCGTTATCTGTCTTGAGTACTTTATTTAAAGAAGCATAAATAAAACATAGGTAAACTGCAAAAGTCCCCATAGTGGATTGTCCAAAGCCATAGTTCAAAACAGGAAAGTCCAAGCAATACATTTCTCTTCTTCAAGCTGGATGATAATGCTGGTCAAGCTACAGTGTTCCCTCCCTGTGGACCTGGGGGGGAAACGGAAGAAAGAAGACGAAAGAAAAATAGAGTCAGACATAAAGCCTGAGTATGTCTAGTACTACTTTGTCTATGAATAAAGAACTGGGTATGATAAGTATAAACAAGAAGTGGGCAAGCACTATAAACTTGGTTAAGTTGTCTAGGGTCGAATATACTATCGTACCCCATGTTAATCTCTGAAGCCATATAAACTAGTTTTCCAACTGGCACCCCATAATCCGGGTGAAGTGATCCATTCGATGATGATCGGCTCCTACTCGCGTAGTTACATGTGTCTTACGGCCCCCGATGTCTGTAGTTACAAATGCTGGTCCCACCATGGGGTGTATCAAGTCCCATGGCAGCGGCCCGACACAACCTTAGAATGCATAGGTATGCTACTGGTGCCCAGTGCTTTATTTTTCTGTGCCGGAGTGCGTGCACGCCCGCACACCGTTAGAACCTACACTGCTACACCACCGCCGTCGCTTTGACCTCTTACAATCAGCCCAGTAATCGTGCCCCACCCTGCCTAGTTTCAGGGTATCATGATACACCTTTTAGGGTTACTGCTGAAAAGGGTCCCCCGTTACTAGGTTTTCTATCTCTAGCCAACATGCTAAGTTGGTTAAGTGTTTCTAACCTAACCCCCACCAGTCCGTTTAGTTTAGCATGTTCCATTTTGATTAAGTCTTAGTCCACTTAATCCTAACAATCCTGACTCAGCCTTAATTGTCTTATTAAGGCCCTGACCTCTCACATTAGACAGGTATTGTTGTGGCTGCCTGTTGCCGGTTGGTTCCGGGCAGTCTTACGCCACAACTCAGTCTAACCTCGGGTCCTTACTGGGCTCCATGTTTAACCTCTCACATTGGATAGGTGTTGTTGTGACCACTGGACAGCCGGGCGGTTCCGGGCAGGTTTACATCACAACTCAATCCAACCTCGGGTTAAACACACCGTCTTTTCTACATTTACATATTTTGTCTTTCTTCTTTATTTATATGTAAATATTTGCGGCCCATTATTAAGTCAATGCTGTAAAGGTTACACCAATCACGGGCCCAACCCATACTTGAATTTGGGCCCTTCTATTTTATATTTTCATTCATTAATTAATTTTAACCCAACGTTATTTTCCCCCGTTTTACACGTCCGTTCATATATATTGGGCTTAGCCTTTTAAAGCCCAATTTAGCCATGTGAAAGGGGAGGCTTATGGCGTATACACAAAGAGGGGAAAGTGAGCGCATGAACTTGCATATGACGTTGGAAATACACAATAGAAATTGGTGTACTTGCATGGTGGTAACATAGGTGACATGAATCAAAGCATGTGAACTTGCATAGGTTTAACTACAACATGAACCTATATTCTTATTTAGGCATAATGTCAAACATAAGCATGTCATAAATATTTCTAGCGTGAACATAGCATAATGTCAAACATAAGCATGGCATAAATACCTCTAGCATAAACATGGCATAATGTCAAACATAAGCATGGCATAAATACTTCTAGCATGAACATAGCATAGTTCAACTTAATAATAATTTAAGTCCAATCACATAACGATGGTATAAACATACTTATGCATAAATATTCCTAAACATGGTGTTTGCTTGAAACTTGCAAAAAGGGATTTTTGAGTCTAACCTAGCCATGTCTTACATATGTCATCATATAATTCTTTTAAACAAGATAGACTTAATCATAGATTTCAATTATGCCAAATATCATTCATAGCCTAGCCATAAGTTTGCAAAAGCATGACTTAATACATGGATTATGGTGTCAAAATTCCAACATGGTTTCATATGAACTATAACAACCAACTTGTTTCAATTACTTGCAAAATGATTTATGCACAAGCATATACATCATGACGACATAATAACAAAGCCCCAAACTTGCATGAATTTCAATTAACTACATACATGTAGCTTCAACATAGATTACACAATTCGCGCAATATTCCAAACGTATATTTGCATAGAACTACCGCATGTAGTTCTTTATAATGAATAATATAATTTTTCACAATATGAATTACTTCCATTGCCACAATTCAAGCATACACATCAACACAGTTGTTTATTTATACCAAAGTAATACTCTACTTACAATGGTTGTGGCGAATTCTCTAATTAAGAGATATGATTCCTTTGTTGAATCGATTGGCTTTAGGTTACTTGAATTGCTTTAGGCTTTAGAACTTTCTTCCTAATTCCCTCTCTAGTTGGCGGCTACTCTTTGTCGTTCCTCAGCAACATGGCGGCTATGTTCTTAATTTTGAATGAATAGATTAGGGTTTAGTCTAGGGTTGTTTATATAGAGGTTAGGAATTGATTAGGACCATTGATGTTGCTAGGTTAGATCATAGCCATTCATTCGATAGAGAGGCCAATCAAAACTTGCCACCTAGCCCTAGTGACAAGGCAGACCACACAAATTCGACCAAACACAGACCTGGCCAGCCAGGTTGACTGGGCTCGACCAGGTCGACACCCCTGTCGACAGGGCTGTCGACAGCCCTGTCGACATGGGTAGCCCAGGTCGACAGCCCAGTCGACCTGGGTGGTCCAGGCGGGTGTTTTTCCATCCTGGCCCAAATGGGCCCTACTTCGGAATATTTAATTATTTAATTCTGTTTGAATTTTAAATTTAATTCAAAACTTCCGAAGGCCATATCTTCTTCATACGGACTCCGTTTTTCGAAAACTCGGACTCTATTTCGCGTATTTTTCCGAGACGAACGCAATGGCGTATCCCGTTTCCCTTAGTTCTTTGATTTGAATTTGATTATACTTTAATTTGTAAATTTCACAGTCATAGAATTCTCGGGGTGTTACATTCTCCCCCACTTAAAAGGATTTCGTCCCCGAAATCTTCAAGTTAGGAGGAATGTATATCCTAACATCCAATCATCCATCTACTCATCCATCAAACACGAGTATCCATTGTCCTTAAAAGACTTCTAATGCTTCATGATCATATGCGAAGTGTGTGTGTACATGTACTTATCTAATGCAAAATCAGGCGGTCTACTGATTCAGTTGACCTCCTTAATGCGAATTATGTAAGTGCCATGAATCCATTATGTATGCAAATTTTCCTATTCTTGATTCTACATGAGTGCACAATCATTCAATACAAATGCAGCATCCACATGACAACACATTACAGTTCAACCATATACGAGTGCAAACATATATGCATATGCAATATGAAGTGACTGAGCCGATCTAAAACCTAGATTGTGTGTGTATATGCAACCACGAGCAACCACTAGCAATCACTTGTAACCACTCGCAACCATTCATACATAACATGTTTCAATTACATGTTTCCATCCAAAGAGTTTTTACCTAAAAGATACGGTCGAGGAAATATACCTAAAAAGATAGATAAAAGCGCAACTTAAGGAAAAATGAAAGATCAAGGATGTACCCTCGAACAGAAAAGGGTAGGCAGTACGGATTCTAGCTTCAGTTTCCCAAGTCGCGTCTCCCTCGGCGTCGCTCCACTGGACTTTGACGAGCTTGACTTCGCGGTTGCGTAGCTTCTTCACTTCCGTTCCTAGTATGCGGGTTGGAACCTTTCTTATGGTTGCTTCGCGTTCCACTTCGGCCTCTTCGAGGATATTTGGCTCTACCACTTCAGCAGACTCATGTAGACATTTTCGTAGATGTGAAACGTGAAAAACTTTGTGGACTCCAGCCAACTTCTCGGGTAGCTCTAATCTATAGGTCATCTTCCAAATTTTCTCGATGATAGGGAATGGTCCTATCTAAAGGTATAGTCGAATGATAGAAGCAAGTAAAAACTTTGTGCCCATTAGCCAATGTCAAAACTGGAAATCTATGCCACATATATATTGATTAGGAGAAGAACTCTCTAAGCATCAGCCCCGAAGACCGAAATCAACATCAGACTGACACCCAAAGAATTTCTCAACCCAACCACCATATATGATTCTAGGAAACTAAGCATGATGGACTCCTTTTTGGTCACAAGGGAGCCCCTTCCTAAGACCAACCCGTATCCTATAAAGCCCAAAAACTTTAGTAAAACCAACGAACACCCTCGAGCCCCAACATGTGTTACTAACGATGAGTCATACTCCCTATGGGGCTTGCAATAGAAATTGGATTAAGAATAGGACCGAGAGGATATACACAAAAGATAGCATGCACGAATCTAGTCTTCAATCTTCTAAGTCGCATTTCCTTGAGCTTAACTCCATTATGCTTTGTCTGCCTTTAACTTCACAATTTCGTAGTTTCTTAATTCTTATTTCCAAAATATGAGTTGGAACCCTTGCCTCTCGTTCCTTTTTCACTTATTCTCCTTCTAGTATACTTGGCTCAAGCATAACTGCGTACTCATGGTTCCATTCAAGCTCTCCAAAATTCATTAGTGAATCTTGGATCTTGTTCCCTTACTACAAGGTATTCCACATAGATGAATTATCTCTTGAAAATAAACAAATGTCAACTATGTTGCCAAATGTACCTACTAAGGTGATCCTTACAAGTCATGCATAAGCGAAATGAACCTTCTGCCTTAGTGGCGAATACTACTGGAGCGCCCCATTCTGAAATGCTCCTTCTAATGAACCCCTTTTCTAGAAGCTCTTTAAACTGTTTACTGAGCTCTTTCCTTTCTCGTGGAGCCATGTGTCTAACGGGCAACGCAACGGGCTTTGCATTATCTACAAGATATATGCGGAAATCTATTTCCTGCTTCGGAGGCAAGCCCTTCACCTCTTCGAAGACATCCGGATATTCCCGGACCACTCTAACCGATTGCAAGTTTTCAACAGAGGCATCTAGCGATTCAAGATAACTAAGCATAACCGCATACGAAGGATTACAAGAAATTTCCAAAGTATTACCGAGCTGGGTTAGGAGCCTAACAACCCTTTTCTCACAATCAAGGATGGCCCCATTACGGGATAGCCAATCCATACCCAAAATCAAACCATACCCCGAAAAGCCCAAAACAAAGGCACTACATTGAAATTCAACACTTAGAATAGAAATTTTCAAATCCAAACAGATCATAGACAAATGAGCTGGACCCCCAATTGGGTTTGAAACAATTAAGGGGTCCTCTACCAAACTAGTTTTTAAGTTCAGAGATTCTACTAAAACAGACGAGATAAAGGAGTGTGATGCGCCAGAATCAAATAAAGTGCGAACGGGGTGATCATAAAGATAAACTACACTTTCTACAGAAGTGTTTGTACCTCGCTGTTGCAAAGGTGGCGCTTCCAACACCTGAACCTGTGCCCCTGGGGTGGATCCAGTGCCCTGCCCCTGTCCTCGTTTCCTTGGGCAGTCCTTAGCCCTGTGGCCCGTTTGACCGCACGAAAAGCACCCACCATTCTCCTTGGCCTTCTTTTTCCGGCAGTCCTTTACTAAGTGCCCCACTTTGCCACAGAAATTACACGTCCTCTTCTCTTTGTTGCCTTCCCCGCCTTTTTTAAAGTCTGTCTTCTTAGGCTGCAAACCCTCTTTCTTCCCTTGAGAGCTTTCTGCCTTCGTCTCCTTCTTGCCCTTATCCTCTTCATTCAGCAATGCCATTTGCACCAATCTTTCATACGTGGCTCCCATGGGTATATGGGTCATGGCCAAACTGTGTAATGGCTCATTTAACCCCTTGACGAAACGGAGAGCCTTCTTGTGCGGGGTGTTGACTAGGTCAAGCCCAAACCTAGCCAGCTCATCAAACTGATTCACATATTCTCTGACTGTCTTGTCCCCTTGCTTAAGAAATAAGAATTTCTCCAACTGCAAACTTCTTTCCGCATCTGAGAGAAATTTGGTCTCAAACCTTGCCCTAAAGTCCTCCCATGTCTCCACTGGTCTTTCAGCATTAGTGACTTCCCACCAGTAGGAAGCCTCGCCCTTCAATAGCCATACCGCCAACTGTACTTTCTGTCTATCCTCTACCTCAAAGATAATAAATAGATCCTCAGTTTCCTTCAGCCAATTCCTAGCTGCTACGAAGGACTCAGTTCCATGGAAATCCTTTCCTCCCATAGCTTTAAAATCTTTACATATCTTAGCAAACGTGTTTCCTCGAGGAGGAGGTGGAGGAAGAGGTGCTGCTGCAGCTGGATGATTTCCTTCAGCGGGGGGCGGAGGAACGGTAGGACCTGGCTGAGTGGCCCTTGCTTCTAAGAACCGTCTAAACCAACCAGGTATTGGCACCCCTTCCGGCAAGTTAAGATCTTGGGACATGCTGAAACAAAGAGGATAGATTCAAAACGAAGGATAAGAGATAGTTCCTATGGCTTTGGGGAGTGGACTTTGCCTTTTTTAAAAATAAAATAATATTTTTATCTTTTAAAAAATGCTTCTTTAAATTTCCTTTTTGAAAATAATTTTTTTTCAAAACTTTTTATCTTATCTGGTAAACCTATGCTCTGATACCAAGTGAAACACCCCACCTCCGTTAGGGTCACTCTCAAAGGGAATGCCCTAATTTTGGTGGAGGTTTATAAGTACAAGTCACAGATATACAAGACAGATATAAGAACACATATTTGTAAACAGCGGAAGAACAACAAACTTTATTTCATAAAGTCAAATACGTGTTACAAAACATCACCATGATTGTCTTACATCTTTCTTTCAAAAACATAACATAACACTTCGTAATCTGTCTTGAGTACATTATTTAAAGAAGCATAAATAAAACATAGGTAAACTGCAAAAGTCCCCATAGTGGATTGTCCAAAGCCATAGTTCAAAACAGGAAAGTCCAAGCAATACATTTCTCTTCTTCAAGCTGGATGATAATGCTGGTCAAGCTACAGTGTTCCCTCCCTGTGGACCTGGGGGGGAAACGGAAGAAAGAAGACGAAAGAAAAATAGAGTCAGACATAAAGCCTGAGTAAGTCTAGTACTACTTTGTCTATGAATAAAGAACTGGGTATGATAAGTATAAACAAGAAGTGGGCAAGCACTATAAACTTGGTTAAGTTGTCTAGGGTCGAATATACTATCGTACCCCATGTTAATCTCTGAACCCATATAAACTAGTTTTCCAACTGGCACCCCATAATCCGGGTGAAGTGATCCATTCGATGATGATCGGCTCCTACTCGCGTAGTTACATGTGTCTTACGGCCCCCGATGTCTGTAGTTACCTATGCTGGTCCCACCATGGGGTGTATCAAGTCCCATGGCAGCGGCCCGACACAACCTTAGAATGCATAGGTATGCTACTGGTGCCCAGTGCTTTATTTTTCTGCGCCGGAGTGCGTGCACGCCCGCACACCGTTAGAACCTACACTGCTACACCACCGCCGTCGCTTTGACCTCTTACAATCAGCCCAGTAATCGTGCCCCACCCTGCCTAGTTTCAGGGTATCATGATACACCTTTTAGGGTTACTGCTGAAAAGGGTCCCCCGTTACTAGGTTTTCTATCTCTAGCCAACATGCTAAGTTGGTTAAGTGTTTCTAACCTAACCCCCACCAGTCCGTTTAGTTTAGCATGTTCCATTTTGATTAAGTCTTAGTCCACTTAATCCTAACAATCCTGACTCAGCCTTAATTGTCTTATTAAGGCCCTGACCTCTCACATTAGACAGGTATTGTTGTGGCTGCCTGTTGCCGGTTGGTTCCGGGCAGTCTTACGCCACAACTCAGTCTAACCTCGGGTCCTTACTGGGCTCCATGTTTAACCTCTCACATTGGATAGGTGTTGTTGTGACCACTGGACAGCCGGGCAGTTCCGGGCAGGTTTACATCACAACTCAATCCAACCTCGGGTTAAACACACCGTCTTTTCTACATTTACATATTTTGTCTTTCTTCTTTATTTATATGTAAATATTTGCGGCCCATTATTAAGTCAATGGTGTAAAGGTTACACCAATCACGGGCCCAACCCATACTTGAATTTGGGCCCTTCTATTTTATATTTTCATTCATTAATTAATTTTAACCCAACGTTATTTTCCCCCGTTTTACACGTCCGTTCATATATATTGGGCTTAGCCTTTTAAAGCCCAATTTAGCCATGTGAAAGGGGAGGCTTATGGCGTATACACAAAGAGGGGAAAGTGAGCGCATGAACTTGCATATGACGTTGGAAATACACAATAGAAATTGGTGTACTTGCATGGTGGTAACATAGGTGACATGAATCAAAGCATGTGAACTTGCATAGGTTTAACTACAACATGAACCTATATTCTTATTTAGGCATAATGTCAAACATAAGCATCTCATAAATATTTCTAGCGTGAACATAGCATAATGTCAAACATAAGCATGGCATAAATACCTCTAGCATAAACATGGCATAATGTCAAACATAAGCATGGCATAAATACTTCTAGCATGAACATAGCATAGTTCAACTTAATCATAATTTAAGTCCAATCACATAACGATGGTATAAACATACTTATGCATAAATATTCCTAAACATGGTGTTTGCTTGAAACTTGCAAAAAGGGATTTTTGAGTCTAACCTAGCCATGTCTTACATATGTCATCATATAATTCTTTTAAACAAGATAGACTTAATCATAGATTTCAATTATGCCAAATATCATTCATAGCCTAGCCATAAGTTTGCAAAAGCATGACTTAATACATGGATTATGGTGTCAAAACTCCAACATAGTTTCATATGAACTATAACAACCAACTTGTTTCAATTACTTGCAAAATGATTTATGCACAAACATATACATCATGACGACATAATAACAAAGCCCCAAACTTGCATGAATTTCAATTAACTACATACATGTAGCTTCAACATAGATTACACAATTCGCGCAATATTCCAAACGTATATTTGCATAGAACTACCGCATGTAGTTCTTTATAATGAATAACATAATTTTTCACAATATGAATTACTTCCATTGCCACAATTCAAGCATACACATCAACACAGTTGTTTATTTATACCAAAGTAATACTCTACTTACAATGGTTGCGGCGAATTCTCTAATTAAGAGATATGATTCCTTTGTTGAATCGATTGGCTTTAGGTTACTTGAATTGCTTTAGGCTTTAGAACTTTCTTCCTAATTCCCTCTCTAGTTGGCGGCTACTCTTTGTCGTTCCTCAGCAACATGGCGGCTATGTTCTTAATTTTGAATGAATAGATTAGGGTTTAGTCTAGGGTTGTTTATATAGAGGTTAGGAATTGATTAGGACCATTGATGTTGCTAGGTTAGATCATAGCCATTCATTCGATAGAGAGGCCAATCAAAACTTGCCACCTAGCCCTAGTGACAAGGCAGACCACACAAATTCGACCAAACACAGACCTGGCCAGCCAGGTTGATTGGGCTCGACCAGGTCGACACCCCTGTCGACAGGGCTGTCGACAGCCCTGTCGACATGGGTAGCCCAGGTCGACAGCCCAGTCGACCTGGGTGGTCCAGGCGGGTGTTTTTCCATCCTGGCCCAAATGGGCCCTACTTCGGAATATTTAATTATTTAATTCTGTTTGAATTTTAAATTTAATTCAAAACTTCCGAAGGCCATATCTTCTTCATACGGACTCCGTTTTTCGAAAACTCGGACTCTATTTCGCGTATTTTTCCGAGACGAACGCAATGGCGTATCCCGTTTCCCTTAGTTCTTTGATTTGAATTTGATTATACTTTAATTTGTAAATTTCACAGTCATAGAATTCTCGGGGTGTTACAGTTTTTCCCTCCACTTTTTCATGCTGAATCAACACTGTACTCATATTAGCTTTTTGAATTATATCTCTATTTCCATCAATCTCTTCATTTGATTCACTAAATTCTGGACCCACTTGCTTATCTACAGCATTGTAGCTTCTCTCATCATTTTTGGATTTGCCTTCTTCCTCTTCATTTTCAGCCAAGTTTTCTACGTTTGCAACATTACATATTTCATCTTTTCTACTTTCCAACATGTCTACATATGTTGAGTCGCTGTCTTCAGCCAGAGTTTTGGTGGTAGGCGCAGCAACACAGCGGTTCTTTATTAGTTCATCCAAGGCAATAGCGAAGAGTCTGAATTCGTTAAGCTCCAAATCATAACCTGTAGGATATTGTTTTGTCAATTCAAGACAAATTCCCCAAATTCTATGTGGGAACCTAATGAATTTCTTTGTCTCAGAATTTGAAAGTTGACATGATGGTAGGTTGTCTTGAAGGGGAATAATAGTATCACTAAGATTCTTGTTGATAGATAGGATAGATTTCATGATGTTGCTCAACTCCATCGATTCCAATTTCTTAATTGAATGCTCTAGATCCAATATCAACCTCGACGATGATTCAAATTCTCGGATTTGAGGAATGCTATTAGGAGCAGTTTTTGAATTTAGAAACTGATTTTTGGAGTTAGCGGTCAGCTTTTGTGAGTGCTCTTGTTGGTTTTGGGGTGCTTGTTGACATTCTTGAGAGGATGTAGGAGGATTTTTGGAGCGTGGAGCATTTCTTAGCTGTTGCAAGGCGGTTCTTGGTGCAAATGATGTGATTCTTGGATCTGCAGGTGGATCTCTGGGTGTTATATGTTCTGGGTAATAGGGAAGCGAATTTTTTGGTGGTGGAGTATTAGTTCTTGCAGCCATTGTTGTGTAAGGTGTTGATTGATGTAAAGCTCCTGTTGTGGTTGCTGACTTGGAGTATCCATTGCCGTTACTACTCTCTTGAATTTGGTAGGGACCAGTTGCATGTACAAGTGGTTAAACTGCTGGGTAGGCTGGCATAGGGTACGGATAATTAACATGTGGATCTTGATAGTGTTTTGGCGGTGGTGGAGGATGTAGAGGCCATGGTTATCACGTCGACGACTAGTCGTCGACTAGTCGTCGACTAGTCGAGCAGTCGCCTGGAGGGATTCCACGACTCTCGACTTGTTGAATTCCACGCCAAATCGAGCCCAGAACCTAATTCGAGCCCAAAAACCCTAATTTACCTGAAGTCGACTTCGATTTTCATCAGTTGAAAGGAGCATCGATTGGAAAAAAACCCTAATTAGCTGAAGTCGACTTCGACTTCCGTCTTCGATTTTCAACCGCTGCTTCTTCCTTTGTCCGCCGCCAGCCCAGGTAGCTTAATCGATTTGTTTTTTTTTTCCATCGAAGAAAATCTGAGCAGCAGCAGCTTTTGTTTTTTTGAACTGTTTTTAAAGAACTGTTTTTACTGAACTGTTTTTTTTTTTACTGAATTGTTTTTAATTACTGAATTATTTCATGTTATGTTTGTTGAATTTGAACCTATTATTATGTTATCTTTGTTGAATTTGAACCTATTATTATGTTATCTTTATATCTAATTATATTATATATTTAAGTCTAATAAACATATGCATATAAAAGACTTGTCGACTAATCACGACTAGTCGGACGACTTGTCGACTAGTCTTCTAGACGGTAGTGGCTCGACTTGGCGTCGTAATAACCTTGGTAGAGGCTGATTCAGATATCCTCCTTGTTGCTTGAACCAATCTTGATCTGGTTCTTGATATTGATGTGGAGATTGAGATGCATTGCCGGAATAAGCATCTGACTGGTTGTCGAAGGTTAACCCAGTCGCTCGCTCTGATACCAAATGATACGGCCATCTTGAATAGGCGGCCATGGCCATTGTTTTTCTTGAACTTCTGGAAACTAATTACTGGTAAGAACTAAAGCTACAGCTAACAAACTAAGGCTATGAAAGCTATAGGAAATTGTAAACTAATGTAATTAAGTTACTGAAAGTAACTACTTGAAATGGAAATAACAGCTACAAACTAGGATAGAATTGCTCTAGAATTTGATCACTTTTCATCCATCCTATTACAAATGCTGCCAGCACTCTTATTTATACCTGAACATGCTAGCTACATGCCGATCAATCAAGCCAATTTCTGGCCTCAAAACAAATGGTACCAACTTGTAACAAAGCTTCTAATTACATCAACTTTACACATTAAATAGCACGGCCCATTTGCATTTGAAATACAAAATACAACAGTATGCACATGCACGTAGATCAGAGGCATGCACAACCGAACAGTCTTCATGCAGAGTCCCCAAGCCATACTGTCTTCACCCTTAATTTTCCTGTAAACAGCAGGCTTTCTTCTTCATGACCATGGCAGTACAAAGTGGCCATTACAGTTTTATGTTATTACTATTGCCCACCTTTCCAAAGTACAGGATCAAGGATAGTATACACACAATAATTGCATTTTTGATTTGTTAAGGAAAATGAGTATGAATATTTTATGGTTTGATTAATTACTTTTTAATTAAGTTTTAGCCAGCAACCTAAATACAATGTTTTAGCTAATCAGAAAGAAGGTACTAGAACTTTTGGTCTTCGGTATAATAATGAGCATATGTGTAATTGTTTTTAAAATGTTAGGTGTATTTTTGTAAGTACTTACAAATGTAAGCTGGCATTTGCCAATCATAGAACTTGTGGTCTTAGGTAAAAATACAGTATTATACAAAGCATGTCATTCCATTGTTTTAGTAGTATTTGGACAAGGGAAAGTGTATATGTGGACTTTGGAAATACCACCGTTGGCATTTATCATTATAGTCATCAGAGCATCTCCAGTATGGTGCTGAATTTTGGAATGAGGAAACTGAAAAAAGTATAAATTCCTCCCACTATTCGAGTTAAAAACAGTTTTTTGTATTTCAGAAAACTGTTTTATAAGTTTTGTTTTGAAGACTATGGACACCGAACAGATTGATGTTTATACTATAATCAACACTTTATTTGTTGTTTATACCATAAACGAGGATCATTTCCCGGTTTATAGGATGACGCTTGGGGGGAAAAAGGACAAAATCTCATTTCAACACTTGAATTCTCCCTGCCAAAGCGGCGGAAAAAAAAAAATCTTTTCTGCATTTTTGATTATCTCCACTCTGCTGGGATGCTATTAAAATAAAACATACAAACGTCTCTTGATTTCAAATGAGATAGGACAAGCACATTATAATTTTAAAGTCAACCGTACAAGCAACGTGAGATTTGACGATACATTCTCATTAATGATTAATCATATCGCTTTCTCCCTTTGTGTTCCAATATGAACGATACTTTATCCATCTTCATTATGTTACTCAATATAAAGGGATAACCTTGTTGATAAAAATGGTTTTATTCTTGGTCATTGTTTCTTGTTTGGAGGATCTCTTGAATTTTTATTGTAGAAAATATTTGTTCCAAGTAAACTCCATTTGTACTTTTGTTTAGTGCAAAGTTTTGTGCATTGGATTCCATACCATTATTTTATATGCTACACTACGATTGTCCATACACTTACATGTGCAGCTTAGAAAACAGTTGTGGTGTATTAGAGAGAGGTGTAGTTGAGCCATATACATGCACACACGTAAGTGGTGTGCGTCTGCATGTGTGTGTTTGTATGTGCACAAACACGTGCGTGCACACACACATATATGTATCCGTACAAGCAACGTGAGATTTGACGATACATTCTCATTAATGATTAATCATATCGCTTTCTCCCTTTGTGTTCCAATATGAACGATACTTTATCCATCTTCATTATGTTACTCCATATAAAGGGATAACCTTGTTGATAAAAATGGTTTTATTCTTGGTCATTGTTTCTTGTTTGGAGGATCTCTTGAATTTTTATTGCAGAAAATATTTGTTCCAAGTAAACTCCATTTGTACTTTTGTTTAGTGCAAAGTTTTGTGCATTGGATTCCATACCATTATTTTATATGCTACACTACGATTGTCCATACACTTACATGTGCAGTTTAGAAAACAGTTGTGGTGTATTAGAGAGAGGTGTAGTTGAGCCATATACATGCACACACGTAAGTGGTGCGCGTCTGCATGTGTGTGTTTGTATGTGCACAAACGCGTGCGTGCACACACACATATATGTATGTAGGTAAGGTGCAACTACATTTTGCACCGCTAAGGTTTTTGTGTTATACTATTTGAAATTAATTGGAACTTTAAGATGTTCAGTCTTCACTACGAGCATCGTGTCCACAATAATTGATATCGTTTTGAAACATCTAATATGTTCGAAATGTTAAGTCAGAATCAATAGTTAAAATATTAATTTTTATAGTCGATTTGAAATATTATTTTGAGTATGTTAGGATTTCTCAAATTTACCAAAATTAAGGATGATTTGGGTGTGTGCGCGCGCACCCGCACATTAAGGGGCTTTTTGAAATGCTGCACCCCATTTCTATCTAATTGTGGACTACGAGATTGATTGGGTTTAATGACGTTGGCATTGTTGGCATGTCGCTATTAACATTGAATTAATGATGCAGTCAACATTACATAATCAATGATATGAATCCAAGGAACAAAAACGAGGTGCAAAATATGCAATTAGATGTATTGACGTACATAGTTAAACATGCACACAAGCACGCATGCATGCATGTGTGCGCACATATGTTAGCGTATGTACGTATAACACACATATGGGAAGAGAGGGAGTACATCCCTTGTGCTGCCTTCTTTTCAAAGATACAACTCAAAATGGAATCAAACTTTGTGAATATGTTCTTATATCGATCAAGATAATCTTCGTCTGTCAGCAGCTCTAGCAAGGTCGGCAAAGGCTCTCATCTCCCCTGCAGAGGGAGAAGGTTCGATTTTTGACAACCACATTTTAGCGGTTTTTCATTTGCGGAGGCATGCAATGATGGTATTAAATCGACAAGATCGGAAAGTGCCACCGTAATAGTTCGGCTAATATTGGGATACAAGTGTGGTTGGGGCGACCCAATCTACATCCCTAGTCTATGAAAGTAGATTATTATTTTTTATTTACTTTTGAAAAAAAGGATATCTTCATATAAATTTGGTTTGTTTGGATAATTCTATAATAAAAAAATATTTGATTTTTTCTTCTTCAGGTTAATGGTTGAATTCAATGGTTGATATTAACTTAACATTTTGGAATGTGCTGGAAATTGCATAATAATCTCAGTTTTGTGAAGATGGTCATGAATGGTATAAGAACATATCTAATAAATTTGAGTTCATTTCATTTCAAAATATATAACTAGTATTGGAATGTATGGCATGGTTGTAGCGCAAGGAGCATGGATAAATAAACTTTAACCTAGCCAACATTGCATGCAAAATTATTTTGTTTGGTCCTAGCTGACTGAGATGGGTCTTCAGAAATGTACGGCCATGACCTGTGGTTCTTGTATCTGTAACTAAAAGTTTTATACATTTAATTGAATGATAACAGACTTATTTGCCATTATGGTTCTATGTATTTATAAATGTATCAGTCAACATATCTAATGCGTAAAAATAATAAATACCATCGTCCTCCTAATTACCGGCGTGTTCTCTTTAAAAATCCCAGCATATATCTCATAATTGGTATACAAAATAATGCCTTCTGGCTTTTGCATTGCAACTCAGACTCTTACATTGCTTTTGAAATTAGGGTTACCGTCGATTCACCACTACTATGCAAAGGGGCATAGATGGTCATAGAACTACTGATGTAGAGATACGGCCTCTCAATGAAAAAAAAGCAATTCGAGCTTCTTCTGGATTAATTGGAGTGCTTGTTGTTTTCCCGGTGTGTTATTTATTACCAGATAATTGAATCTTTCTTTTTTGTTATTTCATATCATTGTGCAAAAGACATATAAACTGCTCTACGAAAAGGTTGCTACCATTTTCACAGTTTTGGACTGCAGTGCATGCTGATTGTCTATTGTTGGCTTTCTTAGGTTGCTGCCGCTGGGCTAACATATGAGATGCACAGAAGAGCTAAATCAAAGTTAGCTAAAACGGAAGAAAGGGTTGAACAAAATTTTAAGGTACCCATGTGTGCACATCTGATGCCTCTGGAGGATCCTCTGTACTTTTGGGATCTAGAGACATTTAAACTCAAAATATCCCCTTTTTTTTCTTTCCTATAAACACTAATTATCATTGAAACATAAATCTGAGATAAAAATATTTTTTTAAAGACATTTTTTGCATTGGCAAATATCTTCATTTTTATTTGTTCAGCTTGGGAAATAAGTTGAACCTTGAGTATCCATATACGTAGTTACCCACACTGGTTGGCGAAGCTGGTAAAAGCAAGTTACGTTCGTCAGTGAGACTAGGTTTTGAGCTACTGCAGCTTCATTTAGTTCTTGATTAAGATCATAAATGTTCTGTTGGCGCTTCTAGTTAGGATACATCTTCCAGAGTTTAGAACTGAAAGCTTGATTCATTCCTTTTTTTTTCAAAGGGAGTAGAAAAATCACATACATGCATTTTTATATGTCCTTATCCAGTGCATATAGATCCATAAGCATTTTCTTTCCAGTACCACTATTCATTTGGCAAATTATCAGTATTTCATTATATTATATTTCTGCATAACTGTATGGTGATCTTAAAAAGAAAATCATTGACGTGATACTCAACCGAGTAGTTTGGATATCAAAGAAAATGCTTGTTTACTGATTTTCTTATACATAAGCAATATACACTTCTCTTATTTGTGAAAATTATTCTCTTTAGCAACTTAAGAATTGAGCTGTTTCGTTAATCATTATCATTCATTGTTCCTTTTATCCTGGGTGATATTCTGTGTTATAGGAAATTGATGAAATAAGCGGTTGGCTGCAGCAAAAAATGAATAGGCTGGAGCAAACATTGAATGAGATGGAGCAAAAATTGAATGAAAGAAAGAGGCAAAGGTCTTCCAGGCAGCTTTGAACTCAAGCCGGCCAATTCACAAACTCATGAATCCAACAACCACAAGGAATAATAACCATTTTAAACTCAAATTTGTTGTAATGTATATGTATTTAAGGGTGAATACCCTTAATGCAAGGGACACTATTGTAGTTTATGGGACATGTGAAGCCTATAAATAGAGAGTTTGTGTATGTTGTAAACACATCTAAACTCATAAAAGTGTCCTCTCTCTTATTTCTTATGTTCTTCTTTTATTTTGTAACACTATTTTATAAAAAAAGTTTGGTTTTCTTTCAATGTTAGATGATTCTCTTGTTTTGTACAGAGGAGCTTTCTGACTTAAATACACGGCTGAAGATTATTTTTAAATAGAAATCTAGTTCTCTATCACGCATACATCTTTGTAATATCTTACCTTTAATGAACAGCTATGAATATCCGCAATTCCATGCAAAATTTTCCACTGTCTACACGAAGACTTTCCATAACAATGTTAAGTGAAAACATTAAATCTACTAAGAAAATGTGGTAAATTAGTGTAACCTCATATCCCCGAGTAATCCAAACTAAACCGAACACACCATACGCATATTTTATAAATTACGGATAGTACACACATACAATATAGGAGTGAGAATGGAAAATTTGTGTACCAACCAGCACATTTTCCGTTTCTTTCTGTTGTTGACGGAAAGCTACAACATGTTCCATATTTCGTACCGTTAACCCAAAATTCCAATAGGTGGAAATCAAAAGAAAAGGATTGAAATATGGAATTCCATTTTTTTCCTACATCAGAATTTTGAATGATGCATATGCTGATTAACTACGTGCTGATACATAAAACTGAACTGCTGCTTGTTCAATACAAAATAAAATAACTGAAAGCTCAACAACGAAAATAGTCCAATGCAAAATATCAATACTTAATATCAAAATTGAAACAAAAGTTTAGCCCAACTCGCTGGAAGTTGAAAAGTTCAGCAAATAATACAATGAAATTACACTGAATATCAAAGTTGAAATGAAAGATTCAAGAGCAATTACACTGAATATTCAAGAGGAGTGAATAAAAGAATCTTTAACTAACTCATTGAAATTCATGAAACTTTAACTAATCATTTTATTCTCTTCAATAGTTCTTACTAAAGTTTTTTCATTCTACTTGGATTTTGTTGTGAAGTTGCCCCCCGCAATAAAGATGAAGTCCCTATAAGGAAAAAAAAAAGGTTACTAACATATGAAATCAAATGAAGCATATAGCTAGGAATATAAATATTACACTTAATTGTCGAAACATTTATTTAAGGCCAAAGGTACATGCATTTAACACATGAACAGAAAACAAATGAATACAAAAACAAAAAACCTAAAGCGCCATTACATGCTTTCTATTAAATGAATCTTTAAACAAAATTTGATTCCAGTCACACTTCTATTAAGTAAATGTGTAATTGCATTTCGAGCAACTAATTACATGTTTGTACAGAACCACTGCACTAAACAAATCCATGATGTGTTTTATGAAATAAAGTAACCAAATTTATGTGAATAGACAAACTATAAGACACGTGAATAACTTTCTAAAAATTGATAAGTTTTAACAAAAATTGCATAACAAAGGTATATGAACATCGATGAACAGTAGTATTACATATCTACAATCAATTGGACTGTTAAAAGCTAGTAATAAAGTCAGTCATTAGGCTAATGTGAGCAGACAAACTACAGTGAAGGGATGTCAAATGAATGAGAAATGAAGAATTCAAGGGCAACTCAGACCGATACCCCCTCTGGAGAAAAGGGACCCGAAGCCTACCGGGCATCATCAAAGGTCCATCCTACAGACTCTACACGTCAAGAGTCAACCAATGGACACCAACACATTAAAAAAGAAAAAGTATCAGATCAGACATAAAGGTGGTAAAACAACCCGAACTTCCCCGGTCTGCGAAGAGAAGAGAAAGAACGAATTGTTGAGAACGGGACAAATCAGAACACAAACAGAAGAATATTTTATTGCTTAATACAATAATTTACATCAGAGTACAAGAATATTCCAGTGTATTAATAAATATTACACATTTGATAAATATCAGAGATCAAATACATTACTGCAGCAGAAAATAATACATAACACAACTGAAAGAAATAAACGGATACAGAGCTTTCCGAATATGGCACCAGTTGTATAACCAGGATCCTGTGAATATAAATATGCAAAACCAAAACTACTATGTAATGTCCCGTATTTTTGATAGTCAAATATTTTATTTAATTATTGTTTTTTATTTTTTATTTGGAATGTTAATGGATTTTAATATTGATTTTGTTTATTTAAAACGAAGTTTAACATTAATTTATATATAATTACAAATCGAGCTAGTTAGTTTATCCCAAAAAAGAAGCGAATTTGTTCATTCGCATTAGTAAAGAAGACGGAAAATACTTGAAAAGGTTTAACCTAGAATTCTGGAAATTATAACCATAAATTTCACATACAAAGATGAAAAAACTAGCAAAACAAACATCATAAATTAAATCTTCAAAATAATTGTAAATAAAATAATCTACCGTGGCACTTACGTATATTAAGCTGGAGAACGAAGGCAGATAATCGTTTGCAAATTCGAGGAAACAGATTCAAACTAGGGCAGCGATTTCGTCATAGATCCGACGAAACGCCTCTTTCCTGGATTGTGATTAGTGAACGAGTAAAATATGGTAATCTTCATTTGCAGATTCAAGAATAAATTAGGGTTCGATGGGTACAACGAGTTAGGTCGGTTTTTAATGTTTTATTTGATTGTTGTAAGTAGGTCGGATCAGAAAAACCAAATTAAACGGATCAAACCCAATAAGGGTTCAGTGGTTTGGATAAAAGGATAGGCTAAAATTTGACAGACCGACCCATTACGACCATTACAAAACATTGGCCAGTTTGGTCATCGGCCTTTCCCCGGTCCTTTTCTTTCTCCCCAAGAACATTACGGATATAAATTGACCCAAACTATCCTGTCTTTCTAATTTTCTCTTACCAAACCCTAATTTTGGAGGGAGCAAACTGGAAAAAATGGTTCTGAAAACAGCTTCTAAGCCAATCGCCTCGATGCTAAATAATCAAGCTGGAAGACACCCGCGATTTCGTCAATTCATAATCGACATTGGTCAGGTAATTTCCAAACAGAGATCCGATTTTCTATCAATGTTGCAAACTTTCTGCAGCAGTTCTCAGGATTGATCTTTACCGATTTGATATTATGATGTGAAAAACAATAATAAAATCTTTGTATTTTATGGTTTGATTAATTACTTTTTTGAAATTTTGGTGTAGCAGATGAAGCTCTTGAAATTCGTACTCATACCAAAAAAACTAGGAGCAGTTGAAAATGAGAGTGAACTGCATAGTTATTGTAATATAACCAGTAGCAGTTGAAAATTACGTAGTTCAGTTGTTACACATTTCTAAGTAGTCATAGAATCCTACTTAGATACAAAATCAAAGTCAAACTAGAACAAGTGAATAAATAGCTCTGGTGTTAGAATAATACAAGAAAAGTATCTTACGAAAGAAGCATGCCATGCTACTAAAACTTTCCTTTTCCCATGAGCAATAAAACTGATGAGATTTAGGGACTGTCGGCAGGTTTTTGATACGGCCAACTTGAATAGGCGGCCATGGCCATTGTTTTTCTTGAACTTCTGGAAACTAATTACTGGTAAGAACTAAAGCTACAGCTAACAAACTAAGGCTATGAAAGCTACAGGAAATTGTAGACTAATGTAACTAACTAAGGTACTGAAAGTAACTACTAGAAATGGAAATAACAGCTACAAACTAGGATAGAATTGCTCTAGAATTTGATCACTTTTCATCCATACTATTACAAATGCGGCCAGCACTCTTATTTATACCTGAACATGCTAGCTACAGGCCGATCAATCAATCCCATTTCTGGCCTCAAAACAAATGGTACCAATTAGTAACAAAGCTTCTAATTACATGAACTTTACACATTCAATAGCACGACCCATTTGCATTTGAAATACAAAATAAAACAGTATGCACATGCACGCAAATCTGAGGCATGTACAACTGAACAGTCCTCATGCAGAGTCCCCAAGCCATACTGTCTTCACCCTTAATTTTCCTGTAAGCAGCAGGCTTTCTTCTTCATGACCATGGCAGTACAAAGTGGCCATTACAACTCACTCCCTCTTTAAAAATGACCATGTCCTCATGGTCGAGTGACAACAAGGAGGTGGCCACGGTGGCTTGTACGGTACGTGTTGATTCTCATGACTAATGACAGCCTTAGAAGAAAAGGTCCCCTTAACTTTCTCAATATAAGCGTTCGCTGCCTTATTCCGATACTGGTACATCCTTCCACCTTCTAAAAGATAGCCTCCTGGGTCAAATATGGAAATAATCCCATGATTGTACTACTGTCCTGAGCATACAAACATGCTGCAAGTTTTTATTTCTGCACCATGTCTTAGTTGCTGAGCATGTTTAGGCTTCATGGATAATGGTGTAAAGGATAATGCGGCTAAACTACCAATTTCTGATTGAATATGAACAACAGTTGTCTCAATTTTACCCTCCACTTTTTCATACTGAATCAACACTGTACTCATATTAGATTTTTGAATTATATCTCTATTTCCATCAATCTCTTCATTTGATTCACTAAATTCTGGACCCACTTTCTTATCTACAGCAATATAGCTTCTCTCATCATTTTTGGATTTGCCTTCTTCCTTCTCTTCATTTTCAGCCAAGTTTTCTACATCTGCAACATTACATATTTCATCTTTTCTCCTTTCCAACATGTCTACATATGTTGAGTCGCTGTCTTCGGCCAGAGTTTTGGTGGTAGGCGCAGCAACACAGCAGTTCTTTATTAGTTCATCCAAGGCAATAGCGAAGAGTCTGAATTCGTTAAGCTCCAAATCATAACCTGTAGGATATTGTTTTGTCAATTCAAGACAAATTCCCCAAATTCTATGAGGGAACCTAATGAACTTCTTTGTCTTAGAATTTGAAAGTTGACATGATGGTAGGTTGTCTTGAAGGGGAATAATAGCATCACTAAAATTCTTGTTGATAGATAGGATAGATTTCATGATGTTACTCAACTCCATCGATTCCATTTTCTCAATTGAATGCTCTAGATCCAATATCAACCTCGACGATGATTCAAATTCTCGGATTTGAGGAATGCTATTAGGAGCTGTTTTTGAATTTTGAAACTAATTTTTGGAGTTAGCGGTCGACTTTTGTGAGTGCTCTTGATGGTTTTGGGGTGCTTGTTGACATTCTTGAGAGGATAAAGGAGGATTTTTGGAGTGTGGAGCATTTCTTGGCTGTTGCAAGGCGGTTCTTGGTGCAAATGATGTGATTCTTGGATCTGTAGGTGGATCTCTGGGTAATAGGGCAGTGAATTTTTTGGTGGTGGAGTATTAGTTCTTGCAGCCATTGTTGTGTAAGGTGCTAATTGATGTAAAGCTCATGTTGTGGATGCTGACTTGGAGTATCCATTGCCGCTACTACTCTCTTGAATTAGATAGGGACCAGTTGCATGTACAGGTGGGTAAACTGATGGGTAGGCTGGCATAGGGTACGGATAATTAACATATGGATCTTGATAGTGTTTTGGCGGTGGTGGATGATGTATAGGCTGATTCGGATATCCTCCTTGTTGCTTGAACCAATCTTGATCTGGTTCTTGATATTGATGTGGAGATTCAGATGCATTGCCGGATTAAGCTTCTGACTGGTTGTCGAAGGTTAACCCAGTCGCTCGCTCTGATACCAAATGATACGGCCATCTTGAATAGGCGGCCATAGCCATTATTTTTCTTGAACTCCTGGAAACTAATTACTGGTAAGAAATAAAGCTACAGCTAACAAACTAAGGCTATGGAAGCTACAGGAAATTGAAAACTAATGTAACTAAGGTACTGAAAGTAACCACTTGAAATGGAAATAACAGCTACAAACTAGGATAGAATTGCTCTAGAATTTGATCACTTTTCATCCACGCTATTACAAATGCGGCCAGCGCTCTTATTTATACCTGAACATGCTAGCTACAGGACGATCAATCAAGCCCATTTCTGGCATCAAAACAAATGGTACCAATTAGTAACAAAGCTTCTAATTACATCAACTTTACACATTCAATAGCACGGCCCATTTGCATTTGAAATACAAAATGCAACAGTATGCACATGCACGCAGATCTGAGGCATGCACAACTGAACAGTCCTCATGCAGAGTCCCCAAGCCATACCGTCTTCACCCTTAATTTTCCTGTAAACAGCAAGCTTTCTTCTTCATGACCATGGCAGTACAAAGTGGCCATTACAGTTTTATGTTATTACTATTGCCCACCTTTCCAAAGTGAAGGATCAAGGATAGTATGCACATAGTAATTGCATTTTTGATTTGTTAAGGAAAATGAGTATGAATATTTTATGGTTTGATTAATTACTTTTTAGTTAAGTTTTAGCCAGCAACCTAAATACAATGTTTTAGCTAATCAGAAAGAAGGTACAAGAACTTTTGGTCTTCGGTATACTAATGAGCATATGTGTAATTGTTTTTAAAATGTTAGGTGTATTTTTGTAAGTACTTACAAATGTAAGCTGGCATTTGCCAATCAAAGTACTTGTGGTCTTAGGTAAAAATACAGTATTATACAAAGCATGTCATTCCATTGTTTTAGTAGTATTTGGACAAGGGAAAGTGTATATGTGGACTTTGGAAATACCACCGTTGGCATTTATCATTATAGTCATCAGAGCATCTCCAGTATGGTGCTGGATTTTGGAATGAGGAAACTGAAAAAAAGTATAAATTCCTCCCACTATTTGAGTTAAAAACAGTTTTTTGTATTTCAGAAAACTGTTTTATAATTTTTGTTTTGAAGACTATGGACACCGAACAGATTGATGTTTATATTATAATCAACACTTTATTTGTTGTTTATACCATAAACGAGGATCATTTCCCGGTTTATAGGATGACGCTTGGGGGAAAAAGGGACAAAATCTCATTTCAACACTTGAATTCTCCCTGCTAAAGCGGCGGAAAAAGAAAAAAAAATCTTTTCTGCATTTTTGAGTATCTCCACTCTGCTGGGATGCTATTAAAATAAAACATACAAATATCTCTTGATTTCAAACGCGGTAGGACAAGCACATTATACTTTTAAAGTCAACCGTACAAGCAACGTGAGATTTGACGATACATTCTCATTAATGATTAATCATATCACTTTCTCCCTTTGTGTTCCAATATGAACAATACTTTATCCATCTTCATTATGTTACTCCATATAAAGGGATAACCTTATTGATAAAATTGGTTTTATTCTTGGTCATTATTTCTTGTTTGGAGGATCTCTTGAATTTTTATTGTAGAAAATATTTGTTCCAAGTAAACTCCATTTGTACTCTTGTATAGTGCAAAGTTTTGTGCATTGGATTCCATACCATTATTTTATATGCTACACTACGATTGTCCATACAATTACATGTGCAGTTTAGAAAACAGTTGTGGTGTATTAGAGAGATGTGTAGTTGAGCCATATACATGCACACACGTGAGTGGTGCGCGTGTGCATGTGTGTGTTTGTATGTGCACAAACGCGTGTGTGCACACACACATATATGTATGTAGGTAAGGTGCAACTACATTTTGCACCGCTAAGGTTTTAGTGTTATACTATTTAAAATTAATTGGAACTTTAAGATGTTCAGTCTTCACAACGAGCATCGTGTCCACAATAATTGATATCGTTTTGAAACATCTAATATGTTCGAAATGTTAAGTCATAATCAATAGTTAAAATATTAATTTTAATAGTCGATTTGAAATATTATTCTGAGTATGTCAGGATTTCTCAAATTTACAAAAATAAAGGATGATTTGGGTGTGTGCGCGCGCGCACCCACACATTAAGGGGCTTTTTGAAATGCTGCACCCCATTTCTATCTAATTGTGGACTACGAGATTGATTGGGTTTAATGGCGTTTGCATTGTTGGCATGTCGCTATTAACATTGAATTAATGATGCAGTCAACATTACATAATCAATGATATGAATCCAAAGAACAAAAACGAGGTGCAAAATATGCTATTAGATGTATTGACGTACATAGTTAAACATGCACACAAGCACGCATGCGTGCATGTGTGCGCACATATGTTAGCGTATGTATGTATAACACACATATGGGAAGAGAGGGAGTACATCCCTTGTGCTGCCTTCTTTTCAAAGATACAAATCAAAATGGAATCAAACATTGTGAATATGTTCTTATATCGTTCAAGATAATCTTCGTCTGTCAGCAGCTCTAGCAAGGTCGGCAAGGGCTCTCATCTCCCCAGTAGAGGGAGAAGGTTCGATTTTTGACAACCACATATCAACGCTTTTTCATTTGTGGAGGCATGCAATGATGGTATTAAATCAACAAGATCGAAAAGTGCCACCGTAATAGTTCGGCTAATATTGGGATACGAGTGTGGTTGGGGCGACCCAATCTACATCCCTAGACTATGAAAGTAGATTATTATTTTTTATTTACTTTTGAAAAAAGGGATATCTTCATATAAATTTGGTTTGTTTGGACAATTCTATAATAATAAAATATTGGATTTTTTCTTCTTCAGGTTAATGGTTGAATTCAATGGTTGATATTAACTTAACATTTTGGAATGTGCTGGAAATTGCATAATAATCTCAGTTTTGTGAAGATGGTCATGAATGGTATAAGAACATATCTAATAAACTTGAGTTCATTTTATTTCAAAATATATAACTAGTATTGGAATGTATGGCATGGTTGTAGCACAAGGAGCATGGATAAATAAACTTTAACCTAGCCAACAATGCATGCGAAATTATTTTGTTGGGTCCAAGCTGACTGAGATGGGTCTTCAGAGATGTACGGCCATGACCTGTGGTTCTTGTATCTGTAACTAAAAGTTTTATACATTTAATTGAATGATAACAGACTTATTTGCCATTATGGTTCTATGTATTTATAAATGTATCAGTCAACATATCTAATGCATAAAAATAATAAATACCATCGTCCTCCTAATTACCGGCGTGTTCTCTTTAAAAATCCCAGCATATATCTCATAATTGGTATACAAAGTAATGCCTTCTAGCTTTTGCATTGCAACCCGACTATTACATTGCTTTTGAAATTAGGGTTACCGTCGATTCACCACTACTATGCAAAGGAGCATAGATGGTCATAGAACTACTGATGTAGAGATACGGCCTCTCAATGAAAAAAAAGCTATTCGAGCTGCTTCTGGATTAATTGGAGGGCTTGTTGTTTTCCCGGTGTGTTATTTATTACCAGATAATTGAATCTTTCTTTTTTGTTAATCTCTTTCATATCATTGTGCAAAAGACATATAAACTTCTCTACGAAAAGGTTGCTACCATTTTCACAGTTTTGGACTGCAGTGCATGCTGATTGTCTATTGTTGGCTTTCTTAGGTTGCGGCCATTGGGCTAACATATGAGATGCACAGAAGAGCTAAATCAAAGACAGCTAACACGGAAGAAATGCTTGAACTAAATTTTAAGGTACCCATGTGTGCACATCTGATGCCTCTGGAGGATCCTCTGTACTTTTGGGATCTAGATACATTTAAACTCAAAATATCCCCTTTTTTCTTTCTTCCTATAAACACTAATTATCATTGAAACATAAATCTGAGATAAAAATATTTTTTTAAAGACATTTTTTGCATTAGCAAATATCTTCATTTTTATTTGTTCAGCTTGGGAAATAAGTTGAACCTTGAGTATCCATATACGTAGTTACCCACACTGGTTGGTGAAGCTGGTAAAAGCTAGTTACGTTCGTCAGTGAGACTAGGTTTTGAGCTACTGCAGCTTCATTTAGTTCTTGATTAAGATCATAAATGTTCTGTTGGCGCTTCTAGTTAGGATACATCTTCCAGAGTTTAGAACTAAAAGTTTGATTCATTCCTTTTTTTTTCAAAGGGAGGAGAAAAATCACATACATGAATTTTTATATGTCCTTATCCAGTGCATATAGATCCATACGCATTTTCTTTCCAGTACAACTATTCATTTGGAAAATTATCAGTATTTCATTATATAATATTTCTGCATAACTGTATGGTGATCTTAAAAAGAAAATCATTGACGTGATACTCAACTGAGTAGTTTGGATATCAAAGAAAATGCTTGTTTACTGATTTTCTTATACTTAAGCAATATACACTTCTCTTATTTGTGAAAATTATTCTCTTTAGCAACTTAAGAATTGAGCTTTTTCATTAATCATTATCATTCATTGTCCCTTTTATCCTGGGTGATATTCTGTGTTATAGGAAATTGATGAAATAAGCGGTAGGCTGCAACAAAAAATGAATAGGCTGGAGCAAATATTGAATGAGATGGAGCAAAAATTGAATGAAAGAGGCAAAGGTCTTCCAGGCAGCTTTGAACTCAAGCCGGCCAATTCACAAACTCATGAATCCAACAACCACAAGGAATAATAACCATTTTGAACTCAAATTTGTTGTAATGTATATGTATTTAAGGGTGAATACCCTTAATGCAAGGGACACTATTGTAGTTTATGGGACATGTGAAGCCTATAAATAGAGAGTTTGTGTATGTTGTAAACACATCTAAACTCATAAAAGTGTCCTCTCTCTTATTTCTTATGTTCTTCTTTTATTTTGTAACACTATTTTATAAAAAAGGTTTGGTTTTCTTTCAATGTTAGTAGATTCTCTTGTATTGTACAGAGGAGCTTTCTGACTTGAATACACGGCTGAAGATTATTTTTAAATAGAAATCTAGTTCTCTATCACGCATACATCTTTGCAATATCTTACCTTTAATGAACAGCATTGTCATAGCAGATATATATGAATATCCACAATTCCATGCAAAATTTTCCACTGTCTACACGAAGACTTTCCAAAACAATGTTAAATGCAAACATTAAATCTACTAAGAAAATGTGGTAAATTAGTGTAACCTCATACCCCTGAGTAATCCAAACTAAACCGAACACACCATACGCATATCTTATAAATTAAGGATAGTACACACTTACAATATAGGTGTGAGAATGGAAAATTTGTGTACCAACCAACACATTTTCCGTTTCTTTCTATTGTTGACGGAAAGCTACAACATTTTCCATATTTCGTACCATAAACCAAAATTCCAATAGGCGGAAATCAGAAGAAAAGGATTGATATGGAATTCCATTTTTTTCTGACATCATAATTTTGAATGAAGCATATGCTGATTAACTACTACGTGCCGATAAATAAAACTGAACTGCTGCTTGTTCAATACAAAATAAAATAACTGAAAGCTCAACAACGAAAATAGTCCAATGTAAAAATATCAATGTAACACCCCACCTCCGCTAGGGTCACTCGCAAAGGAATGCACTAGCTTTAGAGGGGCATTATTGGTAAACATGCACAGAAATATCACAAGACAGAACATATATAAATAGCGGAAGTAAAGTCAAACTTTCATAACATGAATAAATAAGGTCTAAAGCCTTTTACATCAGAGTACATCAAAACCTGTCCAGCAAAAATAAAGAAGCATAAAAACCTTTTCATAAATTATTCCCCAAGTAAAAACAGTAAAGTGGCCATAGCTAAGAGAAGTCCAAGCCATCCATGATGACCTTCAGGCAGAAGAAGTCCGAACTAAACAGCATTGTTTCCTCCCTGTAACCTGGGGGGGGAAACGGAAGAAAAGAGGCGAAACAAAACGGGTCAGTCAAAAAGACAGAGTAAGTCCTATCTACTTCCAGTATAAAAACAGGTAAAGGTAACATGACATGCATAAACTGAAAGTAACATAAGGATAACTACAAGATAGATAAACCAGGATAGCCGGTTGAACTACTGTGGCAAGGTAAACCAAGGTGTCATGATAAACTGCGGTGTTATGATAAGTCAAGGTATCACATCGTCAGATTTCTATTGAGTACATTATCCCAAGGTATCTACCCCGTCTAACATCCCACGGTATCTATTATGTAAATTCTTCCTAGTTCTAACATGTATATATTTGCTCTGCACCCTCCGTACTAGTATCCCAGCCTTGTTATGTGTTAACCATGAATGTCCCTTACTCAAAGTCGTGTAGTGGTCCATGTCAACCTAATATATCGCATATATAGGTTACTCAAATCATATGTTTCTTTCCATGTATATAAGTTCAGTCCTTTGACGTACCTCGTACGGGCTTCCTCATGTCGTGTTATCCTTGAAATCGTTTGGACTGTCACCCTTGTTCTAGCTAGGCTCTTCCATATGAATCATCGTTTGAACTAATGGGACTTACGCCACCTAGCACCACTAGGGATTACGCTTACCTATTGCACGCTTTCGTATTTCGGTTTGGGTTAAACCACCTAGGCCACTAGGGCTTACGCTAACCCTCAACCGCGCCCTTTTTCCCACGCATTCATCGTGAATCGTTTTTCTATAACTGTATGCACACGTATCACATCGTGCCATCCGAGTCCTGTCACAGGGCAAACCAAGAAATACAGGACTCGGTCGGGAGCTTTAGATTTATCTTCCGATGCAGATACTAAGGTCTGCTTTTCTACACGTGGCTATGGTCCCACGAGACCCCTCCCTCAACTAGTGAAAGGCAACACAAGAGAAAATCTTGCATGAGAACTACACTCCGGCCAGCCCACATCCTACGGCCTACCTCACCCATGATTAGATAGCAATCATGGTCTGTTGGGTGTTCCCTGCCTTTCCGTACGTACACGCTTGACTCAAGATGCTAGATGATCGACGGACTTGCTATCTCGGGCACCTTATGTATCCGCCGACTCACTGCTATCCACCCCAGTCTTTAGGTCGCTCGCATAGCAACCAAGGCATATTCTTGGTTCTTCTACCGCAGACCTCAACCTCTTGTGAGCCTAGTATAATGACCTGGCAGCTCACAGAGGGATCCCAAGAATATCCTCACGTTCCCCGAAGCCGCTGCTTCGTTACCCAGTTCGTTGGAGCCTTTATCTATATCAGATAGCCTGCTCCTACACGCATACATAAACGTTGACCTAACGCATCGGGTTACTCACCTATCTAAGAAGTGGTCCAGATTTCCTTGACTAAGAATTATTACTTAGTTGCCCTTAACTAAGGTTTACCACTTAGCCTTATTTCCATTACCCTTGTTAACTGTGGTTATTCACCTAATCCTCAGAATTAGGGTTTACCTAATGGGTTAAGTGTCACTTAAGTTCATAACTTAGCCCGTCTACAAACTATGTCAAAATCGGCTAAGTATCCAAGTCCAAGACTTAACCCTACAAACCATGTGTCAAGTTGGCTAAGTATATCAAACAATCCATAACTTATCCTCGTCTAATTATCATTTTAGATTGGTTAATTATAAATTAACTTGACCTTGTCAAATTTACGAGTCAAGTCGGTCAAGCGTATTCAAGTGGTTCGTGACTTGGCCTTATCATGTTTTCACGTTAGATTGGTTAAGTAGAGATTAACTTAACCTCATCAAATTAACAAATTAGATTGGTTAAGTATAGGTCACTTAACCTCATCAAATCATCGTGTTAAATTAGTTAAGTGTTTAACTTAACCCCATTAAATTACCACTTTGAGTTGGTTAAGTATTGGTTACTTAACCTCATTGAATTACCAAGTTTTAATTGGTTAAGTGTTTAACTTAACCCCGTCGAATTACCGTTTTTAGATTAGTTAAGTGTGGATTACTTAACCCCATCTAATTACCGTGGTTAGGTTAGTTGAGTCTTAATTACTTAACCTCATCTAATTACCCAGTCGGATTAGTTAAGTGTAAATTACTTAACCTCATCTCCTAATCATCTTGCATGGTTAAGTGTCATTAAGGAAATCAAGCCCGGTCCCACTTAACCTACCCATTTGTATCATATCGGTTAAGTGTCATTAGTCAAATTTACTTAACCTTATCATGTGGCATTAATTTAATTAATGCACTCTTAACCTCTCACATTAGACCTTGTTGTGGTTACTAGTTAAGCCGGGCGGGTCCGGGTAGGTTTACACCACAACCTAGTCTAACCTCGGGTCTTAAGCGCGACATGACCAACTTCTCACATTGGGTCCTATTGTTTGCAACTACTAGTTAGGCCGGTCGGTTCCGGGTAGTTTTACGTTGCAAACTCAACCCAACCTCGAGTTGGCCATGCTCATATTATCTAAGTTCATCATGTTCCAAAACATGTTACACGTTTCCGAGCATTTGGGTAGACCTAACTTAATAGGTAAATTCCCAAAGGGTAGACCTAACTTAATAGGTAAATTCCCAAGCTCATGTTTCTATGCATACTTACATGTCATCTTCCATGTTATTTTTCAAATCATAGTTTCAAGTATAAACGCGTGTCATATTCAAATTAAGACTTTGCAGCATGTTCATGTTTATCTAACTACCCAAAATCGGTTTTCCCAACGCAAGCAAATCGAGTCAATATAGTAAGGATACTATGTCACATATTGGTCTCAAACCATGCATGATGCCAAAAAGGGCTTGGCTTCCACATGCATAACATCGTAAAGGGATTTGCCATAAACATGCATAGTGTCATAAGGTAATTTGGCCACAAACATGCATATTATCACAAAGGGTTTGGCCATAAACATACATAATCTCATAAAGGACTTGGCCACAAACTTGCATGATAGCATAAAAGGGTTTGGGTTCATAAACATGCATAAGCCCCAAAATCTAGTCTTAGCCAATGTTTCACAAGTAAAATGGTTCCTAAAGGTTCATGCTAGCATTTCATGCATAAAGATCCAAACTTGCAAGTTAAACTAGGTTATGCATAGCATGAGAGGCATGATTAAGTCACTCACATGGCCTAAGATCATAAACATGAACACAAGAGGCATGGTAAAGTTTCAAATAGATTCGCATAATCATGTTTAGCCTCATTTTATCCCATGTCAACATTAAAAATACCGTTTTGACCCAAAAGTAGCTAGAACTTACATAGTTAGGCCTAAGCAAAGAAGCATGAATCATCTTGGCTAAGAAAGGTGCCCCCTTTGTTGAAGAATCGTCATGGAACTCGCATAGCAACGTCGATTTGGCCTTGATTTGGTGTAGCAAGCTTGCAACTTTTGATTTGAACTTGATTTGAGTGCATAGGCTCTAGGGATTTGAGATGGAGGCCATGATCAATGTTGATTTTGGCAGCACTTAGTTGCTAGGTTTTATTTTTAGTGATTTAGATTAGGTTTAGGGTCTTTTTATAGAGATTAAGATAGTTTTAGGCCATAGGATTAGATCTAGGGTTAATCTAGACCACAGAAATCGTCACAGGCCCATCAGACCAGACCAAGACTGCATCCAGGTGCACCAGGCCACCAAAACACGGCGTTGTGTTTTTTGGGCCCAGTCGACACCCAAGTCGACAGCCCTGTCGACTTGGGGTCCAGGGGTGTCGACAGCCCTGTCGACTCCCCTGTCGACATGGGCTTTGGCGGGAAAATTCCCGCCTGGCCCCATTTCTGATTTCCAAAACTGTTTCCGAAATTCAAATTTCCAGAAATCTTCTTTGGGCCTTAAACGGGTCATACGGACTCCGATTCTCGAAAACTCGGACTCTATTTCGCGTATTTTTCCGAGACGAACGCAATGGCATAGCCCGTTTTACTTGATTCAGAATTTAAAATTAAATTCCGCCTTGATTCTCGTTTTAACATGTTGTTGAAATGCAGGTTGTTACATTCTCCCCACCTTTTAGGATTTCGTCCCCGAAATCTCCTAGTTAGGAAGAACATATCCTACCATCCGTCATCCATTTACTCAAAACATCATCCACAAGCAACCATTGTCCTTAGATGATTTCTAATGCCATATGAATATATGCAAAACGTGTGTGTACATGTTCCTTAGTTAATGCTAATGATCAGGCCTGAAAAATCTTTTGAATGCAAAAATATGTTTAGTGCTATGAATCCATCATGTATGCAAATAGTCCTAGTCATATACACTATATGCGTGCACAAACATTCAACCATATGCAACATCCGCATGATAACACATTCAATTTCATCCATAAACAAGTATAAATACTCATGCATATGCAATATGAAATGTGACCGAGTCGAGCTAATATTTAATATAAATTCGCGCATCCATGAGCAACCACTTGCAACCCTTTGCAACCATATCAATCATAACATGTTTCAAATACATGTTTACATCCATAGGGTTCTACCTAGGATTCCCTGAAACAGGGTCGAGAAGATAAACAAGACAAACTCCTTATGGGGTTTGTAACAGAAAATAGGACCGAGAGGATGTCCACAAAAGATAGCCTACAAGTAAGCTCTACAGAAAACAGGGATCAAGGATATACTCCCAAAAGGGATATCATGCGCGTATCTAGTCTTTGACCATCAAAGTCGTATTTCCTTGAGCTTAATTCCATTGTGCCTTGACCGTCCTTTAACTTCGCGATTTCGTAGCTTCTTATTTCTTATTTCCATAACATGAGCTGAAACTCATTTCTTCGTCGCCTCTCGTTCCACTTGCGCTTATCCTTTTCCTAAAATACTTGACGCAAACATGACTGCGTACTCATGATCTTATGCAAGCTTTCCAAAATTCACTAATGAATCTCGGACCTCGTACCACAAGGTATTCCACATAGAAGAACTTTCTCTTGAAAGTAAACAGATGCCAACCCGGTTATCAAGCGCACTTACTAAGGTGATTTCTATAACCCATGCATAAGTGAAATAAACCATCTGTCTTATCGGCGAACACCACTCGATTGGGCTTCCAATTTCCCATAAAGGCATCAAGGGATTCTAAGTAACTAACCATGACCGAACCCAAAAGGTTACACGAGACTTCGAGGGTATTACCAAAGCAAGCCAAGAGTCTAACTACCCTCCTTCTAAAACCGAGAGTGGCACCCCTTACTGGATAACCACTTCATCCCTAGAATCCATCCACAACCTATAAACATAAGCATTATTTCCAAGCTCAACACTTGATATAGACATTCTCAAATCCAAACAAGCCATGAGTAAATGGGCCGATCTTCCGATAGGACTTGAGACAAAAGCGGAATCCTCTACTATGCTAGTACTAAGGTGCAGAGACTCAACTATCGAAACGGACTTAAAAGATGCGGTGATCCAAACAAAGTCCCGACGGGATGGAAAGCTAAACCTTTAACAAGATCGTTACCCTCCCTCTGAGGTACCCTAGAAATGAGAGCATACTATTGCCCTCCCAATGATCTTGTCCTTGTCCCATGATACCTAATTATCTATCCCGTTTCACTATGCCAAGGGTACCCTCTTGTCATGGGTTTCATTGTTCATCTTTCTCCCCCCTTTTAGGACTCAGCCATACCAACTTGTTGCTTATCCCTGAACTCGTATCCTTTATCCTTGTTCTTACTATCCTTTCATGCACAACTCTGCAACGGTCTCTCGAGAACCACCTCCATCGTACGGGAAACACTTACGCAGCTAGAAAGACTAGTCGCAGTCAAAACCACTATGACTACAGATGGAGGAAAGAAAGGAAAAGAGATTCAATCAAGGAAACAAGGATAATGCTAATGGCCTTTGGGGAATAGCCTTTTTCTTTTTAAAAGAAAATTTTCTTGAAAAATGCTTCTTTGTAAACGGTTTTTCAAATAATTTTCAGAAGGTCTTTAAAAACTTTTGCCCAGTCTAGTAACCTTCTGCTCTGATACCAAATGTAACACCCCACCTCCGCTAGGGTCACTCGCAAAGGAATGCACTAGCTTTAGAGGGGCATTATTGGTAAACATGCACAGAAATATCACAAGACAGAACATATATAAATAGCGGAAGTAAAGTCAAACTTTCATAACATGAATAAATAAGGTCTAAAGCCTTTTACATCAGAGTACATCAAAACCTGTCCAGCAAAAATAAAGAAGCATAAAAACCTTTTCATAAATTATTCCCCAAGTAAAAACAGTAAAGTGGCCATAGCCAAGAGAAGTCCAAGCCATCCATGATGACCTTCAGGCAGAAGAAGTCCGAACTAAACAGCATTGTTTCCTCCCTGTAACCTGGGGGGAAACGGAAGAAAAGAGGCGAAACAAAACAGGTCAGTCAAAAAGACTGAGTAAGTCCTATCTACTTCCAGTATAAAAACAGGTAAAGGTAACATGACATGCATAAACTGAAAGTAACATAAGGATAACTACAAGATAGATAAACCAGGATAGCCGGTTGAACTACTGTGGCAAGGTAAACCAAGGTGTCATGATAAACTGCGGTGTTATGATAAGTCAAGGTATCACATCGTCAGAATTCTATTGAGTACATTATCCCAAGGTATCTACCCCGTCTAACATCCCACGGTATCTATTATGTAAATTCTTCCTAGTTCTAACATGTATATATTTGCTCTGCACCCTCCGTACTAGTATCCCAGCCTTGTTATGTGTTAACCATGAATGTCCCTTACTCAAAGTCGTGTAGTGGTCCATGTCAACCTAATATATCGCATATATCGGTTACTCAAATCATATGTTTCTTTCCATGTATATAAGTTCAGTCCTTTGCCGTACCTCGTACGGGCTTCCTCATGTCGTGTTATCCTTGAAATCGTTTGGACTGTCACCCTTGTTCTAGCTAGGCTCTTCCATATGAATCATCGTTTGAACTAATGGGACTTACGCCACCTAGCACCACTAGGGATTACGCTTACCTATTGCACGCTTTCGTATTTCGGTTTGGGTTAAACCACCTAGGCCACTAGGGCTTACGCTAACCCTCAACCGCGCCCTTTTTCCCACGCATTTATCGTGAATCGTTTTTCTATAACTGTATGCACACGTATCACATCGTGCCATGCGAGTCCTGTCACAGGGCAAACCAAGAAATACAGGACTCGGTCGGGAGCTTTAGATTTATCTACCGATGCAGATACTAAGGTCTGCTTTTCTACACGTGGCTATGGTCCCACGAGACCCCTCCCTCAACTAGTGAAAGGCAACACAAGAGAAAATCTTGCATGAGAACTACACTCCTGCCAGCCCACATCCTACGGCCTACCTCACCCATGATTAGATAGCAATCATGGTCTGTTGGGTGTTCCCTGCCTTTCCGTACGTACACGCTTGACTCAAGATGGTAGATGATCGACGGACTTGCTATCTCGGGCACCTTATGTATCCGCCGACTCACTGCTATCCACCCCAGTCTTTAGGTCGCTCGCATAGCAACCAAGGCATATTCTTGGTTCTTCTACCGCAGACCTCAACCTCTTGTGAGCCTAGTATAATGACCTGGCAGCTCACAGAGGGATCCCAAGAATATCCTCACGTTCCCCGAAGCCGCTGCTTCGTTACCCAGTTCGTTGGAGCCTTTATCTATATCAGATAACCTGCTCCTACACGCATACTTAAACGTTGACCTAACGCATCGGGTTACTCACCTATCTAAGAAGTGGTCCAGATTTCCTTGACTAAGAATTATTACTTAGTTGCCCTTAACTAAGGTTTACCACTTAGCCTTATTTCCATTACCCTTGTTAACTGTGGTTATTCACCTAATCCTCAGAATTAGGGTTTACCTAATGGGTTAAGTGTCACTTAAGTTCATAACTTAGCCCGTCTACAAACTATGTCAAAATCGGCTAAGTATCCAAGTCCAAGACTTAACCCTACAAACCATGTGTCAAGTTGGCTAAGTATATCAAACAATCCATAACTTAACCTCGTCTAATTATCATTTTAGATTGGTTAATTATAAATTAACTTGACCTTGTCAAATTTACGAGTCAAGTCGGTCAAGCGTATTCAAGTGGTTCGTGACTTGGCCTTATCATGTTTTCACGTTAGATTGGTTAAGTAGAGATTAACTTAACCTCATCAAATTAACAAATTAGATTGGTTAAGTATAGGTCACTTAACCTCATCAAATCATCGTGTTAAATTAGTTAAGTGTTTAACTTAACCCCATTAAATTACCACTTTGAGTTGGTTAAGTATTGGTTACTTAACCTCATTGAATTACCAAGTTTTAATTGGTTAAGTGTTTAACTTAACCCCGTCAAATTACCGTTTTTAGATTAGTTAAGTGTGGATTACTTAACCCCATCTAATTACCGTGGTTAGGTTAATTGAGTCTTAATTACTTAACCTCATCTAATTACCCAGTCGGATTAGTTAAGTGTAAATTACTTAACCTCATCTCCTAATCATCTTGCATGGTTAAGTGTCATTAAGGAAATCAAGCCCGGTCCCACTTAACCTACCCATTTGTATCATATCGGTTAAGTGTCATTAGTCAAATTTACTTAACCTTATCATGTGGCATTAATTTAATTAATGCACTCTTAACCTCTCACATTAGACCTTGTTGTGGTTACTAGTTAAGCCGGGCGGGTCCGGGTAGGTTTACACCACAACCTAGTCTAACCTCGGGTCTTAAGCGCGACATGACCAACTTCTCACATTGGGTCCTATTGTTTGCAACTACTAGTTAGGCCGGTCGGTTCCGGGTAGTTTTACGTTGCAAACTCAACCCAACCTCGAGTTGGCCATGCTCATATTATCTAAGTTCATCATGTTCCAAAACATGTTACACGTTTCCGAGCATTTGGGTAGACCTAACTTAATAGGTAAATTCCCAAAGGGTAGACCTAACTTAATAGGTAAATTCCCAAGCTCATGTTTCTATGCATACTTACATGTCATCTTCCATGTTATTTTTCAAATCATAGTTTCAAGTATAAATGCGTGTCATATTCAAATTAAGACTTTGCAGCATGTTCATGTTTATCTAACTACCCAAAATCGGTTTTCCCAACGCAAGCAAATCGAGTCAATATAGTAAGGATACTATGTCACATATTGGTCTCAAACCATGCATGATGCCAAAAAGGGCTTGGCTTCCACATGCATAACATCGTAAAGGGATTGGCCATAAACATGCATAGTGTCATAAGGTAATTTGGCCACAAACATGCATATTATCACAAAGGGTTTGGCCATGAACATGCATAATCTCATAAAGGACTTGGCCACAAACTTGCATGATAGCATAAAAGGGTTTGGGTTCATAAATATGCATAAGCCCCAAAATCTAGTCTTAGCCAATGTTTCACAAGTAAAATGGTTCCTAAAGGTTCATGCTAGCATTTCATGCATAAAGATCCAAACTTGCAAGTTAAACTAGGTTATGCATAGCATGAGAGGCATGATTAAGTCACTCACATGGCCTAAGATCATAAACATGAACACAAGAGGCATGGTAAAGTTTCAAATAGATTCGCATAATCATGTTTAGCCTCATTTTATCCCATGTCAACATTAAAAATACCGTTTTGACCCAAAAGTAGCTAGAACTTACATAGTTAGGCCTAGGCAAAGAAGCATGAATCATCTTGGCTAAGAAAGGTGCCCCCTTTTTGAAGAATCGTCATGGAACTCGCATAGCAACGTCGATTTGGCCTTGATTTGGTGTAGCAAGCTTGCACCTTTTGATTTGAACTTGATTTGAGTGCATAGGCTCTAGGGATTTGAGATGGAGGCCATGATCAATGTTGATTTTGGCAGCACTTAGTTGCTAGGTTTTATTTTTAGTGATTTAGATTAGGTTTAGGGTCTTTTTATAGAGATTAAGATAGTTTTAGGCCATAGGATTAGATCTAGGGTTAATCTAGACCACAGAAATCGTCACAGGCCCATCAGACCAGACCAAGACTGCATCCAGGTGCACCAGGCCACCAAAACACGGCGTTGTGTTTTTGGGCCCAGTCGACACCCAAGTCGACAGCCCTGTCGACTTGGGGTCCGGGGGTGTCGACAGCCCTGTCGACTCCCCTGTCGACATGGGCTTTGGCGGGAAAATTCCCGCCTGGCCCCATTTCTGATTTCCAAAACTGTTTCCGAAATTCAAATTTCCAGAAATCTTCTTTGGGCCTTAAACGGGTCATACGGACTCCGATTCTCGAAAACTCGGACTCTATTTCGCGTATTTTTCCGAGACGAACGCAATGGCATAGCCCGTTTTACTTGATTCAGAATTTAAAATTAAATTCCGCCTTGATTCTCGTTTTAACATGTTGTTGAAATGCGGGTTGTTACAATCAATACATAATATCAAAATTGAAACAAAAGTTTAGCACAGCTCGCTGGAAGTTGAAAAGTTCAGCAAATAATACATTGAAATTACACTGAATATCAAAGTTGAAATGAAAGATTCAAGAGCAATTACACTGAATATTCAAGGGGAGTGAATAAAAGAATCTTTAACTAACACAATGAAATTCATGAAACTTTAACTAATCATTTTGTTGTCTTCAATATTTCTTACTAAAGTTTTTTCATTCTACTTAGATTTTGTTGTGAAGTTGCCCCCCGCAATAAAGATGAAGTCCCTATAAGAAAAGAAAAAAAAAGGTTACTAACATATGAAATCAAATGAAGCATATAGCTAGGAATATAAATAATATACTTAATTGTCGAAACATTTATTTAAGGCCAAAGGTACATGCATTTAACACATGAACAGAAAACAAACGAATACAAAAACAAAAAACCTAAAGCGCCATTACATGCTTTCTATTAAATGAATCTTTAAACAAAATTTGATGCCAGTCACACTTCTATTAATAAAATGTATAATTGCATTTCGAGCAACTAACTACATGTTTGTACAGAACCACTGCACTAAACAAATCCATGATGTGTTTTATGAAATAAAGTAACCAAATTTATGTGAATAGACAAACTATAAGACACATGAATAACATTCTAAAAATTGATAAGTTTTAACAAAATTTGCATAACAAAGGTATATGAACATCGATGAATAGTAGTGTAACAACCCGTATTTTCAATAACCTGTAATAACATAAATCGAGGCAGAATTTAATTCTAAAATGGGAATCAAGGGAAACGGGCTATGCCATTGTGTTCGTCTCGGAAAAATACGCGAAATAGAGTCCGAGTTTTCGAAAATCGGAGTCCGTATGACCAAGATATGGCCTCGCGAAGTTTCACGAAAATTCCCAAATTAAAGTATACTTAATTAAGTGAAATGGGTTGTGTAGATATATATATATATATATATATATATTGATATATATATATATATATAATTGAAAATTTAATAAATAAATATGCAAAAATGCTCAAAACAGCGAATTGGGAGAGGGGAATAACCGAACCGGCCGATTTTTGAAGTCGACCCGAGCCCGCTGGGTCGACTAGGGGTTAATCCAGGGTGTTTGGCTGTCAACCCGTGGGCCGATTCGCTCAAGTGCAGATTTTGCATTTGAATGGTTCTCATGGTCCATCTTTAATCTAAAGGCCCTAAATGGTTCCTACACTTGACTTCTTCCCCAAGACATGCTTTGATGGCTTGGATTGAATCTAGGGTTAATCCTATGGCCTAAAACACTTGCCTAATCTATAAATAAGACCCTAACCTACCCTAATTCATTCATAATTAAACCTAGTGACTAAACTATGGCAAAATGCTAGCTCTCATGGCCTCCACTAATTTTATGAAGAGGGTTGCATACTAATCACTCTCTAATCAACTTCTAATCCCTTCTTAGCATCTTAATCTTCTTCATTTGGTGTTCAAAGTTGCTAGTTGTGAGTTTCTATCACTTTGATGATCTTTTGGTAAACTAATTAGATGAGATGTGATGAGATTTATGGTTTTGTATGTGGGTTAATGAGCTTTGAATCATATGATATGATGTTAGCATTAATCTTATGTTTATGCATGTTGAGTATGTAAGCTTATGCAAGTTTAATATGATGTATGTTATGTTTGCATGATGCTAAATATGCAAGTTGTGGGCTATGTAATCATATGCATGTTATGCAAGTTCATGGTAATATGCTATGCAAGTTACATGTTTGTTAATATGCAAGTTACATGTTTGTTAATATGCAAGTTACATGTATGTAAATATGCAAGTTACATGTTTGTTAATATGCAAGTTACATGTTTGTTAATATGCAAGTTACATGTATGTAAATATGCAAGTTACATGTTTCTTTATATGCAAGTTACATGTTTGTTAATATGCGAGTTACATGTATGTAAATATGCAAGTTACATGTTTATTAATATGCAAGTTCATGATGACACATTATGCAAGTCTATAAGCTAATATGCAAGTTTGTTATGCAAAATGAATATGTAAGTTATGTGACATATTATATGCAAGTTATGTGACATGTTATGCAAGTTCATATGCAAGTTATGTGTTTGTTAATATGCAAGATGGCACCTTTGAAACATGTTCATTCATATGCAAGTTGACACCTTTTATATGTGTTATATCATGAACGAAATTACGTGGGAACGATGGGGTAATTAAATGCATAAGTTAATAAGATTGTGTGAAATTAATATAATTATGCATAACACAAAATAAATAAACATAGTATGGGAATTTGCCTATTTGGTTAGGTGTACCCATACTATGTGTTGGGAATTTACCTATTGAGTTAGGTCTACCCCATGGGAATTTACCTATTAAGTTAGGTCTACCCATGTTAAGAAAACTTGATTAATTAGGGATAATTAATATAAAATTATGAGGGTGATTAATTAGGTGTAATTAATTGACTAAGACACGAGGTTGGACTCAGTTGTAGCGTAAAACTGCCCGGACCCAACCGGCTTAACCAGTTGCTACAAATGTTAGCCCAATGTGAGAGGTCTTAGGCACAAACTAAATACGTAATTAATGTAAAGACACGAGGTTAGACTCTGTTATGACATAAGGCTGCCCGGACCCAACCGGCTTAACCAGCGGTCATAAAAGACAGTCTAATGTGAGAGGTCTTTACAAAGGTTACGTTCTTAATTAATTAATTAAGAAACACTTAACCATATTAGCATGTAGAGGGACATGAGGGGTTAAGTGGGTGCCTCGGGTGGCATGAGAAAATCTAGTGGTTGCCTTGGGTGGCAATAGAAAATACGATTAGAATACTTAACCAAAATGGAACATGTAATTAAAACATGATTAAAGGGTTAAGTGGGATATACTAGAAAAAGGGACAAGCTTAGGTGGGTAGCTTGTGGAGGCCCATTTCAACCAGTAACCCATACGTATCTTTGTGGGCTCGACCCATGTCGAGGACGGGACACGCATACTGGGCTTGACTGTAAGAGGCAAACGGGTTAGCGGTGGCAACGCAAGTCCAACGGGCTTCATATGCGTGAGTGGGCCCGGGCTGGTAGGTAAGCCGTTGTTGCATCGAGTAGATATAAGCCGTGCACCTTTAGTTTCATCAGGTTGCCACATTGGGGAATGATACATCCCACGGTGGGGCCAGCACGGGTATCTACGTTAGGGAGCCGATCGAATGGGAAGTAGTGTGTACACCTAGTGGATTGTAGGGCCCCGTGGCGCCTACTTGGTCACCTAGGGGTACGCAGGTACTAATTAGTAAATTTTATAAGTCCTTGGGTGGGATCAACCTTTAAGTTAGGAACGACTGGTGTGGTGCAGTTTAGTAATTTACCTTAGGGAGGGTAGATGCGTCTTTATCCTTTATCTTCGTTTAGTTGACTGCTTAGGGTAGCCATTCATCCCTATATGTTACCGTATATCAGTTTATGTCTTCTCTGGTTACTTTAACGATTGTATTGTTAAAGTTATAGGACTCGCTCAGACTTATGTCTGACCCTGTTGTTTTTATCTTTTTCCCAACCCTCAGGTCCTACGGTGGATCCTAGCAGTAGTGGAGCTTGATCGGATTGCTGTTCCAGTCTTTAGGAGCTTGGATAGATGTAAAGCTCCAGTTATCCAGTTATCTTTTCTTTTGTTTGGCTATTGTATGAGAGTGGGATTATGTACTTCTTTATTTTGATGGATATTGTACTTGACCTTTATTGTGGTTTTATGATGTAACCAGACATGTTTTACTTCCGCTGTTATGAGATGATGTTTTAAAATTTCAAGTACTATTTATATCTGTCTTGTTGTAATTTTTCTGTTCTATATTCACTAAAATACTCCACCGATGCTATGGCATTCCCTTAGTGAGTGATCATAGCGGGAGTGGGGTGTTACACGTGGTATCAGAGCTTAAGGTTACCAGAACAGATAAATTTTTTTGAGAAAAACTACTTTCTAAGAGTATTTTCGAAGAAAGTATTTTTAAAAGCATGTCTTCTAAGAGAAAAAGTTTTTGAAAAAGAAAAGCATAATCCCCAATAGCCATATCTTTATCTTTCGGAATCTCCTTTTTGAATCTTTCCTCTTTCGTTTCAGCATGGCTGAAGATCTTAACATCCCGGAGGGTTTAGTTATACCACTATGGTATAGGAGGTTGCAAGAGGCTAGGGCCGCGGCTGCGGGTCCGGCCAATGCTACTACACCAGAGACAACCGCTCCTCCTCCTCAGCCTAGAGTGGATAATTTTGCTAAGGTTTGCAAGGAGTTCAAGGCTATAGGAGGAAAACCTTTTCTTGGTTCAGAGACTTTCGTAGAGGCTAGAGATTGGCTTAAGGAAGTGGAAGAGTTGCTAGATATCTTTGAAGTGGAAGAGGGAAAGAAAGTCAAGTTGGCGGCTTGGTTAATGAAGGGAGAGGCCTCATTCTGGTGGGAGGTCACTAATGGAGAACGCCCTGTTGACTCTTGGGCAGATTTTAAGCAAAGGTTTGGGGCTAAGTTTCTCTCAAGGGCGGAAGAGAATCTGTTTATGGAGAAGTTCTTGAATTTGAAGCAAGGGAATCTCACGGTGAAAGAATATGTCAACAAATTCAATCAATTAGCAAGGTTTGGCATAGAGTTGGTGAATACACCGGAGAAGAAGGCTTTGAGGTTCGTTAGAGGCTTGAACGAACCATTGCAAGGAATAGCTATGACTCACATTCCTATGGGGGCCACTTTTGAGAAGCTCGTCTACATGGCACTTATGCATGAGGATGATAAGAATTCTAAGGCACCAGAGAAAAAGGGGGATCAGAAGAAACCGCAACAGCAACAACAAGGCAAGGGCGGAAAAGGCAATGGTGACAAAAAGAAGACGAAGAAGAAGTGCTTCAATTGTGGAACACCAGGACACCTCAGTAAGGATTGTCGCAAAAAGAAGAAGACCGGTTGCTTTCATTGTGGTGAAGCAGGGCATCTTGTGAAAAACTGCCCAAAGAAGGGGCAGAAGACGGGGTCTACCTCAGGAGGCCAGGTGCAAGCTCTTATAGCACCACCTCAGTCAGGGGGGCAAGTTCAGGTTCTCTCAGTTCCACCGATTCAGCAGAGAGGTAGAACTATTTCCGTTGAAAGTCTGGTTTTTCTGTTTGATCATCCAGTTCGTACTTTGTTTGACTCTGGCGCATCGCATTCTTTTATCTCATCATCGTTAGTTGAGTCACTGCACTTAGACACCAGTCTAGTTGATGATCCCTTGGTTGTCTCAAACCCAATTGGGGGCTCCATATATCTGTCTATGATATGTTTGGGTTTGAAGATTTCTATACTTAGCGTTGAGTTTAGATGTGATGCTTTTGTATTGGGCTTCACGGGCTATGGGTTGATCTTGGGCATGGACTGGTTATCCAGTAATGGTGTCGTTCTTGATTGCGAAAGGAGAGTTGTCAGGCTCATGACCCGCTTGGGTAACACTCCCGAGATCTCTTGCAATCCCATGGAATCTGTTTTGCTAAGTTATCTTGAATCGCTCGATGCTTCGGTCGAAAGTTTGTGTTCTGTCAGAGTAGTCCGGGAATATCCGGATGTGTTTGAAGAAGTAAAGGGTTTGCCTCCGAAGCGGGAGATAGATTTCCGAATTTATTTGGTGGATAATGCCAAACCAGTGTCTTTGCCAGTACGCCACATGGCTCCTCGTGAGAGAAGAGAACTTCATAAGCAAGTAGGGGAGTTGCTTGAGAAGGGGTTCATAAGGCGAAGTATATCGGAGCTCCAGTAGTGTTTGCCACGAAGGCGGATGGGTCCCTCAGACTTTGTGTGGATTATAGGGAACTTAATAAGCTCACGAAGAAGAATAGACACCCATTACCGAGGATAGATGATCTCTTTGATCAGTTGGTTGGCGCGTCTGTATTTTCGCAGATGGACTTAGCTACAGGGTTTCATCAGTTAAGAGTGGCGGAGGACAGTATAGAGAAGACTGCTTTCCGGACTCCGGATGGTTTTTATGAGTGGCTAGTGATGCCATTTGGGCTGACAAACGCCCCCGCATACTTTGTTGATCTCATGAGTAGAGTGTTCAGAGAGTATCTGAATAAGTTTGTAGTAGTTTTTGTGGATGACATCTTGGTCTTTTCCAAGAATGAAGAAGAGCATGCCTTACATCTCAAGGAAGTGTTGGAGACTCTTCGAGCGCATAGTCTTAAAGCTAAATTCTCTAAATGCCATTTTTGGAGAAGAGAAGTGCGATTCTTAGGGCATGTGGTCTCTAAGGAAGGGATAGCTGTGGATCCCGCAAAGATAGTATCTATCCAGGATTGGAAAGTTCCTAGAAATGCTACCGAGGTAAGAAGTTTCTTGGGGTTGGCAGGATATTATAGGAAGTTCATCAAAGACTTCGCGAAGATATCAGCCCCATTAACCCGCTTGACGAAGAAGAATCTGGTTTTCTCATGGGATGTAGATTGTGATGATGCTTTCCGACGGTTAAAGAGAGCTTTGACCACCGCTCCAGTTTTAGTGCTTCCAGATGGGAGTAAGCCGTTTGTTGTTTATACCGATGCTTGTGGAACAGGATTAGGCGCAGTCTTGATGCAGGAGGGAAGGGTAATAGCCTATGGAGGGAGACAATTGAGAGTGCATGAGAAGAATTACCCTACCCATGATCTAGAGTTGGCCGTGATTGTTTTCGCACTTAAGTCTTGGCGCCATTATCTTCTTGGTGAGAGATTCGAGTTGTTCACCGACCATAAATCATTGAAGTACTTATTCTCTCAGAAGGATTTAAACTTAAGACAGCAAAGGTGGATGGAGTTCTTAGCATCCTATGATTTCGAGATAGCGTATACCCCTGGTAAGGGTAACGTGGTGGCAGACGCCTTAAGTAGAAAAAGGCTATCTTTGAGTCCATTGTTCGTGGAACGACGAAGCTTGGAGTTTCTTTCTTTGTTTGACTTCAGACCTTCTGTTGATTTTGTACCTGGTTTGTTGGCATCCTTGGAGGTTAGACCTACTCTTTTGAGACGGATTGGCGAGGCTCAGCGAGACGACCCACAGTTGGTTGTGTTGGTAGAGAAGCTTATAAGAGGGGAGTCGTCCAGCCATTTGGGTAGATACACCATAGATGATAAGGGATGGTTGCATAGAGACGGTAGACTTTGTGTACCGCAAGATGAGGGTTTGAAGAAGGCTATTTTGGATGATGCACATCGTTCAAGAATGACTATTCATCCCGGTGGAGACAAAATGTACCAAGACATGAAGAGAGTTTTCTTTTGGGCCGGTATGAAGAAAGATGTGGCCGAGTATGTGGCTAAATGCTTAGTGTGCCAACAAGTTAAAGTGGAGCAAAGGAAACCCGGTGGGTTGCTACACCCATTGGAAGTTCCACAGTGGAAGTGGGATAGTGTCTCGATGGATTTCATCGACGGGTTACCGAGATCGAGGAAGGGCAATACGGGAATTTGGGTTGTGGTAGACAGACTTACAAAGAGTGCCCATTTTATACCCGTAAAGAGTAAGAGGACCGCTCCATGGCTTTCTTCAGTCTATGTTAGAGAGATTGTTAGATTGCATGGCGTACCATCCAGCATTGTGAGTGATCGAGATCCTATTTTCACTAGTGAGTTTTGGAGAAGTTTGCAAGAGGCGGTAGGGACTCAGTTGTGTTTGAGCACCGCATATCATCCTCAGACGGACGGTCAGACCGAGAGGGTGAACCGTATCTTAGAAGATCTTTTGAGGCTTTGTATCTTGGATTTTGGAGGTACATGGGAAGAACATCTTCCTTTGGTGGAGTTCGCATATAATAACAGCTTTCAGTCCAGTATTGGTATGGCTCCTTTCGAAGCTCTTTATGGAAGGCCTTGTCGATCTCCTACATGTTGGTAGGAATCTACGGATAGGATCTTGCTTGGGCCGGATATGGTTAGAGAGACTTCAGAGAAGATTGATTTAATTCGAAAAAGGATGAAAGCAGCGCAAGATAGACAGAAATCTTATGCGGATCGGAGAAGGACGGATCTTGAGTTTGAGGTTGGGGACATGGTTTTTGTCAAAGTATCTCCATTGAGAAATGTTGTTCGCTTTGGGTCCGTAGGGAAGTTAGCACCGAGATTTGTTGGGCCGTTTCCTATTAAGGAAAGGATTGGACGGATGGCATATAGGGTGGAGTTGCCCGACAGACTTAGTGGTGTTCATGATGTATTCCATGTATCACATTTGAGGAAGTGCTTACATGAGACCGCGGAGGTGGTAGAGCCGAGCTTGCTTAGAGATGTAGAGGTAGAGCGTGATGCGACGATTCGACGAGCTCCTACTCGCATCCTTGGGTCAGAAACTAGGAAGTTGAGGAACAGAGAAGTTCAGCTAGTTAAAGTGCAATGGGGAGATGACGAAAGCAATGCTACTTGGGAGACGGAAGCAAAGATGCGTTCTTTGTATCCATTTCTTTTTGAGAGTATGTCTTTTAACTTCTCCTTTATTGCTTGTCTAGTACTTATCTTATCTTTAGTATATCCTCTCGCTAATACCTATGACCTTTAGATAGGGTAAAACCTATGGTTGAGACATGTGTTTGAAACATGTTATGGTTGATGGATGCATATGGATGCAATTGTTTGCTAGTGGTTGCTCGTGGATGCATATACACACACATTAGGCACTAGATCGGCTCAGTCACTTCATGTTGCATATTGCATAAATGGATGTGGTAGTTAGATTGATGGATGTATCATGGCTGTGTTATCATATGGATGATGCATTTTTGTGTATGGTTGTGCACGCATGTAGAAATTTGTATGTGTCAATAGGGTTTCGCATACATATTGGATGCATGGCACTATCATGGTTTGCATTAAGGAGGTTTACTGTATCAGTAACCGCCTGATTTTCGCATTAGGTAAGTACATATACACACACTTTTGCATATATCCATCCAGCATTTAGAATCTTGTAAGGACAATGATTGCTCGTGGATGATGCTTTGAGTAGATGGATGATTGGATGGTAGGATACGTTCTTCCTAACTTGAAGATTTCGGGGACGAAATCCTTTAAGGAGGGGAGAATGTAACAACCCGTATTTTCAATAACCTGTAATAACATAAATCGAGGCAGAATTTAATTCTAAAATGGGAATCAAGGGAAACGGGCTATGCCATTGTGTTCGTCTCGGAAAAATACGCGAAATAGAGTCCGAGTTTTCGAAAATCGGAGTCCGTATGACCAAGATATGGCCTCGCGAAGTTTCACGAAAATTCCCAAATTAAAGTATACTTAATTAAGTGAAATGGGTTGTGTAGATATATATATATATATATATATATATTGATATATATATATATATATAATTGAAAATTTAATAAATAAATATGCAAAAATGCTCAAAACAGCGAATTGGGAGAGGGGAATAACCGAACCGGCCGATTTTTGAAGTCGACCCGAGCCCGCTGGGTCGACTAGGGGTTAATCCAGGGTGTTTGGCTGTCAACCCGTGGGCCGATTCGCTCAAGTGCAGATTTTGCATTTGAATGGTTCTCATGGTCCATCTTTAATCTAAAGGCCCTAGATGGTTCCTACACTTGACTTCTTCCCCAAGACATGCTTTGATGGCTTGGATTGAATCTAGGGTTAATCCTATGGCCTAAAACACTTGCCTAATCTATAAATAAGACCCTAACCTACCCTAATTCATTCATAATTAAACCTAGTGACTAAACTATGGCAAAATGCTAGCTCTCATGGCCTCCACTAATTTTATGAAGAGGGTTGCATACTAATCACTCTCTAATCAACTTCTAATCCCTTCTTAGCATCTTAATCTTCTTCATTTGGTGTTCAAAGTTGCTAGTTGTGAGTTTCTATCACTTTGATGATCTTTTGGTAAACTAATTAGATGAGATGTGATGAGATTTATGGTTTTGTATGTGGGTTAATGAGCTTTGAATCATATGATATGATGTTAGCATTAATCTTATGTTTATGCATGTTGAGTATGTAAGCTTATGCAAGTTTAATATGATGTATGTTATGTTTGCATGATGCTAAATATGCAAGTTGTGGGCTATGTAATCATATGCATGTTATGCAAGTTCATGGTAATATGCTATGCAAGTTACATGTTTGTTAATATGCAAGTTACATGTTTGTTAATATGCAAGTTACATGTATGTAAATATGCAAGTTACATGTTTGTTAATATGCAAGTTACATGTTTGTTAATATGCAAGTTACATGTATGTAAATATGCAAGTTACATGTTTCTTTATATGCAAGTTACATGTTTGTTAATATGCGAGTTACATGTATGTAAATATGCAAGTTACATGTTTATTAATATGCAAGTTCATGATGACACATTATGCAAGTCTATAAGCTAATATGCAAGTTTGTTATGCAAAATGAATATGTAAGTTATGTGACATATTATATGCAAGTTATGTGACATGTTATGCAAGTTCATATGCAAGTTATGTGTTTGTTAATATGCAAGATGGCACCTTTGAAACATGTTCATTCATATGCAAGTTGACACCTTTTATATGTGTTATATCATGAACGAAATTACGTGGGAACGATGGGGTAATTAAATGCATAAGTTAATAAGATTGTGTGAAATTAATATAATTATGCATAACACAAAATAAATAAACATAGTATGGGAATTTGCCTATTTGGTTAGGTGTACCCATACTATGTGTTGGGAATTTACCTATTGAGTTAGGTCTACCCCATGGGAATTTACCTATTAAGTTAGGTCTACCCATGTTAAGAAAACTTGATTAATTAGGGATAATTAATATAAAATTATGAGGGTGATTAATTAGGTGTAATTAATTGACTAAGACACGAGGTTGGACTCAGTTGTAGCGTAAAACTGCCCGGACCCAACCGGCTTAACCAGTTGCTACAAATGTTAGCCCAATGTGAGAGGTCTTAGGCACAAACTAAATACGTAATTAATGTAAAGACACGAGGTTAGACTCTGTTATGACATAAGGCTGCCCGGACCCAACCGGCTTAACCAGCGGTCATAAAAGACAGTCTAATGTGAGAGGTCTTTACAAAGGTTACGTTCTTAATTAATTAATTAAGAAACACTTAACCATATTAGCATGTAGAGGGACATGAGGGGTTAAGTGGGTGCCTCGGGTGGCATGAGAAAATCTAGTGGTTGCCTTGGGTGGCAATAGAAAATACGATTAGAATACTTAACCAAAATGGAACATGTAATTAAAACATGATTAAAGGGTTAAGTGGGATATACTAGAAAAAGGGACAAGCTTAGGTGGGTAGCTTGTGGAGGCCCATTTCAACCAGTAACCCATACGTATCTTTGTGGGCTCGACCCATGTCGAGGACGGGACACGCATACTGGGCTTGACTGTAAGAGGCAAACGGGTTAGCGGTGGCAACGCAAGTCCAACGGGCTTCATATGCGTGAGTGGGCCCGGGCTGGTAGGTAAGCCGTTGTTGCATCGAGTAGATATAAGCCGTGCACCTTTAGTTTCATCAGGTTGCCACATTGGGGAATGATACATCCCACGGTGGGGCCAGCACGGGTATCTACGTTAGGGAGCCGATCGAATGGGAAGTAGTGTGTACACCTAGTGGATTGTAGGGCCCCGTGGCGCCTACTTGGTCACCTAGGGGTACGCAGGTACTAATTAGTAAATTTTATAAGTCCTTGGGTGGGATCAACCTTTAAGTTAGGAACGACTGGTGTGGTGCAGTTTAGTAATTTACCTTAGGGAGGGTAGATGCGTCTTTATCCTTTATCTTCGTTTAGTTGACTGCTTAGGGTAGCCATTCATCCCTATATGTTACCGTATATCAGTTTATGTCTTCTCTGGTTACTTTAACGATTGTATTGTTAAAGTTATAGGACTCGCTCAGACTTATGTCTGACCCTGTTGTTTTTATCTTTTTCCCAACCCTCAGGTCCTACGGTGGATCCTAGCAGTAGTGGAGCTTGATCGGATTGCTGTTCCAGTCTTTAGGAGCTTGGATAGATGTAAAGCTCCAGTTATCCAGTTATCTTTTCTTTTGTTTGGCTATTGTATGAGAGTGGGATTATGTACTTCTTTATTTTGATGGATATTGTACTTGACCTTTATTGTGGTTTTATGATGTAACCAGACATGTTTTACTTCCGCTGTTATGAGATGATGTTTTAAAATTTCAAGTACTATTTATATCTGTCTTGTTGTAATTTTTCTGTTCTATATTCACTAAAATACTCCACCGATGCTATGGCATTCCCTTAGTGAGTGATCATAGCGGGAGTGGGGTGTTACAAGTAGTATTACATATCTACAATCAACTGGATTGTTAAAAGCTAGTAATAAAGTCAGTCATTAGGCTAAGGAGCAGACAAACTACAGTGAAGGGATGTCAAATGAATGAGAAATGAAGAATTCGAGAGCAACTCAGACCGATACCCCCTCTGGAGAAAAGGGACCCGAAGCCTACCGGGCATCCTCAAAGGTCCATCCGACAGACTCTACACGTCAAGAATCAACCAATGGACACCAACACATTAAAAAAGAAAAAGTATCAGATCAGAGCATAAAGGTGGTAAAACAACCCGAACTTCCCCAGTCTCTGAAGAGAAGAGAAATAATGAATTGTTGAGAACGGGACAAATCAGAACACAAACAGAAGAATATTTTATTGCTTATTACAATAATTTACATCAAAGTACAAGAATATTCCAGAGTATTAATAAATATTACACATTTGATAAATATCAGAGATTCAAATACATTACTGCAGCGGAAAATAATACATAACACAACTGAAAGAGATAAACGGATACAGAGCTTTCCTAATATGGCTCCAGTTGTAAAACCAGGATCTTGTGAATATAAATCTGCAAAACCAAAACTACTATGTAATGTCCCGTATTTTTGATAGTCAAATATTTTATTTAATTATTGTTTTTAATTTTTTTATTTGGAATGTTAATGTATTTTAATATTGATTTCGCTTATTTAAAACGAAGTTTAACATTAATTTATATATAATTATAAATCGAGCTAGTTAGTTTATCCCAAAAAAGAAGCGAATTTGTTCATTCGCATTAGTAAAGAAGAGGGAAAATACTTGAAAAGGTTTAACCTAGAATTCTGGAAATTATAACCATAAATTTCACATACAAAGATGAAAACACTAGCAAAACAAACATCATAAATTAAATCTTCAAAACAATTGCAAATAAAATAATCTACCGTGGCACTTACGTATATTAAGCTGGAGAACGAAGGCAGGTAATCGTTTGCAAATTCGAGGAAACAGATTCAAACTAGGGCAGTGACTTCGTCATAGATCCGACGAAACGCCTCTTTCCTGGATCGTGATTAGTGAACGAGTAAAATATGGTAATCTTCATTTGCAGATTCAAGAATAAATTAGGGTTCGATGGGTACAACGAGTTAGGTTGGTTTTTAATGTTTTATTTGATTGTTGTAAGCAGGTCGGATCAGAAAAACCAAATTAAACGGATCAAACCCAATAAGGGTTAGTGGGTTGGATAAAAGGATAGGCTAAAATTTGACAGACCGACCCATTACGACCATTACAAAACACTGGCCAGTTTGGTCATCGACCTTTTCCCGGTGCTTTTCTTTCTCCCCTAGAACATTACGGATATAAATTGACCCAAACTATCCTGTCTTTCTGATTTTCTCTTACCAAACCCTAATTTTGGAGGGAGCAAACTGGAAAAAATGGTTCTGAAAACAGCTTCTAAGCCAATCGCCTCGATGCTAAAGAATCAAGCTGGAAGACACCCGCGATTTCGTCAATTCATAGTCGACATTGGTCAGGTAATTTCGAAACAGAGATCCAATTTTCTATCAATGTTGCAAACTTTCTGCAGCAGTTCTCAGGATTGATCTTTACCGATTTGATATTATGATGTGAAAAACAATAATACAATCTTTGTATTTTATGGTTTGATTAATTACTTTTTTGAAACTTTGGTGTAGCAGATGAAGCTTTTCAAATTCGTACTCATACCAAAAAACTAGGAGCAGTTGAAAGTGAGAGTGAACTGCATAGTTATTGTAATATAACTAGTAGCAGTTGAAAATTACGTAGTTCAGTTGTTACACATTTCAAAGCAGTCATAGAATCCTACTTAGATACAAAATCATAGTCAAACTAGAACAAGTGAATAAATAGCTCTGGTGTTAGAATAATACAAGAAAAGTATCTTACGAAAGAAGCATGCCAAGCTACTAAAACTTTCCTTTTCCCATGAGCAATAAACCTGATGAGATTTGGGACTGTCGGCAGGTTTTTGATACGGCCATCTTGAATAGGCGGCCATGGCCATTGTTTTTCTTGAACTTCTGGAAACTAATTACTGGTAAGAACTAAAGCTACAGCTAACAAACTAAGGCTATGAAAGCGACAGGAAATTGTAAACTAATGTAACTAACTAAGGTACTGAAAGTAACTACTTGAAATGGAAATAACAACTACAAACTAGGATAGAATTGCTCTAGAATTTGATCCCTTTTCATCCATACTATTACAAATGCGGCCAGCACTCTTATTTATACCTGAACATGCTAGCTACAGGCCGATCAATCAAGCCCATTTCTGGCCTCAAAACAAATGGTACCAATTAGTAACAAAGCTTCTAATTACATCAACTTTACACATTCAATAGCACGGCCCATTTGCATTTGAAATACAAAATACAACAGTATGCACATGCACGCAGATCTGAGGCATGCACAACTGAACAGTCCTCATGCAGAGTCCCCACGCCATACTGTCTTCACCCTTAATTTTCCTGTAAACAGCAGGCTTTCTTCTTCATGACCATGGCAGTACAAAGTGGCCATTACAACTCCCTCCCTCTTCAAAAACAACCATGTCCTCATGGTCAAGTGACAACAAGGAGGTGGCCACGGTGGCTTGTACGGTACGTGTTGATTCTCATGACTAATGACAGCCTTAAAAGAAAAGGTCCCTTAACTTTCTCAATATAAGTGTTCGCTGCCTTATTCCAATACTGGTACATCCTTCCACCTTCTAAAAGATAGCCTTCTGGGTCAAATATGTAAATAATCCCATGATTGTACTGCTGTCCTGAGCATACAAACATGCTGCAAGTTTTTATTTCTGCACCATGTCTTAGTTGCTGAGCATGTTTAGGCTTCATGGATAATGGTGTAAAGGATAATGCGGCTAAACTACCAATTTCTGATTGAATATGAACAACAGTTGTCTCAGTTTTTCCCTCCACTTTTTCATGTTGAATCAACACTGTACTCATATTAGCTTTTTGAATTATATCTCTATTTCCATCAATCTCTTCATTTGATTCACTGAATTCTGGACCCACTTGCTTATCTACAGCAATATAGCTTCTCTCATCATTTTTGGATTTGCCTTCTTCCATCTCTTCATTTTCAGCCAAGTTTTCTACGTCTGCAACATTACATATTTCATCTTTTCTCCATTCCAACATGTCTACATATGATGAGTCGCTGTCTTTGGCCAGAGTTTGGTGGTAGGCGTAGCAACACAGCGGTTCTTTATTAGTTCATCCAAGACAATAGCGAAGAGTCCAAATTAGTGTTATACTATTTAAAATTAATTGCAATTTTAAGATGTTCAGTCTTCACTACGAGCATCGTGTCCGCAATAATTGATATCGTTTTGAAACATCTAATATGTACGAAATGTTAAGTCCGAATCAGTAGTTAAAATATTAATTTTAATAGTCGATTTGAAATATTATTCTGAGTATGTCAGGATTTCTCAAATTTACCAAAATTAAGGATGATTTGGGTGTGTGCGCGCGCATCCGCATATTAAGGGGCTTTTTGAAATGCTGCACTCCATTTCTATCAAATTGTGGACTACGAGATTGATTGGGTTTAATGACGTTGTCATTGTTGGCATGTCGCTATTAACATTGAATTAATGATGCAGTCAACATTACATAATCAATGATATGAATCCAAGGAACAAAAACGAGGTGCAAAATATGCTATTAGATGTATTGACGTACATAGTTAAACATGCACACAAGCACGCATGTGTGCATGTGTGCGCACATATGTTAGCGTATGTATGTATAACACACATATGGGAAGAGAGGGAGTACATCCTTTGTGTTGCCTTCTTTTCAAAGATACAACTCAAAATGGAATCAAACTTTGTGAATATGTTCTTATATCGTTCAAGATAATCTTCGTCTGTCAGCAGCTCTAGCAAGGTCGGCAAGGGCTCTCATCTCCCCAGCAGAGGGAGAAGGTTCGATTTTTGACAACCACATTTTAGCGGTTTTTCATTTGCGGAGGCATGCAATGATGGTATTAAATCGACAAGATCGAAAAGTGCCACCGTAATAGTTCGGCTAATATTGGGATACGAGTGTGGTTGGGGCGACCCAATCTACATCCAGAGTCTATGAAAGTAGATTATTATTTTTTATTTACTTTTGAAAAAAGGGACATCTTCATATAAATTTGGTTTGTTTGAATAATTCTATAATAATAAAATATTTGATTTTTTCTTCTTCAGGTTAATGGTTGAATTCAATGGTTGATATTAACTTAACATTTTGGAATGTGCTGGAAATTGCATAATAATCTCAGTTTTGTGAAGATGGTCATGAATGGTATAAGAACATATCTAATAAATTTGAGTCCATTTCATTTCAAAATATATAACTAGTATTGGAATGTATGGCATGGTTGTAGCGCAAGGAGCATGGATAAATAAACTTTAATCTAGCCAACAATGCATGTAAAATTATTTTGTTTGGTCCTAGCTGACTGAGACGGGTCTTTAGAAATGTACGGCCATGACCTGTGGTTCTTGTATCTCTAACTAAAAGTTTTATACATTTAATTGAATGATAACAGACTTATTTGCCATTATGGTTCTATGTATTTATAAATGTATTAATCAACATATCTAATGCATAAAAATAATAAATACCATCGTCCTCCTAATTACCAACGTGTTCTCTTTAAAAATCCCAGCATATATCTCATAATTGGTATACAAAATAATGCCTTCTGGCTTTTGCATTGCAACTCAGACGCTTACATTGCTTTTGAAATTAGGGTTACCCTCGATTCACCACTACTATGCAAAGGAGCATAGATGGTCATAGAACTACTAATGTAGAGATACGGCCTCTCGATGAAAAAAAAGCAATTCGAGTTGCTTCTGGATTAATTGGAAGGCTTGTTGTTTTCCCGGTGTGTTATTTATTACCAGATAATTGAATCTTTCTTTTTTGTTAATCTCTTTCATATCATTGTGCAAAAGACATATAAACTGCTCTACGAAAAGGTTGCTACCATTTTCACAGTTTTGGACTGCAGTGCATGCTGATTGTCTATTGTTGGCTTTCTTAGGTTGCTGCCGTTGGGCTAGCATATGAGATGCACAGAAGAGCTAAATCAAAGTTAGCTAAAACAGAAGAAAGGCTTGAACAAAATTTTAAGGTACCCATGTGTGCACATCTGATGCCTCTGGAGGATCCTCTGTACTTTTGGGATCTAGAGACATTTAAACTCAAAATATCCCCTTTTTTTCTTTCTTCCTATAAACACTAATTATCATTGAAACATAAATCTGAGATAAATATATTTTTTAAAGACATTTTTTGCATTGGCAAATATCTTCATTTTTATTTGTTCAGCTTGGGAAATAAGTTGAACCTTGAGTATCCATATACGTAGTTACCCACACTGGTTGGCGAAGCTGGTGAAAGCAAGTTACGTTCGTCAATGTGACTAGGTTTTGAGCTACTGCAGCTTCATTTAGTTCTTGATTAAGATCATAAATGTTCTGTTGGCGCTTCTAGTTAGGATACATCTTCCAGAGTTTAGAACTGAAAGCTTGATTCATTCCTTTTTTTTCAATGGGAGGAGAAAAATCACATACATGCATTTTTATATGTCCTTATCCAGTGCATATAGATCCATACGCATTTTCTTTCTAGTACCACTATATATTCATTTGGCAAATTATCAGTATTTCATTATATTATATTTCTGCATAACTGCATGGTGATCTTAAAAAGAAAATCATTGATGTGATACTCAACTGAGTAGTTTGGATATCAAAGAAAATGCTTGTTTACTGATTTTCTTATACATAAGCAATATACACTTCTCTTATTTGTGAAAATTATTCTCTTTAGCAACTTAAGAATCGAGTTGTTTTGTTAATCATTATCATTCATTGTTCCTTTTATCCTGGGTGATATTTTGTGTTATAGGAAATTGATGAAATAAGCGGTAGGCTGCAGCAAAAAATGAATAGGCTGGAGCAAATATTGAATGAGATGGAGCAAAAATTGAATGAAAGAGGCAAAGGTCTTCCAGGCAGCTTTGAACTCAAGCCGACCAATTCACAAACTCATGAATCCAACAACCACAAGGAATAATAACCATTTTAAACTCAAATTTGTTGTAATGTATATGTATTTAAGGGTGAATACCCTTAATGCAAGGGACACTATTGTAGTTTATGGGACATGTGAAGCCTATAAATAGAGAGTTTGTGTATGTTGTAAACACATCTGAACTCATAAAAATGTCCTCTCTCTTATTTCTTATGTTCTTCTTTTATTTTGTAACACTATTTTATAAAAAAAGTTTGGTTTTCTTTCAATGTTAGATGATTCTCTTGTTTTGTATAGAGGAGCTTTCTGACTTGAATACACGGCTGAAGATTATTTTTAAATAGAAATCTAGTTCTCTATCACGCATATATCTTTGCAATATCTTACCTTTAATGAACAGCTTTGTCACAGCAGATATATATGAATATCCGCAATTCCATGCAAAATTTTCCACTGTCTACACGAAGACTTTCCAAAACAATGTTAAGTGCAAACATTAAATCTACTAAGTAAATGTGGTAAATTAGTGTAACCTCATATCCCCGAGTAATCCAAACTAAACCGAACACACCATACGCATATCTTATAAATTAAGGATAGTACACACATACTATATAGGGGTGAGAATGGAAAATTTGTGTACCAACCAGCACATTTTCCATTTCTTTCTGTTGTTGACGGAAAGCTACAACATGTTCCATATTTCATACCGTTAACCCAAAATTCCAATATGTGGAAATCAGAAGAAAAGGATTGAAATATGGAATTCCATTTTTTTCCGACATCAGAATTTTGAATGAAGCATATGCTGATTAACTACTACGTGCCGATACATAAAACTGAACTACTGCTTGTTGAATACAAAATAAAATAACTGAAAGCTCAACAATGAAAATAGTCCAATGCAAAATATCAATACATAATATCAAAATTGAAACAAAAGTTTAGCACAGCTCGCTGGAAGTTGAAAAGTTCAGCAAATAATACAATGAAATTACACTGAATATCAAAGTTGAAATGAAAGATTCAAGAGCAATTACACTGAATATTCAAGAGGAGTGAATAAAAGAATCTTTAACTAACACAATGAAATTCATGAAACTTTAACTAATCATTTTGTTGTCTTCAATAGTTCTTACTAAAGTTTTTTCATTCTACTTAGATTTTGTTGTGAAGTTGCCCCCCGCAATAAAGATGAAGTCCCTATAAGAAAAAAAAGAAAGGTTACTAACATATGAAATCAAATGAAGCATATAGCTAGGAATATAAATATTACACTTAATTGTCGAAACATTTATTTAAGGCCAAAGGTACATGCATTTAACACATGAACAGAAAACAAATGAATACAAAAACAAAAAACCTAAAGCGCCATTACATGCTTTCTATTAAATGAATCTTTAAACAAAATTTGATGCCAGTCACACTTCTATTAAGTAAATGTATAATTGCATTTCGAGCAACTAACTACATGTTTGTACAGAACCACCGCACTAAACAAATCCATGATGTGTTTTATGAAATAAAGTAACCAAATTTATGTGAATAGACAAACTATAAGACACGTGAATAACTTTCCAAAAATTGATAAGTTTTAACAAAAATTGCATAACAAAGGTATATGAACATCGATGAACAGTAGTATTACATATCTACAATCAATTAGTTTGTTAAAAGCTAGTAATAAAGTCAGTCATTAGGCTAATGTGAGCAGACAAACTACAGTGAAGGGATGTCAAATGAATGAGAAATGAATAATTCGAGAGCAACTCAGACCGATACCCCCTCTGGAGAAAAGGGACCCGAAGCCTACCGGGCATCATCAAAGGTCCATCCGACAGACTGAACACGTCAAGAGTCAACCAATGGACACCAACACATTAAAAAAGAAAAAGTATCAGATCAGAGCATAAAGGTGGTAAAACAACCCGAACTTCCCCGGTCCCCGAAGAGAAGAGAAAGAACGAATTGTTGAGAATGGGACAAATCAGAACACAAACAGAAGAATATTTTACTGCTTATTACAATAATTTACATCAGAGTACAAGAATATTCCAGAGTATTAATAAATATTACACATTTGATAAATATCAGAGATTCAAATACATTACTGTAGCGGAAAATAATACATAACACAACTGAAAGAGATAAACGGATACAGAGCTTTCCGAATATGGCTCCAGTTGTAAAACCAGGATCCTGTGAATATAAATCTGAAAACCAAAACTACTATGTAATGTCCCGTATTTTTAATAGTCAAATATTTTGTTTAATTATTATTTTTAATTTTTTTATTTGGAATGTTAATGGATTTTAATATTGATTTCGTTTATTTAAAACGAAGTTTAACATTAATTTATATATAATTACAAATCGAGCTAGTTAGTTTATCCCAAAAAAGAAGCGAATTTGTTCATTCGCATTAGTAAAGAAGACGGAAAATACTTGAAAAGGTTTAACCTAGAATTCTGGAAATTATAACCATAAATTTCACATACAAAGATGAAAACACTAGCAAAACAAACATCATAAATTAAATCTTCAAAATAATTGCAAATAAAATAATCTACCGTGGCACTTACGTATATTAAGCTGGAGAACGAAGACAGGTAATCGTTTGCAAATTCAAGGAATCAAATTCAAACTAGGGCAGTGACTTCGTCATAGATCCGACGAAACGCCTCTTTCCTGGATCGTGATTAGTGAACGAGTAAAATAAGGTAATCTTCATTTGCAGATTCAAGAATAAATTAGGGTTCGATGGGTACAACGAGTTAGGTCGGTTTTTAATGTTTTATTTGATTGTTGTAAGCAGGTCGGATCAGAAAAATCAAATTAAACGGATCAAACCCAATAAGGGTCAGTGGGTTGGATAAAAGGATAGGCTAAAATTTGACAGACCGACCCATTACGACCATTACAAAACATTGGCCAGTTTGGTCATCGGCCTTTCCCCGGTCCTTTTCTTTCTCCCCAAGAACATTACGGATATAAATTGACCCAAACTATCATGTCTTTCTGATTTTCTCTTACCAAACCCTAATTTTTGAGGGAGCAAACTGGAAAAAATGGTTCTGAAAACAGCTTCTAAGATAATCGCCTCGATGCTAAAGAATCAAGCTGGAAGACACCCGCGATTTCGTCAATTCATAATCGACATTGGTCAGGTAATTTCGAAACAGAGATCCGATTTTCTATCGATGTTGCAAACTTTCTACATCAGTTCTCAGGATTGATCTTTACCGATTTGATATTATGATGTGAAAAACAATAATACAATCTTTGTATTTTATGGTTTGATTAATTACTTTTTTGAAATTTTGGTGTAGCAGATGAAGCTCTTCAAATTCGTACTCATACCGAAAAACTAGGAGCAGTTGAAAATGAGACTGAACTACATAGTTATTGTAATATAACTAGTAGCAGTTGAAAATTACGTAGTTCAGTTGTTGCACATTTCTAAGCAGTCATAGAATCCTACTTAGATACAAAATCAAAGTCAAACTAGAACAAGTGAATAAAAGCTCTGGTGTTAGAATAATACAAGAAATGTATCTTACGAAAGAAGCATGCCATGCTACTAAAACTTTCCTTTTCCCATGAGCAATAAACCTGATGAGATTTGGGACTGTCGGTGGGTTTTTGATACGGCCATCTTGAATAGGCGGCCATGGCCATTGTTTTTCTTGAACTTCTGGAAACTAATTACTGGTAAGAACTAAAGCTACAGCTAACAAACTAAGGCTATGAAAGCTACAGGAAATTGTAAACTAATGTAACTAACTAAGGTACTGAAATTAACTACTTGAAATGGAAATAACAGCTACCAACTAGGATAGAATTGCTCTAGAATTTGATCACTTTTCATCCATACTATTACAAATGCGGCCAGCACTCTTATTTATACCTGAACATGCTAGCTACATGCCGATCAATCAAGCCCATTTCTGGTCTCAAAACAAATGGTACCAATTAGTAACAAAGCTTCTAATTACATTAACTTTACACATTCAATAGCATGGCCCATTTGCATTTGAAATACAAAATACAACAGTATGCACATGCACGCAGATCTGAGGCATGCACAACTGAACAGTCCTCATGCAGAGTCCCCAAGCCATACTGTCTTCACCCTTAATTTTCCTGTAAACAGCAGGCTTTCTTCTTCATGACCATGGCAGTACAAAGTGGCCATTACAACTCCATCCCTCTTCAAAAACGACCATGTCCTCATGGTCGAGTGACAACAAGGAGGTGGCCACGGTGGCTTGTACGGTACGTGTTGATTCTCATGACTAATGACAGCCTTAAAAGAAAAGTTCTCCTTAACTTTCTCAATATAATTGTTCGCTGCCTTATTCCAATACTGGTACATCCTTCCACCTTCTAAAAAATAGCCTGCTGGGTCAAATATGGAAATAATCCCATGATTGTACTGCTGTCATGAGCATACAAACATGCTGCAAGTTTTTATTTCTGCACCATGTCTTAGTTGCTGAGCATGTTTAGGCTTCATGGATAATGGTGTAAAGGATAATGCGGCTAAACTACCAATTTCTGATTGAATATGAACAACAGTTGTCTCAGTTTTTCCCTCCACTTTTTCATGCTGAATCAACACTGTACCCATATTAGCTTTTTGAATTATATCTCTATTTCCATCGATCTCTTCATTTGATTCACTAAATTCTGGACCCACTTGCTTATCTACAGCAATATAGCTTCTCTCATCATTTTTGGATTTGCTTTCTTCCTTCTCTTCATTTTCAGCCAAGTTTTCTACGTCTGCAACATTACATATTTCATCTTTTCTCCTTTCCAACATGTCTACATATGTTGAGTCGCTGTCTTCGGCCAGAGTTTTGGTGGTAGGCACAGCAACACAGCGGTTCTTTATTAGTTCATCCAAGGCAATAGCGAAGAGTCCGAATTCGTTAAGCTCCAAATCATAACCTGTAGGATATTGTTTTGTCAATTCAAGACAAATTCCCTAAATTCTATGTGGGAACCTAATGAATTTCTTTGTCTCAGATTTTGAAAGTTGACATGATGGTAGGTTGTCTTGAAGGGGAATAATAGTATCACTAAGATTCTTATTGATAGATAGGATAGATTTCATGATGTTGCTCAACTCCATCGATTCCAATTTCTCAATTGAATGCTCTAGATCCAATATCAACCTCGACGATGATTCAAATTCTCGAATTTGAGGAATGCTATTAGGAGCAGTTTTTGAATTTAGAAACTGGTTTTTGGAGTTAGCGGTCGGCTTTTGTGAGTGCTCTTGATGGTTTTGGGGTGCTTGTTAACATTCTTGAGAGGATGAAGGAGGGTTTTTGGAGTGTGGAGCATTTCTTGGCTGTTGCAAGGCGGTTCTTGGTGCAAATGATGTGATTCTTGGATCTGCTGGTGGATCTCTGGGTGCTATATGTTCTGGGTAATTGGGCAGCAAATTTTTTGATGGTGGAGTATTAGTTCTTGCAGCCATTGTTGTGTAAGGTGCTGATTGATGTAAAGCTCCTGTTGTGGTTGCTGACTTGGAGTATCCATTGTCGTTACTACTCTCTTGAATTTGATAGGGACCAGTTGCATGTACAGGTGGGTAAACTGATGGGTAGGCTGGCATAAGGTACGGATAATTAACATATGGATCTTGATAGTGTTTTGGTGGTGGTGGAGGATGTAGAGGCTGATTCAGATATACTCCTTGTTGCTTGAACCAATCTTGATCTGGTTCTTGATATTGATGTGGAGATTGAGATGCATTGCCGGAATAAGCATCTGACTGGTTGTCGAAGGTTAACCCAGTCGCTCGCTCTGATACCAAATGATACGGCCATCTTGAATAGGCCGCCATGGCCATTGTTTTTCTTGAACTTCTGGAAACTAATTACTGGTAAGAACTAAAGCTACAGCTAACAAACTAAGGCTATGAAAGCTACAGGAAATTGTAAACTAATGTAACTAAGGTACTGAAAGTAACTACTTGAAATGGAAATAACAGCTACAAACTAAAAATAGAGTTGCTCTAGAATTTGATCACTTTTCATCCATCCTATTACAAATGCGGCCAACACTCTTATTTATACATGAACATGCTAGCTACAGGCTGATCAATCAAGCTCATTTCTAGCCTCAAAACAAATGGTACCAATTAGTAACTAAGCTTCTAATTACATCAACTTTACACATTCAATAGCACGGCCCATTTGCATTTGAAATACAAAATACAACAGTATGCACATGCACGCAGATCTGAGGCATGCACAACTGAACAGTCCTCATGCAGAGTCCCCAAGCCATACTGTCTTCACCCTTAATTTTCCTGTAAACAGCAGGCTTTCTTCTTCATGACCATGGCAGTACAAAGTGGCCATTACAGTTTTAGGTTATTACTATTGCCCACCTTTCCAAAGTGCAGGATCAAGGATAGTATACACACAGTAATTGCATTTTTGATTTGTTAAGGAAAATGAGTATGAATATTTTATGGTTTGATTAATTACTTTTTAATTAAGTTTTAGCCAGCAACCTAAATACAATGTTTTAGCTATTCAGAAAGAAGGTACTAGAACTTTTGGTCTTCGGTATACTAATGAGCATATGTGTAATTGTTTTTAAAATGTTAGGTGTATTTTTGTAAGTACTTACAAATGTAAGCTGGCATTTGCCAATCATAGAACTTGTGGTCTTAGGTAAAAATACAGTATTATACAAAGCATGTCATTCCATTGTTTTAGTAGTATTTGGACAAGGGAAAGTGTATATGTGGACTTTGGAAATACCACCGTTGGCATTTATCATTATAGTCATCAGAGCATCTCCAGTATGGTGCTGGATTTTGGAATGAGGAAACTGAAAAAAGTATAAATTCCTCCCACTATTCGAGTTTAAAACAGTTTTTTGTATTTCAGAAAACTGTTTTATAAGTTTTGTTTTGAAGACTATGGACACCGAACAGATTGATGTTTATACTATAATCAACACTTTATTTGTTGTTTATACCATAAACGAGGATCATTTCCCGGTTTATAGGATGACACTTGGGGGAAAAAGGGACAAAATCTCATTTCAACACTTGAATTCTCCCTGCTAAAGCGGTAGAAAAAAAAATTCTTTTTTGCATTTTTGAGTATCTCCACTCTGCTAGGATGCTATAAAAATAAAACATACAAATGTCTCTTGATTTCAAACGCGGTAGGACAAGCACATTATACTTTTAAAGTCAACCGTACAAGCAACGTGAGATTTGACGATACATTCTCATTAATGATTAATCATATCGCTTTCTCCCTTTGTGTTCCAATATGAACAATACTTTATCAATCTTCATTATGTTACTCCATATAAAGGGATAACCTTGTTGATAAAAATGGTTTTATTCTTGGTCATTGTTTCTTGTTTGGAGGATCTCTTGAATTTTTATTGTAGAAAATATTTGTTCCAAGTAAACTCCATTTGTACTCTTGTATAGTGCAAAGTTTTGTGCATTGGATTCCATACCATTATTTTATATGCTACACTACGATTTTCCATACACTTACATGTGCAGTTTAGAAAACAGTTGTGGTGTATTAGAGAGAGGTGTAGTTGCGCCATATACATGCACACACGTGAGTGGTGCGCGTCTGCATGTGTGTGTTTGTATGTGCACAAACGCGTGCATGCACACACACATATATGTATGTAGGTACGGTGCAACTGCATTTTGCACTGCTAAGGTTTTAGTGTTATACTATTTGAAATTAATTGGAACTTTAAGATGTTCAGTCTTCACTACGAGCATCATGTCCACAATAACTGATATTGTTTTGAAACATCTAATATGTTAGAAATGTTAAGTCAAAATCAATAGTTAAAATATTAATTTTAATAGTCGATTTGAAATATTATTTTGAGTATGTCAGGATTTCTCAAATTTACCAAAATTAAGGATGATTTGGGTGTGTGCGCGCATGCACCCGCACATTAAGGGGCTTTTTGAAATGCTGCATCCTATTTCTATCTAATTGTGGACTACGAGATTGATTGGGTTTAATGACGTTGGCATTGTTGGCATGTCGCTATTAACATTGAATTAATGATGCAGTCAACATTACATAATCAATGATATGAATCCAAGGAACAAAAACAAGGTGCAAAATATGCTATTAGATGTATTAACGTACATAGTTAAACATGCACACAAGCACGCATGCGTGCATGTGTGCGCACATATGTTAGCGTATGTACATATAACACACATATGGGAAAAGTGGGAGTACATCCCCTGTGCTGCCTTCTTTTCAAAGATACAGCTCAAAATGGAATCAAACTTTGTGAATATGTTCTTATATCGTTCAAGATAATCTTCGTCTGTCAGCAGCTCTAGCAAGGTCGACAAGGGCTCTCATCTCCCCAGCAGAGGGAGAAGGTTCGATTTTTGACAACCACATTTTAGAGGTTTTTCATTTGTGGAGGCATGCAATGATGGTATTAAATCGACAAGATCGAAAAGTGCCACCGTAATAGTTCGGCTAATATTGGGATACGAGTATGGTTGGGGCAACCCAATCTACATCCCTAGTCTATGAAAGTAGATTATTATTTTTTATTTACTTTTGAAAAAAGGGATATCTTCATATAAATTTGGTTTGTTTTGATAATTCTATAATAATAAAATATTTGATTTTTTCTTCTTCAGGTTAATGGTTGAATTCAATGGTTGATATTAACTTCACATTTTGGAATGTGCTGGAAATTGCATAATAATCTCAGTTTTGTGAAGATGGTCATGAATGGTATAAGAACATATCTAATAAATTTGAGTTCATTTCATTTCAAAATATATAACTAGTATTGGAATGTATGGCATGGTTGTAGCGCAAGGAGCATGGATAAATAAACTTTAACCTAGCCAACATTGCATGCAAAATTATTTTGTTTGGTCCTAACTGACTGAGATGGGTCTTCAGAAATGTACGGCCATGACCTGTGGTTCTTGTATCTGTAACTAAAAGTTTTATACATTTAATTGAATGATAACAAACTTATTTGCCATTATGGTTCTATGTATTAATAAATGTATCAGTCAACATATCTAATGCGTAAAAATAATAAATACCATCGTCCTCCTAATTACCGGCGTGTTCTCTTTAAAAATCCCAGCATATATCTCATAATTGGTATACAAAATAATGCCTTCTGCTTTTGCATTGCAACTCGACTCTTACATTGCTTTTGAAATTAGGGTTACCGTCGATTCACCACTACTATGCAAAGGGGCATAGATGGTCATAGAGCTACTGATGTAGAGATACGGCCTCTCAATGAAAAAAAGCAATTCGAGCTGCTTCTGGATTAATTGGAGGGCTTGTTGTTTTCCCGGTGTGTTATTTATTACCAGATAATTGAATCTTTCTTTTTTGTTAATCTCTTTCATATCATTGTGCAAAAGACATATAAACTGCTCTACGAAAAGGTTGCTACCATTTTCACAATTTTGGACTGCAGTGCATGCTGATTGTCTATTGTTGGCTTTCTTAGGTTGCTGCCGTTGGGCTAACATATGAGATGCACAGAAGAGCTAAATCAAAGTTAGCTAAAATGGAAGAAAGGCTTGAACAAAATTTTAAGGTACCCATGTGTGCACATCTGATGCCTCTGGAGGATCCTCTGTAATTTTGGGATCTAGAGACATATTAACTCAAAATATCCCCTTTTTTTCTTTCTTCCTATAAACACTAATTATCATTGAAACATAAATCTGAGATAAAAATATTTTTTTAAAGGCATTTTTTGCATTGGCAAATATCTTCATTTTTATTTGTTCAGCTTGGAAAATAAGTTGAACCTTGAGTATCCATATACGTAGTTACCCACACTGGTTGGCGAAGCTGGTAAAAGCAAGTTACGTTCATCAATGTGACTAGGTTTTGAGCTACTGCAGCTTCATTTAGTTCTTGATTAAGATCATAAATGTTCTGTTGGCGCTTCTAGTTAGGATACATCTTCCAGAGTTTAGAACTGAAAGCTTGATTCATTCCTTTTTTTTTCAATCGGAGGAGAAAAATCACATACATGCATTTTTATATGTCCTTATCCAGTGCATATAGATCCATACGCATTTTCTTTCCAGTACCACTATTCATTTGGCAATTTATCAGTATTTCATTATATTATATTTCTGCATAACTGTATGGTGATCTTAAAAAGAAAATCATTGACGTGATACTCAACTGAGTAGTTTGGATATCAAATAAAATGCTTGTTTACTGATTTTCTTATACATAAGCAATATACACTTCTCTTATTTGTGAAAATTATTCTCTTTAGCAACTTAAGAATTGAGCTGTTTTGTTAATCATTATCATTCATTGTTCCTTTTATCCTGGGTGATATTCTGTGGTATAGGAAATTGATGAAATAAGCGGTAGGCTGCAGCAAAAAATGAATAGGCTGGAGCAAATATTGAATGAGATGGAGCAAAAATTGAATGAAAGAGGCAAAGGTCTTCCAGGCAGCTTTGAACTCAAGCCGGCCAATTCACAAACTCATGAATCCAACAACCACAAGGAATAATAACCATTTTAAACTCAAATTTGTTGTAATGTATATGTATTTCAGGGTGAATACCCTTAATGCAAGGGACACTATTGTAGTTTAGGGGACATGTGAAGCCTATACATAGAGAGTTTGTGTATGTTGTAAACACATCTGAACTCATAAAAATGTCCTCTCTCTTATTTCTTATGTTCTTCTTTTATTTTGTAACACTATTTTATAAAAAAAGTTTGGTTTTCTTCCAATGTTAGATGATTCTCTTGTTTTGTATAGAGGAGCTTTCTGACTTGAATACACGGCTGAAGATTATTTTTAAATTGAAATCCAGTTCTCTATCACGCATATATCTTTGCAATATCTTACCTTTAATGAACAGCTTTGTCACAGCAGATATATATGAATATCCGCAATCTATGCAAAATTTTCCACTGTCTACACGAAGACTTTCCAAAACAATGTTAAGTGCAAACATTAAATCTACTAAGAGAATGTGGTAAATTTGTGTAACCTCATATCCCCGAGTAATCCAAACTAAACCGAACACAACATACGCATATCTTATAAATTAAGGATAGTACACACATACAATATAGGGGTGAGAATGGAAAATTGGTGTACCAACCAGCACATTTTCCGTTTCTTTCGGTTGTTGACGGAAAGCTACAACATGTTCCATATTTCGTACCATTAACCCAAAATTCCAATAGGTGGAAATCAGAAGAAAAGGATTGAAATATGGAATTCCATTTTTTTCCGACATCAGAATTTTGAATGAAGCATATGCTGATTAACTACTACGTGCCATACATAAAACTGAACTGCTGCTTGTTCAATACAAAATAAAATAACTGAAAGCTCAACAACGAAAATAGTCCAATGCAAAATATTAATACATAATATCAAAATTGAAACAAAAGTTTTGCACAGCTCGCTGGAAGTTGAAAAGTTCAGCAAATAATACAATGAACTTACATTGAATATCAAAGTTGAAATGAAAGATTCAAGAGCAATTACACTGAATATTCAAGAGGAGTGAATAAAAGAATCTTTAACTAACACAATGAAATTCATGAAACTTTAACTAATCATTTTGTTGTCTTCAATAGTTCTTACTAAAGTTTTTTCATTCTACTTAGATTTTGTTGTGAAGTTACCCCCCGCAATAAAGATGAAGTCCCTATAAGAAAAGAAAGAAAGGTTACTAACATATGAAATCAAATGAAGCATATAGCTAGGAATATAAATATTACACTTAATTGTCGAAACATTTATTAAAGGCCAAAGGTACATGCATTTAACATATGAACAGAAAACAAATGAATACAAAAACAAAAAACCTAAAGCGCCATTACATGCTTTCTATTAAATTAATCTTTAAACAAAATTTGATGCCAGTCACACTTCTATTAAGTAAATGTATAATTGCATTTCGAGCAACTAAATACATGTTTGTACAGAACCACTACACTAAACAAATCCATGATGTGTTTTATGAAATAAAGTGACCAAATTTATGTGAATAGACAAACTATAAGACACGTGAATAACTTTCTAAAAATTGATAAGTTTTAACAAAAATTGCATAACAAAGGTATATGAACATCGATGAACAGTAGTATTACATATCTACAATCAATTGGTTTGTTAAAAGCTAGTAATAAAGTCAGTCATTAGGCTAATGTGAGCAGACAAACTACAGTGAAGGGATGTCAAATGAATGAGAAATGAAGAATTCGATAGCAACTCAGACCGATACCCCCTCTGGAGAAAAGGGACCCGAAGCCTACCGGGCATCATCAAAGGTCCATCCGACAGACTCTACACGTCAAGAGTCAACCAATGGACACCAACACATTAAAAAAGAAAAAGTATCAGATCAGAGCATAAAGGTGGTAAAACAACCCGAACTTCCCCGGTCTCCGAAGAGAAGAGAAAGAACGAATTGTTGAGAATGGGACAAATCAGAACACAAACAGAAGAATATTTTATTGCTTATTACAATAATTTACATCAGAGTACAAGAATATTCCAGAGTATTAATAAATATTACACATTTGATAAATATCAGAGATTCAAATACATTACTGCAGCGGAAAATAATACATAACACAACTGAAAGAGATAAACGGATACAGAGCTTTCCGAATATTGCTCAAGTTGTAAAACCAGGATCTTGTGAATATAAATCTGCAAAACCAAAACTACTATGTAATGTCCCGTATTTTTAATAGTCAAATATTTTATTTAATTATTGTTTTTAATTTTTTTATTTGGAATGTTAATGGATTTTAATATTGATTTTGTTTATTTAAAACGAAGTTTAACATTAATTTATATATAATTATAAATCGAGCTAGTTAGTTTATCCCAAAAAAGAAGCGAATTTGTTCATTCGCATTAGTAAAGAAGATGGAAAATACTTGAAAAGGTTTAACCTAGAATTCTGGAAATTATAACCATAAATTTCACATACAAAGATGAAAACACTAGCAAAACAAACATCATAAATTAAATCTTCAAAATAATTGCAAATATAATAATCTACCGTGGCACTTACGTATATTAAGCTGGAGAACGAAGGCAGGTAATCGTTTGCAAATTCGAGGAAACAGATTCAAACTAGGGCAGTGACTTCGTCATAGATCCGACGAAACGCCTCTTTCCTGGATCGTGATTAGTAAACGAGTAAAATAGAGTAATCTTCATTTGCAGATTCAAGAATAAATTAGGGTTCGATGGGTACAACGAGTTAGGTCGGTTTTTAATGTTTTATTTGATTGTTGTAAGCAGGTCGGATCAGAAAAACCAAATTAAACGGATCAAACCCAATAAGGGTCAGTGGGTTGGATAAAAGGATAGGCTAAAATTTGACAGACCGACCCATTACGACCATTACAAAACATTGGCCAGTTTGGTCATCGGCCTTTCCCCGGTCCTTTTCTTTCTCCCCAAGAACATTACGGATATAAATTGACCCAAACTATCCTGTCTTTCTGATTTTCTCTTACCAAACACTAATTTTGGAGGGAGCAAACTGGAAAAAATGGTTCTGAAAACAGCTTCTAAGCCAATCGCTTCGATGCTAAAGAATCAAGCTGGAAGACACCCGCGATTTCGTCAATTCATAATCGACATTGGTCAGGTAATTTCGAAACAGAGATCCGATTTTCTATCGATGTTGCAAACTTTCTGCAGCAGTTCTCAGGATTGATCTTTACCGATTTGATATTATGATGTGAAAAACAATAATACAATCTTTGTATTTTATGGTTTGATTAATTACTTTTTTGAAATTTTGGTGTAGCAGATGAAGCTCTTCAAATTTGTACTCATACCAAAAAACTAGGAGCAGTTGAAAATGAGACTGAACTGCATAGTTATTGTAATATAACTAGTAGCAGTTGAAAATTACGTAGTTCAGTTGTTACACATTTCTAAGCAGTCATAGAATCCTACTTAGATACAAAATCAAAGTCAAACTAGAACAAGTGAATAAATTGCTCTGGTGTTAGAATAATACAAGAAAAGTATCTTACGAAAGAAGCATGCCATGCTACTAAAACTTTCCTTTTCCCATGAGCAATAAACCTGATGAGATTTGGGACTGTCGGCAGGTTTTTGATACGGCCATCTTGAATAGGCGGCCGTGGCCATTGTTTTTCTTGAACTTCTGGAAACTAATTACTGGTAAGAACTAAAGCAACAGCTAACAAACTAAGGCTATGAAAGCTACAAGAAATTGTAAACTAATGTAACTAACTAAGGTATTGAAAGTAACTACTTGAAATGGAAATAACAGCTACAAACTAGGATAGAATTGCTCTAGAATTTGATCACTTTTCATCCATACTATTACAAATGCGGCCAGCACTCTTATTTATACCTGAACATGCTAGCTACAGGCCGATCAATCAAGCCCATTTCTGGTCTCAAAACAAATGGTACCAATTAGTAACAAAGCTTCTAATTACATCAACTTTACACATTCAATAGCACGGCCCATTTGCATTTGAAATACAAAATACAACATTATGCACATGCACGCAGATCTGAGGCATGCACAAATGAACAGTCCTCATGCAGAGTCCCCAAGCTATACTGTCTTCACCCTTAATTTTCCTGTAAACAGCAGGCTTTCTTCTTCATGACCATGGCAGTACAAAGTGGCCATTACAACTCCCTCCCTCTTCAAAAACGACCATGTCCTCATGGTCGAGTGACAACAAGGAGGTGGCCACGGTGGCTTGTACGGTACGTGTTGATTCTCATGACTAATGACAGCCTTAAAAGAAAAGGTCCCCTTAACTTTCTCAATATAAGTGTTCGCTGCCTTATTCCAATACTGGTACATCCTTCCACCTTCTAAAAGATATCCTGCTGGGTCAAATATGGAAATAATCCCATGATTGTACTGATGTCCTGAGCATACAAACATGCTGCAAGTTTTTATTTCTGCACCATGTCTTAGTTGCTGAGCATGTTTAGGCTTCATGGATAATGGTGTAAAGGATAATGCGGCTAAACTACCAATTTCTGATTGAATATGAACAACAGTTGTCTCAGTTTTTCCCTCCACTTTTTCATGCTGAATCAACACTGTACTCATATTAGCTTTTTGAATTATATCTCTATTTCCATCAATCTCTTCATTTGATTCACTAAATTCTGGACCCACTTGCTTATCTACAGCAATATAGCTTCTCTCATCATTTTTGGATTTGCCTTCTTCCTTCTCTTCATTTTCAGCCAAGTTTTCTACGTCTGCAACATTACATATTTCATCTTTTCTCCTTTCCAACATGTCTACATATGTTGAGTCGCTGTCTTCGGCCAGTGTTTTGGTGGTAGGCGCAGCAACACAGCGGTTCTTTATTAGTTCATCCAAGGCAATAACGTAGAGTTCGAATTCGTTAAGCTCCAAATCATAACCTGTAGGATATTGTTTTGTCAATTCAAGACAAATTCCCCAAATTCTATGTGGGATCCTAATGAATTTCTTTGTCTCAGAATTTGAAAGTTGACATGATGGTAGGTTGTCTTGAAGGGGAGTAATAGTATCACTAAGATTCTTGTTGATAGATAGGATAGATTTGATGATGTTGCTCAACTCCATCGATTCCAATTTCTCAATTGAATGCTCTAGATCCAATATCAACCTCGACGATGATTCAAATTCTCGAATTTGAGGAATGCTATTAGGAGCAGTTTTTGAATTTAGAAACTGATTTTTGGAGTTAGCGGTCGGCTTTTGTGAGTGCTCTTGATGGTTTTGGGGTGCTTGTTGACATTCTTAAGAGGATAAAGGAGGGTTTTTGGAGTGTGGAGCATTTCTTGGCTGTTGCAAGGCGGTTCTTGGTGCAAATGATGTGATTCTTGGATCTGCAGGTGGATCTCTGGGTGCTATATGTTCTGGGTAATAGGGCAGCGAATTTTTTGGTGGTGGAGTATTAGTTCTTGCAGCCATTGTTGTGTAAGGTGCTGATTGATGTAAAGCTCCTGTTGTGGTTGCTGACTTGGAGTATCCATTGCTGTTACTGTTCTCTTGAATTTGATAGGGACCAGTTGCATGTACAGGTGGGTAAACTGATGGGTAGGCTGGCATAGGGTACGGTTAATTAACATATGGATCTTGATAGTGTTTTGGCGGTGGTGGAGGATGTAGAGGCTGATTCAGATATCCTCCTTGTTGCTTGAACCAATCTTGATCTGGTTCTTGATATTGATGTGGAGATTGAGATGCATTGTCGGAATAAGCATCTGGCTGATTGTCGAAGGTTAACCCAGTCGCTCGCTCTGATACCAAATGATACGGCCATCTTGAATAGGCGGCCATGGCCATTGTTTTTCTTGAACTTCTGGAAACTAATTACTGGTAAGAACTAAAGCTACAGCTAATAAACTAAGGCTATGAAAGCTACAGGAAATTGTAAACTAATGTAACTAAGGTACTGAAAGTAACTACTTGAAATGGAAATAACAGCTACAAACTAGGATAGAATTGCTCTAGAATTTGATCACTTTTCATCCATCCTATTACAAATGCGGCCAACACTCTTATTTATGCCTGAACATGCTAGCTACAGGCCGATCAATCAAGCCCATTTCTGGCCTCAAAACAAATGGTACCAATTAGTAACAAAGCTTCTAATTACATCAACTTTACACATTCAATAGCACGGCCCATTTGCATTTGAAATACAAAATGCAACAGTATGCACATGCACGCAAATCTGAGGCATGCACAACTGAACAGTCCTCATACAGAGTCCCCAAGCCATACCGTCTTCACCCTTAATTTTCCTGTAAACAGCAAGCTTTCTTCTTCATGACCATGGCAGTACAAAGTGGCCATTACAGTTTTATGTTATTACTATTGCCCACCTTTCCAAAGTGCAGGATCAAGGATAGTATGCACACAGTAATTGCATTTTTGATTTGTTAAGGAAAATGAGTATGAATATTTTATGGTTTGATTAATTACTTTTTAGTTAAGTTTTAGCCAGCAACCTAAATACAATGTTTTAGCTAATCAGAAAGAAGGTACAAGAACTTTTGGTCTTCGGTATACTAATGAGCATATGTGTAATTGTTTTTAAAATGTTAGGTGTATTTTTGTAAGTACATACAAATGTAAGCTGGCATTTGCCAATCAAAGTACTTGTGGTCTTAGGTAAAAATACAGTATTATACAAAGCATGTCATTCCATTGTTTTAGTAGTATTTGGACAAGGGAAAGTGTATATGTGGACTTTGGAAATACCACCGTTGGCATTTATCATTATAGTCATCAGAGCATCTCCAGTATGGTGCTGGATTTTGGAATGAGGAAACTGAAAAAAAGTATAAATTCCTCCCACTATTTGAGTTAAAAACAATTTTTTGTATTTCAGAAAACTGTTTTATAAGTTTTGTTTTGAAGACTATGGACACCGAACAGATTGATGTTTATACTATAATCAACACTTATTTTGTTGTTTATACCATAAACGAGGATCATTTCCCGGTTTATAGGATGACGCTTGGGGGAAAAGGGACAAAATCTCATTTCAACACTTGAATTCTCCCTGCTAAAGCGGTAGAAAAAAAAATTCTTTTTTGCATTTTTGAGTATCTCCACTCTGCTGGGTTGCTATTAAAATAAAACATACAAACGTCTCTTGATTTCAAATGCGGTAGGACAAGCACATTATACTTTTAAAGTCAACCGTACAAGCAACGTGAGATTTGACGATACATTCTCATTGATGATTAATCATATCGCTTTCTCCCTTTGTGTTCCAATATGAACAATACTTTATCCATCTTCATTATGTTACTCCATATAAAGGGATAACCTTGTTGATAAAAATGGTTTTATTCTTGGTCATTGTTTCTTGTTTGGAGAATCTCTTGAATTTTTATTGTAGAAAATATTTGTTCCAAGTAAACTCCATTTGTACTCTTGTATAGTGCAAAGTTTTGTGCATTGGATTCCATACCATTATTTTATATGCTACACTACGATTGTCCATACACTTACATGTGCAGTTTAGAAAACAGTTGTGGTGTATTAGAGAGAGGTGTAGTTGAGCCATATACATGCACACACGTGAGTGGTGCGCGTCTGCATGCTTGTGTTTGTATGTGCACAAACGCGTGCGTGCACACACACATATATGTATGTAGGTACGGTGCAACTACATTTTGCACCGCTAAGGTTTTAGTGTTATACTATTTTAAATTAATTGGAACTTTAAGATGTTCAATCTTCACTACGAGCATCGTGTCCACAATAATTGATATCGTTTTGAAACATCTAATATGTTCGAAATTTTAAGTCAAAATCAATAGTTAAAATATTAATTTTAATAGTCGATTTGAAATATTATTTTGAGTATGTCAGGATTTCTCAAATTTACCAAAATTAAGGATGATTTGGGTGTGTGCGCGCACGCACCCGCACATTAAAGGGTTTTTGAAATGTTGAATCCCATTTCTATCTAATTGTGGACTACGAGATTGATTGGGTTTAATGACGTTGGCATTGTTGGCATGTCGCTATTAACATCGAATTAATGATGCAGTCAACATTACATAATCAATGATATGAATCCAAGGAACAAAAACGAGGTGCAAAATATGCTATTAGATGTATTGATGTACATAGTTAAACATGCACACAAGCACGCATGCGTGCATGTGTGCGCACATATGTTAGCGTATGTACGTATAACACACATATGGGAAGAGAGGGAGTACATCCCTTGTGCTGCCTTCTTTTCAAAGATACAGCTCAAAATGGAATCAAAATTTGTGAATATGTTCTTATATCGTTCAAGATAATCTTCGTCTGTCAGCAGCTCTAGCAAGGTCGGCAAGGGCTCTCATCTCCCCAGCAGAGGGAGAAGGTTCGATTTTTGACAACCACATTTTAGCGGTTTTTCATTTGCGGAGGCATGCAATGAGTATTAAATCGACAAGATCGAAAAGTGCCACCGTAATAGTTCGGCTAATATTGGGATACGAGTGTGGTTGGGGCGTCCCAATCTACATCCCTAGTCTATGAAAGTAGATTATTAATTTTTATTTACTTTTGAAAAAAGGGATATCTTCATATAAATTTGGTTTGTTTGGATAATTCTATAATAATAAAATATTTGATTTTTTCTTCTTCAGGTTAATGCTTTGATCTTATCATATTATGCATGAATATATTCTATGCATGTTTGTAAACCTATGATCTTATCATGTTATGCATGAATATATTCTATGCATGTATGAAAACCTATCACCTTGACCTTGTGGGCTAAAAGCTATAAGCTTTATGTTGAAATGTTGCATTATATAACATTAGAACTCTTATAACCTTTATGATAACTTTCATATAATGCTATATGCGAACTTTTAGCCATCATCCTATGTCATTCATAATCATGTTTCACCTATTTGCTTAAGTTGATATTATGCATGTTTTGAGGCCTATGATGTAATATGCAAGCTTATGAATTTATTTATGCCTCATATGCCACCATGTTTAACTTGTGGCCAACCTTATTACCTTATGCCCCTTTTTGTCATGCCTTTTGCCAAGTTCCCCCTTTTGATCTATGTTATATTATGCGAAACGTGCATGCGATGGGAATACGTTGTGTTGGGTAATATTAATGACATGAAACATGATTTTAAATATGACATGAACATTGACTTGTGATTGTGTTTGTAAACATAATGGTGGACATGACACTTAGAAAATATGAGTGTGGCCAACTCGAGGTTGGGTTGAGTTTGTAGCATAAATCTACCCGGAACCGACCGGCTTAACTAGTGGCAACAAGCAATAGGACCCAATGTGAGTAGTTGGTCATGTTGCACTAGAAACCCGAGGTTAGACCAAGTTGTGATGTAAAGCTACCCGGACCCGCCTGGCTTAACTAGTAACCACAACAAAGTCTAATGTGAGAGGTTGGGTGCATTAAAATAACTAATGCCACATGATAGGGTTAAGTCATGGACCACTTGAGTACTTAACCAATTAAACATGATGGGTTGACGCGGTTAAGTCATGAACCTTGGGTACACTTAACCAACTTGATACTTGATTGGGTAGGGTTAACCACATTTAACCCGCTAGAAACCCTAGTTACGTGGTCCTTTTCACCAGTAACCCTCTTGATTGTATCATGATACCCTAGGGACTAGGCTAGGGTGGGGCACGATTACTGGGTTGACATGTAAGCGACCAAAACGACGGATGAGTAGGTGCGCCGGTGTAGGTTCAGGAGGACCATGGTCGTGCACTTGGTCCGTAGTTGAAAAAGCAGACACGGGCACCCGTAGGTTTAGACTGTGCATGCTTGATCTGTGTCCGTGGTTGGCACCCTAGGGCTTGATACACCCTAGGGTGGACCTAGCACAGTTTGACTACACTTCGTGATTGGGCTGTATGACACCGACACTTGACGAGTTAGGCTTTTAGGGAGCCGATCGACTAGACCGAGTAGTTGGACCTCGATTTAGGTCATTTCATGATGTGGGCCAGCTTTGGGCCAAGGGGTCATTTCTTATACTTGACATGGATTGGAATACTAGTACACCCCGGTGCAACTTAATCTTGTATATGCGATGCCACACTTGATCTATCTTGTTAACTTTTCACCATGCCAGTTATCACCCTACATCTCATCTCTGTTTTACATGTTCAGTTAGCTTTATTAGTTTTTATCTAATAGTAGATAGGACTTACCACTCTTTTTGACTGACCCGTTTTCTTTCCCCTCTTTTCATCCGTTCCCACCCCCCCCCCCCCCCCCCCCCCAGGTTTGCAGGGTGGGAATACTGTTGCCTAGCTGGACCTTTAGCCGCTTTTCTGGATAGCTCACGTATGGTTTGAGCATGCTATGGCCTTATGCTACTTTGGGGATAGTTACTTTATGTTTCATTTTCAGTTTTTCAGTTTATTTACTAGACTTTGTTTTATGGGAAAATAATGACCAAATACTTTGATGTAACTTGACTATGGTTTTGAAATGCTAGTTTTATCCGCTGCTTTATTTACTCTGTTTTTACTTACATGTTCTGTCTTGTGATATCTGCATGCATGTTTACCTCGTTTAACGCCCCTACAAAGCTAGTGTCCTTGCAAGAGTGACCCTAGCGGAGGTGGGGTGTTACATTTGGTATCAGAGCATACGGTTTACAAGATTTGAGCAAAAGGTTTTTTTTTAAAAAAACTTAACTTTTGAGAAGCTATTTTTCAAAACCAATTATGTATTTTCCAAGAAAAGTCTAGTTATTTTAAAAGACTATTCCCCAAAAGCCATTAGCACTATCCTTCGTTTCCTTGTTCTAAATCTATCTTTTCCTTTTTCAGTATGGCCGATCTTAACCTTCCCGAGGGAGTGACCATTCCCGGATGGTTCCGGAGGTACTTGGAAGCTAGTGCCAACAATGTGGGCCCAGCAACCACCCCCACCGTAACTGAGGTTCCTCCTCCTCTTCCTCAGAATCCGCAAGCAGATTTCGCTAAGATTTGCAAAGACTTTAAGGCGATGGGTGGCAAGAATTTCATTGGGACGGAGACTTTTGTGGAAGCACGAAATTGGTTGAAACAAACTGAGGATCTCTTCGCTATCTTTGATGTGGAAGATCATAGAAAGGTTTTATTGGCAGCATGGTTATTAAAAGAAGAGGCTGCTTATTGGTGGGAGGTCACCAATGCTACGAGTCCTATAGATACTTGGGCAGACTTTAGGACAAGATTTGGGCTTAAGTTTCTATCATCAGCAGGGGCGAATCTGCAATGGGAGAAGTTTATATCTTTGAAGAAAGGGGACATGACAGTGAGGGAGTATGTGAATCAGTTTAACCAGCTCGCTCGATTCGGTTTGGACATGGTTAATACCCCCCAGAAGAAGGCTTTACGCTTCGCACGAGGGTTGAATGAGCCATTACAAGGTTTAGCCCTATCTCATATACCCATGGGGGCCACTTTTGAAGGACTAGTAGACATGGCATTGCTTCAAGGAGACGATAAGAATGGCAAGAAGGAAGTCAAGGCTAATGAGACTCAAGCCAAGAAGACAGACTCCAAGTGGGGAGGGAATCAGAGCAATCAGAACAACAAGAACTACAAGGGCAGCAAGGCCAAGGCAAAGGACCCAAGAAAATGCAACTTCTGTGGGATTGTTGGGCACATAGCCAAGGATTTCAGAAAGAAGAAGAGGAAGCGGGGAGAATGCTTTCATTGTGGAGAGACTGGACACTTTAGCAAGGATTGCCCCAAGAAGCAAGGACAAGGGCAAGGGCAGAATCAGCGTGCAGGACCTTCTGGAGGGCAAGTGCATGCCCTCAACACTGCTCCAGTTCAGGACCGAGTTAGTATTTCTGTAGAAAGTCTTGTTTATATTTCTGATTGTCCTGTTCGCACCTTATTTGATTCTGGCGCATCGCATAGTTTTATTTCTTCTGACATTGTTGAAAGTTTGCACCTAAGTACTAGTCTAGTTGAGGATCCCGTTTGTGTTTCAAATCCAATTGGGGGTTCCGCCCATCTATCTATGATTTGTGTGGATTTGAAGATTTCTATCTTGACCGTTGAATTCACGTGTAATGCTTATGTTCTCGGGTTCACAGGATACACCTTGATCTTGGGCATGGATTGGTTGTCCAGTTATGGAGCCATCCTCGATTGTGAACATAGGGTGGTGAAGCTCATGACTCGCCTCGGTAATACCCTAGAAATTTTTTGTAACCCTAGAGGTCCCGTCATGTTATGTTATCTTGAATCTCTTGACTCGTCCATCGATGATCTGCAATCTGTAAGGGTGGTCCGAGACTATCCTGATGTCTTTGAAGAAGTTAAGGGGTTACCCCCTAAACGAGAGATAGATTTCCGCATTTATCTAGTCGATAATGCCAAGCCAGTATCATTGCCCGTTAGGCACATGGCCCCGCGAGAAAGAAGGGAGCTCAGTAAGCAAATTAAGGAGCTGCTTGAGAAGAATTTTATTAGGCGAAGCATTTCTGAATGGGGTGATCCGGTGGTATTCGCTACTAAGGCAGATGGTTCGCTTCGTCTATGTGTTGATTATCGAGAGTTGAACAAGCTGACAAAGAAGAATAGACACCCGTTACCGAGGATTGATGATCTCTTTGACCAGCTTGTTGGTGCTTCTGTTTTCTCTCAGCTCGATCTAGCCACTGGATTCCATCAGCTTAGAGTGGCTGAGGATAGTATCGATAAGACTGCGTTTAGGACTCCAGATGGATTCTTTGAATGGCTTGTCATGCCATTCGGTTTGACTAATGCACCTGCCTACTTCGTAGATTTGATGAGTAGGGTGTTCAGGGAGTTCCTTAACAAGTTTGTCGTTGTTTTCGTGGATGATATTCTGATCTTCTCAAAGGATGAGGAAGAGCATGCTAGGCATCTCAAGGAAGTGATGGATACGCTTAGAGCTCATCAGTTGAAAGCCAAGTTCTCCAAATGTCATTTTTGGAGAAGGGAAGTTCGGTTTCTTGGATATATAGTTTCTAAGCAAGGCATAGCGGTGGATCCCGCGAAAGTGGTTCTGGTTCAAGACTGGAAGACTCCTAGGAATGCAACCGAAGTAAGAAGCTTTCTCGGTCTAGCGGGCTACTATAGGAAGTTCATCAGGGACTTCGCTAAGATTTCGGCCCCTCTTACTAGGTTGACGAAGAAGAACTTAGTTTTTGCATGGGACTTAGAGTGTGAGCTTGCTTTTCAAAGGCTCAAGAGGGCCCTTACTACCGCTCCAGTTTTAGCATTACCCGATGGCGGTAAGATGTTTACCGTGTACACCGATGCATATGGCACGGGGTTAGGTGTTGTTCTAATGCAAGAGGGAAGAGTGATATGTTATGGGGGTAGGAAACTGAAAGTTCATGACAAGAACTATCCCACTCATGATTTGGAGTTGGCAGCGATCGTCTTTGCACTCAAATCCTAGCGCCACTATCTTCTAGGCGAAAGGTTTGAGTTGTATACTGATCACAAGTCACTCAAATACCTCTTCTCGCAGAAAGATCTGAATCTAAGGCAGCAAAGGTGGATGGAATTCTTGGCATCATATGACTTCGAGATAGCTTATACCCCTGGCAAGGGTAATGTTGTGGCGAATGCACTAAGTAGAAGGAGGTTGACTTTGAGTCCCTTGTTTATTGAGATGAAAAACTTAGAGTTCTTGGCAAACTTTGATTTCACGACGGCTGTTGAGTCGATGACGGGTTCATTAGCATCCCTTGAGCTCAGACCCACACTTCTTGATCAAGTTGGGGCTTCGCAGAAGGAAGATCCACAGATAGTCGAGGTCATGGACAAGTTGATTCGTGGTGAGACGTCTAGTCACCTTGCTAGATATACTATTGATGATAAAGGTTGGCTAAGGCGTGATGGAAGGCTATGCGTTCCACAAGTAGGAGACTTGGTGCATAAAGTTCTTGAAGAAGCACATCACTCGAAGATGACTATACATTCGGGAGGAGATAAGACGTATAGAGATGTGAAGCGCATTTTCTTTTGGGCCGGAATGAAGAAAGATGTGGCAGAGTATGTTTCAAAGTGCATGGTGTGTCAACAAGTGAAAGCCGAGTCAAAGAAACCAGGTGGGCTACTACATCCATCGGAGGTCCCGCAATGGAAGTGGGAGAGTATTTCTATGGATTTTGTGGATGGATTGCCTAGGTCAAGGAAAGGGAACACGAGCATATGGGTCATAGTTGATAGACTTACGAAGAGTGCTCACTTCATTCCAGTAAAGAGCAAGAGGACCGCATCATGGCTAGCATCTATTTATCTCCGAGAGATATTGCGGTTGCACGGAGTTCCTTCTAGCATAGTTAGCGATCGTGACCCAATCTTCACTAGCCAATTCTGGAATAGTTTACAAGAAGCGATGGGTACGCGATTGAATCTGAGCACAGCCTATCACCCCCAGACGGATGCCAAACCGAAAGGGTGAATAGAGTGCTAGAAGATCTTTTGAGGCTTTTTGTTCTTGACTTTGGTGGTACTTAGGAAGACCACCTTCCTCTAGTAGAGTTTGCTTATAATAATAGCTATCAAGCCAGCATCGGGATGGCACCATTTGAAGCTTTGTATGGGAGGCCGTGTAGGTCACCATCTTGTTGGTGGGAGACAACAGATAGGCTTATACTTGGGCCCGATATGATACGGGACACATCCGAGAAAGTTGAATTGGTGAGAAGACGGATGAAAGCGGCCCAAGATAGACAGAAATCTTACGCTGACAAGCGAAGGGCAGATTTGGAATTCGAAGTGGGAAACAGGGTTTTCGTGAAGGTTTCTCCTTTGCGTAATGTGGTACGTTTTGGAGCAGTTGGGAAGCTGGCACCAAGGTTCATAGGGCCCTTCCCTATCATAGAGAGAATTGGAAAGATGGCCTATAAGGTGGAATTGCCAGAGAAGGTAGCCGGAGTGCATAATGTCTTTCATGTCTCGCATCTCCGAAAGTGCCTGCATGAATCCGCTGAGGTGGTTGAACCAAGCATTCTAGAAGACATTGAGGTAGACAAAGAGGCAACCTTGAGAAGAGCTCTGATTCGTATCTTGGGAACAGAGATCAAGAAGTTAAGGAATCGAGAAGTCAAATTGGTGAAAGTTCAATGGAGTGAAGCCGATGAAGATGCAACTTGGGAAACTAAGGAGAAGATGCGTGGGCTTTATCCATTCCTTTTTGAGGGTACATTCTCAATTTCCTTTCCTAAGTAGCATATCTTTCTTTTTGCTATCCGTGTTTATCCTGTTTATCTTGTTATCTCGTTAACCTTGTCATGAGAACCTTAGGTAGAAACCCTTTGGATGAAACATGTATTTGAAACATGTTATGCTTGATGGTTGCAAGTGGTTGCAAGTGTTTGTAAGTGGATACTCGTGGATGCATGATACACATTAGGTACTAAGATCGGCTCACACACTTTCATGTTGCATATGCATGAGTGCTTATACTTATTCATGGATGAAACTTGTCATGCTATCATGTGGATGTTGCATATGAAAGAATGTTATGTGCACTCATGTAGAGATTATAAATTTTGTTAGGAATTTGCATACATATGGACTCATTTCACTAACATACTTTGCATTAAGGAGGTTTACTAAATCAGTAACCGCCTGATATTTGCATTAGATAAGTACATATACACACACCTTTGCATATGATCATACAGCATTTAGAATCCTTTAAGGACAATGACTGCACGTGGATGATGTGTTGAGTAGATGGGTGATGGATGGTAAGATACGTTCTTCCTAACTTGGAGATTTCGGGGAAGAAATTCTTTAAGGAGGGGAGAATGTAACAACCCGTATTTTTAATAACATGTTATAATGTAAATCAAGAAAGAATTAAATTGTAAAATCTGAACCAAGGGAAACGGGTTGTGCCATTGCGTTCGTCTCGGAAAAATACGCGAAATATAGTCCGAGTTTTCGAAAAATGGAGTCCGTATGACCAAGTAATGGCCCAATGAAGTTTTCAGAAAATTCCAAGCCCGAAAACAGTTCAAATTCGAATTCAAATTTAAATTTCAACCAAGGCGGAATGGGCGGGAATTTTCCCGCCCCAGGCAGGGCCGACACCAGTGTCGGCCCCCCCAATGTGTCGACACCCATGTCGACCCATGGGTCGACACCCATGTCGACCCAGGGGTCGACCCCCCTGGTCGGACCAGTTTTTCTGGTGCACCATTTTGACAGGTTAGGTCCTGCTCTGGAAGTTTCTGACGGGAGTTGATGGCTCAGATTCGATTTAGGGTTAATCCTATGGTCTAAATTAACCTAATCACCTATAAAAAGACCCCTAAACCTAGCCTAAACCCTCATTAATCATTCCTACAACTAAATGTTGTCCAAATATTCACCAATCATGGCCTCCACCTTCTTCATGAGAGCATGAGTGTCTCAAATCAATCTATGTCATAAAGGAGCCATCTTTCTTAAGAAAAAGAGCCTCCTTTCTTTGTCTTTGGGGATATTACTTCTTGTTTCTAGGCGTTTAAGTGGAGCCTTTTATTTTCTTTGCGGATTTTGCTTGTGGCTTCATCTCAATCTTTATATATATCGATCTAGATCGCATAACCGCTCATTGTAAGCCCTATACTACTTTTAGATTCTAACTATGAAGTTAAATGTGATATGTTGCAAGTTGAGTTTGGGCCTAAGAATGATATATGCTTTGATCTTATCATGTTATGCATGAATATATTCTTTGCATGTTTGTAAACCTATGATCTTATCATGTTATGCATGAATATATTCTATGCATGTTTGAAAACCTATCACCTTGACCTTGTGGGCTAAAAGCTATAAGCTTTATGTTGAAATGTTGCATTATATAACATGAGAACTCTTATAACCTTTATGATAACTTGCATATAATGCTATATGCGAACTTTTAGCCATCATCCTATGTCATTCATAATCATGTTTCACCTATTTGCTTAAGTTGATATTATGCATGTTTTGAGGCCTATGATGTAATATGCAAGCTTATGAACCTATTTATGCCTCATATGCCACCATGTTTAACTTGTGGCCAACCTTATTACCTTATGCCCCTTTTTTCATGCCTTTTGCCAAGTTCCCCCTTTTGATCTATGTTATGTTATGCGAAACGTGCATGCGATGGGAATACGTTGGGTTGGGTAATATTAATGACATGAAACATGATTTTAAATATGATATGAACATTGACTTGTGATTGTGTTTGTAAACATAATGGTGGACATGACACTTAGAAAATATGAGTGTGGCCAACTCGAGGTTGGGTTGAGTTTATAGCATAAATCTACCCGGAACCGACCGGCTTAACTAGTGGCTACAAGCAATAGGACCCAATGTGAGTAGTTGGTCATGTTGCACTAGAAACCCGAGGTTAGACCAAGTTGTGGTGTAAAGCTACCCGGACCCGCCCGGATTAACTAGTAACCACAACAAAGTCTAATGTGAGAGGTTGGGTGCATTAAAATAACTAATGCCACAAGATAGGGTTAAGTCATGGACCACTTGAGTACTTAACCAATTAAACATGATGGGTTGACGCGGTTAAGTCATGAACCTTGGGTACACTTAACCAACTTGATACTTGATTGGGTAGGGTTAACCACATTTAACCCGCTAGAAACCCTAGTTACGTGGTCCTTTTCACCAGTAACCCTCTTGATTGTATCATGATACCCTAGGGACTAGGCTAGGGTGGGGCACGATTACTGGGTTGACATGTAAGCGACCAAAACGACGGCTGAGTAGGTCGTGTGGGTTCTGGCGGAACATGGTCGTGCACATGGTCCGGAGTTGAAAAAGCAGACACGGGCACCCGTAGGTTTAGACTGTGCGTGCTCGATCTGTGTCCGTGGTTGGCACCCTAGGGCTTGATACACCCTAGGGTGGACCTAGCACAGTTTGACTACACTTCGTGATTGGGTCGTATGACACCGACACTTGACGAGTTAGGCTTTTAGGGAGCCGATCGACTAGACCGAGTAGTTGGACCTCGATTTAGGTCATTTCATGATGTGTGCCAGCTTTGGGCCAAGGGATCATTTCTTATACTTGACATGGATTGGAATACTAGTACACCCCGGTGCAACTTAATCTTGTATATGCGATGCCACACTTGATCTATCTTGTTAACTTTTCATCATGCCAGTTATCACCCTACATCTCATCTCTGTTTTACATGTTCAGTTAGCTTTATTAGTTTTTATCTAATAGTAGATAGGACTTACCAGTCTTTTTGACTGACCCGTTTTCTTTCGCCTCTTTTCTTCCGTTCCCCCCCCCCCCCCCCAGGTTTGCAGGGTGGGAATACTGTTGCCTAGCTGGACCTTTAGCCGCTTTTCTGGATAGCTCACGTATGGTTTGAGCATGTTATGGCCTTATGCTAATTTGGGGATAGTTACTTTATGTTTCATTTTCAGTTTTTCAGTTTATGTACTAGACTTTGTTTTATGGGAAAATAATGACCAAATACTTTAATGTAACTTGACTATGGTTTTGAAATGCTAGTTTTATCCGCTGCTTTATTTACTCTGTTTTTACTTACATGTTCTGTCTTGTGATATCTGCATGCATGTTTACCTCGTTTAACGCCCCTCCAAAGCTAGTGTCCTTGCAAGAGTTACCCTAGCGGAGGGGGGGTGTTACAGTTCCGGCCTTCGAGGTTTATACATGGGAAATTATTCTCTTACTAGTTTACACTTGGAGACTAATAGATGTGGGAAGATAGAGATGCATGAATCAGAAATGGAAACGTTTTCTAAAGTTAATAACGTATATTTTCTAAAATTAGAAAATAAGGATTTACAAATATATGGAAATGGGAAATGGGGAAATGAATAAATTAACGATAAATTAATTTAAAAGGGAAAAATGTTGTTACAACCGCCTACAGCCCCCGCACTATACAAGAGGAATAATGCGCTGAAACGTGTGCCATGCAGCTATCGACGATCATCAAGGTATGGTAGATAAACGAAACCTGTCGTAAACTCATAGCGCAAGGATAAAATATAATAAAACATATACAACAGGTAGTGATAGTGAAGTAGAAAGCACTAAACTTTCATGACAACTAGAAAGTACTTCCCATACACGTGGATTACAACAATAGTGTTTGTACAATTTGCCTCACTACAACACTCAGAGAAATAGCAAACGGTAGAAATCCAATTATTTGATAGTAGTATAGATAGTGCACCGGCCTCCGGCTCCCACTAAGGCGTCACCTGTCACCTGCTACTTAGTCTGGCCATCCAATAATCGGATGAACAGCCCAAGGTAATAAGAGGGAGACATAAAACCTTGAGTTAGATAATAGTCTTAATGAGCGATAAAACAGCTAACAAACTTCATCAATAAAGTATATGAGAAAGGGTAAATAAATGAACTAATCTACCCAGCTCTAGAGAAGAACTCACAACTGCCTTCTCCACACCTGACAATGATAGCCCTTACAACCCATAAATCAAAAGGGACAACAATTCAGCCACGACAATTAGAATAACCATTCATACATGGCAAAAGCAACTCATACAACGTCTAGTTACATCTAACATAAATAACCTAAATCGAACTTGGTATCCCATAAGCAGTAGCCCCTAAGGGCGAAACCAATATCAGACAAGCACCAAAGGAACACCATATTCGAAGTCAGAAAATCTCCTTGGGATGGTACCACCAAAGCAACCAAGCATTCAAACGTCCATGAATGACTCTGGCTATCACCGCCATCCTTGCTTTGGAACCCTTGCTATCGTATGACTGGCAAAACAATTTGCCATCAATTGTCAAGGACCATACACAACGTCCCGGTTCTAGCAAAATTCCACATGCTATACTCCACACATGCTACATGCTATACTTGACACGTGTCTAGGCCATACACGACAACTAAGGCACTCAACCTACAATTGATCTTCAATTGTACCTTGGCTTTAAGTCCCCTAGAACCTACGACAACGATAATTACTCGGTTTTTGTCTCTCTAGTTGTTATCAATTACGACCATTAATTAGCTCAGAACACTTTAGAGATGTCACTTCACACGAACTCAATACATCCCTGAGTTGTCATACCATTCGTTATTTTAAGCCAATCAACGGACACTTTTCAACACTTCAAAACTTCCCAATTGAATTCACTTTGAAGTCACATCATCACCGGAAATGTCCGACCAGAAATGGAAGAAATGGCTGACCAGAATAGGCCGACCCAACTTTAGTTCGACCCAACTTTAGTCCGACCCAACTTTGGTCCGACCCAGCTTTAGTCCGACCCAACTTTAGGCCGACCGACTTTTGTGCTGGCCTAAGTTTGTGTCGACCCAACTATATGCCGACCCACTTTAGGCCGACCCAAATCTATGCTGACCCACAATTGGTCGACCCAACTTGACTTGCTCCCAAAGACATGATTTGGAACCGACCGACCCAACTATGAATGACTAGGACGACCCACCTCTGAATGACTGGGCCGACCCACTTCTTCTGACTAGGCCGACTAACCTATGAATGACTAGGCTGACCCACTTCTTCTGACTAGGCTGACCCACTTACGGCCGATCCAACTTATGGCCGATCCAACTTATGGCTGACCCAAAACTTGCATATTGCAATTCAACCCTGATTTCGACCAAGACTTCGCCAAATGATAAATCCGACGAAACTAAGTCATCCAATTCATCCAAAAGGATTACAAGGATGCTATGAAATCAACAATATCATCAATATGACAATTCTATCAATGATAATGTCAAATTCACCAAAATCACCACAAATATGCATATGAATAAAAACCATGGCTCTAACTTGCACACTCATACGAAATATCATAGAAATTACCTATCTAAATTTTCTAAATAAGTACCTGGGATAATCTATATGAAAATGAACTTACCAATGCATAGATCTAAGAAAAAATACTTGAATTTGATGAAAACATTATCTACTACTGTTAGACCAAAAAATGGTCCTAACACCCAATTGATAATATTTTGCAGAGAAAAATGAGGAATCATGAACTAAAAGCAAGAAAAATCGATCAACACACGAGTTTTATAGTGGTGCGGCGTTAACGAGCCTACGTCTACTTCATATTTTCTCATTTCATTCATAGATTACAATTACAAGAAATATTGCCTCTCAATCACTCGAATTCAATGAATAATTCTCTCCAAATTCATTGATTTTCATTGGAGAAGAAGATGATTATTTATGGAAAAGTGTTGGCTATGGCAGCCATGGATGTTGAGATGCAGAAAGTCCCCTCAAATTATGCGTTGTATGTGCATTTATAGGTAGAAATTTGGTTAGGGTTGAGTGGCCACGTGGTAGCTTTAGAGTAAATCTCGAAAGTAATGGAGAACATGGGGAAATGGTCCTTAACTACCCAGAATTCGATTAGGGTTGAGGGACCTGATCCGAATGACCCGATCCGGATGACCCGATCCGGATGACCCGATCCAGATCGCTCGATCCGGTTTGGTCGGTCAGAAATATTCGCTTTAGCTTGATCCAAAATGGTGGAATCTAACCCAAAACTTATATGCATAGAAATACAAGTTTTCACATCCTTTATTACTTTGTCCAAGCAGATGTCGATCTCTGCTTGTTCATACTCAAGCCCTGAGTAGCCTTCCTGATAGAGTTCTTGGGCTTTGGATAGTCTGGTCACAAAGCAGGCTAACATTTTGCCACCCAAAGTACATCCTATTGCAAATGAGATGTGCTTTGAATATGTCAAGCTGAATCTTTTTGGAACGTCATCCAACCTTGAGGGGGCTTTATTAGATTGTTGTGTCCTATTAAGTAGTTCCATCGTATGGATTTTTTCCTGTATAAATGGTTTGTCATATATCGCACTGCTTCCGCTAATGTTTATTGAGCCAAATTCCATGGCTAGAGTGGTTAAGATCATTATGTAATCGCTTAGACCTCGTCGAATCAAGAGGTTGAATTCCTTCATCATAGGTCATGCAGTGTAACACCCCACATCCTTTAGTGTCACTCACAAAGGGAATGCACTAAGTTCTGTGGAGCATTTTAGGTCAAAGATGTAGATAAATTACAAGATAGACAAATAAAGCAGCGGTAAATAAATAAACTTTATTTCATTTATAAAACAGCTTGTACAAAATCTTTTGTTTTCCAATACCGAAGTATCTATCTTGGTTAACAAAATAAAGAAGCATAAGTATACAATGGTATTCCCCAAATAGAGCATAAGCCAGCCATAGCAGAGGAAATGAGAATCCAAGCAAAACTTCGACTAATCTTCAAGCTGGGAAAGAGTAACAGTCCAATCTAATCTGAGCTATACTATTCCCTCCTTTACTACCTTGGGGGGAACGGAAGAAAATAAAACAAAAGAAAAATAGAGTCAGACATAAAGCCTGGTAAGTTCAGTTACATCTAGCATGTGAACAGGGAAAAGCAACATGACATGAATTAACTGAATACAAGACAATACCAAGATGATAGGGCTAACAAGATAATATAAGATTAACGCAAGATATGCTGAGGGAAGATAAAGTGGATATGCTTCAATACTTTCTCTGCTTCGCTATTACCCCGTTATTCTGGTTTCTATGTCTCTGCACCGCCTAATTAGTGTCCTAACTAGTAACCTTTATAATATGATAACGTGATCCCAATCCCTGTAATTGTAGTTGCCTTCAGGTGTACATCTATTATTTATTACCTAGATCTAATCTAGGGTTTTCTGTCGAGTGCTTCCTAGATTCAACTAGGGTTTATGTGACTTATCTAATGCTTCTCGGATTCAGGGTTTATGCGACCTATGTCTAGCTAGGCATTATGCTACCTATCGAACGATGCCCCCTAGTCTAGGACACACTACCTAGAGAGGTATATGTTTCTAGACTTTCCCCACGTATGCGTCATGAATCGTTATCGCTGTCTAGATGCATATGTCCTGAAATGTGCGACCCGAATCCCGTGGCAGGGCTACTCTAGAAACACGGAACTCGGTCGGGTGCTTTTAGAAATCTGCCGATGTAGATGCTAAGGTCTGTTTTTCCAGTGGTTATGGTCCCACCTGACCCCTCCCTCAACTAATGAAAGGCGCCTCTTGAAAAATGACAACTATACGCATGCCCCTCTATGTCCCACTAACCTATGGACATCCGCAACCATAACTAGATAGCAAGTATATGGTCTTTTGGAGTTCTTCGCCTTTCCGTTTCACGTATCTCGACTAACTCAAGATGGTAGGTAGACGATGAGTTGCTATCACAGGGCTACTGGTCTCGCCGAATCACGTTGGTCCATCCTAGTCTTTAGGTTGCCTTATGTTGCAACCAAGGCATACCCTTAGTTCTTCTAACGCAGACCTTAACCTCTGTGAGCCCAGGAGGATCATCTATAGCCTCATAGAGGGATACCAAGAGTACCCTCACGTCCCCTCGTAGCCGCGTGCTTCGTAACCCAGTTCGTTGGAGCCTTCTTTAAGATCGGATGGACGGTCGCTCCTTCTCGTGTTCTACTAAGGTTTACTACTTAGTTCCCTTAACTAAGGTTAACCACTTTGTTTCCTGAATCGTCGTTTTCTTAACTAACATTTACTACTTAGTCCTTTTTACTAAGGTTTACTGCTTAGTTCCCTCTATCATCAAGTTGGATTGGTTAAGTGTCATTAGTCAATTCAAGTAAACTTAACCCATTCATTGTCGTGTTAAATTGGTTAAGTGTTATCCAGTGGTTCATGTTGACTTAACCCTCCTACTTGTCATATTACTCTGGTTAAGTGTTTTTATTACTTAACCCTACCCGTTCATCTTTTATTGGTTAAGTGTTCCTTTTCAACTTAACCTAACCCACGTTTTATTGGTTAAGTGTTCCTATTAACTTAACCCTAGTCGTTCTTGTTATATTGGTTAAGTGTTTCTATGAACTTAACCCCACCTTCTAGTCTAGTTAACATGTTCAATTGGCTAAGTGTTTTAAATTTACTTAACCCCACCTTCTAGTCTAGTTAACAAGTTCAATTGGCTAAGTGTTTTAAATTACTTAACCCCACCTTCTAGTCTAGTTAACGTGTTCAATTGGCTAAGTGTTTTAAATTACTTAACCACACCTTCTAGTCTAGTTAACATGATCAATTGGCTAAGTGTTTTAAATTTACTTAACCCCACCTTCTAGTCTAGTTAACATGTTATAACGGTTAAACCTTTACTTAACCTCACCCACTGGTCTAGTCAACATGTTATAATGGTTAAGTGTTTCCTTTGTTACATAACCCCTACAAATCTTGTCATGTTAAGTTGGTTAAGTGTCCAAATTAACCTAACCCCACCCATCAGTTTAGTTAACATGTTGCATTGGTTAAGTGTTAAATTAATTAACTCAACCCTACCATTCTTTCTTAGTTGTACCTTAGCTTTAATTTATATATTAAAGCACCAACCATCCTCATTAGACAGATATTGTTGCGGTCACTGGATGTGCCGGTACGTTCTGGGTAGATTTACACCGCAACTCAGTCTAACCTCGGGTCCTTTTTAGGCTCAATGCTCTAACCACCCACATTAGATAGGTATTGTTACGGTTGCTGGATTTGCCGGGCGGTTCCGGGCAGTCTTATACCGTAACTCAATCTAACCTCGGGTTAGGCATATTCGTCTTTCCCTAGATTTACATATTTACCCTTTTATGTAAATTCTCCCTGAATCAATTTGGTCTATGTGATATTCATTTGCCATGCCACTTAACATACTTATATTCTATGCCCAAGACTTGATTTACCTATCCATTTACCCAACTTGTAGTTTATGCCAATTTAGATCTAATATTCCCATTTATAGTTCATGTCAAAACTATATTTAATGTTCTAGTTTACAGTTTATGCCCCAAAACTTGGTTTACATGCCAATTACATACCTTGCAGCCAATTAACAATTTACCATTTATGCCCAATTCTAATATGCATGTGTATTATTCACTATTATAGACAATTCAGATTATGCCAAATTATTTATTATGCCAAATATGTAAATTAAGCTATGCCAAATCCCCGCGCCGTAATCGTACGTATAATCATGATTTTCACAAGTTTCTAAGTACTCATGAAATGAAACTAGCAAAAGGAATAGGGGATAAGCACGAGAATTGACATAAAAGAATAGACATGCAAGAATGAACCAAACACAAAAATAATGGTTCCAATAGGTCGGATGCTCATAACAGTGAATAGGAATAAACTAGACAAGTTATATCATAAATATGAGATCCAACATAGTTTAAGGGATAGGCATAGGTGATTTGGTCCAACATAATGCCAGTTCTAAATACAACCTAATAGGTTAATGAGAATAGGCCTAAGCTACTAACTACGGTAGCTTTAGATAATTAACCGCAATAGTCATGGGCGACTAATCACAATAGTTTCTTAATCAATGTCATAGGCAATAGTCGCATAGCCGTGAATCATATGCAATAGTCTCAAAATTATGAATCATAGTCATAGGCAATAGTTTCATAGGCAACAGTTGTGTAGTCATAGTCTTAGGCAATAACCTTATGTTCATAGTCATAGGCAACATTGTCATGAATCACGGTCATAGGCAATTGTCTTATGTTCATAGTCATAGGCATAGGCATAGTCTTCGTTGGTAATTAAATACAGCAGTCCCGAATCAAAGGCAAAGGCAAGTACAAGCACGGATTCAAATGAAAGAATCAGGCATATTCTTATATTCATTTAATTACATGCCACAATTAGATCTAGACATTCAAATCTAAAAAGTAACTGACTTACAGAGATTAGATTCGTAGAAAAATAGTCGTTGATTTAGCTTTTGAATTCTAATCTTGATTTCAAAGCTTGATTCCACGAAGAACATGAACAGCATTACCCCATCTTGATTTATTTTATTTTAATTAGAATTAGAGTAGAGTATAGGCATAGAGAAGTTGTGAGGAGAAAATATAAGGCCTAGGGGTGTTTTTATAGCTGTTTGGTCAACGTATAGGGTCAAAATCGCGGTTCAAAATGAGAATTCTGCCCAGATCTGGGGGGTAGGTCGACCCCTAGGTCGACCTCCCTTGAGGTAGGTCGACCTCCAGGTCGACCTACCCTGAGGTAGATCGACCTCTAGGTTGACCTGCCTGGGTAGGAATTTTCCCGCCCAACCTAGTTCGGCGATTTTTAAATTTCTGAGTTGTTTCTGAATTTTTGCTGAAACTTCTGAACGTCATAACTCCTTCATACGGAGTCCGATTTATGCAAACTCAGACCATATCTCAAGCAGAATTTCGAGACGAACGCAATGGCTTAACCTGTTTCCCTTGATTCTTCTTCTAAAAATTATTTATACCTTAATTTGTGAAACTTAATGTTACAGAATCACGGGGTGTTACATTCTCCCCCTCTTAAAAGGATTTCGTCCCCGAAATCTCCAAGTTAGGAAGAATGTGTCCTCCCATCCAATCACCTATCTACTCAACCATTTAATCACAGGCATTCATTGTCCTTAAAATGATTTCTAATGCTTTCATGTTCATATGCATAGTGTGTGTATATGTCCTTATTTAATGCAAAATCAGGCGGTCTACTGATTCAGTTGACCTCCTTAATGCGAATTATGTTAGTGCCATGCGTCCAATATGCATGCAATCCTAATGAAACATATCATTTCTATATGAGTGCACAATCATTTACTCAAATGCGACACATCAAGTTTAATCCATAAAAAAATACATATATATATACATATATATATATATATATATATATATATATATATATATATATATATATATGCAAATGCGATATGAAAGTGACTGAGCCGATCTAATACCTAGTGTGAGTATATGCATCCACTAGCAACCACTTGCATCCATCAATCATAACATGTTTCAAATACATGTTTACATCCATTGGCTTCTACCTAAGGATCGATGATATGTCCTAGAGGATATACTTTAAAAGATAGAAACAAGTATAAAACTCCTAGAAAAGAGATCGAGGATATACCCTCAAGAAAAAGGAATGATGCGCGTGTCTTATCTTTAGTCTTCCACGTCGCGTCTTCGTGAGCTTCACTCCACTGTACCTTGACTAATTAATCTTCATGCTTGCGAAGCTTCTTGATCTCCATTTCTAAAACCGTCGTTGATCGGATAACTGGCTTTGCATTGTCAACTGGATACATGCGGAAGTCTATCTCGAGTTTTAGGGGAAAAACCCCTAACCTAATCAAAACATCTGCGTACTCATAGACTACTCTAACGGATTGCAAATCGTCGATAAATGCATTAAGCGATTCAAGGTAGCTAAGCCTAACTAATCCATTTAGGAACGCACGAAATCTCGAGGGTATTTCGAAGGCAAGTCAAAAGTCTAACTACCCTTCTTTCAGAATTACTAGCCAACCAACCCATGCCTCGAGTCAACTCATAGGCCATGGACCAAAAAAACATAAGCATTACGCTTAAACTCAACACTTAATATAGCCATTCTCAAATCCTTACAAACCAAAGGTAAACGGGTCGAACCACCAATTGGATTTGAGACTAAAATGGGATCTTCTACTATACAAGTACTAAGGTGCAAAGACTCAACTATGTGAAGCGCTAAAATAAATAGAGTACTAACAGGTTGATCAAAAGAAAAGCTAAACTTTTCCAACAGAGACTTTTACTATCTCTCTCTCAGGTATTCTGGTGGCGAAAGCATGCACTCGCCCTCCTGAAAATCCTATCCCTCGTTCTTGCCCTTGTCCTTAATTATATGCACTATTATACCATAGTAAAGGATACCTCCTCTTGCCCTAGGTTTTACAATTCCTTCCTCCATCGTGAGCCAAGTCCATATCCATGAATTTCTCATCCTTGGGTTGTGCTCCTTAGCCAAACACCCTCATTCTCTTCTTTACCATCCCTGTGTAATCATGTTGACAAGTTTTCTCGAAAGTTGCCTCCATCGTATGGGAAACCCTACAAAGCTTGAAAGAAAACTAGCCTCAGGTGAAACTACTATGGCTATCGATGGAAGTTGGGCATTCCTTTGTGCTTTGGCAGGTGTCGTAGTCTCGTCAAGCCTACGGAACCATGCCGCGATGATGTTACCTCCCAGAAAGCCAGGAGCCCCGGAGACTCAGGAAAGAAGGAAACAAGGACCAAACCGAGGATCAAAAGATAACCTGTATGGATTTCGGGAATATGCCTATAAAACAGAACTTTTCTTTTGAAAATGCTTCTTTTTAAAACCGTTTTGAAAATATTTTTTCAAACCTTTTATCTGATCTGGTAACCTTCAGCTCTGATACCACATGTAACACCCCACATCCTTTAGTTTCTCTCACAAAGGGAATGCACTAAGTTCTGTGGAGCATTTTAGGTCAAAGATGCAGATAAATTACAAGATAGACAAATAAAGCAGCGGTAAATAAATAAACTTTATTTCATTTATAAAACAGCTTGTACAAAATCATTTGTTTTCCAATTCCAAAGTAACTATCTCGGTGAACAAAATAAAGAAGCATAAGTATACAATGGTATTCCCCAAATAGGGCATAAGACAGCCATAGCAGCGGAAAAGAGAATCCAAGCAAAACTTCGACTAATCTTCAAGCTGGGAAAGAGTAATGGTCCAATCTAATATGAGCTATACTATTCCCTACTTTACTACCTGGGAGGGGGGGAATGAAAGAAAAGAGGACGAAAGAAAAACAGAGTCAGACATAAAGCCTGGTAAGTTCAGTTACTTCTAGCATGTGAACAGGGAAAAGCAACACCACATGAATTAACTGAATATAAGACAATACCATGATGATAGGGCTAGCAAGATAACATAAGATTAACGCAAGATATGCTGAGGGAAGATAAACTGGATATGCTTCAATACTTTCTCTGCTACACTATTACCCTGTTATTCTGGTTTCTATGTCTCTACACCGCCTAACAAGTGTCCTAACTAGCAACCTGTATAATGTGATAACGTGATCCCAATCCCTGTAATTGTAGTTGCCTTCAGGTGTACATCTATTATTTATTACCTAGATCTAATCTAGGGTTTTCTATCGAGGGCTTCCTAGATTCAACTAGGGCTTATGCGACTTATCTAATGCTTCTCGGATTCAGGGTTTATGCGACCTAGGTCCAGCTAGGCATTATGCTACCTGTCGAACGATGCCCCCTAGTCTAGGACACACTACCTAGAGAGGTATATGTTCCTAGACTTTCCCCATTTATGCGTCGCGAATCGTTATCGCTGTGTAGATGCACATGCCCTGAAATGTGCAACTCGAGTCCCGTGGCAGGGCTACTCTAGAAACACGGAACTCGGTCGGGAGCTTTCAGATATCTGCCTATGCAGATGCTAAAGTCTGTTTTTCCAATGGCTATGGTCCCACCTGACCCCTCCCTCAACTAATGAAAGGCACCCCTTGAAAAATGAGAACTATACGCAGGCCCCGATATGCCCCTCTAACCTATAGCCATCTGCAACCATAACTAGATAGCAAGTATGTGGTCTTTTGGAGTTCTCCTCCCTTCCGCATCACGTATCTCGACTAACTCAAGATGGTAGGTAGACGACGAGTTGCTACCACAGGGCTGCTGGTCTCGCCGAATCACGTCGGTCCATCCTAGTCTTTAGGTTGCCTTATATTGCAACCAAGGCATACCCTTGGTTCTTCTAACGCAGACCTTAACCTCTGTAAGCCCAAGAGGATCATTTGCAGCCTCACAGAGGGATACCAAGAGTACCCTCACGTCCCCTCGAAGCCGCGTGCTTCGTAAACCAGTTCGTTGGGGCCTTCTTTAAGATCAGATGGACGTTCACTCCTTCTCGTGTTCTACTAAGGTTTACTACTTAGTTCTCTTAACTAAGGTTTACCACTTAGTTTCCTGAATCATCGTTTTCTTAACTAAGGTTTACTACTTAGTCTTTTTTACTAAGGTTTACTACTAAGTTCCCACTCTCGTCAAGTTGGATTGGTTAAGTGTCATTAGTCAATTCAAGTTAACTTAATCCATTCATTGCCGTGTTAAATTGGTTAAGTGTTATCCAGTGGTTCATGTTGACTTAACCCACCTACTTGTCATATTACTCTGGTTAAGTGTTTCTTATTACTTAACCCTACCCATTCATCTTGTATTGGTTAAGTGTTGCTTTTCAACTTAACCTAACCCATGTTGTATTGGTTAAGTGTTCCTATTAACTTAACCCTGGTCATTCCTGTTATATTGGTTAAGTGTTTATATGAACTAAACCCCACCTTCTAGTCTAGTTAACATGTTCAATTGACTAAGTGTTTTAAATTTACTTTACCCCACCTCTAGTCTAGTTAACATGTTCAATTGGCTAAGTGCTTTAAATTACTTAACCCCACCTTCTAGTCTAATTAACATGTTCAATTGGCTAAGTGCTTTAAATTACTTAACCCCACCTTCTAGTCTAGTTAACATGTTCAATTAGCTAAGTGTTTTAAATTTACTTAACCCACCTTCTAGTCTAGTTAACATGTTATAACAGTTAAACCTTTACTTAACCTCACCCAGTGGTCTAGTCAACATGTTATAATGGTTAAGTGTTTCCTTAGTTACTTAACCCCTACAAATCTTGTCATGTTAAGTTGGTTAAGTGTCCAAATTAACCTAACCCCACCCATCAGTTTAGTTAACATGTTGCATTGGTTAAGTGTTAACTTAATTAACTCAACCCTACCATTCTTTCTTAGTTGTACCTTAGCTTTAATTTATTTATTAAAGCACCAACCACCCACATTATATAGGTATTGTTACGGTTGCTGGATTTGCCGGGCGGTTACGGGCAGTCTTATACCGTAACTCAATCTAACCTCGAGTTAGGCATATTCGTCTTTCCCCAGATTTACATATTTACCCTTTTATGTAAATTCTCCCTAAATCAATTTGGTCTATGTGATATTCATTTGCCATGCCACTTAACATACTTATATTCTATGCCCAAGACTTGATTTACCTATCCATTTACCCAACTTGTAGTTTATGCCAATTTAGATCTAATATTCCCATTTATAGTTCATGTCAAAACTAGATTTAATCTTCTAGTTTACAGTTTATGCCCCAAAACTTGGTTTACATGTCAATTACATCCTTGCGGCCAATTAACAATTTACCATTTACGCCCAATTCTAATATGCATGTGTATTATTCACTATTATAGCCAATTCAGATTATGCCAACATATTTATTATGCCAAATATATAAATTAAGCTACGCCAAATCCTCGCGCCGTAATCGTACGTATAATCATGATTTTCACAAGTTTCTAAATACTCATGAAATGAAACTAGCAAAAGGAATAGGGGATAAGCACGAGAATTGCCATAAAAGAATAGACATACAAGTATGAACCAAACACAAAAATAATGATTCCAATAGGTTGGATGCTCATAACAGTGAATCGGAATAAACTAGACAAGTTATATCATAAATATAAGATCCAACATAGTTTAAGGGATAGGCATAGGTGATTTGGTCCAACATAATACTAGTTCTAAATACAACCTAATAGGTTAATGAGAATAGGCCTAATCTACTAACTACAATAGTTTTAGACAATTAACCACAATAGTCATGGGCGACAAATCACAATAGTTTCTTAATCAATGTCATAGGCAATAGTCACATAGCCGTGAATCATATGCAATAGTCTCAAAATTACGAATCATAGTCATAGGCGATAGTTTCATAGGCAACAATTGTGTAGTCATAATCTTTGGCAATAACCTTATGTTCATAGTCATAGGCAACATAGTGATGAATCACGGTCATAGGCAATAGTCTTATGTTCATAGTCATAGGCATAGGCATAGTCTTCGTTGGCAATTAAATACAACAGTCCCGAATCAGAGGCAAAGGCAAGTACAAGCACGGATTCAAATGAAGAATCAGGCATATTCTTATATTCATTTAATTACATGCCACAATTAGATCTAGACGTTCAAATCGAAAAAGTAACTGACTTATAGAGATTAGATTCGTAGAAAAATAGTCGTTGATTTAGCTTTTGAATTCTAATCTTGATTTCAAAGCTTGATTCCACGAAGAACATGAACAGCATAACCCCATCTTGATTTATTTTAATTTAATTAGAATTAGAGCAGAGTATAGGCATAGCGAAGTTGTGAGGAGAAAATATGAGGCCTAGGGATGTTTTTATAGCTGTTTGGTCAACGTATAGGGTCAAAATCGCATCTAAGTTCAAAATGTGAATTCTGCCCAGATCTGGGGGGTAGGTCGACCCCCAGATCGACCTCCCTTGAGGTAGGTTGACCTACAGGTCGACCTCCCTTGAGGAAAGTCGACCTCCAGGTCGACCTGCCTGGGTGGGAATTTTCCCGCCCAGCCTAGTTTGGCGATTTTTGAATTTCTGAGCTGTTTCTGAATTTTTGCTGAAACTTCTGAACGTCATAACTTCTTCATATGAAGTCCGATTTACGCAAACTCGGACTCTATCTCAAGCAGAATTTCGAGACGAATGCAATGGCGTAACCCGTTTCCCTTGATTCTTCTTCTAAAAATTATTTATACCTTAATTTGTGAAACTTAATGTTATAGAATCACGGGGTGTTACATGCAGTATCGTTGGCTCCCGTGTGAGATCGTACATGCACAAGTTAATGTCAAACGACGACGTCTTCCTAAACAATTCAAGTGCATTACTAAGCCAGGATATCTTTTATGTATAAGTCAATGTATAAAATAGTCATCCAAGTCCTATGATGGTGTCAGAATCTTCGTGCTTTGATCTAGCATCTGGACTATTGGGATAGAGCGCATCAGAGTCGGCATATGAATCTGTCATTTGTGTTTGGAATTGGATTATCTCGATATCAGGATATTAATCTAGGGTTCCACGATCGCTTTAGATCATTTCGTATTCCAGTAATCGCATACAAGTTAGTACGAGATGTTGTTGAAAACATGCAAGCCAATAGCTGGTAGGATCATCTCAATCGTAATGCAGGAGAGGAGTTTATCACACTCTCGATCTGATGCAGTTGTGGATCAAATCTTTGGATTCATGCTTGACTCGTTAATTGGCTCACTGGGATGGTCAAGATGAATCATGTCGTTTTCCAAAGATGCAGTTTACATGTTTGAATCAAGCGTCGAGTCAGGACCATGTTCAGAGTTAGTCTGTCAGTTGAAGTTTACACTCCCAGCATCAGTGGAGGACAAGTGAAGTCAGTGCTTATTCCCCCAACTTTGGTGGGGGTTTGACCAGGTCAATCAGACAACTAGTCTTCAAGCCATTTTACTTTTCATTATCACATCGGGTTAGAGCTGTAGTTTCGGCAATCTTAGTCGGCCCAAGTAGTTCTATACTTTTTCTCAAGTCAGCAAGAGTTGAAGTCGTATGCATGAATGGTCGAACCGCGTTCGCTTTGGTGTCATCTCGTCTCTTTAGTCAGAAAGTGAGGGTTGCCTTATCGAGTGTCCTCGAACTCAGATACTCTCCTTGTATCAGCCACGGAGTTGAGTAAGCTCATCAATCATGCGATCGAGGAACATTGTTCGGGAGTTATTCGAGGTTCTTTGTTTCATGACTGGGCATAATCCGAAATAGCCATCATAGTCTTGTTGAGTATATCTCTCATGCTGTAACAACCCACGTTCCGACGGACGGAATTTTTTTCCCGAAAACCCAATCCATCGAAACCCGAGTCGATTTACTCTGGTATCCTGAAGAAAAGCCAGAGACACAAAACATGTCAGAGTTCGGAAAACATCTCATAGCGGAAGGAATAAAATATAATGTAGGTTAAACATAGCTTTACCTTAATAATAATACTACTAAACCAGTATCCAAAGTTATATAGTCTCTGTCATGAACCTAACCTGCGAATGTTATGAGGAGGGGGTTAGAACATAAGTTCTGTGTGAATGAATTTAAAATACACTTCTTGGATAATCCTACATATACCGTTCAATTATATTTTCTTATTTATTAGGTTATTTGTGTTATTAGCACTCAGGGCTTACACAGGCGTCGCACCCATCTACTCTCTTGTAGATTAAACTAATATAGTGTATATGTAGCTACCCCCAATTAAGGTATACTCTGGTCGCATGGTCTCCACCATATGTATGCGGTCCTTTATCGAATATCGCATGTCGTATGTATATCAACGCTACGTTTGCATAAAACTGTCATCACTGTGTTACGTAAGCGTTTGGACTGCCATTCTAGATCCTACTAGATTCTGTCATCGAATAATGCCCTCTAGTCTATGGTACACCACCCAGAGCGACATGAGTGTACCTAGACGTATGGTCAATCGTACTCGATGTCTATTTGCACATGTTCTCTATATGTGTGCCTGAGTCCCGTGGCAGGGCTAATCAAGAAACACGAAACTCGGTCGGGAGCTTTCAGATATCTGACGATGCAGATGCTAAGGTCTGCTTTTATAGTGGCTATGGTCCCACTAGATCCCTCCCTCAACTAATGAAAGGCAACCAAGAATATCAAGAATGAGAACTGTAACTCTGGCCCCCTATGCCCTTCAATCCTATTGGCTAACCTCACCCATAACTAGATAGCAAAGTATATGGTCTTTTGGAGTTCTCCGCCTTTCCGCTTCACTTACTAACTGAAGATGGTAGGTAGACGACGATTTTCTATCACAGGGCACTAACTGGTTTTGTCGAATCACGTTGGTCCGTCTTAGTCTTTTGATTTCCCCTTAATTATTGCAATCAAGGCATACTCATTGGTTAACCTAAGCAGACCTAACCTCTGTGAGCACCGGCGGATCATCTGCAACTCACAAAGGAATACCAAGAGTAACCTACGTCCCCGGAAGCCACGTGCTTCTTAACCCAGTCCGTTGGAGCCTACAAGAATATTTAGATGGTCATGTGCTCCTCTTTGTGTCTTTTGACCTCCCGATGATCTACCCCTTATGGTTATCCATCCTCTAACGTATGGACTGGTCCAAGCGCCTCAGTTTTATATGTCCTTAGACCCTATGTCTAACCATTAATTACGCACTTGCACCACCTCGTGAGTTTTCACATTTAACTTTGTTATTCTCCTTCACATTGATTTCCTTTCCAAGTTTACCAAGTTAACCTCACTTATTAATGTTTCATATATGACTCATTGCTTGTAAGTTTCACTAATAAGCTTTGTAACCCATTATCCTTCCTAACTTATTCCTTATATAATCCTAACTTATTTATTATATAAGTTTTTCCTCATATCTATCTTCTTATTCAGTTATACTTCCAACTATTGGTGTCCCACAATCCATCGTTGTTTGCTTAGTTTTCTTAACTAAGGCTTATTGCTTAGTTTTCTTAACTAAGGCTTATTACTTATTTCTCTTAACTAAGGTTTATTACTTAGTTCTCTTAACTAAGATTTACTACTTAGTTATCTTTGTCGTTATTTACTTAGTTCTCTTAACTAAGGTTTTCTAATCATAACCCATGTTATGTTTATCCATAGATTACTCATTATCGCTTTGTAGTTTGTATTCAACTTATTTTATAATATAAGTTGTCCCATTCTCTAGTCTTATTATCATCTTCCCTTGTCCCTAGGACAAGTCTACCTATTATATGACTTTCATATTTCCCATATATGTTCATAATAGGTTGCTATCATTCCCCATTATGCTATTAATTAAGATTAACTTAACCTTTCCCATTTCTTTAACACGTTTACTTAACCCCACCCAATTCAACTGGTTCATAACACCACTACGGATTTAATTGGATTAAGTATTCTGATTCATTACCATGTCCAATTATGGTTATAATGGGCTAGACCTCCCACATTAGGCCAACAGCGTGTGGATGCTGGATATGCCGGTTGGGTCCGGGCAGTCTTATTCCACTGTTGGGTCTAACCTCGTGTCATAGACCGATTCGTATTTACGTACTCAAATCTCCCACATTAGGTTCAACATTAGTGGTTGCTGGATATGTCGGTCGGGTCCGGGCAGAATTCCACCACTAATGTAACCTAACCTCGTGTCATTAGTACAATTACAATTCCTAATTGTAATTACTAAACATTCCATTATTAATTAATCAATTAATTAATCAATTAAACCTTTCCGCATTTGAATTATGCCTAATTCACAATTCAAATTACAGACTTTTATGCCTCATTTTAATTCACTTTTAATTATGCCCCATATCATAAATTAAGGCATATATATATGTATAAATATATATTGCACAAAACCAAACCCACATATATTTTCCATTTTTTGCCTAAAATTCATATTCACATACGTTCTAATTTATGCCCCAAATCACTATTTAGATGTGTCCCATTTCATACCCAAATTATTTTTATACCTATAATCAAATTTCAGATCTTTAAACATAATTTGGTGAATATAGTCATACACTTACTCAAGCCATTCCTTGTACATAAATGTGACAGTTTTTCATGTGAACTGTATAATACTCCGACTAATCCGATTACATGTTCAATGTTATTCTATAAATCATATAAACGTTCAACTGGTTAAATAAACAAATTATTGATGTCATGACATGCTTACCATTCCCATAGTCTACTATTTTCAAGACATGAATTCGCAGATCTACTCATTTTTACGTTTCATCTTGTTATAATCACAATTTATAGTTAAACTTGCAATTTCACAATTTACATATATATGGGAATGCTAAACGATAGTTATAACATTATCAAAAAGTCATAGTTTAATTCCACTCACAGTGATTTTTGCTTTCCTAGGTCTGATTTAGATTATCATCAAAAGTTCTTCCCTTTCTTACGGCGTAAATTTGAAGATCCAAAATCCCTTTTTCGCTTTATCTTGATATAGAAGAAATTCTAAATCTAATTATTTTAATTTAAGAATAGATTTTGAAGAGAAAGGGAAGAAAGTAGATTTAAGATTTAGGGAAGAAGAAGCACAACTTTAGCGTAGCTTTGGGATTGTGAAATTTAGGGTTAGGTTTTGAGTTTTATTTATAGGTAGGCTTGAACAACTAGGGCCTTAGGATTAAAATAGAATTCATCTAAACCTTACACCTCGCTAAAGAAAAGAATGTTCTAGAGTAGGCTAATTGATTGCTCATTTTTTTTCCTTTCATACACTTATGACGTTTTTTTGTGCAATTAGATATATTGCATATCTTCCTTTCTTTAATTAATTTATCTCTCTAATTATTGCTTTCCTTCTGTTCTAATTGCATGCCCATATTTCATATCCAATAAATTTTCCCTTTAATTTATTTATTGCAGCAACTTAATTGTCACATACATTTTTTTTCATACAACTAAATTTATTTAATGCATCATTCTTTATTCATATATAACCCTTTCCTTTTTCCCACATGCGGTTTCTTTTCCATTAATGCATCCTTCCACGTGCCAGTATTTTATGTACAATATAAATTGTATTAATTCTATGTTGCATATTTCTAATGTTCTTATATTTTTCCATGCATTAAATTTATGTTTATTTTGGTTCATGCATCTACACATTTTTAATTGCATGCATTAAATTCTTAACCGTTATGTATATGTATATATACATATTTCTTATTTTCACGCAATTAAATTTATTTATTAATTGCTCATTACATTATGTGTACAAATTTGAATTGTACGCTCATTAACTCATTCAATTTCTTTTCTTCTTACTTCTAATTAGTACATTATATTGTACTATTTTTAATGCATTGCATATTAATCTCTTTCATTCATGCATTTAACTCTTTTGACATTTGTTTTCTTTCTATTTTGATTGCACATCCTTATTTTACAATCAATTTACTAATTCTTCTTTTTATTTATTTATTAATTTATTCTGGCATATGCACATAATTAATTACATGCGCTAATTCTCTTCTTACTCTTTTTGTTTACATATGATTAACTTTTACATTAAAATATACATATGCACTATTACTTATTTGCTACTTAAAAAAATCGCGGGGTGTTACATTCTCCCACCCTTAAGGAATTTCGTCCCCGAAATTCGTTTAGGATAAAATAGATAATCCCTCGCAATCATACATCCATCATGTGTGCATCCAATTTTTTTTTTGCAAACATTGTGCGCATGTGCCAAGTGAAATACATCATAGTAATGCATGTATGCCTAATTGGTACCATCTATATGTATGCAAACTTTTAAAATCTCTTTTTAAAACATGATGCTCACATCCTAAATATACTTGCAGTTCTATACGAATGCAATATTTTGAAAACCAAAATAGTTTTTCATCCAAATTTTCCCACACTCTTACAGAGTAAGAGTATAGTTCATCCAATTGTTGCATCCAAAACTCTACCAACCATAATCAAATTTCGAAATTTAGAAAAAATTAATTCCCTAAATTCATTTTCTTATGTTACCAAAAGGTATAAAACGGAAAAATTCACATATTCCGTTTTTCTTTTATGTACCTTTTCTTATTGTACTTGGATTTCTACATAACTAGTCTATAAAGATTTCCTATTTCCCTATCCAAGTACAACCACATAAGAAAATTGTCTTTTCTTTTTCAACTTATCTTGGAAAAATTACATTTTTATTCATCTTTTTCTTTAGATTTTCATTTTCTTTTCCCGTCACGTTTGTTGCTTTACTGAATTTGTTGTTTTCTTTTTAGTTAGGCTATTCTCTTCCTTAGCTTATTTGACTTAGTCTAATTACTTAAGCTTATTATTTTTCAATTAAGCCTTTTGTGATAACCCCAAACTTCCGTGGTTCGAAAGAAAGGATAATCATTTGGAATACAACATATTTACAACAATAACAGATCTCAGATAATATCATAACACATAATTATTGCAGCGGAAATATAAATGTCACAAACATCACAGCAACTGAACAATAGAGTACACAGTTGCAGGATGCAACTTAGCAAAATAGAAAGTCTGAATAAAAGGAAATAAGTCTCAACTCCAAAACGTACATCAAAATACAAAGATGGAATAAAGTCTCTAAAGCAGAAATAAAGATAAAAGAGAGGTCTTCGTCTTCTTCTCCAGCAGCTCCAATCCAGCACACTCCTCAATTATGACCTGAACCTGTTACTGGGCTGCCCATGTGAAAAAGAGGGCACCTGAGTTTGCAAGGTGAAACAAACTACGAGTCAGTCATGGGACTGGTATGAGAAATCTTTCTATACTAATTAACAATATGGCAAATCACAGGACCACGCCACTAACGTGGAACGGGCTTACTCCATTGGATTGCCAGTGCATGATTAAATAAATTTGATACAAAACAACGCAATGTCTTTTGGAAAATGAAATCATTATAAGACTCAAGTCCCATCACACAATGCAACGCAAACCGGAGGATAAAGTTTTACCTTATAATGATCAAATACGCTTAATATGTATAAAATAGTATTTTAATATTTTTATTAGTGTTTAAGCAGTATTAACATACTTCAAAGTAAATATATCAATCCTAGATGGCATAGTACCCCATCCTACTATGTCGCCATATATATAAGTTTACAATCAAAATGGCAATGCCGTATTGGAGATTTGGTTTCCATCATGAAATAGAGGCTAGGAATCATCCTCTCCGATTCGAGACACTCTAGCAAATGCCTCAGGGCCCGAACGTTGGCGAACCCTTGGATCTTCAGGGCTGGTCCACACCTGTCGAAAGTAGATTAATTATGCCTGAACACACGTTTCTCGGTTCCTTTGCACCTAAATATGGCCACTAACAACCTATAAATCTGAGGTACCGCAAAATCCATCATCCACATAAGTAAAAATGTCTGGGCTGTTAGGTCGCTGACATCACTCTAGCTAGAAAGAAACGTATGCACTCCCTGCAGTCCTAATCCCGTTTTTGACTCATACCGGGGTGTGAGGCTCGCGAAGTCATGTTATACTCAAAGCTACGCCTAAACAGGCTATGCTTTGATCATCAACCACAAGGCCCTGCTTTTCAACAAAAGACTTGATTATCTGCAACTTGGCGTGCCACATTGACAATTCACGCCATGTGATCGATAACTATTAATATATACCAGGGTGTTGAGCAGAGAATAAATTCTCCACCACCAAACAGATATACATTAATAAAAATTGATTTAAATACATGAAATGTATTCCAACGTCAGACACGCATCCATTTACAGGTCCGTTCTGGGTCTGAACGAAACCGGAGACACCTGAGAGGTTCTCGCTTATCCGGACAATCCACACGTACGTCCGGACAAGTACCACTTTTAACCCTTTCCCGGGAGCAAGTCAGTCGAAGGCATCAGTTGCCATCCATTCGATGTGAAGATCGCCGGTCTTCAATCACCGTCTTCTATATCTTCGATTTAATCGTCGTGTAATTATTTGAAATGAGTTGAACTCAGTCTTTTCAAATAATTCTCGCATAATTATAATTTAAATAATTTCATATCGTTAATATTTATTTATAATGATTTATCGCTATTTTTATTCATTAAAAATGGCTCAAAATAATAAAACGACGCTTCGGGTCAGTGGGCGGCCCTAGCTCTATTTTTACCAATTTTTGATTTACACATATCTTGAAATCTGTACGTTGGATTTTGACGAAATTTATATCGTTGGAAATCTTTTCCCAAAGCGGTCCTAACGGTTCTAGTTTTGGGAAAATCCGACGGTCGGATCTTTCGGTATAATCGTTTAAAGTTACGATTGTCGAAACGCGAACTGCCGTGCGCGTTTCGTTTAATTTTATATTTATATTTATATAATATAAATATAAATCATTTGGCGATTTCAACTATAAAAATCCATTCTTTTTATCGTATCTAAAATGAAGATAAAAATATTACTTTTAATTTCTACTCTTTTTATCGCATCTAAAATGACGATAAAAAATATCACTTTTAATTTCCCTGCTTTTATTTACATCTAAAATATAAATAAAATGTACTTTTTATTTCTATGTTTTTATTTACATCTAAAATGTGAATAAAATTTCACTTTTCCAATTCATGTTTTAATTTACATCTAAAAAAAGTGAATAAAAATGTACTTTACGTATTCATGTCTGTTATTTGCAACTAATTTGCAAATAAAAAGTATAATGCCTTTCTATGGTTTATTTGCATTTAAAAATGCAAATAAAAAGTATAATTCTTTTTCTATGTTTTATTTGCATCTAAAAATGCAAACAAAATATGTAATTCTTTTTCTATGTTATATTTGCATCTAAAAATGCAAACAAAATATGTAATTGTTTTTCTATGTTATATTTGCATTTAAAATGCAAACAAAAATGTAATTCTTTTTTTTCTATGTTTCGTTTGCATCTAAAAAGGCAAACAAAAATGTAATTTTTTCTATGTCAAATTTTTATTTACACTAATTATAAATAAAATGTCCCTTTTCTTTATGTCATGTTTTATTTACACTAAATGTAAATAAAATATTCTTTTTCTTTATATCAGGTTGTATTTACACTAAATGTAAATAAAATGCTCTTTTTATCCTCAAAAGAGAAAAACGCTAAAATTGTTCTTTTTAATCTAAAAAGAATATTACACTAAAAATGTCCTTTTTATTCTCAAAAGAGAATAACGCTAAAATTGTACTTTTTAATCTAAAAAGAATATTACACTAAAAATGTCCTTTTTATTCTCAAAAGAGAATAACGCTAAAATATTTCTTTTTAGTCTAAAAAGAATATTACACTAAAAATGTCCTTTTTATTCTCAAAAGAGAATAACGCTAAAATTGTTCTTTTTAATCTAAAAAGAATATTACACTAAAAATGTCCTTTTTATTCTCAAAAGAGAATAACACTAAAATTGTTCTTTTTAATCTAAAAAGAAGATTACACTAAAAATGTCCTTTTTCTATAATCATAATTTTATTTACAACTAAATTGTAAATAAAAAGAAATGTCCCTTTTTCTATGTCATATTTCTATAATCATAATTTTATTTACAACTAAATTGTAAATAAAAATATATTTTCTCAAATCTAAGTTTTTATTCACAACTACAAGGTCGATAAAAATCCACTTTTAAATATATGACTTTATTCACATTTAATATGTGAATAAAAAAATATAATTTTGTTCATCATCACTAGATTTGAAATAAAATGAAATTTCAGATCTGAATTCTAACGATGACTAAAATTTAATAACCATGTAGATCTACAAATCAGAATATCACACAAACAATGAATAAATTCTAAATTACCACATCGCAGATCTACATTATTTACGTACATACAGTGATTCAAACAATCAAGGAAAATAATAAAATTATTTAATTATTAAAAATTAGAAATCTCACAGAAGTATTGATCCGCTTTGAATTTGACCAAAATTTGACTTGCTCGGAATTGATTCTAATTTGTCTAGAAAAATAACTCTTTGAATTACGATCCCGACGGTCCTGAAATCGTCAGATTCTGAGTTCATGTCAATAAGTTATGATTTAATTTGTTAGATAATAATTTATATTAATTAATTAATTAATTAAGGAATTTCACCTTTCTTCCCCAATTTAGATGAGGCCGCCGTATTTCACTACTGTTTAGAGCCTAGGGTTCACTTTTGCTCGCTGTACGAGGCACTGGAGGTTGATCGGAAGACGGCACGTCAAAGAGGGTGATGTGGCGCGTGTTCGCCGGAGGTGGGAGGTGGTTCGGTGGTGCAGGGAGGTCGGGGCGGCGCTCGAAAGTGGCTGGGTTCACGGCGCCGGTTCTCGGGTTTCAGGTGATGGCTCGGGTTGAGGTCCGTATGGATTGAAAGAGGGTTCGAAGGACTTCGAGGTGGTATGAGTATTGGGGTCTGAATCGTGGAGATAGAGGAGGATTTAGAGGAGGTAGTATGGAGCGTTTTCCGCCATTGTTTTCAAAGAGGGGCGGCGGCTTGGTCATGATGAATAGTAGATTAGGGTTTTATTTTTCCAATATTTATAATATTAAAATGTAATTTTGAAATTAAATCCATAACTTTTTAACATTTCCAATTTTAGTCCAACCGAAGGTGCCCCTACCCAATAGCCCATGTTCCTGATCCAACGGGCCAGGTACCGTCATCCCAAACGGCTGTCGGTGGCCTGAATTATTTAATTTAATAATTAAATCCTTTATTAAATTAATTCGTTCGCATAAATAAATTCACCGAGGCCACATACGGATTCAGAAAAATCCAAAAAAAAAATTGACTTTGTTATGACGATACGGTCCTAGCAAGATTAATTTCGTCGAATTCTGAGACCGTCTGAAAAATGGCTATTTTTCAATCGATTAAATTTGACTGAATTGAACAAAAACACATTTTTCTTCGCCACGCTCACATATTAATTCGAAAAATTCTAAAAATTGAAACCTAGCAATAATTTGACATTCTGGTTCCAACAAAAGTGGCTTCGTCGAAAACAGAGGTCGTTTGAAAATTGACTATTTTCACTGGCTTTAATATTATTTAAAAATGAAAATTTTAATTTCTGGCACATTTTCCAACCAAATTATTTAAAATAAAAATTTTAAATTGGTTCTGATTTTCCGGGTTGTTACAATCTCCCCCACTTAAAGCTTTTCGTCCCCGAAAAGGAAATAAAAGTAGGAAACAAAACGGAAAATGTAAATTATTATAAATGTACCTTAACACAAGAGTTACTCGGAAATGTCCACTCTGCACTTGGGGTAAGCCTTTTTGATGCTGTCCTCCGTCTCCTAAGTACAGTCTCTAGAATCCTCAATCCATTGCAACTTGACTAGGTGGATCCTCTTGTTCCTCAACACTCGGGTTTCTTTACCAACGATTTTTACCGGGTCCCTGCTTACTGCTAAGCTTGGTGAAATCTCCAAATCTTTTTGTGCTGCTTCCTCCACAACTGAGTCTGGGTCATGAACATGTTTGCGGAGTTGAGACACATGAAATACATCATGCACCCCAGGCAACCAGTCAGGCAACTGCACTCGATAAGCGAGGGTACCAATCCTTTCGAGAATAGGAAATGGACCAATGAATCTCGGTGCCAACTTTGCAGTCTTCCCAAAACGAATCACGCCTCTCAATTGATAAACCCTCAAGTAAACATAGTCACCAACAGAGAATACTAAATCTCTTCTTCGCTTGTCTGCATAGCTCTCCTGTCAGCTCTAAGCAGTCAATAGGCGCTTCTTAATCAAATCAACCTTATCCGATGCTTCACGAACCACGTCGGGGCCCAAGACTAATCGATCGCCTGGCTCCACCCAACATGCCGGAGATCTGCATGGCCTGCCATATAATAATTCGAACGGTGACATCTGCAAGCTCGCTTGGTAGCTGTTATTATAAGAGAACTCCACCAAGTGTAAGTGATCCTCCCATGAACCGCCATAATCAAGAATGCACGCTCGCAACAAGTCTTCTAAAATGCGGTTTACCCTCTTAGTCTGGCCATCCGTTTGAGGGTGATAAGCAGTGCTCAGATTCAACTTTGTCCCAAGCTCTTCTTGGAAGGCTTCCCAGAATTTGCTAGTAAATATTGGATCCCGATCACTAATAATGCTTTTGGGAACTCCATGCAGTCTGACTATCTCTTTAAAATAAAGCTACGCCAAACTTCAAGCTGTTCTATTGGACCTGATAGGGATGAAATGGGCAGACTTTGTTAAGCGATCTACAATTACCCATATACTGTCATTCCCTTTTTTGCTTCGGGGCAAGCCATCAATAAAGTCCATAGAAATCTCGTCCCATTTCCAACTTGGAACATCTAGCGGTTTCAACAATTCTGCCGGCTTCTGCTGGTCGCTCTTGACTTGCTAACAAGTGGGACATCTAGCCACATAAATAGAAATGTCTCTCTTCATCGCCTTCCACCAAAAGGTGCGCTTAAGATCTTTATACATCTTGCTTACCCCTGGATGAATACTGAGTTTAGATTTGTGGCTTTCATCCATAACTTCTCTTTTTAGCTCGGCAATATCTGGCACACAAATCTGCCCTTGCAATCTAAGAGTCCCTTTATCGTCAATTTGGAAGCTTGAAGCTTCGCCCCTTCGAACTCGCTCACTAATCATCTGGATAAGTTTATCATTTTTCTAGAGAGCGGAGATTTTATCCATCAGAGTAGGAGTGATAATGAGATTGGCGAGGATAAGATTGACGCTGTCTGCATTCTTCCTACTGAGCGCATCGGCTACAACGTTGGCTTTTCCTGGTGTATATAAGATATCCAGGTCATAGGCTGTAAGAAATTCGACCCAACATTGCTGCCTCAAGTTCAAATCTCTTTGGTAAATAGATGCTTCAAAGATTTATGATCAGTATACAGTTCGAACTTCTCGCCCAAGAGATAGTGCCTCCATATCTTTAGAGAAAATACGATGGCCATTAGCTCATGATCATGAGTGGCGTAATTCTTCTCATGCGGTTTTAATTGGCGACTAGCATATGCGACTACTTTGTCTCTTTGCATCAGCACCGCACCAATACCTTAAATAGATAAAGGATAACATGTTAAAAATTAGATTTGACATTTAAAAAGAAAATGTTATCTCTGACATGTTTATTTAGATGAAAAGAATGACCTTCTTTAGAAGCGTCTGTCCAGACTTTCAAATCCGCATTGCCATCAATAATGGTCAACACTGGAGCAGTGGTCAACCTTCTTTTCTGCTCTTGGAAAGTCTCCTTGCATTCGGGTGTCCAAATGAACTTTGTATGCTTCTTAGTTAGCTTAGTCAATGGACAAGATAACCTCGAAAAATCCTTGATGAATTTTCGATAATAGCCAGCTAGTCCTAAGAAACTTCTGACTTCTGTGGAAGTTCGAGGCTGTTTCCAGTCTTGGATGGCTGAGATCTTTCCTGGATCAACTGAAATGCCTTCCTTAGATACAACGTGGTCAAGGAATTTCACCTCTTCTTGCCAGAATATGCATTTGGAGAATTTGGCTTTCAGCACATTTCTTCGCAAAATCTCCAAGACTTCTTTCAGAGGCTTTTCGTGCTCAGCGGTGGTTTTAGAAAAGATGAGGATGTCATCGATGAACACGAGCACGAATTTATTTAAAACATCTCGGAATACTCTATTCATCAGATCAACAAAGTATGTTGGAGCATTACATAGACCGAAGGGCATTACTGGCCATTCATAAGATATATCCGGTCCTCTGAAAGCAGTTAAAGGCACACACTCTTTTGCAATGTGAAGTTAATGAACGCCTGTAGCTAGGCCCATCCTCGAGAATACTCGTGCTCAATGCAAGCGGTCAAGCAGGTCATCAATACGTGGCAGGGGATATTTATTTTTCAGCATTTGCTTATTGAGATCGTGGTAGTCTACACATAGCCTGAGGGTACCATCTGATTTTGGGATGAACACTACTGCTGCGCCCCATTCTGAGAAGCTAGGCCTGATTAGACCCTTCCACAAAAGCTGCTTTGTTTGGTTTCTCAGCTCTTCCTTTTCTTTTGGCGACATTCTCCGAATAGGATGTACGACAAGCCTTGCATTCGGAGCTAAGTCAATTCTGAAGTTGATTTCTCTATGTGGAGGTAAGCCCTCAACTTCTTTGAATACATCACCATAATCTCTGACGACAGGGATATCCTCAATAGAAGTAGGAGTGACCTCTAAAGAAGACTAAAATTCCTTCCTGTCGGTGGCTGAGCCGTGGCATGGGATACATACATCACCGAGTTTAGTTTTAACTTCGACAATTCTCTTGGCACATTTGACTTCAGCCTCATGCCTTGATAACCAATCTATCCCGAGAATAATATCATATCCATAGAAACTCATGACAATCAAATTTATAGGTAATTTGTAGCAAGAGTAGGAGATCGACACTCTACAGTACTGATCGAGGATAAGAGAACCGCCTATTGGACTATGAGCTCTAATCAATTCTTTAAGCTTTCTTGGTTTAAGTTTTAACTTTGTGATTGCGACATTAGAGATAAAACTTTGTGTTGCACCAGTATCAAATAAGAAAGTAATAGGAATGTTCTTAATATTAAGAGTACCTCCTAAGACATCGGGTTTACCTTCTCCTTCAGTAGAAGCTGGTGCAGCCGCTCCCTCGTAAACATGTGCCACCTCCGTTTCCTCCCTACAGCACAATTCTTGACAATATGCCCTGACCTATGGCAGTTAAAGCATTCCCTGGAGTCACGAGAATTCGAGCCACGATTCTGAGGATTCTGGCCATGATTCTGGCTAGGTCCAGCTTCATTCCTCTTGAGCCTTTTAGGAGCTTTACACTTGTAATCAAAATTCCCAGGCTTGTTGCAATTATAGCATGTCACCTTGGTACTATCCCTCTTCTTCCCTTGCGGCTTGGCAGCAGAAGAATTGCTTGCCTCTGGTTTTCTGTCCGCCTGATCCTTCTTGGTGTTGTTCTGATTTTTCGCTCTATCTTGTTGGGCAGCCGCGTCATTCTCTTCGTTGCGGCATGCCATCTCAATTACTTCGTTGAATGAGAACTTGATATGAGCGGTGACTCTATCCAAGTATTTTTTTGAAAGGCCCTTGATAAATCTTTTATTCTTCTCGACTAGATATTGAATCAATCCAGGAGCATAACGTGATAGCTCATCAAACTTTCTCACATAATCAAAAACAGACATACTCCCTTGCTGTAAGTTGACGAATTGCTCGCGAAGACGCTCCCTTGCTTGTGTAGGAACATACTTGTCATTGAAGAGTTCTTTAAATTTGGCCCAAGACATGTTGGCCACATCATTGCAAATCTTGACCGTGTCCCACCAGTGTTCAGCTTCATCTTTAAATTGCCATACTGCCAGAAAGCGCTTACGATGATCCTCCAGTTCCAAGCCTTCAAAGATCTTCTCACAGTTCTTCAGTCATGACTCTGCCTCAATCGTAGACTCTCGCCCAGTGAAAGGTACGCCCCCTAACTTTTTGAATTTCTTAGACATTCTCTCCAAGTCGAAGGGTTGTAGGGGTGGAGGTGGTGGTATGACCACGGGGTCGGGCTGCTCATGCATGGTCTCATCTCTAGCTGGCCCTCTGCCTCCTCCTCTGCCTCGGGCTTCGCCTCGGGCTCCGCCTCGGGCTCCACCTCTATTTCTTGTTCCGATGCTCATTTTCAATTAGTTTGTACCATCAAGGAAAGAGTCAGACCAACAGAAATGAAAATTTTTATGGAAAGATAAGATAAGGAAAAAATGGAAAGATGATGATGTAATGACTGATAAATATGTGTTGTTCTGCTGTGCTCATTCTAGGACATTACTAGTCCTATCTCTAATGAGCTACTCACCTTAGAATAATGTTGATTCTATCTAGACAAATTGTTCTAAATATGTTATATTCCGAAGCTAAGGTTAACCTTAAGCTCTGATACCAACTGTGATAACCCCAAACTTCTGTGGTTCGAAAGCAAGGATAATCATTTGGAATACAACATATTTACAACAATAACAGATCTTAGGTAATATCATAACATAATTATTGTAGCGGAAAGATAATGTCATAAACATCACAGCAACTGAACAACAGAGTACATAGTTACAGGATACAACTTAGCAAAATAGAAAGTCTGAATAAAAGGAAATAAGTCTCAACTCCAAAACGTACATCAAAATAAAAAGATGGAATAAAGTTTCTAAAGCAGAAATAAAGATAAAAGAGAGGTCTTCGTCTTCTTCTCCAGCATCTCCAATCCAGCACACTCCTCAATTATGACCTGAACCTGTTACTGGGCTGCCCGTGTGAAAAAGAGGGCACCCGAGTTTGCAAGGTGAAACAAACTACGAGTCAGTCATGGGACTGGTATGAGAAATCTTTCTATACTAATTAATAATATGGTGAATCATAGGACCACGCCGCTAATGAGGAACAGGTTTACTCCATTGGATTGCCAGTGCATTATTAAATAAATTTGATACAAAATAATGCAATGTCTTTTGAAAAATGAAATCATTATAAGACTCAAGTGCCATCACACAATGCAACACAAACCGAAGGATAGAGTTTTACCTTATAATGATCAAATATGCTTAATATGTATAAAATAGTATTTTAATATTATTATTAGTGTCTAAGCAGTATTAACATACTTCAAAGTAAATATATCAATCCTATACGGCATAACCCCATCCTACTATGTCGCCATATATATAAGTTTACAATCAAAATGGCAATGTCGTATTGGAGGTTTGGTTTCCATCATGAAATCGAGGCTAGGGATCGTCCTCTCCGATTCGAGACACTCTAGCAAATGGCTCAGGGCCCAGACGCTGGCGAACCTTTGGATCTTCAGGGCCGGTCCACACCTGTCGAAAGTGGATTAATTATGCCTGAACACACGTTTCCCGGTTCCTTTGAACCTATAATATGGCCACTAACAACCTATAAATCCGAGGTTCCTCCAAATCTATCATCCACATAAGTAAAAATGTCAGGGCTGGTAGATCGCTGACATCACTCTAGCTAGAAAGAAACGTGTGCACTCCATCTAGTCCTAATCCCGTTTTTGACTCATACCGGGGTTTGAGGCTCGCGAAGTCACGTTATACTCAAGGCTACGCCTACAGAGGCTATGCTTTGATCATCAACCACAAGGCCCTGCTTTTCAACAAAAGCCTTGATCATCTGCATCTTGGCGTGCCACATTGACAATTCACGCCATGCAATCGATAACTATTAATATATACCAGGGTGTTGAGCAGAGAATAAATTCTCCACCACCAAACAGATATACATTAATAAAAATCAATTTAAATACATGAAATGAATTCCAACGTCAGACACGCATACATTTACAAGTCCGTTCTTGGTCTGAACGAAACCGGAGACACCTGAGAGGTTCTAGCTTATCCGGACAATCCACACGTATGTCCGGACAACTACCACTTTTAACTCTTTCTTGGGAGCAAGTCAGTCGAAGGCATCAGTCGCCATCCATTCGATGTGAAGATCGTCGGTCTTCAATTGTCGTCTTCTATATCTTCGATTTAATCGTCGAGTAATTATTTGAAATGAGTTGAACTCGGTCTTTTCAAATAATTCTAGCATAATTATCATTTAAATCATTTCATATCGTTAATATTTATTTATAATGATTTATCGCTATTTGTATTTGTATTAATATAATATAAATATAAATCATTTGGCGATTTCAACTATAAAAATCCATTCTTTTTATCGTATCTTAAATGAGATAAAAATATCACTTTTAATTTCTACTCTTTTTATCGCATCTAAAATGGCGATAAAAAATATCACTTTTAATTTCTCTGCTTTTATTTATATCTAAAATATAAATAAAATGTACTTTTTATTTCTATGTTTTTATTTACATCTAAAATGTAAATAAAATTTCACTTTTCCAATTCATGTTTTTATTTACATCTAAAAAAAGTGAACAAAAATGTACTTTACATATTCATGTCTTTTATTTGCAACTAATTTCCAAATAAAAAGAATAATTCCTTTCTATGGTTTATTTGCATCTAAAAAGGCAAATAAAAAGTATAATTCTTTTACTATGTTTTATTTGCATCTAAAAATGCAAACAAAATATGTAATTCTTTTTCTATGTTATATTTGCATCTAAAAATGCAAACAAAATATGTAATTGTTTTTGTATATTATATTTGTATCTAAAAATGCAAACAAAAATGTAATTCTTTTTTTTCTATGTTTCGTTTGCATCTAAAAATGCAAACAAAAATGTAATTCTTTTCTATGTCATATTTTTATTACACTAAATATAAATAAAATGTTCCTTCTCTTTATGTCATGTTTTATTTACACTAAATGTAAACAAAATATTCTTTTTCTTTATATCAGGTTATATTTACACTAAATGTAAATAAAATATCCTTTTTATCCTCAAAAGAGAATAACGCTAAAATTGTTCTTTTTAATCTAAAAAGAATATTACACTAAAAATGTCCTTTTTATTCTCAAAAGATAATAACGCTAAAATTGTTCTTTTTTTATCTAATCAGAATATTACACTAAAAATGTCCTTTTTATTCTCAAAAGAGAATAACGCTAAAATTGTTCTTTTTAATCTAAAAAGAATATTACACTAAAAATGTCCTTTTTATTCTCAAAAGAGAATAACGCTAAAATTGTTCTTTTTAATCTAAAAAGAATATTACACTAAAAATGTCCTTTTTATTCTCAAAAGAGAAAAACGCTAAAATTGTTCTTTTTAATCTGGAAAGAATATTACACTAAAAATGTCCTTTTTATTCTCAAAAGAGAATAACGCTAAAAAAATTCTTTTTAATCTTAAACGAATATTACACTAAAAATGTCCTTTCTATTCTCAAAAGAGAATAACGCTAATATTGTTCTTTTTAATCTAAAAATAATATTACACTAAAAATGTCCTTTTTACTCTCAAAAGAGAATAACGCTAAAATTGTTCTTTTTAATCTAAAAAACTAAAAATGTCCTTTTTCTATAATCATAATTTTATTTGCAACTAAATTTTAAGTAAAATGAAATGTCCCTTTTTCTATGTCATATTTCTATAATCATAATTTTATTTACAACTAAATTGTAAATAAAAATATATTTTCTCAAATCTAAGTTTTTGTTCACAACTACAAGGTGGATAAAAATCCACTTTTATATATATGACTTTATTCAGATTTAATATGTGAATAAAAAATATAATTTTGTTCATCATCACTAGATTTGAAATAAAATGAAATTTCAGATCTGAATTCTAACGACGGCTAAAAATTAATAACCATGTAGATCAACAAATCAGAATATCACACAAACAATGAATAAATTCTAAATTACCACATCGCAGATCTACGTTATTTACGTACATACAATGATTCAAACAATCGAGAAAAATAATTAAATTATTTAATTATTTAAAAATTAGAAATCTCACAGAAGTATTGATCCGCTTTGAATTTGACCAAAATTCGACTTGCTCGAAATTGATTCTAATTTTTCTAGAAAAATAGCTCTGTGAATTACGATCCTGACGGTCCTGAAATCGTCAGATCCCGAGTTCGTTTCAATAAGTTATGATTTAATTTGTTAGATAATAATTTATATTAATTAGTTAAATAATTAATAAGGAATTTCACCTTTCTACCCCAATTTAGATGAGGCTGCCGTATTTCACTACTGTTCAGAACCTAGGGTTCACTTTTGCTTGCAGTACGAGACACTGAAGGTTGTTCGGGAGACGGCACGTCGAAGAGGGTGGTGTGGCGCGTGTTTGCCGGAGGTGGGAAGTGGTTCAGTGGCGCAGGGAGGTCGGGGCGGCGCTCGTAAGTGTCTGGGTTCACGGCGTCGGTTCTCATGTTTAAGGTGATGGTTCGGGTCGAGGTCCATATGGATTGAAAGAGGGTTCGAAGGACTTCAAGGTGGTATGAGTATTGGGGTCTGAATCGTGGAGATGGAGGAGGATTTAGAGAAGGAAGTATGGAGCGTTTTCAGCCATGATTTTCAAAGAGGGGTGGTGGCTTGGTCACGATGAATAGTAGATTAGGGTTTTATTTTTCCAATATTTATAATATTAAAATGTAGTTTTGAAATTAAATCCATAACTTTTTAACAGTTCCAATTTCAGTCCAACCGGAGGTGCTCCTACCCAATATCCCCTGTTCCGGATCCAACGGGCTTGGTCCCGTCAGCCCAAACGGCTGTCCGTGGCCTGAATTATTTAATTTAATAATTAAATCCTTTATTAAATTAATTCGTTCGCATAAATAAATTCACCGAGGCCACATACAGACTCAGAAAAATCTAAAAAATATATATTTGGCTTTGTTATGACGATACGGTCCTAACAAAACTAATTTCGTTGAATTCTCAGACCGTATGAAAAATGGCTATTTTTCAGTCGATTAAATTTGACTAAATTGAACAAAATACATTTTCCTTCGCCACGGTCACATATTAATTCGGAAAATTCTAAAAATTGTAACCCAGCAATAATTTGACATTCCGGTTCCAACAAAAGTGGCTTCGTTGAAAACAGAGGTCGTTTGAAAATTGACTATTTTCACTGGCTTTAATATTATTTAAAAATGAAAATTTTAATTTCTGCCACATTTTCCAACCAATTTATTTAAAATAAAAATTTTAAATTGGTTCTGATTTTCCGGATTGTTACACCTTTCCATTTTCCTACACAGCTACCATTACGGGCCAAGAATCTTAAGACTAGTTCACAAGTCCAAACAACGGAATCTACACACTTACTTGCCCTTCACTACCTAGTAATCACTACTAGTCCATGCTGTGTATTACTAGCCTATACTTTTCTTTTTCTCAAGAAACAAACCTAAGTTTCTTAATGCTTATGCATTCTACGGGAATTTTATACCATACCAAGATGATCTTTGCTATTTATTTCTCTCGTTCTTTCTAGGCACTAATCCTTACCTACTCCATTTTTTTTAAATAAAAAAAACATCGTTTGGCTTCCTTTCTTTTCATTACATTTTTCTTCCAAAAATTAAAAGTGTTAAAACTTGCTTTTGCCAAACCATAAAAACATGTCTCAAAACAAAATTGCAAAACACAATTTTTTTTCAAATCACAAAACTAGAGTAGACAAGGTCAACTACTTCTTAATCGGTTTCACATTGTTTCTACCTATGTTAATTTCGGCTGCTTTCTATAAGGTGCAAAAATCTACTCTGTTCTTACTCTCTACAACTTATTTTGTCCTCCCAACAAAATTTCTTTATAGATCAATAATCAAAATTTATTGTTAACAGAATAAAGGTTTTAAAACATCCTTTTCAAAATGCAACTTTTTCATGCGAGAATTCTTTTTAAAACAAGTAGTCATTGTTTTACAAAATATATACCCCACTTTACTTTAAAACCCAACATGCACTAAATATGTTCTTTATATATTTTCCTCAAACATCAAAAATACTTTTAAGATTAAACTTGAAAACACCCCCAAACTCCTTTGCCAAAACTTTTACAAATTCAAGTTCGTAAAAGTTAATCATTGGGTTAGACTCAAAGTGGGTCTTTAACTCAACTAGGCTTTCCTGGGCACTTCTCAATTATATATATATATATATATATATATATATATATATATATATATATTCCTAATCCATTTTCCACATTCTAACCTTTTTTTCTAATTTATAAGGTTTCACTTCTAAACCCACTATTCTGAAATACTAACATTTCAGTTTCCATCCTGTGGGATACTTTCTTTCTTCAATACCAAATCATATTGTACACTTTCCAACCAAACCACCTAAGGGTCTTAAAATTTCTATGTTCATTCCTTTAGTGTATAAATTAATATCCCAACTCTTTCCATATTTCACTTTTTCTACCTAGTGGGCTCCTTTATGGACTTAGGTCTATATATATATATATTATTTTTATATTTATATTTTTGAAAATACAAATACGCTCACTCATTATCTCCCTGAGATCCCTAAACCGAGGATCTGATACCAGATGTAACAACCCACATTCCGACGGACCGATTTTTTTTTTCCAAAAACCCAATCCATCGAAACCCTAGTTGGTCTGCTCTGGTATCCTGCAGAAAAGACAGAGACATAAAACATGTCAGAGTTTGGAAAACATCTCACAGCGGAAGGAATAAAATATAATGTAGTTGAAACATAGCTTTACCTTAACAATAATACTGTTAAACCAGTATCCAAAGCTATATAGTCTCTGTCATGAACCTAACCTGCGAATGTTATGAGGAGGGGGTCAGAACATAAGTTCTGTGTGAGTGAATTTAAAATACACTTCTTGGATAATACTATACATACTGTTCAATTATATTTTCTTATTTATTTGATAATTTGTGTTATTAGCACTCAGGGCTTACACACGCGTCGCACCCATCTACTCTTGAAACGACCCGCAAATCCGTACCCTTTGAGTCGACTAATAACACCACACGTCCAACTCAAATTGCACAGAAATACGAATCATTATTAGAAAGAAGTTAGAGGGTGAGAAATAGAAAGAAAGAAATATTAGAATAGAAGAAAACAAAGATCACAAACTCGCAGCGGAACGAATAAAATATATTAAATAACATACCTTTGAAATAAAAAAAAACAGTAACTGTATATATACATACCATCATCAGAGCACAACAGTTATCCCTGGAACAGTTATAAACACCTGTTTCCAGATACAACATAGTACACAGCGGAAAATATGATAGTCTATAGCTAACTGGTGAAGCCTCCTGCTTCAATCTCCTCCAGGTGAATCTGAAAAATCCCGACTACTTGACTGCCCGTACAAATTTGGGCACCCAAGAGTTTAGGGAAAACAAACAAAATAAACTCTGGGTCAGTCATGGGACTAGTGTGAGTAAACTCCAACCATTTGTTTAACTTTCAAAATCCTTTCGAAAGAAATGATAATCGTAAGACCGATCCACATATTAAACACGGATGGTTTTTACCTTACGATAACCAAAAATATTTTGATATCAAATCCAGTGATATTATAATAATGTCTACATCAGATAAATAGAAATCTAGCGGAACGCTTGCATCTCACACTCCATATGCAATATAAAATCAAAAACCGCAGGGCGCTTATTGGAGATTGGATTTCCAACATGACAAGGTATGGGACCACCTGCCGATAGTGTATCTCTAGAGACGAATACACTGGGTTCAACAAGAACGTCTTGCAACCCGGCCCACACATGACCGACCACTCATTTCGCTTGAGTGTATCGAAGGTATACCACTGACGGTTGGGATCAGCAACCGCCTCCCGAAAAGGGACAGCATCGATAGATTTAAGAAGCAAAAGGAATTTCTCTAGATAGGTGGTTATACATCCTAATGGCTGCGACCCACATAGCCATGCTGCCTGCCCGATTTTTGTCCAATTCCGGGTTGATGAGGCTTGAGGTTTGAATTATCTTCCAGAACATCTGGCCATCATTCACTTTGAATGTCACATCGTCAGATCCATCGGAAATCACTAATTGATTCCCACAAAAATACTCAGATTGTTAGGCTAAAGTAGTTTCCCTTCTATGCCACCAACTTCGTACGTTTGAAGGAATCAACGTACGTAACCCCCTTTGGAAATACTCTGTCAGACACTCGTCCATACAAGTTGTCCTGGGTCTGGACAAACCGAAGGCACTATCCCGTAAACAGGATAGCCCTTGCATAACTCCGTCTTCAATTTCCTTCAGCATAAGTTGCTTCATAACGCTTACGCCAATACGGAGTGGTTTTCAGATATCAAATCTGATCCCGGTCTCTCCATATTGACAACGAAGGTATATAAAAAAATAAAACTTTGATAATCGGTGATTTAACTATCAAAGAAACATCCATACAATCAACGGTCCTATTTCCAAATGGAAATTCTATCAATCAAGCATCAAACAACACTGGGCCCTTTTTATATTAGTTCTTTATTACATTATCATTTCCAATTCCCATTTTCCACCTTTCGTGTTCTTTCAAAGCTCTATTTTCTCTCTCGATCATTGGAAAACATTTCCAGTATTATAATTCCTTTATTGAGAAAATATCCTTTTACTCCAGTTAGAAAACATTTCTAAATCCTTTGAATTAACTGATGTTATCAACATCGTTATTATAACTCAAATCATAAATCATTCGTAAACTAACGATATCACTAACCAACCCTTGCTATCGAGCCTTAACCATTTCTCCGTCAATAATGCAGTTAGTCAAGTTGGGGTATAATTACCTCTCAGACCTTAACTGAACGACATTCTTAACTTTGAAATAGTCAGAGCTCACAACTTTAAACCAAACATTGCTTTCAACAACAGCGTTAAAACCGCTATCTTAGCATTATAGAACACTTATCATAACCATAGCATTAAAATTGCTATTAAAACAGTTATTATAACGGCAGCGTTAAAATTGCTATTTAGATTTACCAAGACATTTATTATAACAGCAGCGTCTAAAATTTGCTGTATAGATTTACAACATCTATTATAACAACAGCGCTAAAATCGCTGTTTAGTTTTATAAAAGCATTTCTTACAAAGACAGCGTTATAATCGCTGTTTAAAATTATAAAAGCATTTCTTATAACAACAGCGTTATGATTGCTGTTTTGAATAAAATACCGTGTGCGACGCACACGCTTCCGTTGTTCATTTAAAAGATAGTCAAAATGTCTGGATTTAAACAATGCAGACATTTATCCTTCTATTTGTCGAAACCCATAAGATAAAGAGTATATAAGGATAAAAATCCGGTGCCCACCTTCTTTACAACAAGATTTCTTCCTTGGATTTTTATTCCAAAAATCCAAAATGTTTAGCACAAAACCGTCTGCTGTGTTCTTCCCTTATAAATATTTCACTTGCAAAATACTTCCTTTGAACCATTATCCACTTTAATCCAGAATATATTTCTTTTATATATAATCTTTTGATTTCATACTTATACTTATTCTCTTAAACCCCAAATTCTATTTATAACTTCTATTCTGAGTCTTGCAAACAAATCTGATTTTTATTCCAATCTTTAAAAATCTTGTTTATGATTTGCTTTATACTCTGCTAAGTTCAAATCCCATCTCAAATATTGATTTCAAATCTAATTTCCACTTTTCCATATAAATTTAAATAAAGCATTTATATTCAATTTATTCAATGATTATAAACTCGTTTAAAAACAACTTCTTCTTTTAATAAAACAAGTTTCTACCTTTTTAATTCCATTCAAAATTTAATTTCTCCTTTGGAAATAAATTTTGTTTTGAAATTTCAATCGCTTTACTATATTTGAAATTATTTTACGGTATTTAAAATACCAAATTTCTAGTGTCATGGTGATTCAACATAGCACAACCAATCATAGTATACACATCACTATAAATAACGAACGGTAATATAAATGTTGAGGGATCCAGTTGGATTCCTCCAACCTGTTTCCCTGCATCCACAGATGTTAATAACATCAATAATATTATTTCACATCAAAATGAAATATCAGAACTAATGATCAATTAATGGTGTAATCCTATCAACCAATTCAACCAAATTTACTAACTATTCAACCAATCAACCATTGCACATTATAAAAATATTTAAAACTCGTTTATATATAAAAATATAAACGAGAGGGAGTTAGTGAGTTTACTCACCTTGTTTTTCCGTTGAAGGTTCTGCTTTTATTTCGTTTAAAATCAAACAGGCGTTTGAATTTATCACGAAATTCCGGTAGCTTAGTTCCCAGCCACATCAGTTCCATTATGCAGGTCTCGTCCAATGATTCTAACTTGACCGAGTTTGCCCGATTGTTTGTTTTGAAAATAAATTAGTACTTCATTTTCCTCTTCAAAAACCGTCGACGCCCCTTTTTGAAACATCGTTCCCAATTCCCGCAAATTGCTCCGACTCTCATACTCTTGTTTCTCTATTTAAACACCACAGCCATCGGAACAAACATCCACCACCGAACTCACTTGCTCCACTCAAACCATCATCTGTATAGAATTCACAGTCACTAATCATGCACCAGAACCCCAACGTGTAACACTGCTCAACCCTTAATGCCAAGTTTTTCCCAAAGCCTTTAAACCATAGTTACTGTCAATACATAGGTTATTGTCAATGCACCTTCTTCCAGAAAACACAAACTGACGTTCCCTTCTACTTTCCACTTCCCAATCAGAAACCCGCTCCTACCAGAATACCATGACCACACCTTCACCCATTTTACCTCCTTACGTTCTTCTTTCTTCTTATTAATTTTGTTTTTAATCCTAACTCCTTGCTTAAGTATATCGTTTTCTTCCCAAATGATATTATATGAGACCAGCCTCACAGTAATACAATTAACGACCTTAACTCTCTCTATCTTCATGGATCCATCGCAACCCCACTTACCTAACTTCCATTTTCACGATGCATTAATTATTGAAACCTGTACTCCATTTTCAGCGTTGCCATATTAACTTAACCAAACCCATCTAACACACATTCAGTATACTGCTCTCCCCACTCTTCTTTCTAGAATACGACTCAAACTTAGAAAGCTAACTTCTAGTTCCCAACAAACATCGTGATCGCAAGTTCAACACCCAAGAACAGGACAAACTTCTTCCGGGTAGAACACCCCTCCTAAAACCATTATTTAAACAAATCCTACTTGTACCTCAAAATTACGACCAGGCTGAGCAAAATCTCCTCATCGCCAAACAACTGTTACAGCTAACAACCCTTCACCCAACGTCCACCATCCTTGCTCCCACCCATCCCCTGTAACTCCACCACAAGCTCAAACAAACGAGCTGCCTGAACACCGTCCAACTCATCACTCAGGTCAGCCACCGAAGTCTACACCCAATCACCTTCCTTTTCCACTCGCGCTTCACCTGCCGTAACCACAAATGGCTTCCACTTCGCGAGCTCAACGCCAACCACCCAACACCTCATCGTCAACTCAACTCCTTGTCTCGTGATACATCACTCCTCCACCTTCTGACTGTTCTAAACCATAGATCGCGCCAAACCCTCATGGTCTGCACCCGGCTTCATCAAATGATTAACTCAAACACGACTCTTCCAGATTCACGCGCGGTAGAGGGTACTCGAACCCAAAAGTATAAGCTGAGAGCAAAGCTGATCAGAATAGGAACTGGACGGATCACCAATAGAACGATTTCAATATTATTTTGATTTTAGAAGGCTCGATTTGGAAACTTGAGGGAGGAGTTTTCGTGTTTCTATCGCAGAAAGAAAATGAGAAGGGGACAACTTGTTTTATTTTGTCTGTGAAAAGGGAGAAGACATTGAGATGTCAGTATTTAAAGAAGAGGATAGTTTGGTACCCACGATTTTTAACACCTTGGAGGTCACGGTGCCTAGCAGCTTGGGGAACACGGATCTGGATGGATTGGGACACACGGAACTGGATGGATTGGCACACACGAAAGCGTTGTTGGTTGGTGTTTAGAAGTTTGGCAGTCACGGTTATTATTATATATATATACATTCTTTATTTTCGAAGAGCTTGGCAGGTATGTTTGAACTGGCAAATACAACATGTACAGTAGTGTATACATGTGAAGACCCCCATTATTATGTAATATTCATACCGATCTTTGGAAATAACGTTTGCATAGATTATAAGACTAAACAAGATGAATATTTCAAGAAGTGATTTTATAAAATGAAATACTATTATTTTTAATAATGAAGCCCTTTTTTTCTACTTTATCGAACGCTCCGGACAGAAATAAAAATTTGATCGTGACAGAGAATACGCCATAATCCCAAAAATATAATAATATCGGTAGTTCAAATTATATTATGAAACCCCAAAAAAATTGATATAGGGTGCAAAATACTCTAAATAAAAAGTTGCGTATTTAATTAATTAAAAATTATGGTAAAATTTAAAAAAAATTAAATTATAACTACGCCTCAAAAGAATCTTGTCCAAAATCGAAATCAATATTTAATTATATTATAAATTATACGTTTAAATATCGTTTTATTAAATAAATTCCTTATAAATTCCTATATATAATTCAAATAAAATATTTAAAACAAGTTTAAATATTCAGAATTCAATGGCTGAAAATCCGGGTCGTTACAACTCTCTTGTAGATTAAACTAATATAGTGTATATGTAGCTACCCCCAATTAAGGTATACTCTGCTCGCATGGTCTCCACCGTATGTATGCAGTCCTTTATCCAATATCGCATGTCGTATGTATATCAACGCTACGTTTGCATAAAACTGTCATCACTGTGTTACGTAAGCGTTTGGACTGTCATTCTAGATCCTACTAGATTCTGTCATCGAATAATGCCCTCTAGTCTATGGTACACCACCCAGAGCGACATGAGTGTACCTAGACGTATGGTCAATCGTACTCGATGTCTATTTGCACATGTTCTCTATATGTGTGCCTGAGTCCCATGGCAGGGCTAATCAAGAAACACGAAACTCGGTCGGGAGCTTTCAGATATCTGAAGATGCAGATGCTAAGGTCTGCTTTTATAGTGGCTATGGTCCCACTAGATCCCTCCCTCAACTAATGAAAGGCAACCAAGAATATCAAGAATGAGAACTGTAACTCCGGCCCCCTATGCCCTTCAATCCTATTGGCCAACCTCACCCATAACTAGATAGCAAAGTATATGGTCTTTTGAAGTTCTCCGCCTTTCCGCTTCACTTACTAACTGAAGATGGTAGGTAGACGACGATTTTCTATCACAGGGCACTAACTGGTTTTGTCGAATCACGTTGGTTCGTCTTAGTCTTTTGATTGCCCCTTAATTATTGCAATCAAGGCATACTCATTGGTTCACCTAAGAAGACCTAACCTCTGTGAGCACCGGCGGATCATTTGCAACTCACAAAGGAATACCAAGAGTACCCTACATCCCCGGAAGCCACGTGCTTCTTAACCCAGTCCGTTGGAGCCTACAAGAATATTTAGATGGTCATGTGCTCCTCTTTGTGTCTTTTGACCTCCCGATGATCTACCCCTTATGGTTATCCATCCTCTAACGTATAGACTGGTCCAAGAGCCTCAGTTTTATATGTCATTAGACCCTATGTCTAACCATTAATTACGCACTTGCACCACCTCGTGAGTTTTCACATTTAACTTGGTTACTCTCCTTTACATTGATTTCCTTTCCAAGTTTACCAAGTTAACCTCACTTATTAATGTTTCATATATGACTCATTGCTTGTAAATTTCACTAAAAAGCTTTGTAACCCATTATCCTTCCTAACTTATTCCTTATATAATCCTAACTTATTTCTTATATATAAGTTTTTCATCATATCTATCTTCTTATTCAGTTATACTTCCATCTATTGATGTCCCACAATCCATCGTTGTTTGCTTAGTTTTCTTAACTAAGGCTTATTGCTTAGGTTTCTTAACTAAGGCTTATTACTTACTTCTCTTAACTAAGGTTTATTACTTAGTTCTCTTAACTAAGATTTACTACTTAGTTATCTTTATAGTTATTTACTTAGTTCTCTTAACTAAGGTTTTCTAATCATAACCCATGTTATGTTTATCCATAGATTACTCATTATCGCTTTGTAGTTTGTATTCAACTTATTTTATAATATAAGTTGCCCCATTCTCTAGTCTTATTATCATCTTCCCTTGTCCCTAGGACAAGTCTACCTGTTATATGACTTTCATATTTCCCATATATATTCATAATAGGTTGCTATCATTCCCCATTATGCTATTAATTAAGATTAACTTAACCTTTCCCATTTCTTTAACACGTTTACTTAACCCCACCCAATTCAACTGGTTCGTAACACCACTACGGATTTAATTGGATTAAATATTCTGATTCATTACCATGTCCAGTTATGGTTATAATGGGCTAGACCTCCCACATTAGGCCAACAACGGGTGGATGCTGGATATGCCTGTCGGGTCTGGGCAGTCTTATTCCACAGTTGGGTCTAACCTCGTGTCTTATCCCGATTCGTATTTACGTACTCAGACCTCCCACATTAGGTTCAACATTAGTGGCTGCTGGATATGCCGGTCGGGTCCGGGCAGACTTCCACCACTAATGTAACCTAACCTCGTGTCATAAGTACAATTAGAGTTCCTAATTGTAATTACTAAACATTCCATTATTAATTAATTAATTAATCAATTAAACCTTTCCCTATTTGAATTATTCCTAATTCACTATTCAAATTACAGACTTTTATACCTCTTTTTAATTCACTTTTAATTATGCCCCATATCATAAATTAAGGCATATATATATATGTATAAATATATATTGCACCAACCCAAACCCACATATATTTTCCGATTTATGCCTAAAATTCATATTCACATACGTTCTAATTTATGTCCCAAATCACTATTTAGACCTGTCCCATTTCATACCCAAATTATTTTTACACTTATAATCAAATTTCAGATATTTAAACATAATTTGGTCAATATAGTCACACACCTACTCAAGCCATTCCTTGTACATAAATGTGACAGTTTTTCATGTGAACTGTATAATACTCCGACTAATCCGATTACATGTTCAATGTTATTCTATAAATCATATAAACTTTCAACTAGTTAAGTAAACAAATTATTGATGTCATGACACGCTTACCATTCCCATAGTTTACTATTTTCAAGACATGAATTCGCAGATCTACTCATTTTTACGTTTCATCTTGTTATAATCACAATTTATAGTTAAACTTGCAATTTCACAATTTACATATATATGGGAATGCTAAACGGTAGCTATAACATTATCAAAAGGTCATAGTTTAATTCCACTCATAATGATTTTTGCTTTCCTAGGTCTGATTTAGATTATCATCAAAAGTTCTTCCCTTTCTTACGGCGTAGATTTGAAGATCCAAAATCCCTTTTTCTCTTTATCTTGAAATAGAAGAAATTCTAAATCTAATTCTTTTAATTTAAGAATAGATTTTGAAGAGAAAGGTAAGAAACTAGATTTAAGATTTGGGGAAGAAGAAGCACAACTTTAGCCTAGCTTTTGGATTGTGAATTTTAGGGTTAGGTTTTGAGTTTTATTTATAGGTAGGCTAGAACAACTAGGGCCTTAGGATTAAAATAGAATTCATCTAAACCTTACACCTCACTAAAGAAAAGAATGTTCTAGAGTAGGCTAATTGATTGCTCATTTTTTTCCTTTCATACACTTATGACGTTTCTTTTGTGAAATTAGATATATTGCATATCTTCCTTTCTTTAATTAATTTATCTCTGCAATTATTGCTTTCCCTCTATTCTAATTGCACGCCCATATTTCATATCCAATAAATTTTCCCTTTAATTTATTTATTGCAGCAACTTAACTGTCACATACATTTTTTTTCATACAACTAAATTAATTTAATGCATCAATATAACCCTTTCCTTTTTCCCACATCTGGTTTCTTTTTCATTAATGCATCCTTCCATGTGTCAGTATTTTCTATACAATATGAATTGTATTAATTCTTTGTTGCATATTTCTAATGTTCTTATATTTTTCCATGCATTAAATTTATGTTTATTTTGGTTCATGCATCTACACATTTTTAATTGCATGCATTAAATTCTTAACCGTTATGTGTATGTATATATACATCTTTCTCGTTTTCACGCAATTAAATTTATTTATTAATTGCTCATTACATTATGTGTACAAATTTGAATTGTACGCTCATTAACTCATTCAATTTCTTTTCTTCTTACTTCTAATTAGTACATTATATTGTATTATTTTTAATGCATTGCATATTAATCTCTTTCCTTCATGCATTTAACTCTTTTGACATTTCTTTTCTTTCTATTTTGATTGCACATCCTTATTTTACAATCAATTTACTAATTCTTCTTTTTATTTTATTTATTAATTTATTCTTGCATATGCACATAATTAATTACATGCGCTAATTCTCTTCTTACTCTTTTTGTTTACATATGATTAACTTTTACATTAAAATATACATATGCACTATTACTTATTTGCTACTTAGAAAAATTGCGGGGTGTTACACATGCATGGTTCCATTGATCTTGACAATCAAGATCGTGGGCTTCATCAATGAAATTAGCACTTTCTGGAATTTTACATTCCTATCGATCTTTTACGGGCTTTCCTTTTGTATTTATCATTTCAAGAGTCGGATGATTACCTATTCGTCATCATGAAAACATTAAGACCATGCATCTCAATATTAGTATCCTCTTATCGCAGGAATCTGTCTCAGGATAGAATTCACCAACTTCTCTAGGAAAATCTAATGGTATAAATATATTGAGGTTTGTTCCATAGGTGAATCCTCCAAGGCCATTTGGTGAGTCTCGACGCGGAGAGATTTTGAAGTCTGAGTTATCTAGAATACCAGATATTGCTGCTATAAACACCATAGATGGTCCAGGTCAATCTATAGATGTTGCTGCGGCGTTGAACCTTTTGAGGAACGAATGTAGGGTCTCACCGGACCTTTGTTTGATTGAAGTGAGCAACATGACATTCTTGGATCAACAGACGTGGACCTTTGATTGCTCAATGAAGTGGGTGACCAACACGTTCCACCGGTTGATCAAGGACCTTTGTTTGATTGAAGTGAGCAACATGACATTCTTGGATCAACAGACGTGGACCTTTGATTGCTCAATGAAGTGGGTGACCAACACGTTCCACCGGTTGATCAAGTTAGATGGATGCCACCAAAAATCGTACAACAACTATGTGAGCCAAGATCTAGAAATGGTAGCTTGGAGTGCGGGGAGTTGCTCAAATCCCTGATGTCTTATGTGAAAAAGTTTTGACTAACGTTGCTTACATCGCCTTTGAGGTGTGTCGCCTCTGGTGAAGCCTCAATTAACGTTGGCAATCGGGCCTTTGTTTTCGAGGAGTCGTTGCCAATTGTCCAATTTAGCGTTGGTGCCCCCAGCATGAAGTCTTGAATTAGGTGGAAGCTGGTCTCTGGCTTCTTAGGTCCGCATATGTGATATTCGTTAATCAAGCTTTCGTCCTGTAATTCTGGATGGTGATTCGCGGCTCGGATTTATGCGGGATAGTCTTGGGTCTCCCATCCAAGCTCTGAGGATCGAAGTTGGGTGGCGATATGTCGAATTATAGTCACTTTGAATGCTTCTACTTGCCCCTCCTTCATTAAAGAATGGGGAACTTCATGTTAAAGTTGAGTTGGATTTGAAGCATTCATCTAAATTGGAGCAAGAGTTGATCGGACTCCGTTTAAGTTTCTATTAACTCTTGCATTTCCATCGTTTTCATCCAAAATATTATGGCCAGAAGTTGCATGCGAAAAATGTCTGGGAGGAGGTTGATTGCCCCTTGTTTCAATCAAGACGACGTTGCCAACTTGTCCTAGGGTCTCATGCGATCTGAACAGCAGAACAGGGAGTGATTGAGCCAAGTACGTCTCCGATTGAATTCCCATCTTGCTCGCTCCAAGGAGTAAGTCATAACTGCTCGGCCATCAATCTATCCGAGTAAAGAAGTTATCCATCATTTTCTATCTCTTCCGAAAAAGTTCATTTTATCGTACCATCTGGGTTCTCAATTCAGCAATGGCACCATCCATTTCATATCTAGCCTGACATGCTGAGGGATCATCGCAAGAAGAAATTTACTGATTTCCTTCAATCCTAACGCCTTCTGCGCCAATATCCTTAGTACGGAGGAAATTTCTATCTTCCTTACTCCTAGCCCTTGATTCGGAGCGTCAGGCAATTCACTTCCTTGTAAGCTAGAAGTCAAAGTAATGACGTCGCCCCTTATGTGGGTTCTTTCGTCTGGGAAGTCGGCCGGGACCAACAAATGGACGTTCGCTCTGCATCCATTCCGTGTTCCTCAAGCGGCCTGTCAAGATCGAGGTATAAGTTAGACACAGACATATAAGTTATGCTGTCTGTAAATATTTTCAACAATGTGCCCTCAGTCCAGGGGTAATGGTGAAAGATCGATAGTTGTGTCACATCCCATTCACATTTAGAAATGGATGCATGGAAAAGAGACATTGCTTTCAAAGCTTAAGTGATTGAGTTATCCAAGTGCTTGAGTTATCGTGTTTTCCATTAAGTGTATTTGCGAGGTGGCACTCGTCGTTGCACTTGGGCTATGGTCAGTCACACGTGGGTGTGTATGTTGATTTGATATATCACTCTTAGGTCCTCCTTTCGGTCGTTGCCTTAACTCGTGTGACATGTCATTGAACAATTCACTCTCAAGGTCTCCTTTTGATCATCGCCTTGTGTCTCCTGAGAGGTTTAGCATTGGGCATCAGCGTCAGCCTTCTAGACATGGCCTTTTTTTGTTTTTCCACGACCTACTACGGTTCTCACGAGTTCAACCCTCGCATTCTTGTTATCTTGTACAAGCCTACACTTTGTAAAAAAAAGCGAATCTCTAAGTGATAGGTAATAAAGCACATCATAATCACTTAAGGGGTCCAATTCAGAATCCTTGCAATCAAATAATATCTAGCAAATCATATAGAATTTATTTAAGGAAGATGATGCGTGTGTATGCCCCCAATCAATCATGAATAAATTGCCCGGGCAGGGCATGTTTGGGATTGATTAGGATCGACATTGTGTTTCCCCCCATATCTGAGAATGAGGCGTTCGGGCTCAACTTTCATTCTTGCCCCTGATCCTTCAGCTGGGTAGGAGCCCTTTCGTGGCATTCAATCGCAATGCCTTTATACTCTCCTGTCGTATGCCCAGGATAGAATTCGAACTCAGCTTTCGGTTTGCCCCCTAATCCTTCAGTAGGGTAGGAGTTCATTTGTAGCGCATAGTCTCTGGCGCCTTTATAATCTCCCATCGAATACCAAGGGTAGAGTGGAATCAGGGCGGTCTTTTAATCATGGTGCACCTTCACGCCTTGAGGACGCCATCTTCACGTCCTTTATACTCTCTCTCTAATCATGAGAGTTAGAGTTTTCCAGGCGAACGGTCGTGTCATTCGCCCCGGCGCTCCTTCTTCGCTTTGTTTCAAAGAGTAGGAGTCCTCCGTCTCGAGTGTCGTTCTCAAACTCCGTTTTAGTCCTTACTCCACACTTCACTCTAGCAGATGGAGCTTTTCGGGCAAGCGGTCGGATCACACTTGGCGAGGCTTTACATCATAATCCTTGGTTTATGGGTAAAGGTGTCTGTTTGCAATAATCAAGTCTCTCTCGTTCCATTGACTCGAGGGATGGAGTTCGGTAGGACGTCGTGATATCGTTCCTTATACTCCCTCTCATGTCATGAGAGTTAGATTCATGGATCGAGTGGTTTTTTACTACGCGCACATCACACTCGTCCTAGGTTTATACTTCTATCCAAGCCCTGAGGATTATAGTTAATCAGGAAAATGGTCAAAAGTCGTTTGCCAAAGCTTTGTGTCCCTCCAATTAATCTGTGGGAGGAGTGATTGGCACCGAACTTAGGGTACCTGCATCATTCATACCACATCAATAAGTCACGTCCGTAACTCAGGAAGCATGTAAAATTAAATTGCATGATTGAAAAGTAAGCATATCAAGGGGCAGTGCTGCCTCCTTTATTCAGATTCGTTCAAACTGGTGGCGTCGAGTGTACGATCGAGCCATGTAGATAGTCGAACTGTGTCCATCTGGAGTTAGACTTTGACTTTGAAATGCAAAAGTCGACGCACAATTATCTTGAGGTATTCCACGTGTGAGCCAAGTAGTGGATGGTCATCTCGGATCCTCCTTAAGAAATATAACTTCCCTTAAGTGGAGGGGTGGCTCCGTAAACGAGCAGTTCAGTTAGGCTCGCTATGGTATTGCTCCATAACTCTATATGCAGGTGTTAGAAGTCTGGTCGGTACTAGATCATGGGTACCTACACCATCCACATATAAATTCATCTGAGTTAAGTTCATTAATAACTCACAAAGCATGAAAATATAAGAGTCATGGTTAAAGAGTAATCCTGTTAAAGGAATGAATATCATTCTATGCGAAAATGGCATCACATGATCTTTACTGGTCCATTTTGCCTCGCCCAATCTCTGCCGGGGATGGCTCCTATATTTAGCTGGTGATGAACGTCTTTCCAAATGGACATGGGATGGCGGTCCCAAGAATGAACAGACCTTGATTGGGGTCTTGGAGTGACAAAGGTAGTTAGGTAAATACTGTAAGGGAATGATGAGGACGCATCTCCTCTGAATTGCCTTCTTGCCCCCATGCTAATGGCAAGGATTGAGTGCCAGGGAGTCATGTATGTACCACTAATGGTAGTGTATCATCACATTGGTGCTAGGACGGTAATTGGTAGGAAAACAATGGACCCATGCTTATAGAAACTTTTGTGTTTTCCATGCTAGGTAATAGGATATGGCTGCTAGGGCGATATTCATATCTCATCCATCTGCACAATTCAACGTCCGGAATAAGATTTGATGCACAGACAATCAATCAACATCCAGGCATAAGTTTTCTAAACCTTTAACTCACTAATCTTTGGGCAAGGCTAAGGCAACCAGTCACTCAAGCTTATGATGTGTCCGATTTGAATTAGATGACGTTACCACGAGCAATCCATGCTCGAATCTCCAGTTGCCCCCAGCGTTTGAGGCATGAGTTACTTGACAGATAATCAATGAAGGGTATGGAACTGTGATTCTTCATTTTCTAACTCCAAAACGTTGTTTGTCAAAAGTTTCATTCTTGCAGATCTCCCATCTAGCGGGAAGCTGATTAGCACCTTTGTCAAATCATTCAGGGCGGTGAATCAGCAATGAGACTCGTTGATGTCTATACCGGGACAACATTCCAAGGGAAATAAGCAATGTTTTCTTGCATGTCATACCTCGAGGCATAACTAATGATAGTACGCCCTTCACTTTTCCTTGCTGGAAACACTCTGTGTTGCAGGAAGCTTCTAAAGGGAGTTGTCCATGACTCTCTTCCGAATTCGGTCTCCAATACTGGATCTACTTCCGAGTGTCTCGATCGGGATCATAATTATCCCTTTCGGATTATCGAAACTGGCTCGATTGGCCAGATTATCTGCTTTCTGATCTTCTATATGCGGAATATAAGATATGTTGTATTGTTCCCATTCATCCAACATCTCTTCTACCCGTTCTAGGTAAGCTGCGAGTCGTAGTCCCTTCATCTGAAATGTCCTTCGAATCAATACAACTCCAATGTCGGACTGACGATTATTCTTTGTACCGTCTGTACACAACTTCCAAGTGTTGTTTTCATCTTTTCATTTTAAGGGACCATCTTCTTCATCAAACACATCCTCTTCGAGGAACGGTAAACTCAATGATGAAGTCGACTAATGCTCGCCCTCGTATGGACTTTTTTAGGAGGGAATTGAAATCAAACAGGCTGAGCTCGATGTTTCATTCGAGCGATCTTGCAGATGCCTCAAGTTGCTATAGGACCTAACGTAGTGGTGAATTGGTGTTTATCATAATCAGGTAAACTTGGAAATAGTGGCGGAGTTTCCTTGAAGTAACCAACAAGCTGTAAGCGAGCTTTTCAATCTTTGAGAAGTTGCTTCATTAGATGTCGCCCTCCTGTATCTCGAATCTTCATCATCTCTGGGACCTATGCCTTCGAGTGGATCATCAGGAAGCTCTTTCTGCGATGTCTCCTTTGCTTGCTAAGCCCATGCCTCCTTCGCACTCCATCTCATCGGGAGGCAAAGTGTTTTTGGGTTCCATGCCTTCTCTCTTGCGTAGCATATTCTATTCGGCCAAATAGAAGGCTCTCCTAGTAACTTAGGCACCACGGACCGTTCCCACTCCAGCTTCGGTTGTGATTTCTAGCAATAGACACTAAAGTGCAATGCAAGCTTTTAATTCCGTTATGGCTTGTCGCATGTGGCTTATGAGTAGTCAAGTCACTATTATCTAGGTAATGACCCATAGTTCCAATCATGGCCTGTGGTGGTTCAACTGGTACCTAACTCTGGGCACCAAAGTGTGTTGATTTAACCCTTATATGGATGAAATCGATCGTCATCAGTGCGGTTGATAGAAAATGGTCATTGCAAGCATTTGCTAAGTTCTTCAGGGAATGAATCGCGAGACATATGACCTTCACCACATCGTACAAGTGAAGTTTAGCTATGTTGTGTTAGGGTCCGGGCGCAACGCCGGTGGGCACCGCATGATTTTTTCGATTTTGGAAGATGGAGCCTTTTCTGAAATGATGTCAGAAAACCTGAAAATGCACTTTTTCCCCAAAAAAGACCATCACGAATCGGGTCGGATTTTGTCTTCGACTGGGGCTCGGAACAGAAAAACCGGTTCGGTTCGAATGGGTACTTCCCTAACCCGATCCGATGTTTGTTTGTTGAAACTCAGTCTTTGTATGAGTAAAAATTCTGAATTCACCTCCCTCAACGACACCATGGAAAACATCTTCAGGGCAACGAAAGACACTATAAAATATACAATCCCAGAACGGATGCAAGTCAAAGATGCTACCATGAAGTGGTCCAACCCGGTTACCTCGAACCGATTCATTTGCTTTTGGAAGTGATTGTGTAGAGCTACTTTAACTCGATCCGACCAGAAATATAAGATCCGATCCGAAGGAATTTTTGACCCTGTGCAAGATCCGATCCGGATGCGTTTTTGACCCTGTGCAGGATCCGATCCGGAGGCATTTTTGACCCTGTGCAGGATCCAACCTGAACATTAGAGTTGTTGTAATCGTTGGATACCCATCCATCCTTAACCAGCAGCTTTCTTGGACTTCATTTCCGGATATTGGCGATTGTTGCTGAATGTTGCAGGATTTCCTCATCGGACTTGGCAATCCAACAGTACAATGGAGAATCCTTATATGTTGAGAATTTTCATTTCTCAGTGAAAGCACCAAAATATTAGACCAAAAAAATGGTCCTAACACCCAATTGATCATATTTTGCAGAGAAAATGAGGAATCATGAACTAAAAGCAAGAAAAATCGACCAACACATGAGCTTTATAGTGGTTCGGCGTTAACGAGCCTACATCCACTTCATATTTTCTCATTTCATTCATAGATTACAATTACAAGAAATATTGTCTCTCAATCACTCGAATTCAATGAATAATTCTCTCCGAATTCATTGATTTTCATTGGAGAAGAAGATGATTATTTATGGAGAAGTGTTAGCCATGGCAGCCATGGATGTTAAGATGCAAAAAGTTCCCTCAAATGATGCGTTGTATGTGTATTTATAGGTAGAAATTCGGTTAGGGTTGAGTGGCCACGTGGCAGCTTCAGAGTAAATCTCGAAAATAGTGGAGAACATAGGGAAATGGTCTTTAACTACCCAAAATTCGGTTAGGGTTGAGGGACTCGATCCGGATGACCCGATCCCGATGACCCGATCTGGTTTGCCCGATCCGGTTTGGTCGGTCAGGAATATTCGCTTTAGCTTGATCCGAAATGATGGAATCCAACCCGAAGCTTATATGCGAAGAAATACGAGTTTACTCATCCTTTATTACTTCATCCAAGAAGATGTCTATCTCTACTTGTTCATACTCAAGCCCTGAGTAGCCTTTCTGATAGAGTTCTTGGGCTTTGGATAGTCTGGTCACAAAATAGGATAACAACTACTCAAACACTTCATTGAATACATGTGAGAGATGTAATCCACTCACCTATTCTCCAAAACAAGCTAAAGTGGTAGAAATAAGAATTCGGACAGCAAGCACCTCACACCAAACACCTTGATCCGATGAATCCTTGCTTCAATTGATGTAGATATAGCCTCCAATGGTGCAGATTATGATTTCCATCCTTGGATTTGGATTTTTAACAGTGGAAAGGTGTTAGAGGAAGAAGGAGATCAAAGCCTCCAAATGAGAGAAAGAGAAAGTAAACTTTTTCCCTCCTCCCTCACCCCTTATTTATAGGAATCCACTAGCCCACTAATGGGCCTTCCCAAATCAGCCCATTAAGTTTCCAAAACCTGAATAGCCAACTGTTAAACCTCGAAACAGCGATTCCTCCCAAACCACTGTGCCAAATCTTTAATGTAACCACTCTATAGAAAGGCAATCATCAATTCCTTTCCAATGGCACAAGTCTCACCCTCTGACTCGACCTGAGTTAAAACCTATGCCCTATACAATACTGACAGAGGCAAAATGGTCACAAACAAAATTGGTAAAAATTATGGACATGTCTCACATCCCCATGAACAACATATTAAAAGATGAAAATGATTTAACCCTCAGGGAATAAAATAAAAATATTTTACGATCTTTCAATACGTAAAAAGCGGGCTGTTACATTCTCCCCCCTTAAGAATTTCGCCCCCGAAATTCTGAGCAAACACAAGCAATCACAACAATTCCGCATGCCTATCATCCATGAGAAGCCAATTCTATCACCCAAACTAGCAACCATCAAGTCATTCATCCATAGCCTTATCCTAGCACGCGGAATTCTATCGAACAACAACAAAGATAACAACAAAATCAACAAGTAATAATGATGGCGCGATTTCAATGGATCATATGGATGAAGAGTTTTGGATTGGTCGTCTTTATACTCTTCCCTGTCTCTCATGTAACATCGTTGCCATCCCCACCTTATTATATCTTAACTAAATTACATGTCTTTTCCCTAAGCTGTTTCGTGTCATTCGCCATAACACGAAGCGGCTTATGAGATTTCATAACTACGAACCCAACTATAAGGTCGACGTACCACTCCAGAGGTACTACCACATCCGGACCATGCGAATATCTCGTGGTAACGATACACGAAAAGCATTATACACACACGACATCTTCTCGAGTAACTCTAATCTATATGCAAGCTTTCCAATTCGCTCGACTATCGCAAACGGTCCAACAAACCGTAGCACTTAAGCCACCCACCACAGCGTTTAGATGCGCTGTTGAAAACTCCTCCAACTTGGCCGATCGGCCAGAATACCCAACCGACTGACCCACTTGCTTCCTCAACAAACCATGAACTTCAACCCGACCGACCCGTCACAACCAACCAACCCGACAGGACCGACTAGGTATGGACTGACCCGACCCAAAAGTTTGACCGACCCATTTCCTGGCTTTGTTCTAGGTAGTCCATCGATATCAAGAACAACTAATCGCCCTAGCTCTCGAAGCCAACCTTCTCGATCGACATCGAACTCTTTATTTTCTGGTTCTAGTTGTTGGATAAACTCGACAAGCTTTGTATCTCGCTTTTGGCACTCGCCAATCCTTTCGATAAGAGTAGGACTTATCGACAAGCTTGCCAACATTTCAGGTTCTAACTCACACTTTGGCCTGAACTCAAACCTTACCAAATGCTCAAGGATCTTCCATTCTGAAAACATAGCTCCCAAACTTGCACGTCTTTGACTCAACGCATCTGCAACTGCGTTGCCTTTGCCAGGAGTATAGGCTAAACCAAAATCATACGATGCTAGAAACTCTAACCATCGTTGTTGCCAAAGATTCAAAACCTTTTGGGAGAAAAGATACTTCAACGACTTGTGATCTGTAAACAACTCGAATCGAACTCCTAACAGGTAATGTCTCCGCATCTTCAGAGCAAACACAATTGCCGCCAACTCCAAATCATGAGTTAGATAATTACTTTCATGCAGCTTCAGTTGTCGACCCGCGTAGGCCACAACCTTATCCTTTTGCATTAGCACTGCTCCAAGTCCAGTTCCACATGCATGGGTGTATACCACTATCTCTTCATTCCTACTTGGAATGGTCAACACAGGCGCACTCGTCAATCTCTCCTTCAGGATTTCGAACGCTTGTTCACACGTCACATCCCATGTGAACACTTAGTTCTTCTTCTTTAATCCTGTCGATGGTGCAACTATCTTGGAGAAATCCTTGATAAACCATTGATAATATCCTGCCAACCCGAGGAAACTCCAAATATCCGTCGCATTCTTAGGTCTATCCTAGTCCTGGATTGCTGCCACTTTAGCAGGATCAACTGCTATCCCCTTTCTAGAAACAACATGACCTAAGAACCTCAGTTCATCCTTCCAGAAGTGATATTTCGAGAACTTAGCCTTCGACTGATGCTTTCGCAAGATCTCTAACAAAACTCTCAAGAGCGTCTTGTGTTCTTCCTCATTTCAAGAGTAAACCAGAATATCATCCACGAACACAAGAACGACTTGTTCAATTGGTCTCTGAAAACTCTATTAATAAGATCCACAAAATATGTTGCCGCGTTAGTCAACCCGAATGGCATTACTAACCATTCCAAAACCGAGATGGTGTCCTAAAAGCAGTCTTTGGCGCACTATCCTTTGCACCCTCAACTGGTGAAATCCTGTTGCCAAATCTATTTGAGAAAACACTTTGGCTTCGTGAAGCTGATCGAACGAGGCATTAATCCTCGGCAATGGATACATGTTCTTTTTTAATCACCTTGTTTAGCTCACGATAGACTACACACAATCTCAACGAGCCATCTGCCTTGGTTGCAAACACGCTGGTGCACCCCATTCGGAAACACTTCTCCGAATGAACTCCTTTCTAAGAAGGTCTCAATATTCCAATTCTCGTTGTTCCTTTGGCGCCATCCTCCTAAAAGGCATGACGATTGGTCTAACACCCTTGACCAGATCAATCCTAAACTTGATATCATGATGCGGTGATAACCCTTTGACCTTGTCAAAGACATCCTCACACTCATTAGCGATCGACACAGATGACAAGTCTTCTTGTGGAATCACAAGTGAATATCGATAGCTAATGAAGACACCCTCTTTGCGCTTACACCTTGTCAACACCTTTCGCCCTTCCACATCCCCGACTCTCACCTCTAGCTTCTCGCAATTCACCCTTATCGCATACCTCTTGAGCCAATCCATGCCTAAGATGATCCCAAACCCAGCGAAGTTACAACTAAGCAACCACTCATAAATGAGCAACCTTGATCAAACAATACTAGATCCACAAAGTATGCAAAGAGTAGATGAAACCATACTGGATTAGTTACAACAAATGGTCTATTACAACTTCAAGTTTTGAATCCATTCAACATACAATCTTATTATTGGTAAAAGAAGACGATTCTCTAGTACCAAATAGAGCTCGACCAACTTCACTAGATGGAAGCATATCCAGACAACAACTTCTCCTAGTTCTCGTTAGGAATACAAAAGGAAATTGGAATAGCTTACACAACACATGCTTCCTCCGTTTGCTTATTCTTTGGAAGGTCTGGACAGTCTTTCTTCTTATGTCCACGCTTGCCGCATTCAAAACACTTCCCTTCGGTTTTCGGCTTCTTACAATCGTTGGCATTATGACCCTCCAATTGACAATTAAAGGAAGTGACATTCTTCTTAAATTTATTCTTCTTTCTTTTCTTCTTATTAACTTTAGGGACAATAAAGTTTTCTTCATCTGTAGGAGAATATTCCTTTTATCGCTTAGCAGAATTCCTTCTGGGTACTTGCACAGGAACACCACGTTGTACTGACGCTTCTGGAACGGGCATCCTTAACATGCCTATTGCCATCATGGCCACCCCAAACATAACTAGACATTCGGGTGCAACAACTAAAGCTTCCAATCGGCTTCTTCCATCTCTTACTCTTCAAGTCTTAGGTTCACTCCTGGAGGTTTGACAACTCATTCAAAATCTAAAATAGAATGATTAGTCCACTTACAAGATAAATTACTAAAGGAAAACAACCGCTACTACTATATATGCTGATATATGCATAGTAAACATCCAAATGAAATATACAAGTATGTCTCTCATACGTAATTACATCTTCGAACTTTGACCAAAATCGTTGACCAGAGCTCTCATACCAAATGTGACGACCGTCGATAGCCCCTGCACTATACAAGAGGAATAATGCGCTGAAAGGTGTGCTAGGAAGCTATGAACGATCAACAAGGTATGGTAGATAAACGAAACCTATCGTGAAATCGTAGCGCAAGGATATAATATAATAGAACATATACAACAGGTAGTAATAGTGAAGTATAAAACATTGAACTTTCATGACAACAAGAAAGTATTTCTCATACACGTGGATAACAACAATAGTGTTTGTATAATTTTCCTCACTACAACACTCTGAGAAATTGCAAACAGCGGAAATCCAATTATTAGATACTAGTATAGATAGTACGCCAACCTCCTGCTCGCCATCGATCAGCATCACCGTTCCCACTAAGGCATCACCTATCACCTGCTACTTAGCCTACCCATCCAACAATCGGATGATTAGCCCAAGGTAATAAGAGGGAAACATAAAACCTTGAGCCAGACAACAGTCTTAGTGAGCGATAAAACAGCTAACAAACATCATCAATAAAGTATATGAGAATGGGTAAATAAACGAACTAATCTACCCAGCTCCAGAGAAGAACTCACAACTGCCTTCTCCATACCTGACAGTGATAACCTTTACAATCCGTAAATCAAAAGGGACAACAATTCAGCCACGACAATTAGAACAACCATTCATACATGGAAAAAGCAACTCATACAACATCTAGTTATATCTCACAGAAACCACCATAATCGAACTTGGTGCCCCATAATCACAAGCCCTAGAGGCCGAAACCAATATCAGATAAGCACCCAAGGAACACCTTATTCGAAGTCAGAAAATCTCCGTGGGATGGTACAACCAAAGCTACCAATCATTCAAACATTTATGACTGACTCTGGCTATCACTGCCATCCATGCTTTGGAACCCTCGTTATCGTATAACTGGCTAAACAATTTGCCATCAATTGTCGAGGACCATACACGATGTCCCAGTTCTAGCAAAACTCCACATGCTATACTCAACACATGCTACATGCTATATTCAACACGTGTCTAGGCCAAACATGAAACACAAGGCACTCGACCTACAATTGGTCTTCAATTATACCTCTTCTTTGACTCCGCTAGAACCTACGACAACGATAATTACACGGCCTTCGTCTCTCTAGTCGTTATCAATTATGACTATTAATTAGCTCAGAACACTTTAGTGTTGTCACTTCACACGAACTCAATACATCCTTGAGTTGTCATACCATTCGTTGTTTTACGCCGATCAACGAACACGTTTCAACACTCCAAAACTTGCTAATTGAATTCACTTTGAAGTCACATCATCACCGGATATGTCCGACAAGAATTAGCCGACCAGAATAGGCTGACCCAACAACTTTAGTCCGACACAACTTTAGTTCGACTCAACATTATGCAGACCCAACTTTATTCCGACCCAACTTTAGTCTGACCCAACTTTAGTCCGACCCACCTTTGGTCCGACCCAACTTTAGTCCGATCCAACTTTAAACCAACCCACTTTGTGTTGACCTAAGTTTGTGCCGACCCAATTATATGCCAACCCACGTTAGGCCAACCCAATTCTATGTCGACCCACAATAGGCCGAACCAACTTGACTTGCTCTGTAACAAGCCGAAAAATCAGAACCAAATTAAAAAATTTATTTTGGCTGTTTTAATGGATTTTGAATATTTAAAATGATTTATTTGAAATAATAATGACTAAAAATTTATTTAAATTGAATTTGGAATGAATAAATTTATTTTAGTTATAAAAAGAGCCTCAAATGGCACGACAGTTTGAAAATTCGATTTCAAATTTCAAATGAATGTACACAATTCAAAATAAATCAGATTTCAGTAAAACCAGAAATATTTGAATTTTTTTAGTATTATCTTTCTAACGAAGTTAAGAAACTAAGAATTCATAACGAGAATTGAAAGTTATGTCCAGTTTAAAATTCAGAATAGTCGCTGTGGAATTTATAAATATATTATGTAATATATAGCGCATAAAAATAGCCATTTTGCAAACAACCTCCGTTTTGGACGAAACCACTTTTGTTGGATCCGGAATGTCAAATTATTGCTAGATTCCAATTTTCATAAGTTTTCATATAAATATGTGAGCGTGGTGAATTTAAACGTGTTTGGTAATTTCAATTTGAATTTAATCGACTGGAAAATGATCGTTTTTCAAACGGTCTCCAAATTCGACGAAATTAGTTTTATTAGGACCGTATCGTCAAAACATAGCTAGATTTATTTTTCGGGAACTTTTGGAGTTAGTATGTGGGCCTGGTAAATCAAAACGTACGTTAAAATCCATTTTGAAAGTTAAATTAATTTATATTTTAATTTTAACAAACACCGATCAAAACAGTCGAATTGGCTTACGGGACATATCCCATTGCGTTCGTAATGGGGTAATTAGTTAGGGGCAACAGTCGTTGGGTTCGATTTGGAGTATGATTCAAAAAGTAACTTTATGGAAAGAAATAAAAAAAATAAAAATATATTATACACCCCCCTTTTTCTTTTCTTAACCAAACCCGCCCCTTTTTATTTCTAAAAATCACGTCACCCTCCCAAACCTAACCACCACCGCCGCTTCTGCCCTCTCCACCGCCCACCGCGCCACTGCGCAACCCCCTACCCTATTCTCTCTCCTCTCTCTTCCCCCTCCGGTGAAATCTCGGAAGCCCTAGCCCCTAAATCCCCGTGTCGTGGCCCCACTACTCCACTGTCACCACCTGAACGGACCCCCACCACCGCGCGAACCCCAATGCGCTGCCACCCTACTGCGCAAGGCCCAATCATTCCTCAGCTCCGTACCCGAATCCGTTCGCTCCTCCGCGATGTCAGTCAACCCCCTCGCTCCGTCGAATTCAGGTGACGCAACCCAAGGCGCCACCAGGGCAGTAGCGAGCTGCCAGGAAGCCACCACGCATCACCAGCTCAAAACCGCCACCATCCCTTCTACCATCGGAGCTTTTTCTTGCAGCTGCTTTTGTTGCTGCTGTCCACCGAATGGGTGAGTTCTCAGATAATTTTTCTTTGTTAAAAATCTGATTTTTATTATAAATAACATTGCTTAAAAAGATGAGATTTTTATATAAATAACTTTGTTTAAAGATATGATTTTTATATATATAACATTAGTTTAAAGATATAATTTATATATATATATAACATTAGTATAATGATATGATTTTTTATATATATAACACTTCTTTAAAGATATGATTTTTATATATATAACATTAGTATAAAAATATGGTTTTTATATAAACAACTTTTAAATAAAAATATGGTTTTTTTTCTATATATAGCTTTATAAAAATTTGATTTTTAATATATATATATATAGCTTTATAAAAATATGATTTTTGTATAAATAGTAGCATAATAAAAATATGATTTTTATATATATAATAGCATAATAAAAATATGATTTTCATATATATAGTAGCATAATAAAAATTTGATTTTTATATATATAATAGCGATATAAAAATATGATTTATATATATATATATATATATATATATATGTGTGTATATATATATAACAGCTATATAAAAATGTGATTTTTATATATGTTGTAGCGTTATAAAAATGTGAATTTTAAATATATATATATATATAGCGTTGTTAAAAATAAGATTATTAATATAAATCGCGTGAAACAGATTGCGTCGGAATCAGAGCAGCGAATACAAGCGACAATAAAGAATGACGGAGTGGAAACCAAAGGTGAGAACTCCTTCTCACTCTAATATTGTTTACAATAAATATATACTAGGATGCAGATGGTGCTTAGTAGCATCCGACACCTTTGATTGAAACCAAGGATGTTTGGTTGTTTGTTTTATTTGATTGATTGTTATTTAATAGGGTTTGGCAACCCTATTAAGAAACTGGTTGAATTTGATTTGGGATGTTAATTGAATTGATTGGAATTGGTATGTGTATGGCGCGAGCCAGTATTAGGCGAGGGAAAAGGCTAGAACTTATTCCGGTTCTAGTATCGCGTCGTTATGCTGCCGAAATTTTCAGAAATAAAATGTGTTAGTTAAAAAAAATAACATTTTTAATGTATAACTGAACTATTAAAAATATCTATGTGTTGAATAAATATTTTATCGTTAAAAATATAATTTTTAACGTATATAGGAACGGCATAAAATTCTCCTAAAATGAAAATAAATATTCATTTACAAATCGATAGATTAGTTTATGTGCACACATTTAACTGATATGGATTGGGACAATATATTTTACACATCGCCCAACTGCACAAATAAAATATGTGTTTGTTGATTGAATCCCCACACGGTTATTCGAATGATATTTGACATACACTAATCCCAATTATTTAGTTGTATGTCAATCGATGGGTTGACAGACCGTATAAATGTTATTTATTTATTTTAATGCTTATACAGTAGTGAAATGCACTCGGGATGATGGTTGATTATTTATCATTGTTGTTGTATACATGTGATATATGAAATCCATATAAATAACATTATAAGGTAATGGACTGGGACTGATTCCAATATTAAAAGAAAGAATATTTTAAAATAATATTCAGTAATGGATTAAATTGTGAATTTAATGTCCGATTTTGGATGGACACGAAAATAATAAAATGTGTGAAGTCGTATTGGTTAGATATGCGCTATTTTGACGCGAACAATAATTATATCGATTTTATTCATTTTTATAATGAATATCGAAAAGGAAATTATTTCAAAATCAGATATTTTGAAAATATTATGATTTATATTATAATGATATAGAATATTCAATTTTGGTTTAAAATTGAAAGAGAAGTTGGAACCGTTTTAAAACGAATTTATAAAATATGTTTTGAACGAAATATATATTATATATATAATATATAATATATATAATATATATATATATATATTAATGTCTTGAATAGAACGCACAGCGCAGCGACCGTTCGTGAATTTCGATCATTGACTACGAATGGATGTTACAGGAGATCCGACCGTCTGATTCTCCTAAAACCAGAACTGTTGGGTTCTTATCGAAAAGAGATGTCCAACGAATATAGGAGATTTGAAATATAACGGTTGGATTAGGAATTATGTCCAGATAAAAATTGGAAAAGGTCGCTATAGATGCAGTTCGGTGGCCGTTAGTGGAAACCAACGGTACGGGCCTTGATAAAATTATTAAAAATATTAATAATTTGTATAAAATCATAATAAATGATTTGGAAAGAATTTGGGTGGAAAACTCCACGCTTATGAAGACAAAAATATATTTTTATCAAAATGAACTAGTTATAAACTAGGAAGGTAATCCAACATTTTTAAATAAATAAAATGGATTTATAAAAGGTTTTAATATAACCAGAAATTTCCAATCTATAAATTGGAATGGATTTGAATAGAAGTAATCTCCAGAATATTTCGATAATGAATTTAGTGACTATAGGGATATTGTGGAGGAATTTGGAAGATAGATATATATATATATATATCGTTATTCCCTATACGGTATGTGTAGGATTCATAATTTGATATTGAATATAAGCCGTTATAATTTCTATTTAGAGCCTTATATTTAATATTAAATTGTATTTTGGGTTTTTCGTGAATGATGTCTTCAGTAACACTGTTCTTAAACCCCGCTGTGAAAAGAATAATCTTTTAATAAGATTATTAGAGTTTCCAATTATATTTATTAATTGGAATAAAATGGAATGTGAATTGGGTTTATTGTGAACTGTGTTTTTAACGACATTCGTTCTTTAACCCGATTTACAGTGAAATGTGATTTCGAATATATAAATCTTTTTATTAAGATTTAATGGATGTTTTTCAAAGAAAAGTTTTCCAATTTAATAAAATAAATTGGAATGGAATGGAATTCGTTTTGGTAGTGATCGAAGTGAGCTTCTACGGAGGAAGACTGTTACTATATATAGAATTTAAAAGGCTTTGCCGTTATTCCATATATATTATTAGTCGGATACGGAAATTGATATCGATTATATATATTGATCGATTTTCCATGAAGATTCCATAATTAAATGGAATGTAATTTTGGGTTTATCGTGAACTGTGTTTTAAATGACATTAGTTCTTTAACCAAGTTAAAGACAGGATTACATGTCTAACAATGTATTTCGAACTGCAGTGTTGATCTCTGCTAAATATATATCTGTTTGGTGGCGAAGAATTTATTCTCGTGCTTAACACCCTTCCCTGAGACGTACGAGCTCAGAGGTTATATATTGGCAGAAATCAGTGGTACGGTGTAGATTATCGATGTGGCATGTTTGGGGTTTCAAAGTTAAATAATCATTAAATAATGATTGTTGGAGAATTAAAACTAAGAGGAGTTTTAAGGAATCTTTAATTATATTGAAATGTGAAAGTGATAATTTAAATTATCAAATTTGTGAAATGATCGAGAATGGAGTATCACCAGTTTTGCTCCAAGCGATAGTTAAATCTTTAATTAAATTTGAACATGAAATGGTAATTAATTTTACCGATAACACCGTGGTGTTAGGTATGGAGTATTACCAGTTTTTCTCAATGGAACGAATAGGTTGGGATTGGGAAATAAAATAAATGATTTCTTCGGTAAGGTTCGCTAATCCCGACTAGTTTGGAAAACCTTATTTTGGCTTAAAATTGTGAAAAGAATATTTGAATTAAAGAATATTCTAGATTGGAATGAGTCATATGTTGTGTTTTTATAGCACTTTTTTATGAGATACGCGAGTTATTCGGAAATGTCAGGTTCATACTCATTCTGAATAATTACTTCGACGATAAGTCGACGATGAAGACGGTGATTGAAGACCGGAGATCTTCACATCGTTTGGATGATTACTGATGTCTTGATTGAGCTGTACACCCGAGACAAGGTAATAAGTGGTGATCATCCAGACGTACTTGAAGATTGATGGATATGCGAGGGCCTCTCTCCTGTATTGGACATATGGGGCAAGGAATAAGGTGCCTCAGGTTTCGTTCAGACCCAGAACGGACTTATAAATGGATGTGTGTCTAACATTGGATTTCATTCTGTGTTAATTGATTGCTATTAAATATATATATCTGTTTGGCGGCGGAGAATTTATTCTCTTGCTTAACGCCCTTCTCTGAGACGTACGAGATCAGAGGTTATATATATATATATTAACATCAGTTGCATGGCGTGGTTTGCCTATGTGGTATGCAGAGATGTTGTGATCAAGGCTTCTGCTGAAAAGCAGAGTCTTATGGTTGATGATCAAAGCATGGCCTTAAATGACATAGCTTTGTGTATAGCGTTAATTCGCGATCGTCACACCTCGGATAGAAAGGCACCTTTGATATATCGGTTACTACGGAGCCGATGGATAGGTCCTATAGGACCGGGAAACGTGTGTTCAGGAATAACTAATCCTTAAACGTAAGGGAGGACCGGCACTACAGTATGCAAGGGTTGACCAGGGTGTGTAGTCCTGAGAAATTTGCTAGAGTGTCTCGAAGCGGTGAGGAGTACATCCCTTGCCTCGACTCATGATGGAAATCCAATTTCCAATACGTGACATTTCGGTTTTAATTGTAGAGCCTAGTATGGCGACACGATATATGGTACCCATGCCGTCTATGACGGATACGTTTATATTTGAAGTTGATTTTGACACTATACTCTTATAGTAATATCAAAATGATTTGTTTTAAACGTACCCACCATGTTTGGCTATTATAAGGGAAAACTCTATCCTCCAGCTTGCGTTGCATTATGTGATGGGACATGAGTCATATTATAGCTTCATTTTTCCAAAAAGCATCGCGATGTTTGTTTTATGCACTGGTATTCTTGGGAGAAAACTCATTCCGTGTTATACGGCGTGGTCCCTTGATTTTCTTTGTTTTTAAGTAAAGATTAATAATTGTTTTAGTTCTCACACCAGTCACATGACTAACCTGGAGTTTATTGTTTTAACCTAAACTCCGGGTGCCCCAGTTTTCCACACGGGCAGCTAGTAGTTTTGGTTTTGCAGATTTCTATTTTATATGATCATGTTTTACAGATGGAGCTATATTCGGAACGCTCTGTAACCGTGTATTTCTTATAGTTGTGTTATGTATTATTTTCCACTGCTATGTAATGTATTTTAATCTCTGATATTTTTCTGATGTATATTATTTATTCGTACTCTATTGTATTCTTGTACTCTGATGTAATTATTGTAATAAGCAATGAAATGTTCTTTTGTTTGTATTCTGATTTGTCGTGTTCTCAACTCAATCCTGGATTTCCGTCACGGGCGAGTTTGGGTCATTTCATGCTCCCCATGACATGATTTGGAACCAACCGACTCAACTTTGAATGAGTAGGCCGACCCACCTCTAAATGACTAGGCCGACCCACTTCTTCTAACTAGGCCGACCCACCTCTAAATGACTAGGCCGACCCACTTCTTCTGACTAGGCCGACCCACCTTTGAATGACTAGGCCGACCCACTTCATCTGACTAGGCCGACCCACTTACGGCCGATCCAACTTATGGCCGACCTAAAACCATCATATTGCAATTCAACTCCGATTTCGACCAAAACTTCACCAAAAGATAAATCCGATGAAACTAACTCATCCAATTCACCCAAAAGGATTACAAGCATGTTATGAAATCAATAATATCATCAATATGACAATTCTATCAATGATAATGTCAAATTCACCAAAATCACCACAAATATGCATATGAACAAAAACCATGGGTCTAACTTGCGCATTCGTATGAAATATCATAGAAATTACGTATGTAAACTTGTTAAATCAGATCCTAGGGTGATCTATATGAAAATTAACTTACCAATCCATATATCTAAGGGAAAACACTTGAATTTGATGAAAAACATGATCTACTACTCATACACTTCATTTAATCCATGTGAGAGATGTAATCCACTCATTGATTCTCCAAAACATGATAAAATGGTAGAAATAAGAATTCAAAAACCAAGCACCTCGAACCAAACACCTTGATTCGATGAATCTTTGCTTCAATTGATGTAGATCTAGCCTCCAATGGTGTAGATATATGATTTCCTTCCATGGATTAGGATTTTAATGGTGGAAAGGTGTTAGAGGAAGAACGAGATCAATGCCTCCAAATGAGAGAATGGGAAAGTAAACTTTTTCCCTCCTCCCTCACACCTTATTTATAGGATTCCACTAGCCCACTAATGGGCCTTCCCAAGTCAACCCATTAAGGCTCCAAAACCTGAACACCCAGCTGTTAAACCTTAAAACAGCGATTCCTCCCAAACCGTTGAGCCAAATCGTTAATGTAACCACTCTGCGGAAAGGCAATCATCAATTCCTTTTTAATGGAACAGTCTCACCCTTTTATTCGACCTAATTCAAAAGCTATGCCCTGTAGAAGACTGACAGGGGAAAAATGCTTACGAACAAAATCGGTAAAAATTATGGACATGTCTCACATCCCATAAACAACATATTAAAAGATGAAAATGATCCAACCCTCAGGGAAGAAAATAAAAATATTTTATGATTTTCCGATACGTAAAATACTGGCTGCTACAAATGTTGATTGATGATTGATCGATAAAATTTCCATTCGGAAATACGATCGTTGTGTGTATGGATGTTTTCCTTTGATAGTTAAATAACTGTCTATCAAAGTTTTGACCATTTTTCCATCGTTAATACGGAGAGACCGGGATCAGATTTATTATCTGAAAACAACTCTGTAACGACCTAAAATTTTAGTCAGTTTTAACATAAGAATTTAAATACGATTGAATGAATTATTTTTTAAATGTATATATGGTTTTAATTTTAAAATATACCATTTGAATTTCGATTTAATTAAATATCGGATTAACAAAACATTCAACTTTGAAAATATTTGTCAATATTGAAATATGATGTAGTAAGTAGCTAAGTATTTTAATTTGTGACATTTGAATTTAAGGAATTAAGTCAAGATTATGTTAGACTAAAACAATTCCTTAATCAATTTTTACTGGCTTCTCTTGGAAGCCAATTCTCAGTGTCTTCTCTTTGAAGCTAAGCCAATCTTTAGTGGCTTCTTGAGAAAACCAATGTTTAGTGCCTCCCTTGTAAGCCAAATATAGCTTCTCAAGGAAGCCAATCCATAATGGCTTCTCATGGAAGCCAAAGATGGCTTCTCAAGCAAGATAATCCTTAATAGCTTCTCCTGGAAGCCAAAACATTACTAGCTTCCCTTAGAAGCTTAGTCATATCTACATGACTTCTCTTAGAAGCCACTTCTTGGTAGCTTCTCTTGGAAGCCAATTCTTAGTGCCTTCCTCCTTAAGCTTTTTAATAGTTATTTTATGCATACTTAGTACCTTCCTCCTTAAGCTCTTTCTAGTGCCTTCTTTCCTAAGTGCATTGCTTCTCATAGAAGCTAAAGAGAGTAACAGGTATAAGAAGACAATTTGAATTTTTCTTCCTTAAGTCCATTGCTTCTCAAAGAAGATAAAGGGGTAATATGTGTTAGAAGACAATTTCTTTTTTTCTTCCTTAAGCTTATGCTTCTTAAGGAAGCCTTAACATATGTACACTTACATGTTAAGCAATGGTAGTAACATGACAAGTGTCCCTATGTTAATGACATAAATGCCCTTAAACATGGCTATAAAAAGGCAACTACACTCTTTCCCTTTTCGTTCCATCCTTGCCTCTTTCCTTCTCCTCCTTCTCTTCGACCTTAAAGCTCCTTCATCCATGGCATTCCATGGCCGAAAATAACATATAAAATAAAATAAAAAAGTGAACAAAGAAGAAGAAAAAGAAACGGAGGTAGATCTTGGAACTAGAGATCATCAGGCAAAAGCTTGGACTTCATGGGGTGAGGAAATCTAAATGTATTAAGGGTTTTGGTTGCTTATTGTGATGCACATATGATGTTTGATGAAATGTTTCTTAGAAAATTTATCGTATGTTTGTGGTTATATTGATAGCGTATGTTTGCTAATAAATCTTAAGTAGATTCATAAAGTTAAAATGACATTTTGTTTAGATTTGGAAGTGAAACACCTTATGATAGTTCACAAAAATCTTACTTTTATGGAATATCATCAATATACATGCCTTTATTTAATTTTGGTAATATGTTTGGATTATTAGTAAGTGATTTGATATGGTTAAGGGTGTTAAATCCCTAAAGATTCGACCTTTATGTGAAATCATACGTAAATGTATGATCTTTAGGTGCAAATTTGTGTTTATACATGAAAAGATTAGACCTCTAATAGAAATTCAAGGAGTTGGATCTTATGTGAAGAATTTGTGGGTTATTAACTATGGTTTGAGTTGGTAAAAGAGATATTGAACCCTTTTAGGCTCGAGCTATGTATGAAATTATATATAAAGGCGTGATCTTTAAGTATATATTCACAATAATAAGGAAAAACCAATGTTTGGGTGGGAATTTGTGAAGATAGCTCTTAGTTGATGAATCTTCGGGTTAACAAAAGCTATGGTTATGAACACCACGAACTTATATGAATTATATGATCATTAGTGGTTGATAATACAAGTTCATTATTGTGATTGATTGATGGTTTGGATTGTGCTCGACCAGTTTATGAACAAAATACGCTTTTACATTTAGCATCGGGTTGGGTAGAAATATTTGTATGCTATCACCTTGTGAAACACTTCACGATTTGACAATGAGGTGTTTAGCGATGTTGTTTGTTTCATATCAAATTTAATGAATGATATTGAAATGAGTTTTATTAAGTGGAAAGAAGTATTATTCACGATATTGGACAGGGAATGTTTTATTAAAATGTTTTATAAAACAGAAGGGATTTCGAGGACTAAACCCAATGATTTTGAATGATTTGGAAAACTATATTGATTTGATTATAATTGTGATTATTATTGGTGTAAGTGATTTTTCCACTTCAGGATATAGAAATGATTTCTATGTGTTACTAGTGATCGGGTAACAGCCTCGGTGATGAAAAGTCGGAAATGTGAGGACTACGGTCCACGGAAGGTATGGTTCGCTCTTGGGTTGGGGAGTGGACATACCTGGATTATTATCAGGGTGATAAGGTGTACCTGGTTCATGGTCATCAGGGGAATCTCTCGATTAGGTGGCATAAACTTGATATGCTTGTATAGTAGATATTTGAGGTTTTCGAATATGTTTTGGTTTGATATCCAAAAGTGAAAGCTAATTTCATATGAAAGTTATATATGTATTTCAAATGATTTGAAATAAGAATTCTGGTATAAAGTCCAAAGAAATAACTTTTGTAAAGTTAATTAGATTTTGAAAATCTAAGTTTGGGAATTAAACCTAAATGGGTAGATTGAGGAATTGCCTATTGTTTTTTGCATTGTAGGCTCCGTAAGCTTATTTTAGGTATTTGGTTGTGCATTTATCCTTGGAAGGAAACTCGTTCCACGACATGTGGCATGGTCCCGAGATACCTTATTCAAATTAAGGCTAAGTATCAGATTACTAATAAAAGCTTTTCTCACACCAGTCCCATGACTGACTCGTAGTTTGTTTTTCCTTCGCAAACTGCGGGTGCCCACAATTTCCACATGGTCAGTCTGTTAGTTTTTTTTAGTTATCAAGATCGGGTTCAAGCTTGAAGACTTGGAGATCCAGAGAGAGCTGGAGTTTCATATGAAGGCCGGATGTACCTTATTATCGGTATATTATATTAAGTCTACATGGAGTAATGGTATGTAAAAATCAGATTTGTATTCAAAAAAATGTTTCCACTGCAATAATATATTCTTATTATATTTTATCTGTTCCGCTGTGAGTTTTGTATTCCGTTGTGTTTACTCTGATAAACCGTAAGGAAACCTACTTTTGCTTACCTTGAATCGACGTTGGTTCAGTTTTTTGTCGGTTTGAAGTGAGTGGAAGTGTGGGTCGTTAAAGTTGGTATCGGAGCTTAGGTTAGATAAACCTTGGCTCTATGGGATACAGAATTGTCAAAGATAGGATCAGTAGTATCCTAGGACATGTTACTCATTAGAGATAGGGTTAGTGATACCCTAGAATGAGTTATGTGTTTGTGTGTATATATATCTGAGAGACGCATTTGTAATTTGGTATATAAACGGTTCTGTGTTGGATTAATTTGTTGAGTGGGTTATGAACATTGGCCAGTACAGTAAGAGTTCACTGTACCGATAGGTGTTTCTAAACACTTGAACATAGCAGTCTAACCCAGTTTTTATGAAATAATTTTGCCCAAAAGTATATTTTCGTAAAAAGGATATATGTTTTGATGAAAATTATGCTTTGGAAAATTAAATCTACTAATCGATTGCTGGAGATAAAAATTAATATAACTAATTAAGAAATTTGAAATCTCGATGATTTTGGGCAGTCGAGGTATTTGCTAAAGAGATTATAAAACTTTTTGGTAAAATATTAAATGTTATAGGACATGTTTAACTAAGGTCTAACCTAGGATGATGAATCGAAAACAAGCGAAAAGGATTTATGAGAGGATCGAAGAAGAAAACAGGTTTGACCTATACAGGTATATTTATAGTTACTCCAAAAAGGATAAGAATGAAGGAAAATTGTGGGTGTTTGCGGTAATAAAAACATAAAGAGGTACATTATGCAGTTCTATGCCCAATGAATAAATAGATAAAGCGAAATAGTGGAGTTAACCAACAGAGCCCTCGGGTTAATAATAAAGGTATTGGTTATTAACCCGACCATTAGTTACGACTTCGAATTCGAGGACGAAATCATTTTAAGTGGGGGAAAATGTAACGACCTAAAATTTTAGTCAATTTTAACATAAGAATCTAAATAGGATTGAATGAAATTTTTTTTAAATGTATATACGGTTTTAATATTAAAATATACAATTTGAATTTCGATTTAATTAAATATCGGATTAATAAAATAGTCAGCTATGAAAATTTTGTCAATACTGAAATATGATGTAATAAGTAGCTAAGTAATTTAATTTGTGACATCAAAATTTAAGGACTTAAGTCAAGATTCTGTTAGACTAAAACAATTCCTAAATCAATTTTTACTAGCTTCTCTTGGAAGCCAATTCTCGGTGGCTTCTCTTGGAAGCCAAGCCAATCTTTAGTGGCTTCTTGAGAAAGCCAATGCTTAGTGGCTTCCCCTGGAAGCCAAAGATAGCTTATCAAGAAAGCCAATTCTTAGTGGCTTCTCTTGGAAGCCAAAGATGGCTTCTCAAGGAAGCTAATCCTTAATAGCCTCTCCTGGAAGCCAAAAAATTACTAACTTCTCTTAGAATCTTAGTCATATCTACATGACTTCTCTTAGAAGCCACTTCTTGGTAACTTCTCTTAGAAGCCAATTCTTAGTGCCTTCCTCCTTAAGCTTCTTAATACTTATCTTATGCAAACTTAGTACCTTCATCCTTAAGCTCTTTTTAGTACCTTCTTTCCTAAGTGCATAGCCTCTCATAGAAGCTAAAGAGAGTAACAAGTATAAGAACACAATTTGAATTTTTCTTCCTTAAGTCCATAGCTTCTCAAAGAAGCTAAAGGGGTAATATGTGTTAGAAGACAATTAGGTTTTTTCTTCCTTAAGCTTATGGCTTCTTAAGGAATCCTAAACACATGTATACTTACATGTTAAGCAATGGTAGTAACATGACAAATGTCTCTATGTTAATGACATAAATACCCTTAAACATGGCTATAAAAAGGCACATGCACTCTTCACATTTTCATTCCATCCTTACCTCTTTCTTTCTCCTCCTTCTCTTCGACCTTAAAGCTCGTCCATCTATGGCTTTCCATGGCCGAAAATAACATATAAAGTAAAATAAAATAGTAAAGAAAGAAGAAGAAAAAGAAAAGGAGGTAGATCTTGGAGCTGGAAATCATTAGGCAAAAGCTTAGACTTCACGGGATGAGGAAATCTAAATGTATTAAGGGTTTTGGTTGCTTTTTGTTGTGATGCACATATGATGTTTGATGAAATGTTTCTTAGAAACTTTATAGTATGTTTTTGGTTATATTGATGTTGTATGTTTGCTAATAACCCTTAAGTAGATTCATAAAGTTAAAATGACATCTTGTTTAGATTTGGATGTTAAACACCTTATGATAGTTCAGAAAAATCATACTTTTATGGAATATCATCAATATACATGCCTTGATTTAATTTTGGTAATATGTTTGGGTTATTATTAAGTGATTTGATATGGCTAAGGGCGTTAAATCCCTAAAGATTCGACCTTTAAGTGAAATCATATGTAAAGGTATGATCTTTAGGTGCAAATTTGTGTTTATACATGGAAAGATTAGACCTTTAATTGAAATTCAAGGAGTTAGATCTTATGTGAAGAATTTGTGGGTTATTAACTATGGTTTAAGTTGGTAAAAGAGAGATTGAACCCTTTTAGGTTCGAGCTATATATGAAATTACGTATAAAGGTGTGATCTTTAAGTATATATTCACAATAATAAGGAAAAACCAATGTTTGGGTAGGAATTTGCGAAGTTAGCTCTTAGTTGATGAATCTTCGGGTTAAGAAAAGCTATGGTTATGAACACCACGAATTTATATGAATTATATGATCATTAGTGGTTGATAATACAAGTTCATTATTGTGATTGATTGATTGATTAGATTGTGCTCCACCAGTTTATGAGTAAATTACGCTTTTACATTTAGCATTGGGTTGGGCAGAAATATTTGTATGCTATCACGTTGTGAACTACTTCACGACTTGACTATGAAGTGTTTAGCGATGTTTTTTGTTTCATTTCAAATTTAATAAATGATTTTGAAATGAGTTTTCTTAAGTGGAAAGAAGTGTTATTCCCGATTTTGGACAGGGGATGTTTTATAAAAATGTTTTATGAAAACAGAAGGGATTTCGAGGACTAAACCCTATGATTTTGAAATGATTTGGAAATCTTTATTGATTTGATTATAATTGTGATTAGCATTGGTGTAGGTGATTTTTCCACTTCGGGGTATTGAAATGATTTCTATGTGTTACTAATGATCGGGTAATAGCCTTGGTGATGAAAAGTCGGGAATGTGAGGACTACGGTCCATGGAAGGTATAGTTCGCTCTTGGGTTGGGGAGTGGACGTACCTGGATTATTATCATTGTGATAAGGTGTACCTGGAGCCTGGTCATCAGGACAATCTCTCGTTCAGGTGGCATATATTTTGATATTCTTGTATAGTAGATATTTGAGGTTTTCGAATATGTTTTGGTTTGAGATCCCGAAGTGAAAGCTAATTTGATATGAAATCTATATATGTATTTCAAAATATTTGAAATAAGAATTCGGGTATAAAGTCCAAAGAAATAACTTCTGTAAAGTTAATTGATTTTGAAAATCTAAGTTTGGGAATTAAATCTAAATGGGTAGATTGAGGAATTCCATATTGTTTGTTGCAATGTAGGATCCGTAAGTCTATTTTTGGCAGTTGGTTGTGCTTGTATCCTTGGGAGGAAACTCGTTCCGCGACATGTGGCATGGTCCCGAGATACCTTATTCAAATTAAGGAAAAGTATTAGATTAGTAATAAAAGGTTTTTTCATACCAGTCCCATGACTGACTCATAGTTTGTTTTTCCCTTGCAAACTGCGGATGCCCACAATTTCCACACGGGCAGTCTGTTAAATTTTTTTAGTTATCGAGATTGGGTTCAATCTTGAAGACTTGGAGCTCTAGAGAGAGCTGGAGTTTCATATGAAGGTTGGATGTACCTTATTATCGGTATATTATATTAAGTCTACATGGAGTAATGGTATGTAAAAATCAGATTTGTATTCAAAAAAATGTTTCCACTGCAATAATACATTCTTATTATATTTTGTCTGTTTCGTTGTGAGTTTTGTACTCCGCTGTGTTTACTCTGATAAACCCTAACGAAACGTACTTTTGCTTACCTTTAACTGATATTGGTTCAGTTTTTGGTCGGTTTGAACTGAGTGAATGTGCGGGTCATTAAAGTTGGTATCGGAGCTTAGGTTAGATAAACCTTGGCTCTGTGGGATACAAACTTGTCAGAGATATGATCATTAGTATCCTAGGACAAGTAACTCATTAGAGATAGGGTTAGTAATATCCTAGAATGAGTTGTCTATGAGTGTGTATATATATGAGAGACATTTTGTAATTTGATATATAAATGGTTTTGTGTTGGTTTAATTTGTTGAGTAGGTTATGAACATTGGTTGGTACAGTAAGAGCTCACTGTATTGATAGGTGTTTCTAAACACTTGAACATAGCAGTCTAACCTAGTTTTTATGAAATAAATTTGTCCAAAAGTATATTTTTCGTAAAAAGAATATATATTTTGATGAAAATTATGTTTTGGAAAATTTAATCCACTAATCGATTGTTGGAGATAATTTCACTCACAAGGGGAATGCATTAATGTCACTCACAAGGGGAATGCATTAATTTCAGTGAAGAGGTATAGGTAAAAGATGCAGATAAATCACAAGACAGACAAATGAAGCAGCGGAAAATAAATAAAACTTTACTTTATTGATAAAACAGCAGCTTGGTTAAACAGCATGTACAAAGATTGTTTTCCAACACCAATACCCATTACAACAAAGCATCTGTCTTGTTTAACAAAATAAAGAAGCATAAAATGACAATGATATTCCCCAATAAAGCATGAGCCTGCCATAGCAGTGGAAAAGAGAGTTCAAAGCAATACATCAACTAATCTTCAAGCTTGGAAAGAGAAACGGTCCAAACTAAGCTGAGCTATTCCCTCCCTGACTACTTGGAGGGGGGAACGGAAGAAAAGAAGACAAAAGAAAACGGGTCAGACAATAAGTCTGGTAAGCTCAGTGATTACTAGCATTTAAAGAGGAAAAGGATCATGACATGAATAAACTGAACATAGCACAATACCATAATAACGGGATAAAATAAGATTAGCATAAAATATGATAAGGCAAGATAAACCGAATGCGCTTCGATTCTTTCTCTGACTCCCTACTTTCTCTGCACCACCCAACTAGCATCCTAACTAGTGTCTTTTATAGAATGATTCATATTCCCTACTAGTGTCCCAACTAGTATCCTGTATAAAATGATAATTTGATCCTAACCCCCGAAATTGTGGTAGCCTTCAGGTGTACATCTAGTATGAGGATCTAACCTCAATCAACCTAATTGCCATGGATATGTCAGATGTACCCTTACTACCCGATCGATCGGTTCCCTACTTGTATTAATTCTCCTTGTATCTATGTCAATCGGCCCTCTCTTACGTGTAGATACCCTGTGATGGTCCCACCATAAAGTGTATCAATCCTTATGATAGAAACCCGACACGATTCAAGATGCACAGTGTATAACTACAAGTACCCAGTGCCTGCATTTTCCACTCCGGAGTACGTGCACGCCCGTAATCCGTCGGAACCTACACTGACGTACCCCCTGCCGCTATTTTGATCGCTTATAATCAGCCCAGTAATCGTGCCCCACCCTGCCTAGTTTCAGGGTACCTTGATACATCTATGTGGGTTACTGTTGAAATGGGTCCCCTTCACTTGGGTTTCCTAGGGTCTATTCGCATACCCCCCCAAATTTGGTTAAGTGTTATACATCCATTCAATTTAACTTAACCCACCCATTCGTCACGTTGTATTGGTTAAGTGTCATCAATCAATTCAAGTTAACTTAACACACCCACTTGTCATGTTACATTGGTTAAGTGTTGCCTTCTTGTGTTACTTAACCCTACCACACATCATGTTATATTGGTTAAGTGTTGCCCTCTTGTGTTTAATTAACCCTACCATTCTTAGCATGTTTGTTCATTAGCATTATTTGATTTATTAATGCACCAACCTCTCACATCAGATATGTGTTGTTGCGGTTACTGGATGTGCCGGGCGGTTCCGGGCGGTTTTACACCACAACTCAATCTAACCTCGTGTTTTTATTGGGCATGATGCACTAACCTCTCATGTTAGATCTGTATTGTTGTGGTTACTGGTTGTGCCGGGCGGGTCCGGGCAGTTTTACACCATAACTCAATCTAACCTCGGGTTAGGCATGTTCATCTTTGATTTAATTTACATATTTGTCATTCATGTCAAGTTTATATGTAAATTATCCACAAGTGTTGTCATGTCACATTTACTATTTAAATTATGTTCACAATTAATGGTATACAAATTATACCATTTCATGCTATTAATCATTTACATGATTATGAGCCAATCTATGCCAATAGCATATAATTTAATATTTTTCCCCAACGTTTCCCCCGTTTTTCGTTCGCATAATTCACATAGAACGTTAGGCTCGCAAATTAGCCTAACTCATAAACAAAAAGGGAAATAGAAAGGGGCATGTAACATTCAAACAGGCATAAAATAATATGGATCTTAACTAAGCATATAAATTTGGCATAGAATGACATACATTTAATCCTTAACAACAACAGAAGACCAAGGTTACTCGCATGCTTTTCAGAAATTCAAAAATACAAAAGGCATATTAGAAAAGGATTAGTTCATGAAAGATATGTCAACACAAGCCACCCTGAAGAATATGCAGATTGTATTCCAGGTATATGCAAAGAAAAGCTTCCTAAATACTCAAGCAGGTTTTTTACTATGTTCATGTTCAGAGTATGGAGCATTTGGGAAGAAAGGTAGTACATTCGTCTGTTCCCTTCTGTTCAATTATGGGAAATCTATAAGGTGATAGACAGCCCACAATACGATACAATAAATTCTGCAGAAAAGATTTTAATGGAAGTGATGAAAGAATCAAAGCAGCCGAAGAATTCTTCACTGAAGCAATTAACAAAGCGGAGATCGGAGTACACTCAGTCACAGAAGGAAAGACAGTTCTATTGTTCGACTATTTGTCTGAATTCGAACCGTCTATAGACAGAATCATCAAAGTGCAAAGGTTTCTAGACAATCTCAATGTTGGACCAATAGGAACAATGGCTCAAGAACTATATTTTGAAGAACAAGTCGAAAAGGAAAGAAGCAGACAAGATTCAATAATGAGAGACACTTTAGGCACGTACCCGTTTGATGACGAGTCAATGGCCAATCTTGACTTACAAGACTAAACAGAAGCATGGTGGACCTAAAACCACTTTTACCGACATATTATTACCTTTACCGACACATTATCCTGCCAACACATTATTATCCTACCTACACATTATTACGTTTACCGACACGCTATCCTACCGACACAAACCGACACATTATCCTACTATTCCTCATACATAATTGAGGACACCTCCTCATCTAGAAATTAACAGATGGATCCTATAAAAGAAGACGTGTTAAACCTACTACACCTACTACTAGAGGGAACTCAAGTATAAAAGGAGCTGAAGAAGTCAGTAGAGGATCATCGAAAAAATACTCTCTTGTTCTCTGTAATAATTATCTTTTCATATTCCGAGTGCTTTGTAATATTAGTTTGTATTCTATCAGTTTATTACCAGATTGAAACAACAAGTAGAGATACCCCAAACTTCCACTTAATATTATTACAAACTGATAGAATACAAACTAATATTACAAAGCACTCGGAATATGAAAAGATAATTATTACAGAGAACAAGAGAGTATTTTTTCGATGATTCTCTACTGACTTCTTCAGCTCCTTTTATACTTGGGTTCCCTCTAGTAGTAGATGTTGTAGGTTTAACACGTCTTCTTTTATAGGATCTATCTGTTAATTTCTAGATGAGGAGGTGTCCTCAATTATGTATCAGGAATAGTAGGATAATGTGTCAGTTTGTGTCGGTAGGATAGTGTGTCGGTAAAGGTAATAATGTGTAGGTAGGATAATAATGTGTTGGCAAGATAATGTGTCGGTAAAGGTAATAATGTGTCGGTAAAAGTGGTTTTAGGTCCACCATGCTTCTGTTTAGTCTTGTAAGTCAAGATTGGCCATTGACTCGTCATCAAACGGGTACGTGCCTAAAGTGTCTCTCATTACTGAATCTTGTCTGCTTCTTTCCTTTTCGACTTGTTCTTCAAAATATAGTTCTTGAGCCGTTGTTCCTATTGGTCCAACATTGAGATTGTCTAGAAACCTTTGCGTTTTGATGATTCTGTCTGTAGACGGTTCAAATTCAGACAAATAGTAGAACACTAGAACTGTCTTTCCTTCTGTGACTGAGTGTACTCTGATCTCGGCTTTGTTAATTGCTTCAGTGAAGAATTCTTCGGCTTCTTTGATTCTTTCTTCACTTTCAATAAAAAAAAATCTGCAGAATTTTATTGTATCGTATTGTGGGCTGTCTGTCACCCTATGGATTTCCCATAATTGAACAGAAGGGAACTGACGAATGTACTGCCTTTCTTCCCAAATGCTCCATAATCTGAACATGAACATAGTAAAAAAAACCTGCTTGAGTATTTAGCAAGCTTTTCTTTGAATATATCTGGAATACAATCTGCATATTCTTCAGGGTGGCTTGTGTTGACATATATTTCATGAACTAATCCTTTTCTTATATGCCTTTTGTATTTTTGAATTTCTAAAAAGCATGCGAGTAACCTTGGTCTTCTGTTGTTGTTAAGGATTAACTCTTCTTTTTCTAAAAGAGTTATTAGTTCAGTATCTTCTAGTTGTTTGAAGAACAGAAGAAATTGGCTTTCTTCTATTAGTTGTTGCTGGTACAAGGATATTGTGTCTTGTACTGTCATTTCAGCTTCAAGTCCTTTAGTTTTTGTATTATCAATTCCGTAGAGTTTAAGTAATTCAAGAAAATTTTGAATTCTTCAAATCACAAAATCTAACATTTGCATCAGTGAAAATATGGTTTTTAATTCACTTTGAGTAGTTGTATTGTCTGTGAACAATTCTGCATCTTTTGAATTTAGTGCCACCGACCTGGAAGTAGTAGAGTACAAAGACAGCCTTTGTACTATCTTTTGTGTGTCTTGAATTTTTTTATCCTTTTGGGATATAGTACCTTTTAATCCCAAATATTTTTTCTCTAGTTGTGTTAACCAGTAATTTGCAGCTCTATGGTCATATGACTGTATTGCTTTAAAGCAACCATTAAAGTTGTCATACAGACTTGGATTAGATTCTCTCATTTCTTGATTATACCAGTCCTTTATGACTGCAGAGGTGTAAGGCTTTGGTGCTCCTGTGGGAGCAGTAGCTTTCCCTTTGTTCATTGGAACAAATTTCTGGACTCCAGTGGAAGTCATAGCTTTGGCTTTGTCTGTTTCCATTGGTTTAGTCTGTTGGACTTTTTCATTGTCTTCTCCATTGGGAGAGATTGTTTGAGAAGAAGAAGCTTCTCCTGATTTTGCTTTTTTAGAAGATTTGATTTGCTGAAAATTTTCTTGTCTTTTCATGTTTTCTAGCAACTTCTTTATTCTTTTAAGGTCTTCTTCATCCATCTCATAACCTGGTAAGAAGATCGGCTGCAAATTTAGTATAGCCGGGAATGTATTTAACATCATAATTATAAATTTCTAAATACATTGCTAGTCTTATTCTTCTATGGTTTTCTTCAGGGTTATTAACAGATTTCTTTTCGAGAACTGAGCAACAGACTTGTTATCTGTTTCTATTATAAATTGTCTATGCAAAAGGTATATTTTTAAACTTTTGATGGCTATTTTGATAGCTAGCAATTCTTTGTCATAAGTAGCATATTTGAGTTGATTCTGTTAGATCTTCCCAAAGAGTATGCTACAACCTCTTTTTGTTTTGCAATTAATACACCTGCCCAACAATTGTCAGATGCATCAGTTTGAAGTGTAAGAAGTTCTTCTTCTGAAGGAAAATAAAGGATTTTTTGATCCTTAATTAGTTCTTTTATTTTCTTTATTTCCTCTTCTTCCTTAGAGTGTAAGGAAATACTAATTTTATCTGTATTCCATCTTCTTGGTTGTTCTCCACTTTGTTGTTTATATTTAGCTTGTTCTTCGGTAAGCTTTTTTTGCAAGTTTTGTTTTATTGCTGATAGATTAGGAATAAATTTTCTACCATAATTTTAATAATCCTAAAAAACTTTGAAGTTCTTTCAATGTTTTAAAAGTATCAGAAAAATATTTTATTTAATTGTATATATGTTGTTGAAGTTCAATTCGGTCATTTTTAATTTTCTTTCCAAGAAAATAAATTTCTTTTTTAAACAATTCTATGTTTTTAGGGTTAAGTATTACACAATTTTGTAATAAGATTTGGACTACTACTAAAAGGTGTTCTTTATGTTCTTCAGCACTATTAGAAAAAACTAAAATGTCATCTATATACACAAACGTAAAAGGTAAATGTCCAAACATAGAATTCATCCATTTTTGAAATACTTGAGGTGCATTTTTTAATCCAAAAGGCATAAATAGCCATTCAAAATGTCCTTGAGGGAAACTGAATGCTGTTAGTTCAATAGATTGTTTATCAGAAAGTTTTAGTTTCCAAAATCCAGATTTAGCGTCAAATTTACTGTAATATTTTGCTCCTTGGATTTGCTTAGTTAAATGTTCAGTAGATGGAATAAAATACCCATCAAATTTGGTATGACTATTAAGTTTTCTGTAATTTATTACCATTCTCACTTTTCCTCTTTTTACCTCAGCATGATTTCTAACTAAGAATGCTGGAGATGAATGAGTACTAAAACTTTTTTGTATAAGTTTTAAATCTAGAAGATCCTTCATTTGTTTTGCAAATTCTTCTTTATCCGTAGGTGAAACCATAATGTTGTTCACCCGAACCTTGACATCTTTATATTGTTCCATTAATTCAATTTTGCAATACCTTGGTGCTTTATCAAACCATTTTAATGGATTTTCCAAATAAAAAGGTTCAAGCATATTATGAATTAATATCTCAAATTCATTAGATGTTTTTATGTTGTAAGTGCAAACTTTTGGTTGTACTAACATTGGAATTTTTACATTGTCTATCAGAGTTATAGGGTTATCACCAAGTTGTGCTGCTGGTAAACAATGGCCTGCAATTGCTGCAGGTAAAGGAACTCTTGGAATCAAGGTTCCATAAAATTCAAAGTAGTGTTTATCAAATGGAGGAAAACAACGAAGATTGTCCATTCCAAGAATACAATCAACGCCAAATTCTTTCGGCAGTAAAGCGAAATCAAAATCGTAAAAATTGTTGTTTCCATGTATATCAGGTATTTGTACCTTAAGTTTTTTGACTTTGTGATTTACAAGAACTTGTCTTCCCATAAAATCGTTTAGCATACCTTTTTTGTCTAAAGGTACCCAAAATTGTTGGGGAATAAATATTTCTTGTAATAGATTAGCTTCTGCACCAGAATCTAGTAAAGCATGTATTGTGAATTCCTAGTAATCAGGAATACATATTGTTAATGGAAGATATATATGTAATTGAGCTTTCTTTTTAAGATCAAGATGTCTAATCATAATGCTTTATATTTTCAGAGGGAACCTTTATTACCATTCGGTTAGGTTCTTGTTCCTTTTGCTTATCAAGTACCCGTATGGTTTTTCCTTCCATTGGGTCAGATTTTCTAAAACTCATACGATTATTAATTCCTCTTAGAATGTCAGATGTTAGTTCAACTTCAGATAAAGATAGTGATCTTCTTGGCTTATCTGATATTGAATCTTCTTCATTCTTTTTTACTATAGTGGAAATAGTATTTCCTGAAGCAACAAAATACTCTGTAGGTATTTGTACTTTTGGTCTAAGAGATTTTATGAAAACTTGAATTTCATTATCGAATTTTAAGTGTATCATATCTACTAATCTAGGTTGAATCGCTTTTTCCATTCCAACCTCGAATAATTTTACAAATTATTTCAGAGTAATGGATTTAAATGTAGTTGTATCATTTAAAGCCATACAATGTTCCCATTGAATTCCTAAGACCTTAGAGCCTGCTAATAGCTCAATATTCTGTAAATTTACTGATAAAGTGCATCCATTCTCAATATTTTTATCTTCAAGGCTTATACAAAAATCAGGATGTATATTTACTCCAAATAATCTATTTGCTAAATTAGATTTAGATCCTCCTATAATACTATTTATAGGATTGTTTATTATTCTTTCATCCATGCATACTATCGTGATAGGAGTATATATTCCAGATCTAAAAAGAGCTGTAATTTTTAATTGTATCAATCCTATATGTAAATATCTCATTTTAGGATATTTTGCTTTTAATTTTTCTATTTTATTTTTATTTAGAAGACTTATAGAAGTAAAATCTTCATCTCCTTTTAGTTCAACATTTCCTTGCATTCGTTCAAATACATAAGTATGTTTATTAAGGAATCTAGATTTAAGAGTTTTGGGTTTATAAATTTCCCTTTTATCTGATCTTGGAATTGCCTCTTTTAATTTTTCTAGATCTTCATCTATAATAATAAATTGTTCTCCTTCACAATCTTGAATTTGTGAGTCTGATGTTTCTTCAGACGAAATTGTATTCATATATACTCTATATTCACGATATGTTTCTATTTCATTATTCCGTGAAGAATGAGATGTTGAACCGCCCAATGGGGTGAGCATATCACAGTCATATATTTCTTCCTTTATAATTGGAAGATCTTCATATTTATGAATAACTAAAAGTCCAATTGGGTCTCCTTGATCTATAATATAATCTTTATTTTCTAAACTAGTACTTTTGAATAATATAGTAGCATTAGTTTTGGAAAGAGGTTCAATTAAACCATGCGTTATGAAAATATTTTCTTTTGTATGTTTAGGAATATTATATATTTTTCCATAGTATCCCAAAGGAATTTTTATTAATAAGTCTAAAAAGACTTCTGTAGTATAATATCTTCTTAAAGCAATATTTTTTGCCGCATATAAAGTATATCCAGGAGAGTTTATTCTCTCCTTTTTAGGGAGGATTGCATATAATGTTAATGGTATTATTTTTATTTGATTCTGTGTTTGATTTATAGTTATCATGTTGACTTTTAAGTTGTCAAAATTGTAACACCCCGTAATTCTGTTAATATTAATATTCAAAAATTAAAGAATAACTAATCTCAGACATGAGAACTATGGGAAACGGGTTGAGCCATTGTGTTCGTCTCGGAATTCTGGTTGAAATAGAGTCCGAGTTTGCGTGAATTGGACTTCGTATGAAGAAGTTATGGCCATCGGAAGTTTCAGAAAATTCAAAACAGCTCACAGAAAATTTAAAATTCAAACAGAAAGTGCAGAAGCGGGCTGGGCGGGAAAATTCCCGCCCAGGCAGGTCGACTGGGGGGTCGACACTAGTGTCGACCTGCCCCCTCCCCCCCCCCCCCCAGGTCGACTATGGTGTCGACCTGGGTCTGGCGGCTATGGTTTGGGCAGAGGCCAATCCTGAGCTGCTGATGTGTCTTTAGGGCTGTGTTGGCAAATTTAACGATTCAGTTTAGTTCTGAGTTGATCTGACGGTCTAAATAAACCCTAAACTCTATAGATACGTATATAGTCTCTTACCCTAATTCATAAGAAAAATAGAATAGTTACCGTCATCCTGCCGCATGGAACTCAGTCTAGCCGCCGCCAACTAAGAAGGAAGAAAAGCATAATCAAATCCTAACTCTACTCAATTATAAAGAAAATCAAGACTCTCTTTTCTTCTCTAATTGTGAGTATGATAGTCTTAACAAGATTATTGTTAAACTAATTAGATTAAGTCATGAATGGATTCTAAGTAGATGATGTGGATTATCACCTATGTTGTTGTAAACCTTATACTGTCATGTATGTCATAAATCCTATGCTATGTGATGATGATATCCTATATGTTGTAAATCATGCTACGATGATATTGTATAAGTTGTAGTTTTGTATGCTAAATTGTGATGAATCATACATGTTGTTATCTATGCTAGTTAGTTCATGTTAATTAAATCATCATGTTTGGGTTATGTTGATCTATGTGACAAACCATGTATGCAAGTTTAAGTTGATTAGTGAAAAGTTATGAACATATGCCATGACATCTATTATGACATCTAGAATCATGCTATGACATATGTGAAATTCTATGCTAGTTCGCACCATCATTTTGATGTCTAAAACCCCATATGCAAGTATATACACAAAATTTAGGTTGTGATCATATCATGTAAATTGTGACGTTTAACAAGTTGACATCTTTAGATCCTTAACATGTGTAACTTATGCAAGTTTCACCCCTATTATGATTTGATTTACTTTATATGCCTATATGTTGTTTAACGTATGTTATGCGTTGAATAAGCGAACGTATAAACGTGGGGTAGGGGTAATATTAAGGATTTAATAATAAGATGTTGGGGTGCAATTGATATGATTTTGCATTGCATGAGTTGATGACCATAATTGAGTCAATTATGGACATCAATAAAAGTGGACTTAATTAATAATTGGGATAGGGAATTATTAAAACTGGGGTAAAAGATTGAAAGTTTCGATCAATGCTTAGGACACGAGGTTGGACTCGTTTGTGACGTAAACCTGCCCGGAACCGCCCGGCAAATCCAGTGGTCACAAATGTCAGCCCAATGTGAGAGGTCCCAGGCCTAAACTAAAGCATAACAATTGTAAAGACACGAGGTTAGACTCTTTTATGGTGTAAGACTGTCCAGACCCACCCGGAAAATCCAGTTGCCATAAATGCCAGTCAAATGTGAGAGGTCTTTATGAGGTTATGGCCTGAATGAATTAAGAAATACTTAACCAGACAAACATGTAAAGTGGGACATGGGGGTTAAGTAGGTGCCTTGGGTGGCATGAGGAGTCTAGTAGGTTCCCTTAGTGGCATGTGAAATACGATTAGTAAGACTTAACCAAACACACATGTAAATGAACATGACTAAGAGGGTTAAGTGGGATATACTATTGTTGACAAGCTTAGGTGGGTAGCTTGTGGGGGCCCATTTCAACCAGTATCCCAAACGTATCTTTGTGGGCTCGACCCAAGTCGAGGACGGGACACGCATACTGGGGTTGACTATAAGAGGCCAAAACGGGGAGTGGTGGCAACGCAAGTCCAACGGGTTTCATATGCGTGTGTGGACCCGGGCTGGTAGGTAAGACGTTGTTGCATCGTGTAGGTATAAGCCGTGCATTCTCAGTTGTATCGGGTTGCCACTTTAGGGGAGTGATACACCCAACTATGGGGCCAGCACAGGTATCTACGAGTAGGGAGCCGATCGAAAGTGGGTAGTGGGGTATACCTAGTGGAGATAGGGGCAGACGGCACCTATGTAGTCAGCTAGGGGTACGCAAGTCTATTTATATAGTTTCTGTGTGAAGCTAGTGGGATCAACCTTTAGGGTGACTGGTGCGGTGCAGTGTAGTAATGTGCGGTGCTGTGTAGTAATTATTCATTAGTAATTAGGTATGCCTTTAGCGTTATCTTTAGCGTTATCTTTACGTTATCTTTAGCTGCTCATTCCATACCTGACAGTTCATAGACATTTACTTGTCTTCCAGCTTATGTCGTAGTCTAGTTATTTTAATAATAGTGTTGTTAGAATTGTCATACTCGCCAGACTTTATGTCTGACCCCCTCCATTTCTATCCTTTTTCCCCCTCCAGGTCCTCAGGTTGGGCCCAGTTCTAGTGGAGTTTGATTGGATTGCTCATCTCTCTTTAGAAAGCTTGGACCGTTGAATTAAAGTCCAGCTTGTTATCTTCTTTAATGGCTATTTGTATAATGGGATTATGTATTTTGTTTTTATGAAGATGGATATAGTAATTGACTTTGATTTATGGTTTTATGATGTAATAAACATGTTTAATTTCCGCTGCAATAAAATGAAGTTTTAGATTTCCAAGTACTACTTATTATCTGTCTTGTTGAAATTTTTCTATTCTATATTCACTATTAACCTCCATGGAAGTTAATGCATTCCCTTTGTGAGTGACATTAATGGACGTGGGGTGTTACACGTGGTATCAGAGCTTAAGGTTACCAGAACAGACAAAATTTTTAGAAAAACTATTTTTCTAAAGTGTTTTTAGAAGAAGTGCTTTCAAAACATGTCTTAATGAGTAATTTAAAGAGGAAAGTTTTTCAGAAAAACATAATCCCCAATAGTCATATATCTTTATCTTTCGAATTCTCCATTTTGAATCATTCCTTTTTCGTTTCAGCATGGCTGAAGATCTTAACCTACCTAACGGTGTGATGATACCAGGATGGTATAGGAGGTTATTAGAGGCTAGGGCCGCCGTAGGTCCAACTAATGTTCCTCCGCCATTAGTTGCACCCGTTCCTCCTCCTCCTCCTCACGTTGATACTTTTGCAAAGACGTGCAAAAATTTAAAGCTATGGGTGGAAAACCATTTCAAGGGTCAGAAACATTTGTGGAAGCTAGAGATTGGCTTAAGGAGGTGGAAGAATTGCTAGAAATCTTTGAAGTGGAAGAAGGGAGGAGAGTCAAATTAGCAGCTTGGTTAATGAAGGGAGAGGCCTCATTCTGGTGGGAGGTCACTAATGGGGAGTGTCCTGTTGATTCTTGGGCGGATTTCAGACGTAGGTTTAAGTCGAAGTTTCTCTCAAGGGCAGAAGAGAATTTATATATGGAAAGGTTCTTGACATTGAAGCAAGGAAGCTCATCAGTGAAAGAATATGTCAACAAATTTAATCAGTTAGCAAGGTTTGGCTTGGACTTAGTGAACACGCCGGAGAAGAAGGCTCTGAGGTTCGTTAATGGTTTGAATGAGCCGTTGCAAGGGTTGGCTATGACCCACATCCCTATGGGGCCACCTTTGAGAAGCTTGTAGACATGGCACTCATGCACGAGGATAAAGCCACTAAAGCTGAGAAGGCACCCGAGAAGAAAGGGGATCAGAAGAAATCCCAACAGCAAAACAAGAAGGGTGGTAAAGACAATAATGGCAAGGGAAAGAAGAAATGCTTTAACTGTGGGACACCAGGCCATCTCAGCAAGGATTGCCGAAAGAAAAAGAAGACTAGTTGTTTTCATTGTGGCGAAGCGGGACATCTAGTGAAGGACTGCCCAAAGAAGGGGCAGAGGGCAGGAGCTACCTCGGGAGGACAGGTGCAGGCTCTTATAGCACCAGGGCAGGCAAAGGGACAAGTTCAGGCTCTCGCGGTCCCACCGCTGCAAGAACGAGGTAGATCCATTTCTGTTGAAAGCTTAGTTTTTTTGTTTGATCATCCTGTCCGTACCTTATTTGATTTGGGCGCATCGCATTCGTTTATCTCTACATCATTAGTTGAATCACTGCACTTAAACACCATTTTAGTAGACGATCCCTTGGTTGTTTCGAATCCAATTGGGGGCTCAGCTCATTTGTCCGTGATGTGTTTGGATTTAAAAATTTCTATACTTAGCGTTGAGTTTAGATGTGATGCCTATGTGTTGAGCTTCACGGACTATGGGCTAATTTTATGAATGGATTGGTTATCCAGAAATGGGGCCATTCTTGATTGTGAAAGGAGAGTAGTTAGGCTCGTGACTCGCCTTGGCAACACTCTCGAAATCTTTTGTAATCCCATACAATCCGTTATGCTAAGTTATTTAGAATCGCTTGAGGCGTCGGTGGAAAATCTACGATCTGTTAGAGTGGTCGGAGAATATTCGGATGTGTTTGAGGAGGTGAAGGGCTTGCCTCCAACGCGGGAGATAGATTTTCGAATATATCTTATGTATAATGCGAAACCAGTATCTTTGCCAGTACGCCACATGGCTCCTCGTGAAAGGAGGGAACTCGATAAGCAAGTGAAGGAGTTGCTTGAGAAGGGGTTCATAAGACGAAGTATATCGGAGTGGGGTGCTCCAGTAGTATTTGCTACGAAGGCGAATGGGTCCCTTAGACTTTGTGTGGACTATAGAGAACTTAATAAACTTACTAAGAAAAACAGACACCCACTGCCGAGGATTGACGATCTCTTCGATCAGTTAGTTGGCGCCTCAGTGTTTTCGCAGTTGGACTTAGCCACTGGATTCCATCAGTTGAGAGTGGCTGAGGATAGCATAGACAAGACTGCCTTTAGGACTCCGGACGGTTTCTATGAATGGCTAGTGATGCCTTTCGGGTTGACAAACGCCCCAGCATACTTTGTTGATTTGATGAGTAGGGTGTTTAGGGAGTACCTTAACAAATTTGTGGTGGTCTTTGTAGACGACATCTTGGTCTTTTCTAAGGGTGAAGAAGAGAATGCCCTACATCTTAGGGAAGTGTTGGAGACCCTACGAGCGCATAACCTTAAAGCTAAATTTTCCAAGAGTCACTTCTGGAGGAAGGAAGTACGATTCCTAGGGCACGTGGTTTCCAAAGAAGGGATAGCAGTGGATCCCGCGAAGGTGGTGGCTATCCAAGACTGGAAGGTCCCTAAAAATGCTACCGAAGTGAGAAGTTTCTTGGGGTTGGTTGGCTACTATAGGAAGTTTATCAAAGACTTCGCAATGATATCAGCTCCATTAACACGCTTGACGAAGAAGAACCTAGTCTTCGAGTGGGACGTAGATTGTGATGATGTGTTCCAACGTTTGAAGAGAGCTTTGACTTCAGCCCCAATCTTAGTATTGCCAGACGGGAGTAAACCATTTACTGTTTATACCGATGCTTGTGGGACAGGACTAGGCGCGGTCTTAATGCAAGAGGGTAGGGTAACAGCCTATGGTGGAAGGCAGTTGAGAGCGCATGAAAAAAATTACCCTACACATGACTTAGAATTGGCCGCTATTGTTTTCGCGCTTAAGTCTTGGCGTCATTATCTTCTTGGCGAGAGATTCGAATTATTCACCGATCACAAATCTTTAAAATACTTATTCTCTCAGAAGGACTTGAACTTAAGGCAGCAAAGGTGGATGGAGTTCTTAGCGTCCTACGACTTCGAAATAGCCTATACCCCTGGCAAGGGTAACGTGGTGGCAGACACCTTAAGTAGAAAAAGATTATCCTTAAGTCCTTTGTTTGTTGAGCGGCGAAGTTTAGAATTCATTTCGATGTTTGACTTTAGACTTCCATTGACTTTGTACCCGGTCTGCTAGCATCCTTGGAGGTCAGACCTACGCTTTTGGGACGGATTGGAGAGGCACAGCGAGACGACCCACAGTTGGTTGAGTTAGTAGAAAAGCTCAAAGGAGGGGAGTCATCAAGCCATCTCCGTAGGTATACCCTAGATGATAAGGGTTGGTTACGTAGGGACGGTAGACTTTGTGTACCAAAAGATGATGACCTAAGGAAGACTATTCTTGACGAAGCACATCGTTCGAAGATGACCATTCATCCCGGCGGGGACAAGATGTACAAAGACATGAAGCGAGTTTTCTTTTGGACCGGTATGAAGAGGGACATGGCTGAGTATGTCGCTAGATGCTTGGTGTGCCAACAAGCAAAAGTGGAGCAAAAGAAACCCAGTGGGTTGCTTCACACATTGGAGGTTCCACTATGGAAATGGGAAAGTGTCTCGATGGACTTTGTGGATGGATTACCAAGATCAAGGAAGGGTAATACGAGGATTTGGGTTATAGTAGATAGACTTACTAAGAGCGCCCATTTTATTCCCGTGAAGAGTAAGAGGACTGCTCCATGGTTAGCTTCTGTATATGTCCAAGAAATAGTTCGGTTGCACGGTGTTCCTTCTAGCATAGTGAGCGACCGCGATCCTATTTTCACTAGCGAATTTTGGAGAAGCTTACAAGAGGCGGTAGGGACTCTGTTATGTTTGAGCACCGCATATCATCCTCAGACGGACGGCCAGACCGAGAGGGTGAATCGCATTCTAGAGGATCTTTTGAAGCTATGTATCCTAGACTTTGGGGGTACATGGGAAGAGCATCTTCCATTAGTGGAGTTTGCATATAATAACAGCTTTCAATCTAGCATTGGTATGGCACCTTTCGAAGCTATTTATGGACGACCTTGTCGTTCACCTACACGTTGGTGGGAATCTACGGACAAGATCTTACTTGGGCCCGATATGATTAGAGAGACTTCGGAGAAGATCGACTTGATTCGAAGCAGGATGAAAGCAGCGCAAGATAGGCAGAAATCTTATGCGGATAAGAGGAGGACAGATCTCGAGTTTGAAGTTGTGGACATGGTCTTTGTCAAAGTGTCTCCATTACGAAACGTAGTTCGCTTTGGGTCCGTTGGGAAGTTAGCACCAAGGTTTGTAGGGTCGTTTCCTATTAAGGAGAAGATTGGACAGATGGCATATAGAGTGGAGTTGCCAGAGAGACTTAGTGGTGTACACGACGTATTCCATATATCACATTTGAGGAAGTGCTTGCACGAGACCGCGGAGGTGGTAGAGCCGAACTTTCTTAGAGAGGTGGAGATAGAGCGTGATGCGACGATTCGATGAGCTCCTACGCGCATTCTTGGGTCAGAGATTAAGAAGATGAGAAATCGAGAGGTCAGACTAGTCAAAGTGCAATGGGGAGATGATGAGAGCAACGCTACTTGGGAGACAGAAGAGAAGATGCGTTCACAATACCCTTTTCTTTTTGAGGGTATGTCTTTTAATTTCTCCTTTATCGCTTAGCTTGTACTTATCTTATCTTTAGTATATCGTCTCGCTAGTATCTTTGACCTTTAGTTAGGATCATCCTATGGTTGAAACATGTGTTTGAGACATGTTATGTATGATGGATGCAAAGTGGATGCAAGTGTTTGTTAGTGGTTGCTCGTGGACGCATATACACACACTATTAGGCACTAGATCGGCTCAGTCACTTCATACTGCATATTGCATATAAATGGTTGTATTTAGTAAAATGGATGTATAATGGTTGTGTTAACATATGGATACTGCATTTTGGTGAATGGTTGTGCACGCTTGTAGAAATAATATGTAGCATTAGGGAACTTTTGCATACATAATGGACGCATGGCACTATCATGGTTTGCATTAAAGGAGGTCAACTGAATCATTGGACTGCCTGATTTTGCATTAGATACGGACATATACACACATGGTGCATTTAAACATGAAAGCATTAGAAGTCTATAAGGACAATGGATGCCTGTGTTTGATGGTTGAGTAGATGGTTGTTTGGATGTTAGGATATACATTCTTCTTAACTTGAAGATTTCAGGGACGAAATCCTTTAAGGAGGGGAGAATGTAACACCCCGTAATTCTGTTAATATTAATATTCACAAATTAAAGAATAACTCATCTCAGACGTGAGAATTGTGGGAAACGGGTTGCGCCATTGTGTTCGTCTCGTAATTCTGGTTGAAATAGAGTCCGAATTTGCGTGAATTGGACTTCGTATGAAGAAGTTATGGTCATCGGAAGTTTCAGAAAATTCAAAACAGCTCGCAGAAAATTTAAAATTTAAACAGAAAGTGCAGAAGCGGGCTGGGCGGGAAAATTCCCGCCCAGGCAGGTCGATTGGGGGGTCGACACTAGTGTCAACCTGCCCCCCCCCCCCCCAGGTCGACTATGGTGCCGATCTGGGTGTCGACCTGGGTCTGGCGGCTAGGGTTTGGGCAAAGCCCAATCCTGAGCTGCTGATGTGTCTTTAGGGCTGTGTTGGCAAATTTAACGGTTCAGTTTAGTTCTGAGTTGATCTGACGGTCTAAATAAACCCTAAACTTTATAAATACCTAGGTAGTCTCCCACCCTAATTCATAAGAAAAATAGAATAGTTACCGTCATCCTGCCGCCATGGAACTCAGTCTAGCCGCCGCCAACTAAAAAGGAAGAAAAGCTTAATCAAATCCTAACTCTACTCAATTCTAAAGCAAATCAAGACTCTCTTTTCTTCTCTAATTGTGAGTATGATAGTCTTAACAAGATTATTGTTAAACTGATTCGATTAAGTCATGAATGGATTATAAGTAGATGATGTGGATTATCACCTATGTTGTTGTAAACCTTATACTATCATGTATGTCATAAATCCTATGCTATGTGATGATGATATCCTATATGTTGTAAATCATGCTATGATGATATTGTATAAGTTGTAGTTTTCTATGATAAATTGTGATGAATCATACATGTTGTTATCTATGCTAGTTAGTTCATGTTAATTAAATCATCATGTTTGGGTTATGTTGAACTATGTGACAAACCATGTACGGAAGTTTAAGTTGATTAGTGAAAAGTTATGAACATATGCCATGACATCTAGAATCATGCTATGACATATGTGAAATTCTATGCTAGTTCACACCATCATTTTGATGTCTAAAACCCCATATGCAAGTATATACACAAAAATTGGGTTATGATCATATCATGTAAATTGTGACATTTAACAAGTTGACATCTTTAGATCCTTAACATGTGTAACTTATGCACGTTTCACCCCTATTATGATTAGATTTACTTTATTTGCCTATATGTTATTTAACGTATGTTATGCGTTGAATAAGCGAACGTATAAACGTGGGGTAGGGGTAATATTAAGGATTTAATAATAAGATGTTGGGGTGCAATTGATATGGTTTTGCATTCCAGGAGTGGATGACCATAATTGAGTCAATTATGGACATCAATAAAAGTGGACTTAATTAATAATTGGGATAGGGAATTATTAAAACTGGGGTAAAAGATTGAAAGTGTCAATCAATGATTAGGACACGAGGTTGGACTCGTTTGTGACGTAAACCTGCCCGGAACCGCCCGGCAAATCCAGTGGTCACAAATGTCAGCCCAATGTGAGAGGTCCTAGGCCTAAACTAAAGCATAACAGTTGTAAAGACAAGAGGTTAGACTCTTTTATGGTGTAAGACTGCCCGGACCCGCCTGGCAAATCCAGCTGCCATAAATGCCAGTCTAATGTGAGAGGTCTTTATGAGGTTATGGCCTGAATGAATTAAGAAATACTTAACCAGACAAACTTGTAAAGTGGGACATGGGGGCTAAGTAGGTGCCTTGGGTGGCATGAGGAGTCTAGTAGGTGCCCTTGGTGGCATGTGAAATACGATTAGTAAGACTTAACCAAACACACATGTAAATGAACATGACTAAAAGGGTTAAGTGGGATATACTATTGTTGACAAGCTTAGGTGGGTAGCTTGTGGGGGCCCATTTCAACCAGTATCTCAAACGTATCTTTGTGGGCTCGACCCAAGTCGAGGACGGGACAGCATACTGGGCTTGACTATAAGAGGCCAAAACGGGGAGCGGTGGCAACGCAAGTCCAACGGGTTTCATATGCGTGTGTGGACCCGAGCTGGTAGGTAAGACGTTGTTGCATCATGTAGGTATAAGCCATGCATTCTCGGTTGTATCGGGTTGCCCCTTTAGGGGAGTGATACACCCCACTGTGGGGCCAGCACGGGTATCTACGAGTAGGGAGCCGATCGAAAGTGGGTAGTGGGGTACACCTAGTGGAGATAGGGGCAGACGGCACCTATGTAGTCAGCTAGGGGTACGCAAGGCTATTTATATAGTTTCTGTGTGAAGCAAGTGGGATCAACCTTTAGGGCGACTGGTGCGGTGCAGTGTAGTAACGTGCGGTGAAGTGTAGTAATTATTCGTTAGTAATTAGGTATGCCTTTAGCGTTATCTTTAGCGTTATCTTTACGTTATCTTTAGCTTCTCATTCCATACCTAACAGTTCATAGACATTTACTTGTCTTCCATCATATGCCTTAGTCTAGTTATTTTAATAATAGTGTTGTTAGAATTGTCATACTCGCCAGACTTTATGTCTGACCCCCTCCATTTCTATCCTTTTTCACCCTCCAGGTCCTCAGGTTGGGCCCAGTTCTAGTGGAGTTTGATTGGATTGCTCATCTCTCTTTGGAAAGCTTGGATCGTTGAAATAAAGTCCAGCTTGTTATCCTCTTTAATGGCTATTTGTGTAATGGGATTACGTATTTTGTTTTTATGAAGATGGATATTGTACTTGACCCTGATTTATGGTTTTATGATGTAATAAACATGTTTAATTTCCGCTGCAATAAAATGAAGTTTTAGATTTCCAAGTACTACTTATTATCTGTCTTGTTGAAATTTTTCTGTTCTATATTCACTATTAACCTCCATGGAAGTTAATGCATTCCCTTTGTGAGTGACATTAATGGACGTGGGGTGTTATAAAAATCATCAATGACGTCATCAATTTCTTCAGTAGTATCTGAATAAATTGATTCAATTTCATATATAGAAGAATTAGCATCACTTGATATATCCTCAATAGTGCCAACATGAATATCATATTCTTCAATATTTGATATTATAATATTTTTAACATTTGCAGGGCATTCATTAGCATAATGTCCTTCTTGATTGCATTTAAAACATTTGCAACCCTTTTTAAAGTTTTTCTTTTTAATAAATTTTTTCTTTGAAAATTTATTGTTTCTATGAAATTTTTTCTTATATTCGGGTTTCCATTTCGTTCGAGTAATTTTGTACTTAGGTTTTGTAACACCCCGTATATTTTATAACATTAAAATACATAAATTAAAGAATAATTAATTCTAAATGGAAGAAATAAGGGAAATAGCTTAAGCCATTGCGTTCGTCTCGGAATTCTGCTTGAGATAGAGTCCGAGTTTGCGTGAATCGGACTCCGTATGAAGGAGTTATGACCTTCGGAAGTTTCAGAATTAAATTCAAAATTCAAACAGCTCAGTTTTGGATTCAAAAATTCGAAATTTAAACTCAAACTGGGCGGGAAAATTCCCGCCTAGTGACCAGGTCGACCACAGAGTCGACTGGGCAGTCGACCTGGTCACCCTAGGTCGACCATAGAGTCGACCTAGGTGTCAACCTGCAGGCCGACCTGCCTGGTCGGCCTGGTTGGCTTGGTTTGCCCCTGGCTCGAATTTCTGTGGCTCGCTGTGTCATTTAGCTGATGTGTCATCTCTTGATTGGCTCTGTTGGACTTTGTATGGTCTAGATTCCTCCTGTCTTCATCCGACGACTCAAAACAATTTTAAAACTCTATATATACACCCTATGTCTCCACTAAAATTCACATAAAAAAATAAGATTGGAGTCGTCATGCTGCCGGGAAGGAATTGAGCGTAGTCGTCAAGAGAGATGAATCAAACTAAGAAGCAAATTAAAGCTTAATCAAATTAATCAATGGAACGATGCTACCCAAAGGAGAGCATCTCCAAATCAGAATACAGAAATCAGAAAACAAGATTTCATCACATGTTGTAAGTATAGTGATCTTTCAGAATATGAATAAAAACTGTGATGTGATTCGATGTAATTGGAAATAGAATTGTGTTATTGTATAATGATGTGAATTCTGTATATTGTAATGATCTGTCATGATTTGTGTATTGAAAATTGTGGCATAAATTGATCGATGCAAGTTTATTGGACAGTTGTACATGAAAATGATAGTACTTGCAAGTTTGTGGCAAAAACTAGGATTTGATCCCTTTATGTTTATGTGATAGTATGAACTATGTACATCCTTTAAGTCTGAATTAAGACTTATGTAAACCTATTTATACATCTCATGTTCATTGCAAGTAAAATTGGGTCTATGTTAAGCATCGTTTGGGTTACATAAACTATGCAAGTTTCATGTTAAAATAGACTTCTTAAATTGAAGATAGTTTACACCTTTGTGTTATGTCAAAAAGTGGACATTTTATGAACATTAACGCCAGTTTGGTGTTTGACATTATGCCTAGTTATATATGTTTAAACTCACTTCTAGCCAAGTCGAAAGTTATGCCATTTCATGTGACACATATTTAGTTATATGCCTATTTGAATGCAAGTTTACATGACCCAATGTTTATGTTAGTTGAATCGCTAATTTGCAAGTTCATGTGCTACACACCTTTATGTATTGTAAAATATTACATGCTCTTGATTTCCCCTTTTCTCACGTTTATAAAATTTGGGTTGAATTGTGTTAAGCCCAATATCAGTTATAACATTGCGAACGTACAAACAGGGGTAATAGCGTTGGGTGTAAAACATGATAAAAATATGAGTGTTGGCATGTTTAGCACATGCCAACGACTGTGACATTTAAGCGGCATGAATTATTATAGCCAAAAATAAAGGACATGATATTTACATATAAAAATAAAAAGAGACACATATGTAAATCTAGAAAATAAGATGTGCTTAATCCGAGGTTGGATTGAGTTGTGACATAAACCTACCCGGACCCGCCCGACTGTCCAGTAGTCACAACAAAACCTATCCAATGTGGGTGGTTAAGCATTTAGCCCAATAAGGACCCGAGGTTAGACTGAGTTACGGTGTAAACCTGCTCGGAACCAACTGGCACATCCAGTAACCGTAGCGATATCTATCTAATGTGAGTGGTCGGTGCTTTAAGAGGCTATGGACAGATGGTAGGGTTAAGTCAACTGAAAACACTTAACCAAATTCAATATGTTAACAAGAATTGATGGGTGAGGTTAGGTAAATACAGACACAAAACCACTTAACATGTTTGACTAGAAAACCCTAGTAACGAGGGACCCGTTTCAGCAGTAACCCAAATTTAGGTATCATGGTACCCTGAAACTAGGCAGGGTGGGGCACGATTACTGGGCTGATTATAAGCGGTCAAATAACTGCATTGTTAGGTGCACAGTGTGGGTTCTAACAGGGTGCAGGCGTGCACACACTCCGGAGCAGACAAACAGGGCACTGGGGGCACCCGTGGTATAACCTATGTCTTCTTGAAATTGTGTCGGGGCCGCCACCATGGGTCTTGATACACCCCATGGTGGGACCAGCATAGGTATCCACACTTCTTGGGGGAGCCATAAGACATATGTACGAGTAGGAGCCGATCTTTAGAAAAACAAAAAGGATCACTTCACCCTTAGCATGGGGTGCCAGGTAGAATAAATTCTAGTAGGTGCAGAGATATAGTGTGGGTGCGATAGTATATTCGACTCTAGACTACACTCCCTTAGCTTATGCTTATGATACTTTCCTGTTTTCAGTGTATATCTATCATGCCCTTTTTCTTATTCACATACTAAAAAGTCACTAGATTTACTCAGACTTTATGTCTGACTCTATTTTTCTTTTCCTCTTCTTTTCTTTCGTTCCCCCCCCCCTCCAGGTCCACAGGGAGGAAACAACCCAGCTTAGTCAAACTCTTTGCAAGTTTCAAGACAGCAGATGTATGGTTTGGATCTCTTTTGCTAGGATCATGGCTTTGGATATCACTATGGGGATTTTTGCTACTATATTTATGTTTTATGCTTCATTAATTATCAAGACAGTATTGAGGATGTAATGTTTTTTTTTCTTGGAAGTATTATGAGACAATTATGGAAATGTTTTGTATGAACACGTATCTATGAAATAAAAGTCTGTTGTTTTCCGCTGTTTAAAATATATGTGTTTATATCTGTCTTGTGTTTATCTGTGACTTATACTTAGAAACCTCCACCAAAATTAGGGCATTCCCTTTGTGGGTGACCCTAACGGAGGTGGGGTGTTTCACTTGGTATCAGAGCATAGGTTTACCAGATAAGATAAAAGTTTTTGAAATTGTTTTCAAAAGAAAGTTTAAAGAAGCATTCTTCAAGAAAAAGTGTTATATTTTAAAAGGCATAATCCCCCGAAGCCATGTACACTATCTCTCTCTATCCTTCGTTTTGAATCTTTCCTTTCTGTTTCAGCATGTCTGGAGACCTTAACCTTCCTGAAGGAGTAACGATACCCGGCTGGTTTAGGAGGTACTTAGAAGCAAGGGCCAATGACGCGGGCCCAGCAAACATTCCTCCTCCAGTGGCAGTGGTTCCTCCTCCTCCTCCTACTCCTCCTCTTGGAAATGCTTTTGCCAAAACATGTAGAGACTTTAAGTCTGTGGGTGGAAAAGACTTTCATGGAACAGAATCCTTTATAGAGCAAGAAACTGGCTAAAGGAGACTGAGGATCTGTTTGACATCTTCGGAGTTGATGACAGGCAAAAGATACAGCTAGCAGTATGGTTACTCAAAGATGAAGCTTCCTATTGGTGGGAGATCACTAACGCTTAGAGGGCAGTAGAAACTTGGGAAGATTTCAGGACAAGGTTTCAGTTGAAGTTCCTCTCCCAAGCTGAAAGAACACTGCAAGTGGAGAAGTTCCTAACTCTTAAACAGGGAAGCATGACAATCAGGGAGTACGTCAATCAGTTTAATCAGTTGGCCAGATTTGGGCTGGACTTAGTAAAACCCAGCACAAGAAGGCGCTTCGCTTCGTCAAAGGTCTAAATGAGCCTCTGCACAGTCTTGCCATGACCCATGTATCCACGGGAGCGACTTATGAAAGCTTGGTGGACATGGCGTTGCTACACGAGGAAGACCACGGCAAGAAGGAGACTAAGGTGGAAGAAAAGAAAGAGGTTTACAGCCTAAGAAATCAGACTTCAAGAAAGGAGGGAAGAACAAAAAGTCCCATGAGAGGAGAAAGTGCAATTTCTGTGGCATAGTTGGATATATAGAGAAAGACTGCCGGAAGAAGAAGGCAAAGATGGGTGGTTGCTTCCATTGCAGAGAGACTGGGCATCAAGCTAAGGACTGCCCAAAGAAGAGAGGGTACGGATAGAAAGTTGGATCTACTTCAGGGGGTCAAGTTCATGCACTAGTGGCACCTCCACAGGAACGAGGTAGTAATATTTCTGTAGAAAGTGTAGTCTATCTTTATGAGCATCCAGTTCGCACACTTTTTGATTCTGGGGCATCACACTCCTTTATTTCATCTACTTTAGTAGAATCTCTGCATCTAGACACTAGTATGGTAGAGGATCCCTTAGTTGTTTTAAATCCAATTGGGGGATCCTCTTACTTGTAAATGGTTTGTTTAGGTTTGAAAATCTCTATTCTCAGCGTTGAGTTTAGTTGTAATGCCTTTGTTTTGGGCTTCTCGGGATATGGTTTGATCTTAGGCATGGACTGGTTATCCAGTAACGGTGCCATTCTTGATTGTGAGAAAAAAGTAGTTAGACTCTTGACTCAGCTTGGTAACACTCTAGAAATTTCCTGTAATCCTTTGAATGTTGTTATGCTTAGTTATCTAGTGTCGCTTGATGCTTCTGTTGAGAATTTACAATTGGTTAGAGTAGTCCGGGAATATCCGGATGTCTTTGAGGAGGTGAAAGGCTTACCTCCGAGGCAGGAAATAGACTTCCGCATCTATCTTGTGGATAATGCAAAGCCCGTAGCTTTACCTGTCAGACATATGGCTCCGAAGGAGAGGAAGGAGCTCAGTAAGCAGGTTAAAGAACTTCTCGAAAAGGGGTTCATTAGACGGAGCATTTCAGAATGGGGTGCTCCAGTAGTGTTCGCAACCAAAGCAAACGGTTCGCTTCGCCTCTGCATTGACTATAGGGAGTTAAACAAATTAACCAAGAAAAATAGGCATCCTCTTCCCTGAATCGATGTTTTGTTTGATCAGCTTGTAGGTGCGTCGGTTTTCTCCCAACTTGATCTGGCAACTGGGTTCCATCAGCTAAGAGTAGCTGAGGATGGCATTGATAAAACGGCGTTCAGAACCCCAGACGGTTTCTTCGAGTGGCTTCTCATGCCTTTCGGCTTGACAAACGCACCCGCTTATTTCGTAGACCTCATGAGCAGAGTGTTCAGAGAATTCCTTAACAAATTCGTGGTTGTCTTCGTAGACGATATCTTGATCTTTTCAAAAAATGAGGAAGAGCATGCTCAACATCTGAAAGAAATCATGGATACACTTTGAGCACATCAGCTAAAAGCGAAGTTCTCCAAGTGCCACTTTTGGAGAGAAGAAGTAAGGTTTCTTGGGCATGTAGTGTCCAAAGAAGGTTTGGCCGTGGACCCCGCGAAAGTAGTTGCGGTGCAAGACTGGAAGGCACCAAGAAACGCAACTGAAGTCCGAAGTTTTCTAGGGCTAGCATGTTTCCACCGTAAGTTCATTAGGGATTTTGCGAAAATCTCAGCTCCACTCACAAGGCTAACAAGGAAGAATCTAGCGTTCACTTGGGACTTGGATTGCGAGTTGGCTTTCCAACGCTTGAAAAGGGCTCTTACAACAGCCCCAGTTCTGACTCTGCCCGATGGAAGCAAGATGTTCACAGTTTACACGGATGCATGTGGGACAAGGCTAGGCGTTGTTTTGATGCAAGAAGGGAGGGTAGTAGCTTATGGTGGAAGGCAATTGAAAGTTCATGAAAAGAACTACCCAACCCACGATCTTGAGTTAGCCGCCATCGTCTTTGCACTTAAGTCTTGGCGCCATTATCTCCTAGGTGAGAAGTTCGAACTTTACACTGACCACAAATCATTGAAATATCTTTTCTCGCAGAAAGATCTTAACTTGAGCCAACAAAGATGGATGGAGTTTCTTGCCTCATATGACTTTGAGATTTCCTATACTCCGGGCAAGGGCAATGTAGTGGCAAACGCCTTGAGTAGAAAGAAGCTGACCCTAAGTCCACTCTTTTTAGAAAGGCAAAGCCTAGAGTATATGGCCAGTTTTAACTTTAGGCCCTCCTCTGATTTCGTACCGGGTTTGTTAGCATCTCTTGAAGTGTGCCCCACTCTTTTGGATACAATAGGGACTACACAACGTGAAGACCCTCAACTAGTTAAAGTGCTTGATAAGCGAATTAGGGGTGAGACTTCTAGTCACCTCAATAGATACTCCATCGATGATAAAGGTTGGCTGAGGCGCGATGGAAGACTATGCGTCCCACAAGCAAGAGAGTTGGTAAAGAAGGTTCTCGAGGAAGCACATCATTCCAAGATGACGATACACCCAGGCGGAGACAAAATGTACAAGGACATGAAGAGAGTTTTCTTTTGGAGCGGCATGAAGAAGGATGTGGCAGATTTTGTTTCTAAATGTATGATATGCCAACAAGTCAAGGCGGAACAGAAAAAGCCTGGAGGAATGCTTCACCTCCTAGAGGTCCCACAGTGGAAGTGGGATAGCATTTCAATGGACTTCATTGATGGGCTGCCTAGGTCAAGAAGGGGGAATACTAGCATTTGGGTAATAGTGGATAGGCTTACAAAAAGCGCCCACTTTTTACCTATTAAGAGTAGAAGGACTGCCTAGCATCTCTTTACCTTAAGGAGATAGTTCGACTCCATGGGATACCCTCCAGCATTGTTAGTGACCGAGACCCTATCTTCACAAGAGCGAGTTTTGGCGGAGTCTGCAAGAAGCTGTAGGCACACAACTATGTCTGAGCACGGCCTATCACCCCCAAACCGATGGCCAGACGGAAAGGGTGAATAGAGTTTTAGAGGATCTTTTAAGACTTTGCGTTCTTGACTTTGGAGGGACATGGGAGGATCACCTTCCTTTAGTGGAATTTGCTTGCAACAACAGCTACCAAGCTACCATAGGCATGGCACCCTTCGAAGCCTTGTATGGAAGACCGTACAAATCACCAACGTGTTGGTGGGAGTCTACAGATAAGCTTATTCTTGGACCGGACATGATTAGAGAGACTTCAGAGAAAGTGGTTTGATATGAAGAAGGATGAAGACAGCCCAAGATAGACAGAAATCCTGCGCAGACAAGAGAAGGACCGACCTTGAGTTCGAGGTTAGGGACAGGGTTTTCCTGAAGGTATCTCCTTTAAGGAACGTCGTTCGTTTTGGATCCCCAGGAAAGCTAGGACCAAGATTTGTAGGACCGTTTACTATCATCGAGAAGGTTGGGAAGATGGCCTATAGATTAGAGCTACCCTAGAGACTGGCCGGAGTTCACAACATCTTTCATGTTTCTCACCTCCGAAAGTGTTTGCATGAGTCAGCGGAAGTGGTGGAGCCTACCATTCTAGAAGAAGCTGAAGTGGAACATGAAGCAACTGTGAGGAGAGTTCTAGCATGCATTATAGGAACTGAAGTGAAAAAGCTACGCAACCGCGAAGTCAAGCTCGTCATAGTTCAGTGGAGCGACGCCGAGGAAGACGCGACTTGGGAAACTGAGGACAGAATACGCGCTATCTACCCTTTTCTTTTTGAGGGTACATCTTTGATCCCTCTTTTTCCTTAAGTTATGCTTTATCTATCTTTTTAGGTATATCTCCTCGGTCCTTTTTCCTAAATCCTTAGGTAGAAAACAAATGGATGCAAACATGTATTTGAAAACATGTTATGGATGATGGCTGCAAGTGGTTGCTAGTGGTTGCTCGTGGATGCATATACACACACACCCTAGGTTTTAGATCGGCTCAGTCACTTCATATTGCATATGCATATATGTACTCTCATTTGAATATGGTTGAAACTTGATATGCTGTCATATGGTTGTCGCATTTGTATGAATAGTCGTGCACTCATGTAGAACTATAAGTAGGAAAATTTTGCATACATAATGGATTCACGACCCTTACATAATTCGCAATAAGGAGGTCAACTGAATCAGTGGACCGCCTGATTCTGCATTAGATAAGGACATATACACACTCTCTGCATATGATCATAAAGCATTAGAAGTCTTTAAGGACAATGGACACCTGTGTTTTTTGGTTGAGTAGATGGACGATTGGATGATAGGATATACATTCTTCCTAACTTGAAGATTTCGGGGACAAAATCCTTTTAAGAGGGGGAGAATGTAACACCCCGTATATTTTATAACATTAAAATACATAAATTAAAGAGTAATTAATTCTAAATGGAAGAATTAAGGGAAATGGCTTATGCCATTGCGTTCGTCTCAGAATTCTACTTGAGATAGAGTCCGAGTTTGCGTGAATCGGACTCCGTATGAAGGAGTTATGACCTTCGGAAGTTTCAGAATTAAATTCAAAATTCAAACACCTCAGTTTCGGATTCAAAAATTCGAAATTTAAACTCAAACTGGGCTGGGCGGGAAAATTCCCGCCCAGTGACCAGGTCGACCACAGAGTCGACTGGGCAGTCGACCTGGTCACCCCAGGTCGACCATAGAGTCGACCTAGGTGTCGACCTGCAGGTCGACCTGCCTGGTCGGCCTAGTTGGCTTGGTTTGCCCCTGGCTCGAATTTCTGTGGCTCGCTGTGTCATTCAGCTGATGTGTCATCTCTTGATTGGCTCTGTTGGACTTTGTATGGTCTAGATTCCTCCTGTCTTCATCCGACGACTCAAAACAATTTTAAAACTCTATATATACACCCTATGTCTCAACTGAAATTCACATAAAAAAATAAGATTGGAGTCGTCATGCTGCGGGAAGGAATTGAGCGTAGCCGTCAAGAGAGACGAATCAAACTAAGAAGCAAAATAAAGCTTAATCAAATTAATCAATGCAACGTTGCTACCCAAAGGAGAGCATCTCCAAATCAGAATACAGAAATCAGAAAACAAGATTTCATCACACGTTGTGAGTATAGTGATCTTTCAAAATATGAATAAAAACTGTGATGTGATTCGATGTAATTGGAAATAGAATTGTGTTATTGTATAATGATGTGAATTCTGTATATTGTAATGATTCTCTCATGATTTGTGTATTGAAAATTGTGGCATAAATTGATCGATGCAAGTTTATTGGACAGTTGTATATGAAAATGATAGTACTTGCAAGTCTGTGGCAAAAACTAGGATTTGATCCCTTTATGTTTGTGTGATAGTATGGACTATGTACATCCTTTAAGTCTGAATTAAGACTTATGTAAACCTATTTATACATCTCATGTTCATTGCAAGTAAAATTGGATCTATATTAAGCATCGTTTAGGTTACATAAACTATGCAAGTTTCATGTTAAAATAGACTTCTTAAGTTGAAGACAGTTTACACTTTTGTGTTATGTCAAAAAGTGGACATTTTATGAACATGTAACATGCTAGTTTGGTGTTTGACATTATGCCTAGTCATATATGTTTAAACTCACATCTAGCCAAGTCAAAAGTTATGCCATTTCATGTGACACATATTTAGTTATATGCTTATTTGAATGCAAGTTCACATGACCCAATGTTTATGTTAGTTGAATCGTTAATTTGCAAGTTCATGCGCTACACACCTTTATGTATTGTAAAATATTACATGCTCTTGATTTCCCCTTTTCTCACGTTTATAAAAGTTGGGTTGAATTGTGTCAAGCCCAATACTAGTTATAATGTTGCGAACGTACAAACGGGGGTAATAGCGTTGGGTGTAAAACATGATAAAAATATGAGTGTTGGCATGTTTGGCACATGCCAACGACTGTGACATTTAAGCGGTACGAATTATTATACCCAAAAATAAAGGACATGGCATTTACATATAAAAATATAAAGAGACACATATGTAAATCTAGAAAATACGATGTGCTTAATCCAAGGTTGGATTGAGACATAAACCTGCCCGGACCCGCCCGGCTATCCAGTAGTCACAACAAAACCTATCCAATGTGGGTGGTTAAGCATTTAGCCCCATAAGGACCCAAGGTTAGACTGAGCTACGATGTAAACCTTCCTGGAACCAACCGACACATCTAGTAACCGTAGTGATATCTGTCTAATGTGAGTGGTCGGTGCTTTAAGAGGCTTAGGACAGATGGTAAGGTTAAGTCAACTGAAAACACTTAACCAAATTCAACATGTTAACAAGAAATGATGGGTGAGGTTAGGTAAATACAGACGCTTAACCACTTAACATGTTTGACTAGAAAACCCTAGTAACGAGGGACCCATTTCAGCAGTAACCCAAATTTAGGTATCATGGTACCCTGAAACTAGGCAGGGTGGGGCACGATTACTGGGCTAATTGTAAGCGGTCAAATAACGGCAATGTTAGGTGCACAGTGTGGGTTCTAACGGGGTGCGGGCGTGCACACACTCCGGAGCAGACAAACAGGGCACTGGGGGCACCCGTATTATACCCTATGTCTTCTTGAAATTGTGTCGGGGCCGCCACCATGGGTCTTGATACACCCCATAGTGGGACGAGCATAGGTATCTACACTTCTTGGGGGAGCGGTAAGACACATGTACGAGTAGGAGCCGATCTTTAGAAAAACAAAAAGGATCACTTCACCCTCAGCATGGGGTGCCAGTTAGAATAAATTCTAGTAGGTGCAGAGATATAGTGTGGGTGCGATAGTATACTCGACTCTAGACTACACTCCCTTAGCTTATGATACTTTCCTGTTTTCAGTGTATATCTATCATGCCCTTTTTCTTATTCACATACTGAAAAGTCACTAGATTTACTCAGACTTTATGTCTGACTCTATTTTTCTTTTCATCTTCTTTTCTTTCGTCCCCCCCCCCCCTAGGTCCACAGGGAGGAAACAACCCAGCTTAGTCAAACTCTTTGCAAGTTTCAAGACAGCAGATGTATGGTTTGGATCTCTTTTGCTAGGATCATGGCTTTGTATATCACTATGAGGATTTTTGCTACTTTATTTATGTTTTAAGCTTCTTTAATTATCAAGACAGTATTGAGGATGTAATGTTTCTTTTTCTTGGAAGTATTATGAGACAATTATGGAAATGTTTTGTATGAACGCGTATCTATGAAATAAAAGTCTGTTGTTTTCCGCTGTTTAAAATATATGTGTTTATATCTGTCTTGTGTTTATCTGTGACTTATACTTAAAAACCTCTACCAAAATTAGGGCATTTCCTTTGCGAGTGACCCTAATGGAGGTGGGGTGTTTCAGGTTTCCTTTTCCTATTAAAGTTACTGAACCGCTTTTCATATTTAGGTTGACATCCAAACTATGCGTTAATGTCTTCTGAGTATTTTGTACAGCAATTAAATCCTAGTTTAGAATGTTTGATTTTATTTTTCATTTCTTTTTTAGCACTAGTCTGTTCGCAAACTCTTTCCATTGTTTCCATGCATGCCTTCTTTAAGAGGCCAGTGGCATGATTTTCATCGGTATTACTTTGTCTTAGAAAGTTATATCTTTCTTGGATCATATTATTCCATGGATATGGTACTTTTGTAAAAAAATCCTTTAATCCAAAAGATCTTTTGATCAAAATTCTTTAAATGAAAAAGTAATCCAATATACTTGGCTGTAAATTCTTCTAACATACAAATATATCATAAAGTTATCTTTATGTTAGCCCTCTTTTTGGCAAGAGTCCCAGCGGGCTAAACCGAAGCACAAAACGCGCGATAGACCGAGTTTCAGAAAGCACAACAAAAAGATAGGTCGATCTAGTCACCAGTCGACCCATCTCCAGCCTGATCAGAAGATGGCTCGCTCCTTTAAGGATCGCTCTCTCAACCGAAGATCTCGATTCCAACTATCTCGCCTTGACCGGATATCTCGCTTCGACCGATTATCTCGGAACAGCCTGGAAGCCTTCTACAGTCATCGAATATCCCGACTTTTGAGGCAATGAATACGGTCAAACCATATCCGAACAAAGCTCAACTTTTGATATGCCTTCCAATGAACGCTACGTCAGCCACAACTTTCAAGGGCACTATTTATGAATATTGGAACCAGTCAAGAGCCGCAATTCCAGCCAACCATCGGATGCTACGTGTCCGGGCCTTCCCGAAATGGCCGGACCATATTGCAACAGCCCAAGCTATCATTTTCACCTATAAATACCGCATACCTGAAAAGGAAAAAGATATACAAAAAAGAGGGGACTTTTAATTCTTTACTAGCTGACACAGCTTCTATAAGCTTTTCGCCATTATTCTTCTCCATAATCTTTCTCTCAAAAAGAAGAAGAAAAGATAGCCATTCTCTTTCTCTTCATCAATCAGGAAAAGCATTGTACTTGTAATCAAGAAATATAAATGATATATAAAGTGGACGTAGGCACTGTCTTTGCCGAACCACTATAAAAACTTTGTGTGCGCTCTCCTTTATTTATTTTCTTTTCTGCGTTTTTATCTTTATTCGTGTGATGTTCACGCGATTAGGGTTTGGCCGTCACTAGTGACCAACTTTTGACGTCAACACTTTGGCGTGCCGGGAAGGGGGAGCGCACCGACATCGCCATCGAGTTCCTGCTAATCTCAGGTCATGGCGAACAAACGAAAGAAAGATGCAACATCCTCTCATCCCGCAAATACCGATGCAACCGACACTGATGCTACAGAAGTAAGTCACAAAGTTTCCTCTCATGACGACAAATCTCGGTTCCTTACCCGGGACGACATGGACAGGATCATGGTCGAATTCAGAGACCAAATGACATCTCACGGTAAAGCCCTCGAACAACAGCGGCAGTTGATGGATCACCTTCTCGGTCGACTGGAGACAGGATTGAAAGCTTCAACATCAATTCCTCCACAGGTCGGGACACAGGCGGCAACTGGCTATCAGTTTACTCGAAATCAGGCTACTGATCAGGCTACACCTTTATTTCATCCTGGTTTGGTCCCACCAAGCCAGGCATGGATAATGTCTGCAACCCTCAAAAGCCAAGTGAAATAAAATGCTCGACCCAAACTTAATTTTGTTTTGTATTCGCAGGAATCCTTATGCACAAAATAGCTATCGCATCGGCCTTAATATGGATCCCCGATAGCTGTCGGTTTTCCAACCTTAATACGACCCAGAATGGTCGTCGGTTTTCTGGCTTTAATACAGTATCGGGACCGTCGGTTTTCCGGCCTCAATATGGTTTGGCATAACCATCGCAATTCGAGCGTTTGTGCTCCGGTTCAGATTTCAGAACACACCTCCCTCTACCGATGAAGATATATTCTGAGGAGCAAAGTGTTAGCCCTCTTTTTGGCAAGAGTCCCAGCGGGCTAAACCGAAGCCCAAAACGCGCGATACACCGAGTTTCAGAAAGCACAGCAAAAAGATAGGTCGATCTAGTCACCAGTCGACCCATCTCCAGTCTGATCAGAAGATGGCTCGCTCCTTTAAGGGTCGCTCTCTCAACCGAAGATCTCACTTCCAACTATCTCGCCTTGACCGGATATCTCGCCTTGACCGGATATCTCGCTTCGACCGATTATCTCGGAACAGCCTGGAAGCCTTCTATAGTCATCGAATATCCCAACTTTTGAGGCAATGAATACGGTCAAACCATATCCGGACAAAGCTCAACTTTTGATATGCCTTCCAGTGGACGTCACGTCAGCCACAACTTTCGAGGGCACTATTTATGAATATTGGAACCAGTCAAGAGCCGCCATTCCAGCCAACCATCGGATGCCACGTGTCCGGGCATTCCCGAAATGGCCGGACCATATTGCAACAGGCCAAGCAATCATTTTCACCTATAAATACCCCATACCTGAAAAGGAAAAAGATATACAAAAAAGATGGGACTTTTACTTCTTTACTGGCTGACACAGTTTCTATAAGCTTTTCGCCATTATTCTTCTCCATAATCTTTCTCTCAAAAAGAAGAAGAAAAGATAGCCATTCTCTTTCTCTTCTTTAATCAGGAAAAGCATTGTACTTGTAATCAAGAAAGATAAATGATATATAAAGTGGACGTAGGCACTTTCTTTGCCGAACCACTATAAAAACTTTGTGTGCACTCTCCTTTATTTATTTTCTTTTCTGCATTTTTATCTTTATTCGTGTGTTGTTCACGCGATTGGGGGTTGGCCGTCACTAGTGACCAACTTTTGACGTCAACACTTTAGTAATTGTTTTTCATAGTCAATGTCATATAAAAAAGTTTCTCCTGTAAAATCTGCAAGTAATAGCTTACATAAATCTCCCAAAGCATCTTGTTTATTTTGATTATTTTTAATAGCCTGTAATTGGGTTGAATTCGTTTGTTCTAGATTTATTAACCAAGCTAAAGCATCTCCTTCCCAATAACTTGTTGCATAGTTTATAAATTCTGGAATATTTAATTGAGGAGGTAATAAATATATAGTTCTGGAAATATGCTGAAGCCAAGCTAGTATATACTTTCGAATCTTTTTATGGGGAATTTTATCAATATTAAAAGTAAGAGTATCTTTTGGTTGATCATTGTAAAAGTTCTTTAAGCGTTTTGCGAGAAGAATGATACTTAATCCAATCAGATCTAGTACCATGTCTTAACATTTGTGGATAGGGATCTCCAGCATTATTTTCATATGTACTTTCATCCTGTTCTCCCATTACTATATCCGGATTTGGTACATCAACCCTAGATGCTCCTTCCGGTGCGGGAAGCATCATTGTTGATCTACTGGATTCCGCTCCATTTGTGTTTATTTTGAAAATAATCTCATCTGATGTGTCAGATAAATCATATGACTCTATAGAGTCTTCAGATTCATGTTCAGAGTCTTCACAAGAAGAAGTTTCTTCTTTTTTCTTGAAATAATTTATTGCAGCTGAATGTTGTTCATAATACGAATAAAGCTCAGCACTTTCTATTTCTCCGTTTATCTCCTTTTCTTGAAGCTTTAGAAAATCCTGATAGTATGTCTGATTTATTTCATTAACATCAATTTTATTTTTTTCTTCTGATGTATATTTTACCATCCTAATTCTGTTTAACCAATGAATTTTTGACATGTTTTGCCCAAACCCTCCATTAATAGTTTGTCTATACAATTTTTGTTTTAACTCTTTAACGTCTATTTTATTTCTTGAAGTAAATCGATGTAACGACCCAGAAAATCTGAACCAATTTAAAATTTTTAAATTGGCTAAAATAATGGATTTTAAATATTTAAAATAAATATTTTAGATAATGGCAATGAAAACTGAGTTTGAACCGACATTTGAAAACTAATATAATTAATTATAATTATATATAGAATTGAAAATGGCGCGGTAGTTCGATAATTCGATTTCAAACTTCAATTGAATATACCGGGTGCAAAACAATCCAGATTTTAGTGAAACCAAAAATAATGGAATCTAATTGGTAATATCTTTCTAACGAATCCGACCAATCGAAATTTGATAGCGGGAATCAAAAGATATGTCCAGTTGAAGATTCTGAATAGTCGCTATGGAATTCAGGCCCTTAAAAATGGACATTTTGCAAATGACCTCGGATTTCGACGAAACCACTTTTGTTAGGTCCGTAGTGTCAAGTTATTGTTAGGTTTCAAATTTCATAATTTTTCGAATCAATATGTGAGCGTGGCAAAGGAAAACGCGTTTGACCAGTTTCTGTTGAATTTAATCGACTGGAAATTGGCCATTTTTCAAACGGTCTCAGAATTCGACGAAACTAGTTTTGTTAGGACCGTATCGTCGATACGAAGCTAGAAAATATTTTTCTGGAATTTTTCTAGTTAGTATGTGACCCCGGTAATTTGAAATGTACGTTTAAAATTCAATATGGTGATTTAAATGAAAATTCAAAAGGAAACTGATTGTAACGATCAAATCAGCTAGCGATACATATCCCAGTGTGTTCGGAATGGGGGTAAAACGCTAAGGACGACAGGCGGTGGGCCTCGTTTCGAGGTCGTGAGTAAAAGTCAACCCTTTTGCAAATTTAAATAATAAAATAATAAAAAAAAAAATATAATTTTTAATTTCCCTTCCCCCCCTTTTATCTTCTGTTTGCCCCCCCCCCCCCCCCCGTTCACTTTTATTTCAATAATCAAAAAAAAAAAGAAAGAAGAAAGCAGCAGCGGAAGCCGCCGCCTTCACCGACGGTCAGAAACCTCCACCGCAACTCCGATCATCTTCCCCCCCCCCCTCTTCCTTGCATCGCTCCCTCCTCCTCCCTCAATCCGACACCCCCCGAAGCCGTTCGAGACCCCGAAGCCCCCCCGTTCAAAGCCCTAGCGCCGCCCAGCTCGAGAAGCACCGCCGTCGATCTGCGAGAAACCCCCCCCCCCCCCCATAAGCATTTTGTTATTTTATTTTATTTTAATAATTTAAAAACTGAGTTTTTAATTAGGTTTAAAGACTGGCTTTTTTTGTTTTTATTTCAAACTGTCTTTTTAGAATTCAAAACTATTTTTTTTTATGAATTTTGAACAGATTTTATAAAGAATAAAAACTGGAATTTTTTTTTATAAAAGTATTAAAACAGATTTTTTTAAAAAAAATTAAAACTGATTCTGTTTTTAAAAGGATTAAAATAGATTTTATAAAGATTAAAACTGATTTTGTTTTTATAAAGATTAAAACAGATTTTTTTTTTAAAAAGGATTAAAACTGAATTGATTTTTATAAAGATAAAAACTGAATTGATTTTTATAAAAATAATAAACTGATTTTGTTAAAAATATAACTGTTTTGTTTTAAAAAGATTAAAACTGTTTTGTTTTAAAAAGTAGTTTAAAACTGAATATTTTTAAAAGTAAAAACTGAATTTTATAAAAAGATAAAAACTGATTTTGTAAAAGAATAAAACTGATTTCTTTTAGAAAAGAAGAAATCATATTTTTATATGTTGAAAGCAAAAATAAAAATCATATTTTTATATGTTGAAAGCAAAAGTAAAAATCATATTTTTATATGTTGAAAGCAAAAGAAAAAATCATATTTTTATATGTTGAAAGCAAAAGTAAAAATCATATTTTTATATGTTGAAAGCAAAAGTAAAAATCATATTTTTATATGTTGAAAGCAAAAGTAAAAATCATATTTTTATATGTTGAAAGCAAAAGTAAAAATCATATTTTTATATGTTGAAAGCAAAAGTAAAAATCATATTTTTATATGTTGAAAGCAAAAGAAAAAATTCGATTTTTATATATTGAATAGCATTGTAAAAATTCTATTTTTACATGTGTAGAGAATACGGGCGAAAGCGACAAAAGGCGAAGATTTCTATTAGGAAGAGTCGTGCAGTTGGATAGCTATTGGTGAGATTTCTGATTTAAAATAAATTATATATGTTTGCAATGAAAGTGAATTGCTATATATAAATATCTATATATATATATATATATATATATATATATATATATATACGCCCCTCGTCCACAAACCATGGACGATATTTATTGGTTGAAATTGTTGTGATAATTGGTTGCTAACGAATGGTTGTTTGGGATTGTTTGGGATTGATATTGGTTGATTGTGGTTGAAAAATACCCATTGGTGGTTGTGAAATATTTGGTTGAAACCACATAGGATTAGTTTGTGGAAATGAAATAAATATATACATGCCTCCTGCGTGCGAACTAGATGCATGATTCCCATTGTCAAAAACCGCGAGGTTTTAAGGTAGAGCGAGGAGTCGTACTAGGGACGGCGCCGGTGTAACTACCCTGCCGTTATGCTGCCGAAATTTTGAATAATATTTGTGTGTTGAATTGATATTCATTCGTTGTTTAGAAATTCATGTGTTGAATTGATATTCATTCGTTGTTTAGAAATTCATGTGTTGAATGGTATTCATATTTTGAAATAAATAGTTCGATAATAAAAATCACATTTTTATCTATATCTAAAAACTATAGAAAACATTCATGTGTTGAATTGATATTCATTCGTTGTTTAGAAATTCATGTGTTGAATGGTATTCATATTTTGAAATAAATAGTTCGATAATAAAAATCACATTTTTATCTATATCTAAAAACTATAGAAAACATTCATGTGTTGAATTGATATTCATTCGTTGTTTAGAAATTCATGTGTTGAAGGGTATTCATATTTTGAAATAAATAGTTCGATAATAAAAATCACATTTTTATCTATATCTAAAAACTATAGAAAACGTTCATGTGTTGAATTGATATTCATTCGTTGTTTAGAAATTCATGTGTTGAATGGTATTCATATTTTGAAATAAACTGTTTGATAATAAAAATCACATTTTTATCTATATCTAAAAACTATAGAAAACGTTCATGTGTTGAATTGATATTCATTCGTTGTTTAGAAATTCATGTGTTGAATGGTATTCATATTTTGAAATAAATAGTTCGATAATAAAAATCACATTTTTATCTATATATAAAAAAAACTATAGAAAACATTCATGTGTTGAATTGATATTCATTCGTTGTTTAGAAATTCATGTGTTGAATGGTATTCATATTTTGAAATAAACTGTTTGATAATAAAAATCACCTTTTATCGACTATATGAACTATATAGAAAAATAGTGTTTTGAAATGAATTGTTTTACAATAAAAATCACATTTTTATTGTATGCATAAATCGTTGAAATGTGAAGTGATAAAAATAGCCACTTGTTCAAAATAAACATATATGAGTTGAAATATTCATTAATTAGCTAATGAAATGATTTGCACCTATTTATGTAACATTAGAATGAATGGTGTTTTTAAACCAAATAGAAATCAAATATGAAGTCGAATAGAAAAGGATAAATGATAAGAACTGTATATATATATGTATATGCATATTCATTGAACAGGTTATAGCAAAGGGGCTAGAGAAGAGGAATAAAATTTTGTGCCCGACAAATAGGTACACATTTACTGATTTGTTTGGGTGATGATTTTGAGCCTGTTGGCTAGCCGCTTGGCTTTTTCTTTTTCTTTTTGAGATTAGAAGGACCGGGACGCTATTTGCAATTTCCCGACGCTCCCGGTGCAGGGGAGGTTATGGCGAAATTTTTCCAAAATTTAAGGTGTTAGAAAAATTTTTGAAGTGAAAACGAAATTGAAATTGTTGAATGAACTATATTTATATAAATATATAAATATAAATAAAATTAAAACGAAACGAAGCCGTGCAGTTCGTATTTTGAAACCGTGATTTCAAACGACTAGTACGGGAAATCCGACTATTGGATTTTCCCGAAACCTCAACCGTCGGGTTCGCCTTGGAATAATCTTTCCAACGGCACCAACCTTGTAAAAATCCAACGGTTGGATTGTCTGGAATGTTTAATTCAAATTTGAAGAAAAACAGCGCCAGAATCGATTATATTTATATATAAATATAAATAGAATTATATTTAATCGAATAACGAAGCTGCAGTTCGTATTTTGAAATCGAAACTTCAAACGATTGTACCGGGAGATCCGACAGTCGGATTTTCCCGAAACTGGAACCGTTGGATTCGTTTTGAAAAGACCTTTCTAATGATGTAAATTTTGTGAAGATCCAACGGTTAGATTTTTAGATATGTGTAAATCAAATCTGAAGAAAAACAGCGCCACGGCAGCCTTATGGCCCGAAGCGTCGTTTTGAATAAAATGGCTATTTTAAAACAAATAAAAATAGCGATAAATAGTTATAAAATATCATAAGAGATATGGAATGGAAATAAACAGAATTTGCTTGATTTATGCGATGTTTGATGGTTGAATGTGTTTGGTGTGAAAAATTACAATAAAGGACAGAATTGGTGTTGTCAAATAATTTAACCATTGAAATAAATTGAATTGAAATTCTAAATATACGTAAATTATTTGAAAAGGCCGAGTTAATTCTCATTTCGAATAATTGACCGACGATTGAAAGTCGAAGATGAAGGCGACGGTCGAAGACCGGAGATCTTCACCTCGTTTGGATGGTAACCGAGGTCCTGATTGGGAGGCATCCCGAAATATGGATAATGAGTGGTGATCGTTCAGACGTACGTGTTGATCGATGGGTTTGCGAGGTATTTAGTGCCTCCGGTTTCGTTCAGACCCAAAACGGACATGTAAATGGACTGTGTGTCTGACATTGGAGTTTATTCTGTGTTGATTGATTTCTGTTAAATATACATCTGTTTGGCGGCGAAGAATTTATTCTTTTGCTTAACGCCCTTCTTTGAGACGCACGAGCTCAGGGGTTGTATATCGATGGACATCAGTCGCATGGCATGAATTGCCTGTGTGGCATGCTAAGATGCAGTGATCAGGGCTTCTGTTGAAAAGCAAAGTCTTGTAGTGATGATCAAAGCACCGCCTGTGTGGCGTAGCTTTGTGTATAACGTGAATTCGCGAGCTTCACACCCCGGTATGAACCTAAAACGGGAGAGGACATCAGGGAGGGCCTGCGTTTCTTTCTAGCTAGGGTGGTGTCAGTGACCTACCAGCCCTGACATTTATATACTTTTCACCTATGTGGTTGTTGCTGTTGCGAGGCGCCTCGGTTTGATCGGACGATCCGGGTCCGATGGAGTCATTCGTTGGCTCGTTGACGCCCCAAAGGGCGGGGAAACGCAGTGTTCAGGAATTTTAATCCACATCGGTGGACCGGCCCTGACGATCCAAAGGCTTGACTGAGTACTTGCCTGGGACACGGGCTAGAGCGTCTCGAATTCGGTAAGGACTATCTTTTGCCTTGGTTCATGACGGAAATCCAATTTCCAAATACGACACCGTGCGGTTTTGATTGTATACCTACATATGGCGACATAGTGGTATGGGGCATTAATGCCGTCTATGATTGATAGTTATGATTTGAAATTGTTTTCAAAACATATAAACACTAGGAATAATATCAAATGCCTTTGTTTTATTCGTATCAAGCATATTTTGGCCGTTATAAGGTAAAAATTCTATCCTCCGGTTTGCGTTGCATTGTGTGATGGGAACTGAGTCTTATAACGGCTTCATTTTTATAAAAAGCATAGCGATGTTTAAAAGAAAGATTTGTTTTGAAGCACTGGCAATCTAATGGAGTAAACCCGTTCCACGAAAGTGGCGTGGACCTGTGATTAGCCAAATTATATATATGTGTTGAGTAGATTTCTCATACCAGTCCCATGACTGACTCGTAGTTTGTTTCACTCTCAAACTCGGGTGCCCCTTTTTCTTCACGGGCAGCCTTGTATTCAGGTTTAGCTGGTTCTCTTTCTGGATAGCTGGAGCTGAAGATGGATTCTATCATTTATTTCTTTTTATGCTGTTCAGCTCCTATTGTACATATTTTGTTTATTTCCGCTGTAGACATTTATGTATAGCTGAACTGTACTTGTACTAAGTAAGATCCTGTATACTGTGTAACTCTGATGATTACTTTTATCCAGTATATTTTGTTGTTCATTCTGGTGTATTTATTTAATTCTGTTCTGCTATTATATGTTTCTGTGTTATATTCCAAAAGATAACCTTGTTTCCGTGAGAACGGGAAATCGGGTCGTCTCAACGTGGTATCAGAGCTTTGGTTAAACTTAGTTCTGGAATATAACATTTGAACGAACTCGTCAGAAATAGAACCAGTAGTGTTCTAGGACGAGTAACTCTATACAGATAGGATCAACAATATCCTAGTATGAGTATAGCAGAATCAGAACAACTCGTTAGAGATGGGGTCAGAAGTGCCTCAGAACGAGTCGAGAGTAATATGTTTTTAAATAACGTATTTGTGATTATATATATATAGTCTGGTTTTAGAAATATAATTTTTGAATATATAAAAGATATATATTTGAAAAGTTAAGAAGGTTAAAAACAATTGGATTGGTTGTTGTATTGTGTGATTGTAGATTTATCAAACCACTTTCGACTTTGTTCCTTTTCGGGGACGAAAAGTTTTAAGTGGGGGAGATTGTAACGACCCAGAAAATCTGAACCAATTTAAAATTTTTAAATTGGCTAAAATAATGGATTTTAAATATTTAAAATAAATATTTTAGATAATGGCAATGAAAACTGAGTTTGAACCGACATTTGAAAACCAATATAATTAATTATAATTATATATAGAATTGAAAACGGCGCGGTAGTTCGATAATTCGATTTCAAACTTCAATTGAATATACCGGGTGCAAAACAATACAGATTTTAGTGAAACCAAAAATAATGGAATCTAATTGGTAATATCTTTCTAACGAATCCGACCAATCGAAATTTGATAGCGGGAATCAAAAGATATGTCCAGTTGAAGATTCTGAATAGTCGCTATGGAATTCAGGCCCTTAAAAATGGACATTTTGCAAATGACCTCGGATTTCGACGAAACCACTTTTGTTAGGTCCGTAGTGTCAAGTTATTGTTAGGTTTCAAATTTCATAATTTTTCGAATCAATATGTGAGCGTGGCAAAGGAAAACGCGTTTGACCAGTTTCTGTTGAATTTAATCGACTGGAAATTGGCCATTTTTCAAACGGTCTCAGAATTCGACGAAACTAGTTTTGTTAGGACCGTATCGTCGATACGAAGCTAGAAAATATTTTTCTGGAATTTTTCTAGTTAGTATGTGACCCCGGTAATTTGAAATGTACGTTTAAAATTCAATATGGTGATTTAAATGAAAATTCAAAAGGAAACTGATTGTAACGATCAAATCAGCTAGCGATACATATCCCAGTGTGTTCGGAATGGGGGTAAAACGCTAAGGACGACAGGCGGTGGGCCTCGTTTCGAGGTCGTGAGTAAAAGTCAACCCTTTTGCAAATTTAAATAATAAAATAATAAAAAAATATATATATAATTTTTAATTTCCCTTCCCCCCCTTTTATCTTCTGTTTGCCCCCCCCCCCCCCCCCCGTTCACTTTTGTTTCAATAATCAAAGAAAAAAAAAAAAAAGCAGCAGCGGAAGCCGCCGCCTTCACCGACGGTCAGAAACCTCCACCGCAACTCCGATCATCTTCCCCCCCCCCCCCCCTCTTCCTTGCATCGCTCCCTCCTCCTCCCTCAATCCGACACCCCCCGAAGCCGTTCGAGACCCCGAAGCCCCCCCCCCCCCCCCGTTCAAAGCCCTAGCGCCGCCCAGCTCGAGAAGCACCGCCGTCGATCTGCGAGAAACCCCCCCCCCCCCTGTAAGCATTTTGTTATTTTATTTTATTTTAATAATTTAAAAACTGAGTTTTTAATTAGGTTTAAAGACTGGTTTATTTTTATTTTTATTTCAAACTGTCTTTTTAGAATTCAAAACTATTTTTTTTTATGAATTTTGAACATATTTTATAAAGAATAAAAACTGGAATTTTTTTTTTATAAAAGTATAAAAACAGATTTTTTAAAAAAAAAATAAAACTGATTCTGTTTTTAAAAGGATTAAAACAGATTTTATAAAGATTAAAACTGATTTTGTTTTTATAAAGATTAAAACAGATTTTTTTAAAAAAAAGGATTAAAACTGAATTGATTTTTATAAAGATAAAAACTGAATTGATTTTTATAAAAATAATAAACTGATTTTGTTAAAAATATAACTGTTTTGTTTTAAAAAGATTAAAACTGTTTTGTTTTAAAAAGTAGTTTAAAACTGAATATTTTTAAAAGTAAAAACTGAATTTTATAAAAAGATAAAAACTGATTTTGTAAAAGAATAAAACTGATTTCTTTTAGAAAAGAAGAAATCATATTTTTATATGTTGAAAGCAAAAATAAAAATCATATTTTTATATGTTGAAAGCAAAAGTAAAAATCATATTTTTATATGTTGAAAGCAAAAGAAAAAATCATATTTTTATATGTTGAAAGCAAAAGTAAAAATCATATTTTTATATGTTGAAAGCAAAAGTAAAAATCATATTTTTATATGTTGAAAGCAAAAGTAAAAATCATATTTTTATATGTTGAAAGCAAAAGTAAAAATCATATTTTTATATGTTGAAAGCAAAAGAAAAAATTCGATTTTTATATATTGAATAGCATTGTAAAAATTCTATTTTTACATGTGTAGAGAATACGGGCGAAAGCGACAAAAGGCGAAGATTTCTATTAGGAAGAGTCGTGCAGTTGGATAGCTATTGGTGAGATTTCTGATTTAAAATAAATTATATATGTTTGCAATGAAAGTGAATTGCTATATATAAATATCTATATATATATATATATATATATATACGCCCCTCGTCCACAAACCATGGACGATATTTATTGGTTGAAATTGTTGTGATAATTGGTTGATAACGAATGGTTGTTTGGGATTGTTTGTGATTGATATTGGTTGATTGTGGTTGAAAAATACCCATTGGTGGTTGTGAAATATTTGGTTGAAACCACATAGGATTAGTTTGTGGAAATGAAATAAATATATACATGCCGCCTGCGTGCGAACTAGATGCATGATTCCCATTGTCAAAAACCGCGAGGTTTTAAGGTAGAGCGAGGAGCCGTACTAGGGACGGTGCTGGTGTAACTACCCTACCGTTATGCTGCCGAAATTTTGAATAATATTTGTGTGTTGAATTGATATTCATTCGTTGTTTAGAAATTCATGTGTTGAATTGATATTCATTCGTTGTTTAGAAATTCATGTGTTGAATGGTATTCATATTTTGAAATAAATAGTTCGATAATAAAAATCACATTTTTATCTATATCTAAAAACTATAGAAAACATTCATGTGTTGAATTGATATTCATTCGTTGTTTAGAAATTCATGTGTTGAATGGTATTCATATTTTGAAATAAATAGTTCGATAATAAAAATCACATTTTTATCTATATCTAAAAACTATAGAAAACATTCATGTGTTGAATTGATATTCATTCGTTGTTTAGAAATTCATGTGTTGAATGGTATTCATATTTTGAAATAAATAGTTCGATAATAAAAATCACATTTTTATCTATATCTAAAAACTATAGAAAACATTCATGTGTTGAATTGATATTCATTCGTTGTTTAGAAATTCATGTGTTGAAGGGTATTCATATTTTGAAATAAATAGTTCGATAATAAAAATCACATTTTTATCTATATCTAAAAACTATAGAAAACGTTCATGTGTTGAATTGATATTCATTCGTTGTTTAGAAATTCATGTGTTGAATGGTATTCATATTTTGAAATAAACTGTTTGATAATAAAAATCACATTTTTATCTATATCTAAAAACTATAGAAAACGTTCATGTGTTGAATTGATATTCATTCGTTGTTTAGAAATTCATGTGTTGAATGGTATTCATATTTTGAAATAAATAGTTCGATAATAAAAATCACATTTTTATCTATATATAAAAAAAACTATAGAAAACATTCATGTGTTGAATTGATATTCATTCGTTGTTTAGAAATTCATGTGTTGAATGGTATTCATATTTTGAAATAAACTGTTTGATAATAAAAATCACCTTTTATCGACTATATGAACTATATAGAAAAATAGTGTTTTGAAATGAATTGTTTTACAATAAAAATCACATTTTTATTGTATGCATAAATCGTTGAAATGTGAAGTGATAAAAATAGCCACTTGTTCAAAATAAACATATATGAGTTGAAATATTCATTAATTAGCTAATGAAATGATTTGCACCTATTTATGTAACATTAGAATGAATGGTGTTTTTAAACCAAATAGAAATCAAATATGAAGTCGAATAGAAAAGGATAAATGATAAGAACTGTATATATATGTATATGCATATTCATTGAACAGGTTATAGCAAAGGGGCTAGAGAAGAGGAATAAAATTTTGTGCCCGACAAATAGGTACACATTTACTGATTTGTTTGGGTGATGATTTTGAGCCTGTTGGCTAGCCGCTTGGCTTTTTCTTTTTCTTTTTGAGATTAGAAGGACCGGGACGCTATTTGCGATTTCCCGACGCTCCCGGTGCAGGGGAGGTTATGGCGAAATTTTTCCAAAATTTAAGGTGTTAGAAAATTTTTTGAAGTGAAAACGATATTGAAATTGTTGAATGAACTATATTTATATAAATATATAAATATAAATAAAATTAAAACGAAACGAAGCCGTGCATTTCGTATTTTGAAACCGTGATTTCAAACGACTAGTACGGGAAATCCGACTATTGGATTTTCCCGAAACCTCAACCGTCGGGTTCGCCTTGGAATAATCTTTCCAACGGCACCAACCTTGTAAAAATCCAACGGTTGGATTGTCTGGAATGTTTAATTCAAATTTGAAGAAAAACAGCGCCAGAATCGATTATATTTATATATAAATATAAATAGAATTATATTTAATCGAATAACGAAGCTGCAGTTCGTATTTTGAAATCGAAACTTCAAACGATTGTACCGGGAGATCCGACCGTCGGATTTTCCCGAAACTGGAACCGTTGGATTCGTTTTGAAAAGACCTTTCTAATGATGTAAATTTTGTGAAGATCCAACGGTTAGATTTTTAGATATGTGTAAATCAAATCTGAAGAAAAACAGCGCCACGGCAGCCTTATGGCCCGAAGCGTCGTTTTGAATAAAATGGCTATTTTAAAATAAATAAAAATAGCGACAAATAGTTATAAAATATCATAAGCGATATGGAATGGAAATAAACTGAATTTGCTTGATTTATGCGATGTTTGATGGTTGAATGTGTTTGGTGTGAAAAATTACAATAAAGGACAGAATTGGTGTTGTCAAATAATTTAACCATTGAAATAAATTGAATTGAAATTCTAAATATACGTAAATTATTTGAAAAGGCCGAGTTAATTCTCATTTCGAATAATTGACCGACGATTGAAAGTCGAAGATGAAGGCGACGGTCGAAGACCGGAGATCTTCACCTCGTTTGGATGGTAACCGAGGTCCTGATTGGGAGGCATCCCGAAATATGGATAATGAGTGGTGATCGTTCAGACGTACGTGTTGATCGATGGGTTTGCGAGGTATTTAGTGCCTCCGGTTTCGTTCAGACCCAGAACGGACTTGTAAATGGACTGTGTGTCTGACATTGGAGTTTATTCTGTGTTGATTGATTTCTGTTAAATATACATCTGTTTGGCGGCGAAAAATTTATTCTTTTGCTTAACGCCCTTCTTTAAGACGCACGAGCTCAGGGGTTGTATATCGATGGACATCAGTCGCATGGCATGAATTGCCTGTGTGGCATGCTAAGATGCAGTGATCAGGGCTTCTGTTGAAAAGCAAAGTCTTGTAGTGATGATCAAAGCACCGCCTGTGTGGCGTAGCTTTGTGTATAACGTGAATTCGCGAGCCTCACACCCCGGTATAAACCTAAAACGGGAGAGGACATCAGGGAGGGCCTGCGTTTCTTTCTAGCTAGGATGGTGTCAATGACCTACCAGCCCTGACATTTATATACTTTTCACCTATGTGGTTGTTGCTGTTGCGAGGCGCCTCGGTTTGATTGGACGATCCGGGTCCGATGGAGTCATTCGTTAGCTCGTTGACGCCCCAAAGGGCGGGGAAACGCAGTGTTCAGGAATTTTAATCCACATCGGTGGACCGGCCCTGACGATCCAAAGGCTTGACTGAATACTTGCCTGGGACACGGGCTAGAGCGTCTCGAATTCGGTAAGGACTATCTTTTGCCTTGGTTCATGACGGAAATCCAATTTCCAAATACGACACCGTGCGGTTTTGATTGTATACCTATATATGGCGACATAGTGGTATGGGGCATTAATGCCGTCTATGATTGATAGTTATGATTTGAAATTGTTTTCAAAACATATAAACACTAGGAATAATATCAAATGCCTTTGTTTTATTCGTATCAAGCATATTTTGGCCGTTATAAGGTAAAAACTCTATCCTCCGGTTTGCGTTGCATTGTGTGATGGGAACTGAGTCTTATAACGGCTTCATTTTTATAAAAAGCATAGCGATGTTTAAAAGAAAGATTTGTTTTGAAGCACTGGCAATCCAATGGAGTAAACCCGTTCCACGAAAGTGGCGTGGACCTGTGATTAGCCAAATTATATATATGTGTTGAGTAGATTTCTCATACCAGTCCCATGACTGACTCGTAGTTTGTTTCACTCTCAAACTCGGGTGCCCCTTTTTCTTCACGGGCAGCCTTGTATTCAGGTTTAGCTGGTTCTCTTTCTGGATAGCTGGAGCTGAAGATGGATTCTATCATTTATTTCTTTTTATGCTGTTCAGCTCCTATTGTACATATTTTGTTTATTTCCGCTGTAGACATTTATGTATAGCTGAACTGTACTTGTACTAAGTAAGATCCTGTATACTGTGTAACTCTGATGATTACTTTTATCCAGTATATTTTGTTGTTCATTCTGGTGTATTTATTTAATTCTGTTCTGCTATTATATGTTTCTGTGTTATATTCCAAAAGATAACCTTGTTTCCGTGAGAACGGGAAATCTGGTCGTCTCAATCGACCATTAAATTTTGAATACCATTTTCGGGATTCTCATGGGTAGGTATATGAATTATATGGTCATATAATTCCGAGTCCAAATTGAAATGACACTTATGTTTGTCAGGAACAATAAGCATATTTTTATCCATTTAGAAAAGCATTTCGAACATAATTAAGTTATAAGCTTTTAGAATTTTCTATATAAAATCTTTGTAACAATAAATGCTTAATCCTTACTTTTAGCAAAAAAAAAATTGACCCTAAATTAAGCGGCTAGACACGATACCCCAATTCAGTTTTATAACAAACCGTGGATTTATGGGTGGGTTAAGCCTAGAATTTAGATAACCACAAGCTTATATCGTTGCTTCACCTAAATAGAGCACAGCAATGGTTCGTTTCCTACACCTTGCGTAATAATTTTACTAGAAAGTTCAGATTATGATTTATAATTTTCAAATAAATATTTATATAGAAAAACTTAGACTCATAACCTAATTATGTCCAAAAGAATATTTTTAGGCTGACATATCTGGAAAATGTTCAGAAAACACTGTAGCAAAGTTCGTACTGTAGCAAATAGTAAATTTTTTCTTTTTGGGTTCTTTTTTGTTCTTTTTTTTTATGAACTAAATAATAACTGATATGTAACTAAAGTACAGAAAAATAAAATCGATGAATCATACCTACTTGCATCCAGGCTCTGATACCAGATTGAAACAGCAAGAAGAGATACCCCAAACTTCCACTTAATATTATTACAAACTAATAGAATACAAACTAATATTACAAAGCACTCGGAATATGAAAAGATAATTATTACAGAGAACGAGAGAGTATTTTTTCGATGATCCTCTACTGACTTCTTCGGCTCCTTTTATACTTGAGTTCCCTCTAGTAGCAGGTGTAGTAGGTTTAACACGTCTTCATTTGTAGGATCCATCTGTTAATTTCTAGATGAGGAGGTGTCCTCAATTATGTATGAGGAATAGTAGGATAATGTGTCGGTTTGTGTCCGTAGGATAGTGTGTCGGTAAAGGTAATAATGTGTAGGTAGGATAATAATGTGTTGGCAGGATAATGTGATAACCCCAAACTTCCGTTGACCGAAAGCAAGGATAATCATTTTGGAATATAACATATTTATAACAATAAACAAATCTCAGAGAAAAGAACATAGAACATAAACATTTCAGCGGAAATAAAATGTCATCGGCATTACAAAAGAACATCAGAGTATGCAGTTTTACAGGATACAACTTAGCAAAATAAGAAGTCTGAACAAAAGGAAATAGGTCTCAAACTTTATTACATACATGAAACTCAAAGATGAAATAATGTCTCAAAGCAAAATAAAAGATGATAAAAAGTCTTCGTCCTCTTCTTCCAAGCAATCTTCAGTCTAGAAAATGTCTCCTAAAGAACCTGTCACTTGGCTGCCCCTGTAAAGAGAGGGCACCCGAGTTTGCAAAGTGAAACAAACTTCGAGTCAGTCATGGGACTGGTATGAGAAATCTTATACTACTTTAACTACTAATTAGGCTAATCATAGGACCACGCCGCTAACGCAGAATGGGTTTACTCCAATTTATCGCCAGTGCATAAATAAAATATATCGTTAAATATCGCTATGCTTTTTAGAAAAATGAAATCATTATAAGACCCAAGTCCCATCACACAATGCAACGCAAACCGGAGGATAGGGTTTTACCTTATAATAATCAAATGATGATAAATACGAATAAAAGATATTATTATTAGTGTGTAATCCATTTAAAATATTTCAAAGTAAATGTATCAATCCTAGACGGCATGGGTACCATATATCATGTCGCCATACCAGTTATACAATCAAAACCGCATAGTGTCGTATTGGAAATTGGTTTTCCGTCATGAGTCAAGGCTAGGGGCAAGCTCCTCTCCGATTCGAGACACTCTAGCAAATGCCTCAGGATCCCCTGTAGTGAACCCTTGGATGCGGTAGGGCCGGTCCACACCTGTCGAAAGTGGATTAATTATGCCTGAACACACATTTCCCGGTTCCTTTGAACCTATAATATGGCCACTAACAACCTATAGATCGGAGGTAACTCAAAATCCAACATCCACATAAGTAATATGTCAACCAGTTTAAGCACTGACACCACTTCAAGCTAGAAAGAAACGTGTGCACTTCCTACGGTCTGTATCCCATTTTTGACTCATACCGGGGTGTGAGGATCGCGAAGCCACGTTATACACAAAGCTACACGTATATCGGCCGTGCTCTGATCATCAACCGATAGGCCTGCTTTTCAACAAAGCCTTGATCATTTGCATCTTGGCGTGCCACATTGACAATTCACGCCATGCTATCAATAACTATTAATATATACCAGGGTGTTGAGTAGAGAATAAATCCTCCACCACCAAATAGATATACATTAATAAAAATCGATTTAATTACAAGGAATAAATTCCAACGTCAGACACGCATCCATTTACAAGTCCGTTCTGGGTCTGAACGTAACCGGAGACACCTGGGAGGTTCTCGCCTATCCGGATAATCAACACGTACGTCCGGACGATTACCACCGTTTGACCCTTTCCTGGGAGCAAGTCAGTTGAGGGCATCAGTCGCCATCCATTAGCCGTGAAGACCACCGGTCTTCAATCGCCGTCTTCTATATCTTTGACTTAATCGTCGTGTAATTATTTGAAATGAGTTGAACTCGGTCTTTTCAAATAATTATTCGCATAATTATCTTTTAAATCACTTCATATCGTTAATTACTATTTATTACGATTTATCGCTATTTTTATTTATTTAAAAACAGCTCAAAATAAATAAACGACGCTTCGGGTCAGTGGGCGGCCCTGGCGCTGTTTTTACCAAATTTTGATTTACACATATCTTGAAATCTAACCATTGGATTTTGGCGAAAGTCATATCGTTGGAAAGCTCTTCCCAAAGCGGTCCTAATGGTTCCAGTTTTGGGAAAATCCGACGGTCGGATCTTTCGGTATAATCGTTTAAAGGTACGATCGTCAAAACGCGAACTACCGCGCGTGTTTCATTTAATTTCATATATATATATATACATACATACATACATACATACATACATACACCGTTTGGCGAACTCCATTCTTTTCCTATGGTTTATTTGCAAAATGCAAACAAAAATTGGAATAAAATGTCCCCTTTCTAAATTTATGATTTATTTATACTAAATATTAATAAATGTTCTTTCCCCCTTTTTACTTATTAATACTAAAGTTAAATAAGTGTCTTCTTCTCTCTTTTCACGTTTATTTTCACCAATATAAATAAATATGATCTTTTCCTATTTATGTTTACTTACACAAAATGTAAATAGAACTTCCTTTTTCTTTTCTTATTCATTTACACTACATGTAAATAAATGTAATTTTCCTTTTTCTTATTTCTTTTATTCATTTACACTAGTTGTAAATAAATGTAATTTTCCTTTTTCTTATCTCTTTGCACTGCATATAAATAAATGTAACTTTTCTTTTTCCTTATTTATTTACACTAGTTGTAAATAAATGTCTTTTTAACTTTTTCTTATTTATTTTATTTATTTACACTAGTTGTAAATAAATGTCATTTTCTTAATCTGTTCTTTTTATCCTACATAGAAAATATAAATAAATATCGTCTCAAAATTTGTTCTTCTTATTTACATATAAAATGTAAATAAAATTTCATCGCTACATTTGTCCATTTTATTCACATAAGGAATGTGAATAAAATTTCATCGTTAATTTTGTTCATTTTATTCACATAGGAAATGTGAATAAGATTTCATTGCTAACTTTGATCATTTTATTCACATAAGGAATATGAATAAAATTGGTTTCAAAGTCTATTCTTTTTATTTACAAGAAATGTAAATAAAATCTAATGGCATGTTTTGTCCTTTTCCATTTACATAGAAATGTAAATAAAATTCTATGTCATGTTTTATCCTTTTTGTTTACAAAGGAGCATGTAAACAAAAAGTCTAATTTTCACTAATCAAGTTTTTGTCCTCTTTTATTTACAAAGGGGAAATGTAAATAAAAGTGTATTTTCAGTAGTCAACTTTTTGTCCTCTTTTATTTACAAAAGGGGAAATGTAAATAAAAGTGTATTTAGTGTTCGCTAATCAAATTTTGTACCTTTTTGTTTTATTTACAAAGAAATGTAAATAAAATATAAACTAGTGTTCGCTAATCAACTTTTGTACTTTTTCTTTTATTTACAAAGAAATGTAAATAAAACTCTATAGTCAAGTTTTTATTCTTTTCTTTCACATAAGAAATGTGATCACAATACTAAAATCAAGTTTGTCCTTTTTATTTACATATGTGAATGTAAATAAAAGATTAATTTCAAAAATCAAGTTTGTCCTTTTTATTTACATATGTGAATGTAAATAAAAGATTTATTTTTAACAAGAGAATGTAAACAAAACTATACTTTTCAAATTTGGTTCTTTTTATTTACAAAGGCATGTAAATAAGAATAAATATCAAGTTTTGTTCTTTTCTTTTTATTTACAAGGAAATGTAAATAAAAACAAATGTCAAGGTTTGTTCTTTTCTTTTCATTTACAAGGAAATGTAAATAAAACTAATTTCATGTTTCAAGTTTGTACTTTTTTTTTCAAGTTTTGACTTTTTCATATTTCAAGCTTTGGCCTCATTTATTTACATAGAAATGTAAATAAAAATATAAATGTCAAGTTTTATCTCTTTTTATTTACAAGTGAAATGTAAATAAAATATCTTTTTCAACTTCAAGTTTTATCTCTTTTTATTTCACATAAGAAAGGTGAACAAAAATCAATGTCATGTTTTGTCCCTTTTTATTTGCAAAGAAAAGTAAATAAAATCACTTTTCATATCTTGTCCTTTTCATATTTTATTTACAAAGAAAAGTAAATAAAATCACTTTTCATATTTTGTCCTTTTTATATTTTATTTACAAAGAAAAGTAAATAAAATCACTTTTCATATTTTGTGCTTTTTATATTTTATTTACCAAGAAAAGTAAATAAAATCACTTTTCATATTTTGTCCTTTTCATATTTTATTTACAAAGAAAAGTAAATAAAATCACTTTTCATATTTTGTTCTTTTCATATTACAAAAGAATGTGAACAAAATTCTATAATCCAATTTGTTTTTTTATTATTCGCCCAATTTCTATCATAGATTACTTACTTGCAAAGGGATGTCACTTTTGTTTTCTACGCATTATTCACCAAAATATGTGATTCAACAACAGAGTAACATACGGAGCTGAATCAACAAAATAATCCATAAGCAGATAAAAACATCACACATAGCATATGAACATTCACAAATTTCATACCATTTCAGATTTGGTTTATTAATCAACAATTATTTAAATAGCATGAAAATTATTTAAATAATTTAATAAAAAAAATTCAGAGATCTCACATTCGTTCGCGATTAAGTCCCAAATTCCAACAGTCCAGAATGGTCCCGTTTCAGTTCAGAGTCGTAGATCTTATCAATACGATCACAACGTCGCTGAAATCATCGAATTCCGAGTTGAAATGAATTAGTTATGGTCAACACAAGTTTTAACACAATTTAAATCAATTAATTAATTAATTAGTCAAAGAATTAACCCACCCTCTTCACGACAGTCCTCGGTCGTTAGCTTCCCTAATTGTTCAAAACTTGGATTCAAATTTTCCGGCGATAGGACGATCGATAGGAGGTGCTGATGGTCAGACGTGGCGCAGCTAGGAGAGACACACGTGCGCCAGTAGCAGGGGAGGGTGCGGCGCTTCCTGGTGGGCCGGGCGATGGTCCAAAGGCGGCGACTTGGGGTCTCGGGTGCGGCGGTTTCAGGTGATGAGGCGGGGAGTTTCGGGTATGGGTGGAAAGAGGAGCTCTTCGAAGTGGTGTATGGGTTGGATGCTAATTCGTGACAAGGGGAGAGAAATCAGAGGAGAAAGAATCAGTCATGGAAGGGAAGTGGCGGCTGTTGTTCACGATGATGAACAGTGAAATGTGTTTTAGGGTTTTTTTAATTCCAATATTTATAATAATTTCCATGTATTTTTACAATTAAACCCATATGTTTCAAACTAAACCTTTTTCAGCCCAATTGAAGTCTACCCCACCAAATAGCCCCTATTCCGGATTCAACGGGCTAGGCCCCATCAGCCCGAACAGTTGTCTATGGCCTGAATTATTTATTTTAATATTTAATTCCTTTATTAAATTAATTCTGTCATACAAATAAATTCACCGAGGCCACATACAAACTCAGAAAATTCCAAAAAATATATTTCTCGCTTCGTTATGACGATACGGTCCTAACAAAATTAATTTCGTTGAATTCTACGCTCATTTGAAAAATGGCTATTTTTCAGGCGTTTAAATTTTACCGAACTGAACAAAACACATTTTCTTTCGCCACGCTCACATACTAACTCGTAAAATTCTACAAATTGAAACCTAACAATAATTTGACATTCTAGTTCCAACAAAAGTGGTTTCGTCAAAAACAGAGGTCGTTTGAAAATTGGCTATTTTCACTGGCTTTAAATATTGTTAAAAATGAAAATTTTAAATTCTG